>OX438653.1:24537974-25737974 GCA_949316385.1 Globia sparganii | reverse complement strand
TCGAGGTCTGGTCCTGGAGTCGGACTGACATAGTGGCATTTTCGTACAGACACTTCAGCACCTCGATGTACTGATAGTCGATCTGGGTCCGTTGAAGAGACTGCAGTACAGCCCATGTCTCGATCGAATCAAAGGCTGTCTCGTAGTCCACAAACGCTAAGCAGAGAAGCAGGTTATACTCTTCGGTCTTCCGTATAACCAGTCGTTGCGTATGTATGTGGTCTACGGTGCTAAACATTTTACGGAATCCGGCTTATTCGGGACGCTGGAAGTCGTGAAACCTGCGCGCGAGACGGTTCGTGATGACCCTTGAAAACCGCTTGTAGATATGGCTCGGAAGTAAGATGGGCCTATAATTCTTAAGAAGGGCATTTTCGTCTTTCTTAAAGAAAAGTATCACCACCTCTGTTCCATGCCAGTGGTGTTTCACCCTCGAGTATGACTGAACCACGCAGCTTCTGAAGGGCCTTAAGCACGGGTTTTCCGACGGCCTTTAGGAGTTCGACCGTAATTCCATCATCACTCGGCGACTTGTTATTTTTGAGCTGCTTCAGAGCCATCCTAATCTCATACAGGCTGACGTCCGGGATGTCTTCGGTATAGTGTCGGGTAAGTCTAGCTCTCGGGTCGTTTGCCAGATTCGTAACGGGGTTACTTGTTGACGTGTATAACTGTTCTTAGAACCTTTCGATTTCTCTTTAACAGCTGAGGTTTGGCAGATACGATCCTGCCATTATCGGTATTCAGTTTTGTAAGCTGACTCTGCCCTATAGTCAGATGTCTAGCAAAGACCTTGGAGCCTTTATTCTGCTCTATCGCGTCCTTAATAAGGTTTGTATTAAAGCGGCGAAGGTCGCTTTTCAAGGACTTAGAGATCCATCTATTGAGCTGCTGGTACAGACGCCAGCACATCAAGCTACCCGAAACTGTCAAATTTTTCCAATCAACCTTGAACCTTATACTATAACGATAAAGTTAAAAATCTATTAAAGAAATTTGACAGATTGTAGCAGCTTGACGTGCTGGTGCTGGCGTCTGTACTTGAGCGTATCATCTGAAGACTGCAGAATCATCTCGCGCCTCTCCTTCATGAGCTGTAAAGTAGGATCAGAGAGCCTCTTTTTTGTATTCGTACGACGGGTCTTGAAGATCTTAGACCCGACCGTGTGGACAGTTTCTACGAACCCATCGTTATACTTGTCCACAAAGCTCCCTAGGCACTCGAAACGATTCTGAAGTTCAAGCTGAAAGTTCTCGGTGTTTTAGACTTGGATCGGTGCTGAGCGGAGTGTAGACTTTATCAGTCGAGATCTTTCCAGCTTGATGTGCCTCTTACCATGCGGTGATCACGTCCGGTTTTCACCGCGTTGGTCACAGAGACATCATTGAATACTTGCTTCTTCGTCGAAATAATGACGTCAATCTCATTTTTAGTTGCATCATCCACGCTCTGCCAGGTCCACTTTCTGTGCTAACGTTTTCTGAAGAAGGAATTCGTCATAAAGAGACCTTCCTTTTCCATAAAACTGGCCAGGAGATGGCCCCGGGGGTTCCGCCCCCACTCCGAGCTCATCATCGTTTCGTTTGCACAGTTTCGCGTAAAAGTCCCCCATGAGAACGGTGAAGTGAGTTTTAGAGCCATGCATGGCTCTATAAATATCCTCATACATGGTCTCTAGTTCATCGTCGGGGCGTGAACCTGTACGACCTTCAGCGCATATTCTGAGTAGGTACTAGGCACGCCACCCTGGTCGACACACTGTCGATCTTCACCACGTTGCTCAGAAGGGACTTATGGATGATAAGCCCGACACCACCTTGGGACTGCTGGTCGCCCTCCCGGAAATAGAGCAAGTTTCCAATTTGAGGATTATCGAGTCCTCCCCCTCTCTTCGGACTTTAGATAACCCCACTATACTCCATCGTAACCTGCTCAATTCTTTCTCGAGTTCGGTAATCACCTCGTTAGCGTCGGTCCGGAGTGTACTCATGTTGTATGTTGCCAGGTCCAGTTTTCGGTGACTGTGGTAGCCATCTCTTCCGGGGGTTCTTAGCACCCTTTCCCTTACCGTGGCCTTGGCCGCTACCGTAACCAAGAGTAGGCGGGCCGCTGGGTACTAGGGGCCAAGTGTTTTTGTGCTTCTCATTCTCGGGAGGGTTTTCCATAATCGCCACGGTTGGCAGGCGGGTTGGTGATCGCAGTATGGTGGTAAAATGTCTAGAGAACGCTGCTGCCCTTTCTCCGGTACCTACGTCCCTTAGTCGTCTTTTACGACACCCACAGGAAGTAGGGTGTTGCTATTCTTTAAGTCCGGCACCACGCACCACACAATACTGATACCCCTTAGCTTCCTGTAAATACTTTAAGATTTGTTCATAACATTTGGTGCGCACATGGCTTAATATACTTACTTAAGTTCCTTCGCTACAAATTTTCCGAATAGCTTATTTCTTTTGTCTTCTCCCTCTCCATAAAAAGCACATTTTGAACAATTCTTCTTAACTGCAATATCTTTTATTTCCTTCTTTTTATACCCGTGGGGACAGAAAGGCTTGACTTTAGTATAGTGCCGCAGAAGTTGCGGGCTAAAAAGGGTCAAAGCTGGTAGGGCTTGGGTCCCCGATTATAACGCTACCACTCTTATTACAAGGTAATTCATATTTTTCGAGAAATTAATAAAAATTGTTTCTAACCTCATTCAGCTAAAAAGGGAAAACGAAACGTTATTATGGGCGATTGACAACCAAATCTGTACAGTATGTGCAGTATATTGTCTGAACGTAAAAAAAAAACTACGCCACTTTCGTCATGTCACTATATGTCCCAAAACCGAATCGGGGCACCCCGACTCCACGTAGTCTTTTAGCTGTTACCCCTAGTGTTTATAAAAAACCGGAGGCGCGGAGGGAGAGCAGCCCCCGCCCGCTGTAACAAAGCATAGGTGCCTATCCTCTGTTACGTAAGGGCGAAGGGGCTGCACTTCCCGCAGCGCCGGAGACGTTGCAGAAACAACTTTGTTTTGACAACAAGTGTTTTGAGGTCAAGTTACAATAATCAATTTTTCTTAAGAATGGTGCTTTACCTTTTCATGGGAATAGTACCAGGGGAAAGGGGGCAACGCCCCACTTCCTCCCTCCTACTTTCTACCCCCTTCTCGTGCCCTTTTAAGCAATTTTTGAGTGTTGAGGGTAGGTTACAAAAGATCGTTTTTCTCGGAAACGGTGAGTTACCTTTTCATAGGAGTGGTGCCAGGTGGGAGGGGTCAACTCCCCCTCCCTCCCCCTTAAGTACCAACTTCCCCCTCCTGCGGCACTATTCTAAAGTTATACCGACAGAAATAATAGATGGGGAACTTGATCTAGGTAGCTTTCTTGGTGACGGTAAATCATCTGAACATTGTGTCTCACTATCTAAATTTTTTTTCTACCGGCTCCGAGAGCAAAGTCTGTTCTTTTTCTCTCCTACGATTACTTAATAAAAAAATTATTAGATGGGCTATAATACCTATCTACGTAATATTTATTTATTTATTATTATTGTTTTACCATTTATGTAAGCACACCATATATACAGACAAAAAAAAAAAACACATAGAAAAATAGTTACAAAGGTGACGCTTATTTCATAAGAAATCTCTTCCAGCGAACTTGCGATAGGACAATAAATAGAAAGATGTAGACAGCGTGTGAAAGAGTAAAGGAGACAAAAAAATTGGTTGTCTGTAAAGTCGGTTTAAGGACGATAGTTTTACGTGATAACGTCATCGTCTCAAAGAAACATTGATGAATAAATGTGTCACAAGCCAACGCTTGGGCCGATCGTGCCTCTCTATCGCTTGTTCCGCGCTCTCGCTTGCACGATCAGGCTCAGGCGGAACGTGACACTTTTTCGTGCGTGCAGCCGATGTTCATCGATTTATAAGACGTTATCACGTCAAAAAATTTCATAAAATCGTAAACAATCCACTTAATAAAAATAAATAAATCTTATGAGAATATACTTACATTCAAATAAACATACATACATACTTACTTCTAAAATAAATATCACTAGAATGTTAATATGTAATTATATCGTAATCAAAATAATAAATACATACACAACTATGATGAAGTGGAAAGATACTAGTTCTTTTACTCTTTTTTTAAAATCTGCAATCTATAGGTACCTACTCATCATAGAAATCAACTCGGTAGTTTTGACACATACACAGGCGATGCGCGCCCTTTAACTAATGTCGGCGGCACGTGTAAGATAGAGGTAATTTTTATTTCGGTAACCGGTATGAATACCGGTTGTATTCAATAGTTAAGAATTAAGGTAACCACCTGTAAAATACCGGTAAATCAATAAAGGTTGTAACCGAAAAATACCGGTATTGATCGTACCGGTTTCGGTCCCTGGTAACAACTATACTAACTTTGGATGCATGAGTCGCCCACTAAAAATAACTCAAAAAGGAAAGTCTTCATCATCTGCCTAGCTTTTTCCCAACTATTTTGGGGTCGGCTTCCAGTCTAACCGGATGCAGCTGAATACCAGTATTTTACATGGAGCGACTGCCTATCTGACCTCCACAACCCAGTTACTGGATAATACGATACCCCTTGGTAAGACTGGTTGTCAGACTTTCGGGCTTCTGACTACCCGTAACGACTGTCAAAGATCCACGAATGACAGCCGGGACCAACGGCTTAACGTGCTTTCCGAGGCAAAAAGGAAAAGTAAGATGTTAAAAACAATCCAACTCAAAATTAAGTTGGAATGGATAAATCAAATAGGGACATTAATGACTTTTAAACTTCGTCACACTTATGTGTACTTGCTGTAGTCCCAATTTATAAAATAAAAATAAAATCTCAAACTCACTTGTCCAAATCAAATAAAGGCAGATGCTTATGCCTCTTCAGCCGCCTCAACGCCAACTTAGCCCTGAGCCTGCTCAAGTAAGCTTTCTTATTAGGATCCCGGACCTTCGGGATCAAACCCTCAACTTTCTTCAGAAGTTGTATCTCTTCATACTGGGACATTTCCACCAGATCTTGTTGCGGCTTCGGGAGAGGATCCTCCCAGGGAGTGTCTACGGAGTTCAATTCGGTGGAAAAGAGGGATTCCCTTCTGATTGGTTTTTCTTCTACGACCTGTTTCTTGGGTCTGTCGAAGGTCAGTTTTCTGGTGTCATGTTCTGATCCGCTGCGAGAATCTGAGTCGTAGTATAGCATTGATTGTTGAAAGGAATGGATGCTTGAGGAGTCGCTCTAGAAGGGAGGAGAATATGACTTAGTATATGCACATTTTTCATAAGGCATTCCTACACATTCGTTCGGGTTGGCATGATTTGACAAAATTATATTTTCGGGAGAAAACCACTCGGCTTAGCTACAATTGTGCCGACCCGACCCGAACAGGACTGATAAAATATATTTATTTTGTAAATTGCAGAAAAATAATACGTGTACTTGTCGATTCAACAAGGGTGTCGAACGGAGTTTGTCGATTGGCACGACCCAAATGTGTTTAGTATTTATTTCGGATCGGCTTTGAATGTGCCGACTCGAAAAAGTGTGTAGCACCCCTGAGCGTACATCTTTAGTTAAGCTTTGCCACATAGTATTTTAAAAGTTTATAGCTGCTTTACTCACTTGTACCGGCATGATGCGATTGGAAGGCGTAAATTCGAAGCCTCGGAACTCCATCTCTGAGTACGAGTCTTTATGTGTCAACATGTTCAGAGACTCGTCGAACGTGCTCTCGTCCCCCATTTCATTCCTGGATTTGACAAGTTGAGAACATATTACAGGGTTACTTTTCAATGACCAGCCAAATTTAAGGATATGGTACAGACCATCAAACTAAACAACTTTCTCCATGGGACGAATATCGTAATCGCGAAAAATTTATCAACTGTCCCATACAAAACTTCAATACCTACTCGACCTAAACGTATGGGACGGCTGAATTTTTATTCGCGATTACGATGTTGGTCCCATGGAGAAAGTTGTTTAGTTTGATGGTCTGTACAATATCCTTAAATTTGGCTGGTCATTGAAAAGTAACCCTGTATTGCTGGGATCAGTTAATAGTAAGTCATCATTTATCTTTAGTGTAAGGTTATAAGGGGGATCCGTTAATGTCGCCCGCGAAATTCATAATTCCGTTTGCTGCAAATCGTCATATTTTCACGAAATTGTCTATCAGCAAATATGAAATTAAATCAAAAGTCATTTATAAGTATACATCAAACTAGGCTGATGAAAATCAGAACTTTTTGAAAATCATAGTACAATTTCGAGAGCAACAAATTGATGTTTTAAATGATTGTAATTTAGTAATTCTTGAATTTTGATCAACATACAACGTAAAACCAGAGAACGAACCAGAGTCACTGACATAGCTCTTAAAATTTGCAAGTTGAAGTGGCAATGGGCAGTCCACATCGCTCGTAGAACTGATACCCGATGGGGAAGAAAAGTTCTCGAGTGGCGACCACGAAACGGAAGACGCAGCGTAGGAAGGCCTCCCGCTAGGTGGACCGACGACATCGTGAGAGTCGCGGGCAACCGATGGATGCAAGTGGCGGATTGTCGTTCGGCGTGGTGGTCTAAGGGGGAGGCCTTTGTTCAGCAGTGGACGTCTTCCGGCTTGTAAAACAGCGATGTAATTTCCAAAAAAAACTTGACATTTTGAATTTCGCGGGCTAACTTCATAGTTTCATCTGATTAATTTGTAGTTTTCAGGGTTTAGCAAGGAGCCAGCTTACTGAAAATTGGTGGCCTTAGTAAGCTGCACCCTTGTGAACTTTTTGTAGGGTAGAAGCTTTTTTCAATTGTCAAACTTTAATGCTGGTTGTGCACAGTATTCTAATAACCAAAATAAAGATTTGCAATTATAATATCTATATATATAAAAATGAATTGCTGTTCGTTAGTCTCGCTAAAACTCGAGAACGGCTGAACGGATTTATTTTATCTTGGTCTTGAAATGTTCGTGGAGGTCTAGGGAAGGTTTAAAAGGTGCTTTTTTAACAGCCCTTTTCTATTTCCCATACAAACGTTTTCTAAATAAAATATAGAGTCAATTGTCTTTTATTTATCGATTGAGGCAGTACGAAGTCTGCCGGGTCAGCTAGTTAGTATATAAATATTATGTTCCTATTGAAGTAGCAAATGAATCTCCTACCTGCTATCTGAATCCAGCTGGTCATAAAATGATGTACTCGACACGCCACTGAGCTCATCAGAGTCAACTCGTCTCTTCTTGCAGGGCACTGGATCAGACCCCACAGAGAAGGAACTGCCATCATTGTTGATTAGCTCTTTGTATCCTGAAACAGCAGTATTTTAGGGTTTGAAATTAGTAAGTACAGACGCCAGCAGTTCAACCTACCCCATACTGTCAAATTTCTTTGATAGATTTTCAACTTTAGCACAAAGGAATAAGGTTCTTATTCAATTGGGAAAATCTGACAGATTGGGGTAGCTTGATGTGCTGGCCTCTGTACCTATAGTTACAGATGGACAGAGTTACTATTCAACTGTTACGTAACAGTTGAACCGATTTCGAAGAAATTTTGGCACACAGGCAGATCATGACCTGGGTTTAGGACATTTTACGACTTCTACGCGTGCGAAGGCGTGGGCCTGTTTATATAGTAATACATACCCATTTCAGTAACTTTGGCCAGGAAGAGGTTTTTGTCAATAGACAGCTGATTTCGGGGTCGAACTTTGGGCTTGTCTCTTGCGATTTCTTGAACTGAAACATTAAAATTATATCATTACACAAATCTACGAAAAAATACGCAACTGGAAAGTCCGGTGCTTGCGTCTGCAATGCTTTTTTATCAATTACCTGCAAGATCATAACTCATTGTCCTGCCATTATCCCAATTCTTTGGAGTCGGCGCAACATGTTATATTAATTAACCAATTAATAAATTAAGAAATTGGGCCGAAATAACGTATACCGTAACTTTCATTGTAGAAGTAAGTATGCATTACTTTTTTCAGATCTTTTTCTGTTGACGTGTTTCTAGAGTTCTAGACTTTCAAATCAAATCTAAGTAACACAGTACATACGTTTGAAAGATATTGTAATAAGTTGACTTTGCAAGAAGATTTGACAGTGGTCCCGATTCTGTTGTTCACAAACTAAATTAAAGTTCAGTGCATCTTTTTCTTTCTATTTCATTATCATTATGAAAAGGACAGAAGATAAATATTATTTTAGTATTGGTAAATTAGATCATCCATACACAAGTTTAGACGTGATTAAAAAATTGGCTATTATAAATACGACAATTTACGTCAGCCGCTGACTAATTTGACAGGACTAAACTAATATTTATCTTCTGTCCTTTTCCTAATGAAATAGAAAGAAAAAGATGCACTAAACTTAAATTTAGTTTAGTTTGTGAAAAACAGAATCGGGGCTAATAAATTTAGTTGGTGTTGAAGAGTATTTTTCTACCAAGGGGGCTTTAATCTCACCCTGCAGTAGAACATTGCAGTCTGAATTATGTTTATGTGAATAGTTTAGCAGACTCAATTTCTTACTAATGTGAGCAGCAACTGCAGGTGAGAAATTGTGTAGTAGCTTCCACCAGCCCGTCTCCCCGAGCACTGCCGACCCCGACTTGAAGAACAGCTTGTTGTACACTGAGAGCACTCCTGCTATTGTGCCCACCCAGTTCTTTTTCTGCTTGCTGTAATTAGGAAAAGATGTTAAGAACAATCAAATACGAAGATTGAAACATGTTGGTTAACATAAATTGCAAAATTAATTGCATTTGAAGGGATATGGGATAATAAAGCACTTTCTGCAGCAATAAAAGTATATTTAAACTGATGTTAGCTTAGCGGCGCGAACGCGGAAACGAACTCACAATAATTACGATAGGTGGCACTGCTCACGCACTTCGTATTATATATAGTCCGCGCGGAACTAGTTGGCCGCTGAGGTGGGGAAAGGGGTGAGGCGGCGGTTCGCAACGCCCGTACTGAGTAATGCGCCCCCGCCCCTCCGCTCACATACCTAAGGCGCGGCCAATTAGTTCTGCGCGGACTATACTATAACAGCTAACATAAATTGCATTTATCTTCATACTACTCTTTTGGGAATTGAGCAAAAACATAAAAGTGTCAAGAATTAAATTAACAAGTGTTGCAGGAACCTCTGTCTTTAGTCATTCCATCACTTTTGAGGGTTGTGCCCTTGTTCTCAATTGCTGAATAGTAGATCTGCATTTGCTATGGCCTTTGGTTTAACAGAGCGCCACATTTACAGGCACTTCTAGTTGCTTTACCACCTGGCAGGCTGGCATATCCATCATTATCATCATTTCAGCCCGGAATCACCCTCTGCTAGGTATAGACCTCCCTTTTTTTCTGCCATACTTCTCGGTTCGGTGTCCATGTCTATCACTTTGGACTATATCCTCTTGGAATTAGGTAAATTTGTGAAAAAATTATTGCGATTGAAATAAAGTTTTATTACTTACGTCTGTGCCCCAAATAGTGACTGCCAGTACCGGTCAATGAAGGAGCAGATGTGTGTCTTGTAGTGGAAGTAGCCGTGGTTGCTGATACCGTATGACTGGATGTTCAGATGGTGGAGGGTCAAGTGAATTACGTTCACCCTACAAATTAATAACAGAGTTAAAAAAATTACTGAAATACAATTTTGAAATTATGGTTACCGACAACCTATACTGAAATCTGTGAGCTATATTTAAAGTTACAATATTTTTATTTGGTATATTTAGCAGTGGACTACCATACTTAACTAACATAATTTCATACAATAAGGGTCTTCTCTTTATTGTAGGAAAGGATTCAAGCGTCAAACATTTTATACCCAAAAATTAGCACTCATGTCCATTTTCACCGTGGAGTAACAGGCGTAGGACTGAAAACCATCGAATCAATAACTATTTGTGTCTTTAAATAAATGTCCAAAATATTGTTGGCAAAAATATGATTTTTGGTACTTTCAAATCCAAATACCATCCAGGGGGTTAATTGTAGATCTCTGTTGTAATAGGTAAAACATGTTCGGGATATTATATACAATTGAAAGTTGGTATTTTTTAAATGTTATGCTTAAAACACTTGATAAAAAAATATGGTTTTTGGCATTTTCATGTCAATCACAAATAACAGCCGGAAGGTTAATTATAGACTTTTGCTGTAACAGTATAAACTCTAAAGATGTTATTTCCCAGAAGAAAATAATAGTTGTATTTTCAGGCCCGCACTTTAATTTTTGGGTATGAAACGAATGATGTCCCGTTGGACAGATTCATAAGCGAAAGTGGATACAATAATGCAAATAAATGATTTATTTTGCCTGTAGTAATAGCCTACTACTGCTGCGCATTGTTTGATTTAATAATTTACAACAATAATCAGTTTGCACTTGGAATATTCTACGAATATAAAAACAACAATATTTCACATCTGTTCTATCCAGTAACAATGGCACTAAATATCAATGTACACTTACCAGGGAAATCTATTTCTCGTAAAGATCTCCTTACTACTCGGGGAGCAGTCTTCGCAGGTGAAATCAAAGAAAACATCGCAGGCAAAGTCGCCAGGAGTGCCAGACCTTCGGAGGCAACTGAGATGTACGAAACAGATGCAGTTCTCGCAAATAAGGCCTGGCCGCTCCTGTTTGTTCTCTGGTTCGTTGCAATATTTACACGTAGTACCCATCGTAGCTTCTTGTAAACAAAAATCACCCTCGGCTGCCATCGCAAAACAATAATAACATAACCTCAAAACTGAACTTACTGAATTGACAACACAGATTAGTAATAAGTAGCAAGATTGACAAGCAACTGTCATCGAACATTGTTTCTAAGCTAGGTTCTGTACCAAAATGGTAAAACGGAACCCTAGTGAGACTCAGTCTGTCTGTCTGTCCGTCTGTCACAGCTGGATATCTCAAGAACTACTAATGCTATCTAAAAATGTAAAAAAAATACCATCCCCTTATCTCCGAAGTTTGCATAGAGAAACATCTGAAATTATTCTATGTGATAGAAGTTTATGTAAAGATTACAGGAAAAATAAAACTATGTCTATAAATAACACACTTTTTTAAAAATCATCAAAAATTACATTAGTTTCAATATCGGTCAGGACATGGCGCTGACCTAAAAGATAACCACAGCTAACCTAATATTCTACAGCGCAGTGTTAAAATTCTCTGACAAATACAGGCCTCGCCGATGAAAATTTAAAAACATGATGGTACGGAACCCTCGGTGCGCGAGTCCGACTCGCTCTTGACTGTTTTTTTTTTTTGTGCAGCTGTGAACTGTCACAGCCAGAAACTGTGTGCACAGAGCACACACACAGTTTCTGGAGTGAAGTTTCTTAACTACTTTTTCAGAAACTTTTTTTTAGTTGTAGGTACTATAAAACGTGGTTATTTTATTCTAAGTATTCAAATGAACGTGGTTATTTTATTCTATTCAAATAGAAATACTCTCGTTATAAGCGATCGTGGACGGAGTGATCCCACTTTCTTTCTCAATAACTCTCGGCTCAGCTAATGTGGCTATAGGTACAGTCAACAGCAAAAGTAGATGATGAAAATCAGAAATTCAATACTAATGAACGGAGTTCGCGTCAGAACTGTGTGGTGTCGAAGTGTCGTTATGTGATTGTAAATTGTACCAAAAATTTACTACTTCGACACCACACAGTTCTGACGCGAACTCCGTTTTCATTATCTACTTTTGCTGTTGACTGTACCTACTTACCATAGAACATAGGTATACTTACCGTTACGGTAGGTATACCTATGTACTATAGATTACTAGATTACCCCCTTGAACTTTGCGCGTTTGCAGTGTGTATCTACCCTCTATTTCCCTCACATTTACGGTGTGGCGGATGCCGAGACGTCATCGCCGGTTAGCTTGTCATGTCAGTACTCTCACAATCACAAGCCGGCAAGAGCGACAAATAGTGGGTCGAGCTACGGCTGAAACCTAAATATTCGTTTTCTTCCCTTCGGGGGGAAAACGGTTCTATTTAGGTGTTCGAGCCTACGCTCGACCCACTGTGAGATGTGTTTATAATCTGCCGGCGATGGCTAGACGTACTGTGGTAAAGTACCGTATAATACATTTTGCTCAACTCGTTTCTTCACCTTCAGAGAGTCCCTAGCACAAGAGAAATGCCTCCTCTCGGTAAGAGGGTGGGCCGTAATCCACTACGCGGGCCCACTGTTAGTTGGTTTGGTAGATATGACGTGTATTCGAATGTTTGGTTTTAGGACATGTCGGTTTCCTCACTATGTTCTCCTTCACCGTTTTGAGAGCCGTGGTGATGAAATAATTTACACAAAGTAAAGCGCCTGCGTGTCTGGCGAGAATTAAGATAGGTAAAGAGATTTAAGATAGGTACCTACAGACGCCATTACATCAAGCTACTACAATCTGTCTTTCTTTAATAGACTTTCAACTTTATCAGTGAAGCATAAGGTTCAAAGTTGATTGGGAAAGTTTTACAGTTTCGGGTAGTTTGACGTGCTGGTGTCTGTACAATAAATAATTTAATGTCTTCGGTTCTAACCAACGACCCACAACTCGCAAGTCGCGGTCGTTATCACTGGGCCACCACTGCTTCTACTAATTATGTGCTATAGGTACGTACGAGTATTTTCAATCTTAAGAGTACTTCATCATCATCATCATTTCAGCCCGGAATCACCCACTGCTGGGTACAGACCTCTTTCGTCTGCCATACTTCCCGGTTCTGTGCGTCCATCATCCAGGTGTTTCCCGCGATTTTGACGATATCGTCAACCCATCGCGCTTTAGGACGGCCCTGGTTTCTTTGGTCGAACCTTGGCCACCGTTCGGTAATAGCTGTCTACCCAACTCCACTTGAGGCGTCCCGCTCTGTCCCCGACGTCATAGACTTTCGACCGACGATGGATTTCGGTGTTACGCACTCGGTCTAGTAGGGTTATGTCAAGCATGGCTCGCTCCATGGTCAATATGCAACTCGTATGCGGTGGACAGTCTCCTTTGTGAGCAGTGGCGTGCACAGAGATTTCAGACAGGGTATGCACAAAAAAAACTTACCAGTTACAGCTTGTTGTACAAGTCAACAAGCTGAAATTGGTAAGTTTTTTTACCCTACCTATCTGACTTTTACCGCAGACGCCATTATTGGTTTTGCATAATGTTTATTTCAGACCACCATGAATATCTAAATAAGTGATTTATGGTACCTAACATAACAGGGCACATAAATTATATCAAAAGTAGAATTTAAAAAGGTCTGGAAATGTTATTTTTGTTTTCTTTGCGCAAATTAATTAAATTTCATATAAATTACATACTACTTAAATTTTTATTGATTACTTTCTACAAGTTAATGTTTGTAAATCAAATCGACGCGCCTATCTGACTAAAAGTTCTTTTTCGATTGTAATCATAGATAAATCTGTAAGTCTGTTTTAGCCCTGTGTGTTTCGTAATTAAGTA
Organism: Globia sparganii; assembly: GCA_949316385.1. Taxonomy (NCBI): domain Eukaryota; kingdom Metazoa; phylum Arthropoda; class Insecta; order Lepidoptera; family Noctuidae; genus Globia; species Globia sparganii. Next base: position 25,724,466 of record OX438653.1, on the reverse strand, counting down.
CTTATATATGAATTCAAGTACCTGGCCTACTCTTTGATGAATTCTTTTTAGACTAGAAAATGATCGTTCGGACGATGCGCTGACTGGAATCGTAACTATTAATTTTCCTAATTTGTAAACTTCAGAAAATATGGAAGTCAAATGGTTTGAATAGGTATAAATTTTGAATGAGATCGAATATGTATAATTATCAATTTTTTACAATAAACTTACTAAATAATTACTTGACAGGTAATCACTTGCGCCAAGAAAAACAATAAATGGCGAAAAAACTTTGCAATTTTAGATACTTACAAACTAATACAAACGAATGAATTACTCGGGTCATTTGGTCAATCCGACTAAAAAAGTCGACCCTCTGCAAACAAGTATTAAGCGGTGCTTTTACGGGTTCTCAATTTGGCCGGCTTGCAATGTAAGCTATGCTTCTAAAACTCCAACACACGCGCACATTTTCACGCACACACTCACACTTTTGCTGTGTACTACACGAGATGCGTTCTATGAAGAATAAGCAAGGCGTAGTATTGCTTTTGCTCACGGGAGCGCTGCCTGCGCGCTGCGCAGCGGCCGCCGCTGCCGCTCCAACGAGTTAGTTCCAAAAAATGTAACAGATGGCGCGTTAGCTAAATTACCATGTTTTTTAAAAATTAGTTATCTAACATTTAGAGGGGCATGTAATCATGTATGTATGGGACTACAGGGTATGCAGAGCTTATTTGCATGTATGGAGTGCACGCCACTGTTTGTGAGTGTCCATGTCTCGGCACCGTAGGTCATTGTTGGCAGGACACATTGATTGAAAAGTCTGGTTTTTAGGCAATGAGGGATTTTTTTGGTCCGAAAAATATGTTCCAGCTTACCAAATGCCGCCCACCCAAGCTGTATTCTCCTGGAATTCTCTTTGCTGGATTGCTCCATGTTGAAAGATAGAACATGTCCCAAATAAACGTAGTGGTGTCACGGGTTCGATTCCCGCACGGAACAAATATTTGTACGACCTACAAGTAGTTGTTCCGGGTCTGGCTGTTTGTATAAGCGAGTTTAAATGTTTGTAACGCACTTACAATACAGAGGAAACCTCCTAGCGCTCGGTTCCAACCATAACAGCTGAAATTAAGTCACCCGGGACGCCTAACATTACCTTCGTCTTGGACATGTTCATTATCAATCCAACTTGTAATGAAACATCATATATTTCTTCTAACATGCGTTTGAGGTCTTCCAGGGATTCAGCGAATAAAATTAGGTCATCCGCAAACCGTAGGTGCGACAAGTAGACACCATTGATGTTTATACCACGTTGGCCCCATTACAGTACGAGTACCTACTTAGGTACATTTATTCGTGCTAGGCCCCACCATGGTTTGGGTGTGGAAGAGGGAAAAGAACAGGATCAGTGTTTATTAAACGCTCATCATCTGCCTAGCCTTTTCCCAACACTATGTATGCTAGGGTCGGCTTCCAGTCTAATCGGATGCAGCTGAATACCAGTATTTTACATGGAGCGACTGCCTATCTGACCTCCACAACCCAGTTACTGGGTAATACGATACCCCTTGGTAAGACTGATTGTCAGATTTTCGGGCTTCTGACGACCCGTAACGACTGTCAAAGATCCACGAATGACAGCCGTGACCAACGGCTTAACGTGCTTTCCGAGGCACGGAGGGGTCTTGGTATGTGAAGATGGACCCATCCACGGACCAACCGCGGCAAGCGTAGCTTAACCTGATCGATTGACCCGTGCGGCTGTTATTACTTATCCACAAGTCCCTCCTGTCCTCCTCCTGTTTATTAAGGTGCAGCGCAGACGGCACACTTTTTGTGCGATCGAGTCTGCGGCGCACAAAAAGTCTGCATGGCGCGCAAAAAGTCGGCCGCGGATTTTTCACAGACTCAACGCACACGACGCACATCTTCGATCATTCTGTCGGCCGAGCTGTAGGGACGTAGACGCTATGGAAATCGTGCAGAGATCGCGAAGTTAAATCGCGCCATGATAATAGATCGCGTGCGTTTATACGTCTACCCCCTAGCAAATGCAGATTGCCGACTAAAGTGTGCGCCGTCTGCGTTAGCGCGCGTTGAAGCAAACGTTCCATTTTTTTCACACACTTTTTGTGCGGAGCGGCGCGGCGCGGCGCGGCGCGGTCTGCCCGAATTACACGGATTTTTTGTGCGCCGGACTTTTTGCGCGTCGTGTGCGTTACTGCATATAATTGCATAGGTTCTATTTTCACAGACCAAAAAGTGCGTCACGGATAGTCTGTCGTCTGCGCTGCACCTAAACGCTATATTCCAAAATAACAAGACTGAATAATTTAACAATAATATATTTTTAAGCTTAGCAGTCAAAAATCACAATAACAAGTCAAGTTCTACGTGTCGTAGCCATTCGATCTCTAAACTGCGTAATCCACCTGCTGATGTGCTGCTTGTGGATGTTGCGGGCTATCTTCACCGGCTCGGGGTCACTAGGGTTGCTGGGCATCAGGTCCAAGTGATGGGCAGCGTCTACAATCACCACTGCTCTCACTGTGTCACTCAAGCTGTCGAGAATACCACCTGTAAGAGTAAAAGAATAATACCACAGAACGTCATCATTGATTATGATAGTTGTAAGGAAGATTTTAATAAAAATCAATAATATTAAGTAATAAATAATCACGGGGGCTGTTAATTTATTACGTAAGACGACTTAAGGGGGGAGGTCCAAAAAAGTCTTATTTTTCCTTACGTGGGGGTGGGAGTGGTCTAGAGACTGTTCTTTTTTGTGACTATTTCTTTGCAATATTGGTCTGATCTTACGTAAGATTAAAAAGGGGGGAGGGGGTTTGTCAGTTTTATTTTTTTTTTACGGAGGGGGTCAGAAAGTGTATAACATTGTCTTACGTAATAAATGAACAGCCTCACGGGCGACAACTTTATTCCTCGTAGAGGGAGGCAGAGTACCAGTATGTTTTGCCAGGTATTTTATGCCTTAGATGTCCTAGAAGATCACTTTCTTTCACCAGAATAGAATAGATATATTTATCGTGCAATTAATGTACGATCAAAAATAAGTAATTAGTTTGTGAGGAATTCGTGTACATTTAAAGTGTGCGCGCAGCAGCAGTACATTTTTCTAATATTTTCTCATTGTTTGTCTTATTTCTTTTTAATATATTCATTTATTTATGTATATGTATTTGTGCTTATATTTATATGTAATTAGGTATATATTATATTTATAGTATAAATAGGGTTCTGCGTATCTTTATATTTAAAATATTTATTCCTGTAATGATTGCACCTACTACTGTTTGTCTCTGCATCACCCAAAGGTTGACTGGTAGAAAATGCCTATGGCATTAAGTCCGCCTCTGTACATGTATGTGCTTGAAGTATTAAATAAATAAATAAATAAATAAAGCATAAAAAAGTATACATTTAAAATAATCAGCGGATTGTGATTAGTGTTCATTTGGTCCGAGGCCCATTCTAAAGGCTAGACGTGTACGGCAGAGTAAAATTTTACCTCCTGTCCAAGGATCTCGAAGCCCATTACTGAAAACAATGTTCGAAGCTGCCTGGAGCCTGTTGCCCCCATACTCCAGCCTCGCCATATTTTCTCGAGGGTACACGTTGTACTTCTTATGGCACGCCTCGGCGAAGGTCGTGAAGTTCCAAGGTTCTGGCTCAAACATGTCATTCTTGCCGTTGGTACACATCGGCATCACCATCTCTGTGCAGGCCTTTGAAAGAGAAAAACACGTTTTAGTCTGTGACGAGCTTCTGAAATACTTTATTTTTTTATTTGAATTATGATAGTTACCTGGTAATCCCACCCAGTAGCGTCTAGGTTGCCGTAGTCATCTCCTTTCTGATAATCTACGCATTTATTTTTCTTCTCGTAATTTGTAAAAATATCTATTACTTTTCCTATAGCCTGAAATAAAAGATTTTTCATTAGAGCTTGTATGGTTCCATGAATTTAAGGAGTTTAATTTTTATGACAAGCTTGCGATTAGAGTTAGTTCACATCGAGACGCGACGCGACGCGACGATACTGGAAGAGGCCAGTGATTTCACGCTGCGCCGCGATGAGCCGCACGGCGCAGCGCGGACACGCCGCTCTCGCACGCCGCGCGTACCGGCCAAGTACCGCTGCGTCGCGATGCGTCGCTCTACGCCGCGAGGCGTCACGAGGCGCAGCGCTGCACGGCGCAACGTATTCTGAACTCTCACAATGCAATGTGTACCTTTTCGTGTAGAAAATAAAGTATATTTTGAGCCACTCTTTTAAAGTGTGCGCGCAGCGTCGCGTCGCGTCGCGTCTCGGTGTGAACTGACCCTTAGGACCCATGCCCACCTGTAATAGTTTATCACCAGACAAAGTCTCGTTAAGGTACTGGCAGACGACCCTCACGGGTTCAGCAGGTAACGGCGTCAGGAAGTCTGAGGAAAACGGATAGTTCACCATGGCCAGCGTGGAGTACATGGACTCCAGGAATTCTATCAGCACATTCAGGTCTGTGGAGTTCTTGATAGGTGTACAGAGGTTGAAGGTTTTGTGCAGGAATTCCGAGCCGTTGGCGGTTGAGGAATAGTTTCTGAAAATAATAATAGATTAAATCAACAAACTGCTGTGTAGCTGATGCTGAAAATAAAATAGGATAGACTTCTTTTGAAAATGAGCGCTATTTACAGATCTAAAATACTGGTCACCGAGTACCTGCCAGCGTCGTAGCTGGAGGCTGTCAAAAGAAATCCTGACTTATCCTAGTCAGGGTGCTAATTTGTGACCTCACTACATTCACCATTTTCATCCCCATTATCTTAAAATGCATAGGACCTTCAGTAGGTTTTAAGACGGCGCTGTTTCGAATGGCCATTGAAGATTTAGACTGCGATATTAGACAAAAGGTGTTGATGAAAATTGTTATGGTTGCATGAATAAAAAGCGCGCCAACTGGCAAAGTTCTTACTTAATAATCTCTCTAGCTCATTAGTGCTTACTTAATAACGCTCCAAGATTCCCTGATGTTGGTAGAACAGTTGGTGTCAACAGTCCTGAAGCTAGAAGTCACGAGCCTGTTGAAGACTCCGCAGGGAGCCATACCGGTGAACATGTGCACGGGGGCGGAGGCTGCGATGGCGCCGTTGACGATGTGAGGGTACTTCATGCGGAAGTAGGCTGCTAGCATGCCGCCGTAAGAGCCTGGAGTAGAAAATGAAGATGTAATAACTACCTGTGTATACCGTAGTGCCAGTTTTCGAGGGTGAAGACCCCCTCGAAGTGGCTGAAAAATTTGCCCTGAAAGGTTAGGCTTGCAAGAGTGGATATTCTGTCATTGTACCCTCGATGTGTATTTTTTCCTTCCTATGTAATTGATTGACTGCATGGCAGCATAGCTATAATCACAACTATTTTATAGCTTTCCGTATCGAATTGAACATCAATCAATCTTATGGAAGGACCATAAAGGACTAAACGTTGCTCACAAATTAAAAATCAGAAAATGTTGTTGGTTTAAATCAAATAGACGACCACTATTCTTCCGACTGTGCGTTGCCGGAGCTGTGTGTTGTCGGAGCAAGGTAAATCAAGGTAGTCAGTCGAAATTTGGCATTTTCAAAACGATAGTCTATCGAATAGTTGTGACTTGTGTGTTGTTCAGCAGGTTCATTTTAACCGTAGTGGTTAAAATTATGATGCTGTACCATTCGACCTTTCTAGTTAATTCAATAGGCTTGTCAACTGAAAAAAATCTAATTGGTCCGTCAGTTAGATTATCAAAAAATATTTAACCCGTATTTTTTCTTTTGTTACGTAAACCAAAATTGACGAAGATACGACGCTTTTAAAATTCTCAATACGTCACACCTTGGTATAATTTTTAGTATTTTTTGTGCGTTCTGAGGTCACGAGCCCCCGCTCCCGAGTTTTGATGCATTTTATCTTTGTCAATTTTCATTAATTTACAAAAACAAAAAACACATGTCCATTATTTTCCAATACTCTAACTGACGGACTAAATAGATTTTCAATTTATTGATGGTGGAAACTAGCCTATTGGTCAAATTCAAGATTGTGCTAAAATCGAAATATAGTAGGTTGGTTGGTGGTGGGTTTTTTACGATTCCATATACCTAATGATGTAATGAACATTGTTATTTTATTACCTTTCAAAAATAAAATAGAATAAGTACACTAAACTGACCGACGCCGACGCCCAGCTATTGTTTTCATACAATATTAAATACACTGCATCTGACCGTTGCCTGAGGTAGCAGCGCGGTGCGGTAGGGGCGTGGTGACGTGATGCGAGAGCTCAGTGATTCGTCAATTTGTGACAACTATCACCCCTCCCGCACCGCGCAGCTACCTCAGGCAACGTCTCAGTTAAGCAGTCGATGTATAAGTAGATTGCAATTCATTTTGTTACCTCCTGGAAATAAATTAACATCTCGCGCTAAGATATCGTGCAGAGGCTGCAAAAAGGCGATATGTATTAACTCTAGTGGATTAACTGCAAAAGAAATGCGTGTGTTTGGCTTCCAAAACCCTAAATTGTCTTACCTGTCTACATCCACGATCTCCCCAACAACTTCATGGTGTCATACAACATCGCTTTCATTCAACTCACCTCCAAATGCTATGACGGGATATCTAGGCTTGATAGTGTTGCCCTGGAGGTAGTTGATGAGTTCTGCGTAGTCGGCCAGCGCTTGCGCCGATGACAGGTACCCGATGTGATCATTGTCCAGGGACTTGTTGCCGAAAGGCATTGACGCTCCGTAGTATCTGTAATTTTCGATATTTCCGTGACTGATGTGGACAGAGAAGTCAGATGGCTTATGGCGGATCATCTTGATCTAAGTTGTTCCAATTTATACACCGTGTCAGGGACGTCAATGCGCAAACTAGCCATGAATTCAGCACATGGATAGACAACCCACTAGCTAGAACCCCATCGTAGACAATATTTTTCGTCGGTTATTATAAAAAAATGTACTTAATTTCTACACAGACAAAATGTATTGAACAGCTGATTAAAAAAAATCATGTAGGTATTGAATTCATGGTAACCGTTTCCGCGTCGATGGTCCCATAATATAAAGTTAGGTTGATTGGTTGCTGCACTTCTGCATCTACTGCTCATAAAGAAATAAAAAAAATCCACCTGTAAGTAATCCAAGGAGACAGCTAGGTTATCTACCTCTGGAAAAACCTTTCTGGTTGTTTGTGCTGAACTTTTCGATAATCAAGGAGGGGGGGAGGGGAGGTAATAAATGAGCGTTATCAAGTTACAATGTGCACTAACCGATGCTCAGCAAACACAAGTTTCGCTCTGAATTCTTCTGCGATCTCCCACATGAAGCCAGTGTGCTTCGCAAACACTTCTATTTGGCCCTGAAAATTATAAGAAATATCTTTATAAATTTATAATACCTATGTAGATAATAACTAGGTATTATCTAAAGGTATTAAGCAGAGCTTATGCAGAGTGATATTTAGACGAGATACTTAGTGAGACGAGAAATTTCAATCACTAGAAACAGTTTAGGGTGGACAGAAGTGTTTTTGTTACGCTGGAGAATGACTTAAATACAGAGTCTTATCTTGTAGGTATATAAGTACTTCGTACTGGCGATTTTTCACACAAAACAGCGATAATTCTTTATTAGGTCGAATTTGTTTCCTTTCAAGTGCTTCACAGGCGAAATTTGACACGATACTGAAATTGAATATACACACCACAAGTTAGTACCTATGTGGTAGGTGTGTGTTGATATATTAGTTAGGTATAACAAATTAACTACTTCTCCTAACAGGCTTTTAATGGGCAGTTCCACTAGCAATAAAATATTTCAATATTTTAGTTTCACCGCGCTCCAAGAAATTTTGAGTAGAGTTAGCAAAAAAATTTATTTAGCATGAAAAATTGTATTAAGTATTTATCTTAAACAAAGAAAAAAATACATATCACATATATATATTTAATCATAATCACAACGTCACATAAAACATTTTTTTTTCTTAAAAACTTAGTAAAAAAACAAAAAAAAAAACAACACATTACAAGGTAAACCTGTATTAAGTTGTACATATACGGTTAGCTTATTTTATTACAATTCTTAGGTCATAAGTTTTATACATAGCTTTCATGCAAAATTTTAGATGTGTCGTCATTTTAATGCAACCCCGGGGGGCGGGGCGCGCTATTTCGCGCGTTATTATGCAACATTATGCGACACGAGAGCCTTAATGGCCTTGAGCATTTTTGACACACGAGACGAATCCACGGTACAAAAAATACTACCGATATTTCTATTTGTGTGTAACAAACAACTTATGGTTTGCCTTTTATGCTGACTCTACTTATTTTATTTTGGAGTACAGTGGACTGTGGAATACATTCCTGGAGCGCAGTGGAACTATCCCTTTTGGTATACCAAAGTTGAAATGTAATATTCTGTAACTTGAAGCCATGTTAAGAATGTTATTTATCTAAACAAATACTGTGAGTAAAAATTAGTAACAAGTTATCTACTTAATGATTGCATTGTTTTTGCTTGGTTGATGGATGACTAATAATTAATAATGATAAATTAATAAAGAATATTATTTATGATTAATTTATACAGGGTGAAATTGAAAATATGCGACAAATCTATATGGGAGATTGTACTCATCATTATGAACAACTTTTACTATAGAACCAAAACTAAAACGCGAAGAAAAAAACCAGCTGTTCCCTACATTTATGTTCGTAGGTATAACTCGTTAAAATTAAAAGTAATTAATTAATAATTTGCTTGTTTGGCGCCCACTCCAAATTACATATCGACGGTTGAAAGGCTAATTGATCTAAGCGACATTTTGTAAAACTTGCAGTAGGACAGATTAAAGTTTTTTTTTTAATTAAAATATTCATAAAAAAGAACTATTGCATAGACTTTTATTTAAATAAAAGTCTATGCAATATCTATGAATATTTATATATTTTATGTCTATGAATATTTTAATAAAAAAAAAACTTTTATCTGTCCTACTACAAGTTTTACAAAATGTCGTTCAGATCAATTAGTCTTTCAACCGTCGATATGTATACTTACATTTATAGTTTCATAACTTAGTTAAGTTAAATAAAAAAGGTTTATTATTTTTTGCTTTTTAGTTTTTCGGCGGTTTAATTTTTTTGTCTAAAAAGTTTTTATTTTATATTTTTGGGGCTTAATTTTTTATTATTTTTAAACCAGCTACCTACCTTACTTTAGCTGTTAACTGTTATTATAATCCTACTTTATTAATTGTATCTAATACATAACTCAGCATTAGTCTGTGAGTGAACAATAAATCACCCCTATTTTCCCACCCTTAGGGTGGGTTTTTTTTTTCCAAAATATGGGACCAACTTCAAGATATAGGTACCCTTTCCAATACAAAAAGAATTATTAAAATCTGACTACTCTGTAAAAAGTTATGCGTGGTCATTTATAATGTCATTAGCAAAATATATTATACTTACGCGTCGACTTGAGAACCTCCTCCGTTTTATTTCGTCGGTTAAAAAGCAATGACTTGCCTGTTTTTAGATGCGACCGTATCTGATTAGAATATCAATATTTGATTCTCAGGCGTCTATTTGATAACCCGAGATTTATTATCTCTGTATTAACATAACGACAATTTTTCATTTATAGATTGGGGTTTATTTATAAACGATCATTAAAGTTAAGTGACGTTCAAACGTCAAAAATGTATAGTTAAACAATCGCTAAACACTGCAACGTTTATGAATACTTATAGGCGAAATAAATGCAGTTGTTCTGTGATCTATCATTCTATGAATGAGGAAATCCCTAGCAATAAATACCTACTAATGTGCATACATGTTTATATTTCAGAGCACTCTTAATTATCTCGTCTAAAATGACTAACTAAGTATACAAATGAATACAAAAAAAAACATTAAACAAAAGGGCACACAGAGGCACAGTATTTACATTCAATAATGTAACTAAGCCTGCACTCATCCACATCACCACAGACCACAGTAGGTATATATGGAATCACTGTCATTTTATTTTTATTTGGTAAGTACCTAGTGTACCTAAATGTCTCGTAATAATTGTATTTAGGTAATCAATGTTATGTTAATAAATAATAATATAGCATTTTAGACGTGTTTTTCAAAATATATTTTTTAAAACTTTTTTAGTCAACCTCAAACGGCCGGCAGTTTAAAATAAAACCTCGAAAACACAAAGAACTTCACAGTTAGCTGTAAGTTTTTTGCCGGGCATCGAACTTGAGAGTAATGGAGCATTGTCTAATACTCGAGCGAACAGAACTTTTTTTTTATGGGGCTAAGGGGTCAAAGTATCCGCGACTGAGCTAACGAAATGTAAACACACTCCGATAACCAGACTACTCGTAGTGATAGGCCTACGTTTAACGCTAAAATAACTTTAGAGTGCTAGATAACGGTACTTTATAGAATTAAAAGTAAATCATTCTTATTGAGACTCCCAAAATGTGTATAAATAGTGAGTTAAACAATTTATTCAGTGCACCCAAAAGACACACATAATCACATTTAGATGATAACAAATGGAATTAAATTAATAATAAACGGCTACTAAATGACTGGTTTAAAAAATGGTTTAATAGTAAGAACATGGCTTTTATAGATTGCTAACTACTTGCTAGGTACAGACGCCAGCAGGTCAACCTACCCAATCTGTCAAATTTCTTTGATCGATTTTCAACTTTAGCACAAAGGAATAAGGTTCATATTCAATTGGGAAAATCTGACAGATTGGGGTAGCTTGATGTGCTGGCCTCTGTACAATTAGCAGAGAACACGCACTATAACATTCCCCAACTAGACGTTCAGTAACCTTTTTGCAGAGTCCTTATAAGTAGCAACTAGCAAGTATATAGCTGTAACTTAAATGATATAACACATTTTTTCTCTGTTAACGCTGCTATAGTCTATATTAGTAGGTATTAATTTAACTATTTATTTACTAATTTCTAGCTAATTGGAAACAATAGGTACCTACGGTTATCACATTACCATACTGACAAACACTCAGTTAATGCCGTGTATTTCTTCAGTTGGTAAGCCATTAAATAAATAGGTAGATAAATAATAAATACAACAAAAGAATACACATTAACAAAGTATGAAAAGTTCTCAAAATCTGTTAAAAAACTACAGACAACGCGAGCACACTAAAAAGCATGAGGGTATTTGCAAAACTCACCTCATTCCCCGTATAGAAGAAGATAGGACCACCTCCTTGATCCCAGTTATCTTCATTCTCCAGATACTTTATTTCAAAAGTCTCATTTCTCTGAAACCCGAAATGGTCGAGAGGTACTCGGAACCATTTCGTTTCGAACTTGTAGTCTGCCCGCACTAGAGTTAGCGTCACTAGGGTATACAATATTATTCGTAACATGTTGAATTACTTGAATTATAAAGCCACGTCCATTCCGTTTGGTTTCCGATGTGATAATGAGTGATCTCGCTCGCGGCGAAGTGTTTATTCGGTTACGCAATGTGATGTACAGTTGGGGAGAGAAGTCGTGCACTTGTTTGTATTTTCATTAGGTACAAAACATTATGTGTTTTTCTGATGAATTGTGCAAATGGATATTGATTATGCGGTTGTGTAGAGCTTAGAACGATGTAATGCGAGTAGGACGAGTCATTTGTTTCTGTAATAGGATTATTTCAGTACTTAGGTACTTATAGTTTGTAACTATATAGGTAGGTACTACTAATTAGTTTACCTACATTACTTACATTTTGTCATTCATCATGTTCTTTCATTTGGTATACTTAATTGTACAGTTTAAATACTCAATATTTTTATTGCTTTATCATAATGTGTATTTAGGTGGTAACTATATACAGGGTTATTTGAAAAACACCAGCAACCTCTTAAGAGGTCATTGTACTCATCATTATGAACAACTTTTACTATGGACTGGGATCAAACCTGTGTGTTACAAAATTACCCCGCAGGTCACCAAAAAAAAACAACCTGTAATGCAGTTTAGTTTCGGGCTGAAAATATACATATTTATGTAGCACTTTTGTGTGCGTGTAGACCATATCGTTATTATCTGAGTTCATTTGACCCCTGTGTCTCGGCAGTCGGCAGGATGTACCTAACCTACTCACTGTACATACCACTAGGTGCTCCGAGTACATTCGCTGATTAGGTACTTACCTACGGTCAGCCGCTCCTTTCAGTCTATAAACTACGAAAACTTTTACTGCTTGAAGAAGACGCTGTCATTGCCAAATTGTTACCATGGATATGTGGTTGAGTATATAACTGTCACCTCTACATGAATGTTTTAACCCTTATCGGATTTCGTTTCTCTACGAGGAAAATACCAAGTTTAATTACTGTGGTTTGTGGTTATAATTATGATTATAATGAATTAACGTATTATAATTCAAATGTTATGAACTTATGACTTAGATGCAATGTGGTGAGATAGTGGTGTAGTGTGAGTGTATGAATTATCATTTCAATGACAAAAATAAATTAAATGTGTGTGTGTGAAACTGTATGAAGTGAAGAATAAGTACATAGCTATTTAGTCTTATACAAAGTGGAGATGAAATAAAACAATAAATTAAACTTCGGACACTTAATGACGTTCCCAGTCTGCATACAAAAATCAAATATACTTATCTAATACTTTAGCCACTGGACATTATTTCACATTTTTTAAATTTTCTACATGATGTATCTGATAAGTGACTGATAACGGATCAGCACCACCAGGTTAAAACATCTGCTGTTAAACACAACTTGTTGCCAGCTGGCTAGTTCAATAAACTTCGCCAAATTTGTTCTTACATTTTATTTTCCGATACGAACTAATGCATATTATAACTTTTGCTTGAGACATAAGAGTCATGCATGCTGAAGTTATTACTTACTAAAAATGTTAAATTTTTTACAAACCTGAAAAAAAGGGGTTGCCTGGCACACTGATCTATGCCTTTTTTTTCAAGTTTCGCCCATATGTTTGTGTTGGGTCAATAACACCGCGCTGTTGCCTCAATATTTAAAGTGTGCTTTTTGTTTACATTTTTATGCTATTTAATATGTTAGAAAAAAATACTTTTAATTTCAACGTTAGGATTTATTTGATGGTTCCTAAATACTCGTATGCATTAGTATTGTTACTTGTTAGTGTTTACATTTATTGTTGTATTGTCATCTCCACTTTGTATAATATTAGACGTATTAAAATATAATCGCGGCAAGAGCTGTGTCAGATTTGCCTCAGATGGTACACGTACGTAAAAAAATATTGGGGGGGCTATAGAAAATTATCAACAATAACACACATTATATCAGTAGGTAAATATTTAATGTTATTAGGTAAGTTCAGCTGATTAAAGTTAAATATAACAATTTGTTAAACACAAAAAAAACAAACATAATAATTTGTTAAACTTTTGATTTTAATTTAATAAACAACAAATATAAATAGTAATTGTTTGTTTATTAACCTAGATAACAATGGAAACAAGATTATTATATAGTTCTAACTAACTTAAATTAATGAGTTCATTATTTATAGATTTGTTGAGATAGGAAGGGAAGTGCATGTCTCTATTAATAATAATCTAATTGTTTATCGAAAAGCTACGGGTGTAGCCTCTATTATCTGTTCTGTGGGCGTACGTAGGTATGTAGATACGGTCAATAACAGGCGTAGGTAAATTAAGACTGTTACTTTCACATACCATCTAAATTCATTTAATATTATTCCTTTTTCAGCGTTTTATGTAAATCTGTTCAAATATTTTTAAAATATTGTACTATTTTTTTATTTAAAATTCAGTTTTATTGTATCACCAACCAAGCACCCCAAATGGATGAGACTGGCCTCAAGTCTGCTATTAAGTACAATAGTGTCAGAATAGTCTATCATTGATTTCATAATTGTTGATTTTGACAAGTTTGGTAATCTACTAATATAATGGCGTCATTATGACTTTCCAATGGTCAACCACTGACACTCCATTGAAAGAAATGTCATAAAATGGTAATCTCGTACATAATGACAAATGAATAAATGTAATGTTTATTGCTATTTACGAACTTCTTACTACTTCAGATTGCAAACATTAATACGTAATAATATGTAAAAATATATATTAAATGAAAATTAGCATGAAATTTAGTAGTTTTTCTCAGACCATTGGCCGACCAATTATCGACCATTATGAATTTAGCAGCAGTGATATTCATTAAAAATCTCACCGTGAAAACTAAGGTGAAGTGAGCTGTCATTCCACCTAATGTTAGGGATTGCCTCCATTGATAGATCACTTCACGTTCACTTCACCTATGTTGTCACGGTGAGATTTTTACAGAATCGATAGGCAGATTCCGAACTTTTAGCAAAATGACAATGGGATCGTGTTGGAATGACGAATTTTTAAAAATAGCAGACTTGGGCTCCAGCAGTCGCGAAGAAGACTTGCAAGTGAGTGAAAATCTTGTGGTCTATAATTTATTATTTAAAAAACTGAAGTGGCAATTGAGTTACGTTGCTTATTGTAGTCCTACTTAGCAGAAATGGTGTTGATATGCATTTTTTTTTGTTGATTGAAAGGTCTTAGAATATGCAAGGCTGGAATTGTAAGGGAAAAGACTTTCTGTGTTTCAAAATAGACTAAATAGTAACCCCTTTACTAATAAATGTGTTAATATCAGATGAATAGTTACACACCGATTTCTCTCTTTCAGTCGTCGTCAGTCATTTGACTTTCTAACTAACTATACAGACGCTATATTTATAGTAAGGGGGTATGTATGTAGGTAATCGTCGTATATATATGGGGGGTTCATAAGTTTTCATTTAACCCTTCATATCAGTTGTCGTGCCCCCAGCGCCCGGCAGTGATTCGAAAACATTTTTTTTTTTCGAATAACCTGATAGAGTACAGCGTTATTAATAAAAAAACAGAGTAAACGAGCTGTCATATTTGGTCGTAAATATACGAACTTTAGGTTAATTTGATGATATCAAAGCAAACCTAAGTTAACAGCAGTGGTAGCCCAGTGGTTACGGCACTGTCTTACGAGTTGTAGGTCGTGGGTTCAACCTCAGGCAGTCGATTTACTTGTGTGGAAATAATTTCATCACTACTGCTCTCCAAACGGCGAAGAAAAACATCGTGAGGGAACCGGCAAGTCATAGAACCAAAAACTCGAAGACATGTGACATCTACCACTTCTACCAGTACCAAAACGCACTGGGTCAGTGTGGTAGATTACAGCCCGACTACTAGATTACAGGCTTCCCTCTCGAAGAGAGGGAAGCCTTTGTCCCAGCAGAAGGAATATTAGAGGCTGTTTATGCTAAACCTAAGATAATTAGGTAGGTACGCAGGTTGCAGTTTCTATCCAGCTAGCTGACCGAATTAGTTACTACACTTGGAAATAATTATTTGATTTTACCTGCAATGAAGGTAGTCTTCAGTGCTAAGCGGACGGATGCGAAATCTCGGAAGATAGCTTTCAACTGCATCTCCCAGCTTCTCATATTCATTGATTAATGCTTCATTTACATTCAGCCGTAGTGAGCAGGGAAGTGGGCAGGACGAGTGTGTAAACGCGATACTTCTCATGCCACTGCCATTGCCACTCGCGCTGCCCGGCGAAACTTGAAAGCGAAGTGAGTGGTAGGGCAGTATGTAAACACACACTTCTCTCGATCCTGCTGCGGCAGTATTTAGGGAAGTATCGCTGGCAGCGCGAGGGGCAGCGGCAGGGTCTGAATGTAAATGAGGTAATACTTAACGATCCGTCCTTGATTTCGTCGACCCACAACGCAAGTACCATCTGTCCCCGTCCTGTGACTCAGCCCGTGGCGTCATCTTATGAGTCGAACGTCATCTATACTAATGATAAAGCTGAAGAGTTTGTTTGTTTGAATGCGCTAATCTCGGGAACTACCAGTCGGATTTGAAAAATTCTTTAGGCATTTGATAGCCCTTTTTTAAGAAAGGCTATAGGCTAGTTAATATCACGCTAGAACCCTTAGGAGCCGAGCAAAAATAAAAAAAAAGGCAGAAAGCAAAGCAAAAACAAAGCAATGGGGCGATTGTGGATCACAAAGGCCTTTGAGGATAAGATTATGTGCATATATCATTATCGGTTACTAATACAACGGACAGAAATACGGTGGCAAAAGTCAATGATTTTTCATGTCCTGTCTGGTATAAGTAAACGTGCTTAGGCAGGACGAATTCCAAGACCTTTAGCAATAACGATAGAAGTACCTAATGGTTGGAAAAGACTGGATGCGGAAGTTCGTGAATCAAGTGAAATAGTAAGATGAAGGCCTGCCGGGGGAGCGGGACCTGCCGGGGGAGCGCGACCTGCCGGGGTAGCGGGATTGTCCGAAAGGGTTACCGCTGCCCCGGAACATAAAGGGCTAAGGAAGGAACACGGGTGGGTTTTAGTCAGTAAGAGTGTGACACTCCTTTCTGCTTCACCCAGACCGGGAGGGGTGATTTGATGATTTCCCATCCACAAAAAAAAAAAAGCTCACCTAGATGTCTCGCTGACCTAGTGCGGACCCCACATAATGTAATAAATAAGGCTTGGCAGAGAGAGACAAAGTATGGTGGTCCATTAAAAGCTGGATTATCTTCTCTCTACCGATTTCGATCAAGTAGGTACACACGGTGACATATCAAGCTTTATAGTATATTTCTAGTTTTAGCTAACCTCGCATTGTATAGGCTTTTCCTCCGATGAAAATTCATTTTATACTGGAAATGTATAATTTGATATGTCGCAGTGTTTAATAGTTGACGATAAATGTTATTTAGATAGTAAGAATCGTGGCATGATTTGAAGCAGGTACAAAAGGCTTCTAAAAGTTTAATATAAAAATGTTAAGTAATTAATTAATATTAAATGAAGTCATTTAAATATGTTTTGGCAGACTTTAATATCTAGGTGTTTCAGATCAAGAGATCGTATTGTGAAGAAGTTTGCTCTTATTCTGGCAGGCCAACTTGGGCCTCTAAGTCTATTAGTTTACAAGCGTTGCATTGCTCTCGCCATTCTGAATTTTTGTTAGATTTTGTATTGGTAAATAGCCACCATAATTACTCACACTTTCAATCACAATCTGAATCAATTTGAAGTGTCTTGCTCACCCATTGCTTCGTTCGAAAAAAAATTTCTGCGCAACAACGTAAATAACGCAAAGAATGTTGGTTGTTGTTGAAAATGAAAGCCATTGCTTCTGTTTGGTGTTTGTGTGAGTTTGGTGCCAAACTTTTATAGGTACCGAGAATAAGTCTTATCCTGAGAATAAATTTTGAATTTTTTACAGTTTTTCCATACTAGAACTGTCAGATGCCAATTTTATTCCACGAATAAAAGATATATGACTTTGGTAAAATCAGCCTTAAGTGTGTTACGCTACTATGCTGTCGAAATCTCACAAGGTAAGACCATTGCAACGTTTGTTAATGAGTTCTAGAGTCACTTGTACCACTGTTTTCAACTAATGTTGAACTTCTATTTCACCAATCAACCAATTTTATCTGCCTACTGTCCTGCTCTGAAAAACTTTGTTCTAAAGGAGAAGTTCGGTGTTACTTCCTGGGGGGATGGTCTACATCCACCAGTCCAATCACCTCCAGATCCTGCAGGTGTTGTCCTTGGATGCTGTGATGATCGCATCTCCTGCGTAAGAAAACGCACAGGAGAAAATCTCTCCTTGGTGTCCTGACAGGACCTGTAAGCAAGGTATATGAATGGAAGAGTGGTAGGACTTTTAAGTGTTTGTCTACCTATTATAATTATCAGAATTCAACGGGCACCCCTAGCTCTTCCTAAGGGCCTTTTTACGTGTTTGCGCCCGCGTGCAGGCCAGGCACGCATGCTTGTTGCGGGCCGCACGCAGAGCAGATTATTTTCGCCAGCCGCCACAGTATTGTGCGTGTCGCCAGGAAGAGAACTCGTGTCAAAATGAATGTAAAAAAAGTAATTGTTGCTAATACAACGTGCGACCCGCTTGACAGTAAAAACAACACTGTCTGTCAATGTTCGCCACACGCATACGGGCGGCACGCATCCGTGCGAGCCACCCGCGCTCCGCCCGTGTGGTGCTACTGTTAACTTTGCTCAAAACTCAAGTGGCTGATGGACAGTCCTGTAATGAAGCTCAATCGCCTTTCAGTCTTAGTTCAAATGTTTTATTACGTGGGTAGAAGAAAAACTACGATATAACCTCGACAAATTGACACAATTACTTGACAAGGATGTAACATTTCTGTGGGTGATGTAATGGATGCAATGGGTGCATTCAACATCCGCGTAGGTTACAATTAATTTATATCTGGACAAAACGGAGCGGATGGCTCTTAAACGGGAAGGAAAATATCGTTAGAACACCGGCATGTCCTAGAACCAAAAATTCTAAGACATGTGACATCAACCAAACCGACTGGGCCCGTGTAGTGGTCCACTCCCTTTCACAGATAGGGATGGGAGGCCTGTGTTCCAGTAATAGGAACGTTATAGGGTCAGCGCAGACAGAGAGGAACGCAGCGGAGAGGATTTTATTAAGGCACTCGAAAATCAACTTTAAAGTTATTGAAATAAAGTGCATATATGCTTGAACCTGCAGGGTAATTGCGTAACACACTATCAGGGCCTCAAGTCTGCTATTACAATAGTGTCAGAATGGTCTATCATTGATTTCATAATTGTTGATTTTGACAAGTTTGGTAATCTACTAATATAATGGCGTCATTATGACTTTCCAATGGTCAAGCACTGACACTCCATTGAAAGAAATGGCATAAAATGGTAATCGCGAACATAATGACAAATGAATAAATGTAATGTTTATTGCTATTTACGAACTTCTTACTACTTCAGATTGCAAACACTAATACGTAATATGTAAAAATATATATTAAATGAAATTTAATAGTTTTTCTCAGACCATTGCCCGACCAATGATCGACCATTATGAATTTAGCAGATTACGAACTTTTAGCAAAATGACAATGGGATCGTGTTGGAATGACGAATTTATAAAAATAGCAGACTTGGGCTCCAGTAGCAATGGGTTTCATTTCACGCAAATAACGCAATGAATGTTGTTAAACTGTCAGTTCAACAACATTCATTGCGTTATTTGCGTTATTGAGCAGACAAATTTATCGAACATATGGAGCAATGGATTAGAAATATCCTTCAAAATGATTCAAATTGAGAGTAATAGTGTGTTACGCAATTAGGGTGCTGACAAAAAATGCTCGCGCGTCCTCGAAGATACGCGAGAAGCCAAGCGCGCGCGGGGCGTCGCCGCGTCGTCTGTCAGAAAATGCCCGAGACCGCGCGAGAATTATTCCTCTCTGTCTGCGCTGACCCATAGGCTGATTATGCAGTGAGTTATACCTGAATGCAGTTCCCAGTGCTAGTGTTCCATACTCTGGAACTCCTGTCAGCCGATGCGGTTAGCAGGCACCCGCCTGCTGGACTGAAGCAAACCTGTTCACATAAACAATTACAAACATTTCAAAAGAAACTAAAATATGAGTGATTTTTTAACCGACTTCGAAAAGGATTTTTTTTTTGATGTTGTGACTTCCTGTCACTGATATTTAAATAGCAAGTAGTGTATACGATTTTTTTGGGGTAAGTACGATTTAAAAGTGAAAAATAAAAACATTTTCACAAAAAAAAAAACACAACCAGACTTTCAAAAAAGACACTACAAATACAAAGTGAAAAATAAATTTAATTTCGGAAGTCGGTGGCAAACGACGAAAATGCGAAACCAACGACACCGACTTCCGAAAATAAACTTATTTTGCACTTTGTAGTTAGTGCAAAATAACTTTTTTTTGGAAGTCGGTTGTTTTTTTTGCTCATTACAAAATATGACTGCAAAAGTCATTACACGTTGATGTGGAAAAGTATTTTCTTTCTCCACAGTACTTACGTACGTAACGCTCCATTAGTCGTTCTATATTTCTACGATTTTCTAGTGTATCGCGGGTGTATAATTACATACTTCATAAACAAAAACAACTGATCCTTTCTTGACAATACCTAATTGGTTGCACAAAAGTAAATCGAACAGCCAAGCGTTAACTTGACATCAAGTACCTAGATAAGATTAGCTGATATGGCATAAAAACTCTACAGAGTAAGTTCCTCTGTTGCTACCTAAAAGGAGGATAAACCAATAATTAATACACATTCACGATCTAGACCTACAAAGCTTTTGCCCAACGATGTTAGGGTCGGCTTCCAGTCCAACCGGATACAGCTGAATACCAGTGTTTTACATGGAGCGATCCTTTGGCAAAACTGGTTGTCAGATTTTCTGGCATCGTATTCGTAACCACTTGTAGCGACTGCCAAGGATCTACGAATGACAGCCGGGAGCAACGGCTAAACGTGCTTACCTAAGCACGGAGGGGTTTCAATATGTAATGGATAGTCATCCACAGACCGACTTCGCTTTATCTGTACAGCTTAAATCACTTCTCATTTACTTAAAGATTACTAGAGCTTGTTTCGCATGGTTTTTACGACTTGACAAAACAACGAGAATTTGTTATTAAGGTACTTGCACCCAATAAGGACCAGCACTTACTAAGGGCCACTTTAGAAAACTCACACTTGGTATTTTTTCAACTGCTTCAAATTTCGCGCGCAGCATGCTATACCACCTATTCGTTAAATGCAATCGCGCGATGACACGTAGATGCCGCGATTTTGTCAGTAGCGTCCAGTTTGAGTAAGACAGCGGTTAGAGACACTATTTTATAAAATTGATGCGCGTTGTTTTGTACGCTTTCGTGAAAAAAAATTGTGTTTTTAAGTAATTTTTTATAGAAGATTGGATTTAAACATTATGAGATAACTCTACAAAGGTAAATGCATTGTTATTTTTACATTATACAACTTTAAAATGTGTCATCTATCACGATACCCAAATCCTAATAAGGACCACAATACGAGTTTGTATTAAGGTCCGGTCCTTATTAGAAGTATGAATTTGGCGTAAATTTTTATTATTTAAGTAATTAATGATTTTTTTATATTTTTATTTTTAACTAGCGTCTGCCCGCGACTTCGTCCGCGTAAAATTGCAACCTTCCCACCGCGTGGGATCCGATACCAGCCCGAGCTACTACTTTTTTGGCGGTTATTATCGTTGTTTCTGACTTTTTTCATTTTGTTCGGCTCCTAAGGGTAATTGCGTAGGGCACGCCGCGATAGCGGCGGTAAGACCCCTCTTTGAGGAGTGGCTAGAGAGGCGCCACGGCACCCTCACCTACCGCCTGACGCAGGTCCTCACCGGACACGGGTGTTTCGGGAGGTTCCTGCACACCATCGGGCGGGAGGAAACGCCCGGGTGTCACCACTGCGAGGGTCGCCCGGAGGACACGGTGGAGCATACGGTGGCGGTATGCCCCAATTGGGCGGAGAACCGCCGTGTTCTCGCAGAGGCGATCGGCGGCGGCGGCGACCTCTCGCGCCCGGCCCTGGTTCAAGCCATGGTCCGGGGCGAGAGGGAGTGGGAGGCAGTCACCTCCTTCTGCGAAGCAGTCATGCTAGCGAAGGAGGTGGCGGGACGGCTGAGGGAGAGGGCCTCACGTCCCAGCCGCCGCGGGAGACGCCCCGGGCGTCGGGAGCCGCGAGACGACTCCCGGCCACCGTAGGCGCGGGCCTGCGGGCGGAGAGTAATGGGTAACTCTCCGTCCGATCAGGACCAGGCCCGTGCCGGACGGCGCGTACGTGTTCCACGCGCGCCTCAAAGAGATGTCAGCATAAGGAAGGGGCCCGCAAGGGCCGAAGCCTGCCGGGGCAGCGGGATTGTCCGAAAGGGTTACCGCTACCCCGGAACACAAAGGGCTAAGGAAGGAACACGGGTGGGTTTTAGTCAGTAAGAGTCTGACACTCCCTTCTGCTCCACCCAGAGCGGGAGGGGTCATTGGATGATTTCCCATCCACAAAAAAAAAAAAAAAAGGGTAATTGCGTGATGTTAAATAGAATAATGTACCCAAGATTTTCTAATATCTTTTTAAAAGAGTGTCCTTGGAGTTTCAGTTTTTTTTTTCAGATTTTTTTTTCTTTATATTTTTTTCCGTAAGAACCTTGTACAGAGTATTAGAAAACTACAAAAAAAAAAATCAGCCAAATCGGTCAAGCCGTTTTCATGTTATGTCGTGACAACGGAAAACGGGTTTCATTTTTATATATATAGATTATGAATGTAGGATAAAATGAAGTAAGTAAATATATATTATTTTGTATTTATAACAAGGTAGGCCAATAATAAGAATCATTAAAATGGTTTCTTCTTATGGTTTATATGGAGATCTTTTTATAAGTATGTACCTACATACTTTAACTGTAGCACTATTTGAGAACTTGTTGGTAACAAATACATCTGTGTGGCGATTAAGTTTAATAATTATATTTAAATTTGGTTGTCTAGCACCTTGATTTCAACTAAATTGTTGTTTATTGTTTAATATTTATTTTCTTTTTTATTTTTATCACTAGGCAATTCACAATGGAGGAGCTACCAGCTACGAAAAGACGTGGCAACTGGTCTGAAGAAGCTCTTAAATTAGCCATGGATGCAGTGAAAAAAGAGATGTCAGAACGAGCGGCTGCGACCACATAAAAATACACATATCTTGTGTACGTTGACTGAAGATCTTGAAAATTATTTAGTTGCGAGAATAGTTAAGTTCGCTTATATTGGTATGCCTTTAACTTCTAAAGTTAATATTTTAGTATTCCTAATAAGGCCCATCAAGGTATCATATAATAAATTAAGACTGATTTTCCTTAAAATGGTCTAATTAATGACTGAAGAAAAAGTAATTATTTACAAAAAAAATATATATATGTTGATTACCGAAACAAAATTGGTTTTATTCTTAATTTTCATTTTAATATATATAATAAGGCCCACCTTAAAATTTTTGGTCAAATATTAAATATTTGCTAATAATATAATAATTAATTTATTAATACTATTAGATTAAAAGTATTATTATTACAAAATAATCAAAATTTGTTACATTTTATTATGGTCCTTAATAGGCATAGGTGCTTAATATGGCCTAACATAAACATTTTTGAAACTGTTTTCTTTTCAGTTTAACAAAGCAAACTATGTATTTTTTGTCATAATTATAGATCTTCATAAAATTTTATTTTTATCTTATAAGCGTTACTTTGTGTAATTACATAAATTTTTAATTTACAAGTATTCTAATAAAGGTGGTCCTTATTGGGTGCAAGTACCTTATTTATGTAAGCTGAAAAATGGTACCACCAAACACATTTGCATGTTTACCGCGGTGGGCGTTGCCGAAAAGGCCACCTCGCACCAGAACCAATCACGGCGCTTGCCAGAATACAACACTTTACGCGTGCACAGCTGATTGGCTTATTTGCATGTGTGTTCTTTCGTTCGAATACTCGAGGTATTTTGTCAATGTAGTGAAGTTAGTTTTTTTTTGTGCTACCATTTACCGGGTAATATGTTTTTCATTGACTAGAATGTGCCCTGGCGGCTGATAGTATGTCATGCTCGCTCAAGTGTTTCGCTGACGGTGGCGTGTGTGTTGGATCATTCGGTTCCCTACAAAATGTTTGAGCTGGATGGTGCTGATCCATGCGTCATGTTCGTGAACGGGCGCCGTCAGTTGGGGCTGGTCATCTTTTAGCTGCCACGGCTTATTTTTAATTATTTTATTTTTGGATTGTTATTTTGTTACTATTTGCTGTACTCTGGACACTTTTAACGCGTACTTGATTTTTATTTATTTTTTACATCGTTCTCACATATTTATAAATTCAACATATCGTCGACCGTAGGTTCAATTGAGGTAAGGGACATTGAATATCTCGTCCCTTACCTCAATTGAACCTACGGTCGACGATATGATGTAACTAATAATTTTGTAAAAATATAATTTAAAAAGAGTGTCCATGGAGTTTCTTGCCCGTTCAGCTCCATAGGTACCTACTACGCTTTGGAATGGGTAACTAGCTTCATTTTTTCCTGACTGGCCGATTTCTTGACAATTCAAAAGTGCCTGTAAATGGTTTAATTGAAATAAATGCTTTGAGTTTGAGTTTGAGTTTGGAGCCGAATTTCTCGTTGATTTTGTTCGTAGTTACGCTTCCTGACTTTTTATTATTCTTAGATAATAAAAAGTCAGAAGTAAGTATTATACACACAAAACTTTTGGAATAAATTCCCTAAATGATGGTGAAAACTGCATCAAAATCCGTTGCGGAGTTTAAAAGAGCAACTCGGCTATACAGACAGACACGAAAAACGATAAGGTACTATTATGACAGGACAACAAACCTTGGACACTTCGCCGCGATGTCCTTTCATGACGGCCAGCTCCTTGAAGTCCGACTTGACGTCGTAGATCCTCGCGGAGCAGTCGCTGGAGGCCGTCGCCATGCGCTGACCAGCCCAGTCGAAGCAGATGTCTAACACCTTACAGTGGAAATTGGCAGTAAGATTTTATGTGTGAAAACTTGGTACCCCGACCTTCACCGCCATCTATCTCCACGGGCGACAGAATCGTGACGAATTGGCGATAGTCTCGCCGTGTCATCAAATTCTCGCCGCTATGGTATCGCCGTGTGAAGGTTGCTTCATACAGTTTCTATTGAATTTGATGTCTCGGCGAGACCATCGCCACGATACTCTCGCCCATGTAGATGGCGCCTAAGTCTTCGTTTACGGTTACAGCTAAACACTATTGCATGTATAATTCAAACACTAGTTTGCTACATCGGTGAATGCTTTTTGAATGAATATACCCTAACTAAATTAACGCAAACTGTGTTTATCGCCTATTATTGTGTACTTGGCTTGTAGCATCTATGTTGTATTATAGAATTGGTTGAACAGTGTAATTGTGGATACCTTAGTTAAACCAACATACAGGATGGTAGCTGGTAGAGACATTGACGCGCAAACTGACCATGAGGTCCGCACATGATTCTAGACTCCTTAGCCTATTTCAGGGAATACGATGGTACTGTGATCACGTGCTGCCGTGCATCTCAGGGGAGACCCCTTCATAGTCTCCCCAGAGACGTGCCCTAACAGGCGTTGCACTGAGGGGGTTCCGGATTGGTCTATTAAAAGGTAACGGGACCTCCTCCATGTGCTGGTGGTGATCACCGGGGTGGTTTTAGTGAGATAAGAATCCCATACTACTTGGTCTTTTTTTCCCAAAGTCCAGGTGACTTTTGAAGGATCTCCTCCGAAAACAAAAAAAAAAGACCTAGAATAGAAATGTTTCGTCGGTTAAAAGAAAAAACAACCGTTTCATAGAAAAGAGCTATTTCCACGAGGTCTAAATGTATGGAACAGCAAATTTTTTTTTTAATAACTGGCGAAATATTTAATTGTAGAGGGGTTCAGAATCATGCAGGTATTGAATCCATGGTAACAAGTTGCGCGTCGGTGTTTGCCACCCAAAAATAAATAAGTCTTTGTCATCGTTCATTTGTTTTCTCATCTCAAAATTTACACGCAATAAGAATTAATATTACGGCCGTAATGTAAGATGTATGTTCATTTCTTGTCTGAAGATTAAACTCTTTTTATGTTATATGCCTAGTACTTCATTCTATGGTGCGACTTAGTGTGATTCTACTTACTTCATCTGTATGTCCGGACACGGTAGCCAGACAGGAGCTCTGCCTTGCGTCCCACAACTTAGCACTGCCGTCCAGAGAAGACGAACCCACGAGAGAACTGTCCCAGTTGAACTGCACGTTGGAGATCTCGCCTTCGTGGCCTCGGAATACTGATACACGACTGGATAAAGAAATACATCAGACTATACGGTATAGAAAGGGTATTCTTTTCAAATGGAACAAGCCTGGACAATTTATTAGAGCAACATGTTGTCAGCGGTAGATTGCTCATAAATATTTACTGTAGGCGCTTCGAAAATTGTGTAAAATTAGTTTTGTACATTCTCAAAGAATTATTGACTTGTCTCTGGATCACATGGATACAGAATGGTGTGGTATTTTTTGTCTATGAACTACATAACCCGTCCGTGTTGTTGTTGAGACTGTGGGAGATGTAAGCAGGTTGCTAATTATTATACACTAGCTTCTGCCCGCGACTTCGTCCGCGTAAATTTTTT
Source organism: Globia sparganii (assembly GCA_949316385.1). Taxonomy (NCBI): domain Eukaryota; kingdom Metazoa; phylum Arthropoda; class Insecta; order Lepidoptera; family Noctuidae; genus Globia; species Globia sparganii. The sequence continues at coordinate 25,698,225 of OX438653.1, read as the reverse complement.
TTGTTTCCCCGATCCACCCCGTCGCAACGTGTCGCCGGCCTGCGCTATTACTTCGTTTTCGCTTAGCGAAAACTTCAGACTTTTTTTCTTTTTTCTCAACTCCTAAGGGTCCTAGCGTCAAGTTTAATAGAATATAGCCTTCCTCGAGAACTGGGCTATTAAACGCAAAAATATTTTTATATATGTGACCAATACTTCCAGAGATTTACAGCTTTCAAACCGTGTTTCAAACAAACAAACTCTTCAGCTTTATTATTAATATTATTTTAAAACTATGATATCTCCTAAGATATACATTGAAATCAAATGATGTCAGAGGCAATTTTGTTCAAAATTAAATACATGTGATGAATAACGTATTTATTTGGATAAGGATTAATACCATGTTTATAAAAACACCTTCGCAAATAATGCATTATTTTAGAACAAATTTGGTTAGCATAAAAGAGGTTATAGTGAGCTAACCTTAAAAGATAGACATATGCTGTCGCGGACTTTTTTCTAAAGCTTTTAAAGGGGAACAATTCTGCCATATATGATTTTTGCGAAACTTTAACCGTTTACGCAGCGCACGCAGCGGAAGCTCTCAATAGGAAAAAAATCCCCCGATTTTGAAACATTCTTCATTGGTGCTCCGCTCCTATTGGGTTTAGCGTGATGATATATAGCCTATAGCCTTCCTCGATGAATGGGCTATCTAACACTGAAAGAGTTTTTCCAATCGGACCAGTGGTTCCTGAGATTAGCGCGTTCAAACAAACAAACAAACAAACAAACAAACAAACTCTTCAGCTTTATAATATTAGTATAGATAGGTGGACCAGTCATTCCATATGTTGGTTTCATATCATAATCATAACTGTCGCATTGATAAAGTTTAAAATGCATGTTTTTTTCTTTTCGAAAATATCCCTTTAGATCATATTCTAAGAGAAATCACCACGATATCCACAAAACTTGAAAGTATTTTTCAGCAACTTTTTATTATAAGGTTGTTAATAATTGATCTTACTCCTCAGCTCTGGTGTCCCACAAAGATATGGTGCCGTCGAAGGAGCCAGTGATCAGCCTCTGACCTTCGTTGGGGTCAAACTGCAGTGCGATTACCTCGGCAGTGTGGCCGGTGTAAGTGTGGATCTCGCTTCCTGAAAATTATCAAAACGATAGTTGTTTCGTTTTTATGGTGAGTGATAGTGTCCCCGATTCTGTGCTTTCTATTTCATTATGAAAAGGACAGAAGATAAATATATTAGTTTAGTCCTGTCAAATAATCAAATTAGATAATCCATAGACAAGTTTAGACGTGATTAAAAAATTGGCTACTAAAAATACGTCAATTTACGTCAGGCGCTGACTAATTTGACAGGACTGAACTAATATTTATCTTCTGTCCTTTTCTTAATGAAATAGAAAGAAAAAGACGCACTGAACTTAAATTTAGTTTAGTTTGTGAACAACAGAATCGGGGCCAGTGCTGACCTAGCGCTACCATATTATGCAAAAGCAGGTAACGTGGCAATAATGAACGGAGTTTCTTGCCCATTCTTTTCCATAAGAACCTACTAAGTTTTTGAATGGCCAGCTAGCTTCATCCTTTTGACTGACCGACTCTTTGACAATTCAAAAGTGCCTGCATTATGGTTTATTTGAAACAAAAGAGATACCGTCTTATTACAAAACAAGGTTTAGCTTTAGACCCAGGTTAAAAACATCTAGCCATTTTTAAATTTCGAACTATAATCCGGCAAAGTTAAAGTTCTTATTACAAAAACTGACGTTAAACCTGAGCTTAAGTTGTCAATTTTGCATTAAGAACTTTACGTTCATCAGAATAAAGTTTAAAATACAGTAACTGTCTGTGTCCAAAACGAAGCTCTCAACGTAATAAATTCTTATTTACATAATAGGTTCCAATGTGTAGATGTTAATGGTGTGAAATCTTCTGGGCTACCAGTTCAGTTAGGTGTACCGCAAGGCTCAATACTGGGTCCATTCTTGTTCTTAGTATATATTAATGATTTACCTTTCTATTTAAAGGGCATCTGTGACGTTGTACTGTTTGCAGATGATACCTCTCTTATTTTTAAAGTAGACAGGAATAGACAAGATTTTGACGACGTAAACAGTGCACTCTCTATTGTTACGGATTGGTTTACGTCAAATAACCTAGTTCTCAATGCCAAGAAAACGAAATGTGTAAAGTTCGCCTTACCGAATGTTAGAAATCTAGGACCCAACATCGTCTTAGATAAAGAGGTGCTTGAAACTGTGGGCTCGGCAGTTTTTCTTGGAATAACATTAGATGCCAAACTTCATTGGGGACCACATATATCAAGCCTAGCAGGAAGGCTCAGTTCGGCTGCCTACGCCGTCAGGAAAGTAAGACAATTCACTGACGTTGATACAGCTCGTTTAGTTTATTTTAGTTATTTTCACAGTGTTATGTCCTACGGTATTCTGCTATGGGGCAAAGCTGCTGATCTACAAAATATATTTGTCCTGCAAAAACGAGCTGTTCGAGCAATTTACCAGCTAGGTGCTAGAGTTTCTCTAAGAGATTTTTTTAAAGATATTGGTATTCTCACGGTTGCATCACAGTTCATCTTAGCCAACATCTTATATATTAGGCAAAATATACACTTGTACACTAAAAACAGTGATATTCACAATGTTAACACCAGAAACAAGGACAAACTACGTGCTCCCTTTCACCGGCTTCATAAGGTTCATAACTCATTTGTTGGGCTTGGTATAGCCTTTTATAATAAGCTACCTTCTTCTTGGCTAGATTTGCCTTTTAATGCGTTTAAAGCTCAAGTAAAATCTAACCTTTGTTCAAAGGCATACTATTCCATCAACGACTACTTAAACGATAAGAATAGTTGGTCGCCCTGATTAACTCAAGACAATGTTTATGTTCTTTCTCCAGAATTAGCTTACTGACAGGTTATATGAGTTCATATAATTTTTTTTTTTTTCTGTTTTTAGTTGACTTTATAAGTCAATTCAGTTTAATTTTATTTTAATTTATTATTGACATAATCTACTCATTTCAATGTTTTCTAATGAGTTGATTGCAACATATGTGGTTAGCTAGCGACCTCTACGATTGATCACATTTATCTTGCCTGAGCAACCGGCAGCAAGTTCGTCATGCTCCCTTAGATGTCACTGCTTGCGGTAGCGTCGGGGGTCGGGTTGCCTCCTTCCCTCAAATATGGCGAGGGGGGTAATGGCTGATCTTTGCGTTATGCTCGTGAACGGGTGCTTCTTGTGGTGACTAGTCGTCTTGCTGACCTTGGTTTTACTGTTGTTATTACTAATAACTTTTTTAAATTTATTTTACTTCGATGGTCCTAGTTTACCATTCACAGCTATGTGAACTGAACCCAGTATTGCATACATATGTAAGCTGTCACGCCCTTTATACCTGGAGGCTTTTATTTAGGTAGCAAGTTTTTGTTTACATTTTTAATTTTTGCTTGAGTACGTATTGTTTTTATTGTATTTGTGGGTATATTGGCGTGGCAAGCTAACATATGGCAAATAATTTAATTTAATGTGTTCTGTAACGTCAATAACTTTGCATATCTAGTATTGTATACAATTAAATATTTTCTAACTGAACAGACAGCTGTGCTGCTGGGGAGTTTGTTGCGCCACTTCTTCTCCCCAGCGAAAGCACTAGGAAGTGGTGAAGGGCGGGCGTTTTGGGGGGACTGTCTTTTGTAATTGACGTTCGAAAAGTGCTGATTCTCAGCCTAGTTTGAATAAATGACTTTTGATTTTGATTTTGATTTTGATTTTGTCTCGCAGGCTTAGGTTAGGTCTAAAGTTAGATCACGTTTTGTAATAAGATGGTTTGAGTTTTAACAAGAAAAGCTCATGATTACTGACTTTGCTGCAAACTTAATGACAATTTTATAAGTAGGTTCAAGGTTTCTATGTCCAGTCCAGACAGTGCAGTCATTAGAGCACAAAATTATAACGCATTTTGAGGTTCCTTTCTTACTAAGACTATTCTTATTAATTTCGACCAGTAGTTCAACAAAAATGAGAAAGGAAGTATTTACCAGTACGAATATCAAACAGCTTAGCAGTATGGTCCATGGATCCAGTAGCGGCCATGTCTCCCTTAGCACTGAACTGACAAGCCACCACCTCCCCGCGGTGCCCTAATAGTGTGGCTAGGCATTCAGCTGTCTCTGGCTCCCAGATCCTTGCTGACTTGTCAAAAGAACCAGTCAGCACGCGGTTGCTGTGGAAATAGAATGCTAAATGAATTAGCTTCCTATTTTTTTTTTGAGTTGATATTGATACCCGTCCTCGTCTGCGGAGTTCCATTAAGTAGCATTTTAATTGGACCCTGCAGAACTTGAATTATAGTGAGTGACCTAGGGAAAGTATGTATTAAATCATATCATATCAGCCAAGAACCTATCTTCTATGGCAGGTATAGGTACACATGATGGCCAATTCCCGTAATAAAAAACGTTCAAATCCTAGTCGCAATCTCATCTCTGATTTCAGCGACAGCGATGTCAAATTGTGCCTTACTTAACCTGGGTCAAATTTTATTTTCTTTCTTTGAATTGGCTCAAAAAGTACTGGACCGATTTTAAAAATTCTTTCACCATTTGAATGCCACATTATCACTGTTTAATATAGGCAAGGAAAAAAATAAAATGTTTAAAAAATTAATGTCCACCCGTGCGAAGGCGGGACGGACCGCTAGTAAAATATACTTTAGTCGCTGATATTTAAAAGTAAAACAGCAGGGTAATTGCGTAACACACTATCAGTAGCAATGGGTTTCATTTTGACAGTTCAACAACATTCATTGTGTTATTTACGTTGTTGAGCAGACACATTTTTCGAACATATGGAGCAATGGATTAGCAATAAGCTTCAAAATGATTCAAATTGAGAGTAATAGTGTTTTCCGCAATTAGGGTGCAGGTAGGTAAGAAAGTGTTAAATGCATTCTCTCGGCGGTCGAAGTTTAAGTTTTCTAAAATTACAGGTAAACGTGCAACCAACGACTACGGTAATAAGGCTTGAATCTACGAATAATAAAGTCAGGAAGCGTAATTATAAACAAAATCAACGAGAAATTCGGCTCCAAACTTCACTACATTGACAAAATACTACCTCGAGTATTCGAACGAAAGAACACACATGACATGCAAATACGCCAATCAGCTGCGTTGTATTTCGGCAAACGACCTGATTAGTTCTGGTGCACGGTCGCGGTGGCCTTTTCATCAACGCCCACCGCGGTAAACATTTGCGTGGTGCCATTTTTGAGCTTGAGTAACATTTCTTGACTTTTATTATTCGTAGTCTCGAATTAATATAAGTATTAGTCATAATGTATGATAATTATGCAGTAGAATCCGGTTATAGCAACTTCGTATAAAACGACTAACCGTTTTTAGCGATGACATCATTCTATAATGGTATAAGAATGATATACATCTTAGCACCCAATATATGACGCTGTTACAATTTTTTTATGCATTATAGGCACATAATATATGACACGGAAATTATTTGTATCGTTTGTAGCTGCTATAATTACCTATAATATAAACGAACTATTTTAACCAGTCGCCATCTGAAAAAAAAAACCAGTTAGTTTCAAGTGGTTCCTCAATAGGCTTGTCAACTGAAAAAATCTAAATTGGTCCGTCAGTTAGATTATCAAAAAATATTTGACCCGTATTTTTTCTTTTGTTACGTAAACCAAAGTTGACGAAGATACGACGCTTTTAAAATTCTCAATACGTCACACCTTGGTATAATTTTTAGTGCGTTCTGACGTCACGAGCCCCCACTCCCGAGTTTTGATGCGTTTTATCTTTGTGAATATTCATTGATTTACAATAACAAAAGATACGTGTCCATTATTTTCCAATACTCTAACTGACGGACCAAATAGATTTTCAATTTATTGATGGTGGAAACTAGCTTATTATTTTTCAATTATAGCTCTAAGGCTGAGGCTACATTAGGCCGCGACGCGAACTGTGACACATGAGCGATTAAAACAAGTAAATGAATGCTCAAGTATATGGCTACACCGTACATCAAATATTACTAGCGATCTGTGATTTCTTTATGCGATAGGAACAACATTACTGTAATCACGGCATCGGCTACATCAACATAATTATCAGCCATCATCTCCGAATATACGCCGGAATTTCGCTTATAATGTAGCCATACCATGTTTTACTCGTTTCGCTCTTTCAATCACATCGCAAATCGCTGCCTACTGTAGCCTCAGCCTAAGATCACTCACCATGCTGGAAAGTTAAAGCCGACAGAGTACACGACGTTCTGATGTCCTGAGAGCGTCTGCATCTCCTTCCCGGACTCCACGTCCCACACCTTGCAGGTCCGATCGTAGCTCCCGGATAGACATCTGTGGACAGAATACAGTAAACTCATCACCTACTCGAAAGTATTCTGTGAATCAGTCCAAGTAATACTGTTGTCAATATTACTTTCGTTACGTTCAATATTATATTGAGCGAGACTAACTGGGAAATTACTTATTTTTGAAACCCTCTTTTATAGGCACACACACCTATAGCGATTAGGGTATTTTTTATAGTAACTCGTGCATTTGCTCTCGGAAAGCACCATTTGGTGAAGTGGAACTGGGGGCCTACCACCACTTCTTATAGCAGTATTATTTTAATCTTACTTCAGTGTGGGAAAGAGATGGAGCAATACAGGATATGCAGCTCCATCTCTCTCCCACACTGAAGTAAGATTAAAATAATACTGCTATAAGAGTGATGGTGGGCCTCCAGATGATGAAGACCACAGATGGCCATCGGAACTACTCAATATGTATTTCACGGGTTCACGGGTTCGGGCAAACTCCGTCATTTATGGACGGATTTGCAAAATTCTTTTTTTGTTTGAAAGATGTGTATTCCGAAATGGTCCCATTTAAATTTTGTAAAGATCTGATGATGAGTTTTGGAGACAGACAACGGAAATCTTCAATAAATGCCAGCAAATCAACCGCGATTGCTGCTATGCATATTTTTGCATTGTTTACGCAATCACACAACATAACATTGCGCCTATACCCTCTAAAGGGGTACACAGATGTGTTCAGTATACCATGGTGCACCCTCACAAAGAGTATGTAAGCACTAGCGTTTAAATACACCCTCATTTCTCTGTAGCAAGTAGTGTTAAGTAGGTATATTATGAATTTGTGTGTAGCAAGTAGTGTTAAGTAGGTATATGAATTTGTGTGGGGTAGGTACAACTAAAAAGTGAAAAATAAAAACTTTTTACAAAAAAAAAAAAACAACCGACTTCCAAAAAAAAAACACTAAAAAGTGAAAAATAACTTTAATTTCGGAAGTCGGTGTCAAACAACCAAAATGCGGAGCCAGCGACACCGACTTCCGAAATTAAAGTACTTTTTCACTTTTTAGTGTTTATTTTTGTAGGTCGGTTGTTTTTTTTTTTTAGGTAAAAAGTTTTTATTTTTCACTTTTTAGTTGTACCTACCCCACACAAATTCATATACCTACTTAACACTACTTGCTACAGAGAAATGAGGGTGTATAACGCTAGTGTTTACATACTCTTTGTGAGGGTGTACCATGGTATACTAAAAGTTTTTACTTACTATAATTTGTTTTCAAAATTCTAGCCCTGGTATTTCAAGCCCTGGTTGCTGATGACGACAATACAGTGGAATGATAAGGTTTATTATGAAGAAGACCTTTTTGCAAAGAGAGAAATAGCCTCTCGAGACCCGTCAACTCCCATAAAAGTCTAAAACAATAATTGATAATTAATATAATTAGTCAAGTGTTCCTAAATTCTTTCAAATCCACTTGCCTGGCCCCAGTTTTATCGAAGGCTACATTAGTTAGAGGCAGCACATGCGTCATCAAGGTCTTGTAGATGTAGAACCTCTTGCCCGTGGGACCTTCGTGCTCGATCCTCTTCTTCAAGATGTCGAGGCATTGCTCCAGTTGTCCCCTGACGTCTTCGGTGATGAGGGGCTCTTTTTGGTACAGACGGAGAGATAAGGCTTTGATGTCTGATCTGTGGGAAGATAGTAGTAAAAGTATATTAAAACCTGCCCCTTATAAAAAATCGGTGAAGTGCGAGTTGGACTCGCGCACCGAGGGCTCTGCACAAATTTGTAGGTATGTAAATAGTTTTAATTTTTTTTTAGTAATGTAACTACAAAACGGTTTTCCGATTTTTTCCTTTACTTGTGCTAAATTGCTTCTTGCTAAATTTCATGATTCTAGGTCCACGGGAAGTAGGTACCCTATAGGTTTTGATTTCGGAACATAAATGCCCGTATCTTTTGATTGCGTTGACTTAGAAGTTTGATATTTTTACTTCTTCAAGGGATTGTAGCCCTGGGTATTTGATATTAATTTCAACTTGATAACTCCACCCGTTCCTGAGAAAAAGGGTCTTGAGTGACGGACTGACATAAGGATAACGAAGTGATCTTATAAGGGTTCCGTTTTTCCTTTTGAGGTACGGAACTCTAAAAACAATTTTGTAATAGCAATCTCCACTACAGAAACAGTTAACTTATGTCTATTAAAATATATAACCATATTAAAATAGTAATAAGAGAACCACCATATAATTTTTCCAAAAAAAAAAATCTAAAACCCTTTAATTTGATGATGTCAACGCAAACTAAGTTAATAGCAGTGGTGGTCCAATGGTTACGGCCCTGTCTTACGAGTTGTAGGTCGTGGGTTCAAACCCAGGCAGACACTTACTTTTTGTAAATTATTTCATCACCACTGCTCTCAAAATGGGGTGAAGGAAAACATGGTGAGGAAATCGGTGTCCTAGAACTTATAATTCGAAGTGATGTGATGTGACATCTACCAACCCGCACTGGGCCGGCGTGGTGGATTACGGCCCACTCCCTCTCATAGAGAGGAGGCCTGTGTCCCAGCAGTGGGAACATTATAGGCTGATTATGTTTGTATGCTCTCCTATAGGAACTCGTAGCTCGCGGTTGGATGGCCAATGTTTGGCTTCTTCTTCTTCTTCAATCGGTCCCTCATTACTGAGGATCGTGGTCACTGGACCCTTTTAAACGGACAATCTGCCTCCATCTACCCCGGTCCAAAGTTGCCATCACCACCTGCTGAAAATTGCTTGAGGACGTAGCTTCCTTTACTTGGTCGGACCATCGTGTTGGCGACCGGCCTCGTCCTCTCTTTCCTTCGGTATGTTTGGCAGTGGACGTTAAATTCAAGTTATACCTCATTTACATTCAGCCCCTGCCGCTGCCCCTCGCGCTGCCAGCGATACTTCCCTAAATACTGCCGCAGCAGGATCGAGAGAAGTGTGTGTTTACACACTGCCCTACCCCTCACTTCGCTTTCAAGTTTCGCCGGGCAGCGCGAGTGGCAATGGCAGTGGCATGAGAAGTATCTCGTTTACACACTCGTCCTGCCCACTTCCCTGCTCACTACGGCTGAATGTAAATGAAGCATTAAATTTTGTACAGCAGTGCTATTCTGTAAAAATCTCACCGTGAAAACTAAGGTGAAGTGAGCTGTCATTCCACCTGATGTTAGGGATTGCCCCTATTGTTAGCTCTCTTCACGCTCACTTCACCTAAGTTATCACGGTGAGATTTTTACAGAATCGATAGGCAGGTAAGTACGCACGGCTACACATGAAGTTCTATATAACCAGTATTGTTGGCAACACCCAGTGAAGCTTCTTCGAGTACTGGCAGCATAGGCTGGCAGTGAAATTTTAGAAGGAATGAACTTCCATAGAGTTTTTATAATGGCCCGTCATTATGTTTTTGTTTTACGCCACACGCGTTTGATTTTGTGAATTGATATTATTATCTATACATATAATAAAACAGTAAACTGTGTCTGTACATTGAATATATTTAAAAAAAATTGATTGACCCCGTTTAGAAACAGTAATGGAGCACGAATCAAAAAAAAATGTGTCTGTTTGTCTGTTTGTTTGTACACGCTAATCTTCGGAACTACTGGACGGATTTGAATGATTTTTTTTTATTGTATAGCTATTAAGTCTGGGCAACATATAGGCTATAATTTATTTTGGAAAATGGAACACCTGATGCAGAACCGCAACAGACCAGCTAAAGTATAAGAGGTACAAAAATGGTACCATAGCAAAAATTGTTCTACGTGATGAGCATTTTCTGCTGAGAAAATAAATTTCAAGATCTGGAACACCTGATGTGGAACTCCAAGAGCCCAGCTACACTATAATATATAGGAATGACGTTTTTGCAAAAGTTGTTCAATCTGATGAGCACTCTCTGTTGACTTATAAAAATCGAAGATCTGGAACACCTGTTGTGGAACTCCAAGAGCCCAGCTACACCATAACACATATAGGAATGACGTCTTAGCAAAAGTTGTTCGGTCTGATGGGCATTTCCTGTTGACTTATAAAAATCGAAGATCAGAAACATCTGATGTGGAAATCAAAGCTATCACTAATTTCACTGTATAATTATAAAATAACATAAGCTGGGAGTACCTCCACGCGGTGAAGGCGGTAACAGTTTAGGACCGATTTTCGATGACGATGGCATATCATTGAAAATTTGACTCTTATGCCGAAAACTCCCATTTATTTTTTTATTTTATCGAATAAATATTCCTTCGGGCTTATGTTATTTGAGTATTTAATTTCCTTTGCCATTTATCTTCGTGACACGGTAGCCTACCCGGTAACGCAGGGAAGCAGTCACTTAGATTTTAATTGATCAGGTATCTTCACAATAAAACTATAACTATGCCTAGAAAGAGGTCAAATCTTACCCAATGTTCCAAAGGAGCTATAAGATTGAGGATCATAAGATCACAAGAATCTACCGAAGAGTGTCAGGAGAGACTTGATGCTATTCGAGAATATCAGGTTGCAACTTGCTCCGTGGAAACCTCTTCGGATCGCGAAGCACGTCTGCGTTCTCAGCGTATCTACGCATCGACTTCTAGGTCTCTAGAGACAAGTGGGGAACGTGATGCACGACTGTCCGCTGATCGTGAGTGACATGCATTGTCTCGCGAATCGGAGACGTTTACCGATACAGAATCATGCTTGAGTTCTCAGCGTATTCGCACATCTACTAACAGGTCTTTTGAAACGAGTGATGAACGTGATGCGCGACTAACTGGTGATCGAGATTATCATACATTGTCCCGAACACGCACATAATAAAATATTCATAATCAGTTAGAAAGTGAGAGAGAAAGAATTGCTGGAGTACGGCATGAAGAGACAGAAGAAGAGCGCAACGAACGTCTGAATTCTGATCGACTTCGACATTCTCTGAACAGAATGTCGATATCGTCTGAAGAATCGGATGCGTCTCAAGATATCGCCGTAGGGCGTAGCGACCTTCCTTGGGTTGATAAGGAACGGAGTGCATTTACGTGTACTCCTATGATTGACTACGCCACATATTCCGCCATCGGAGGTATGGTTCAAAATTGTACTTTTTGTGAAGCTGTTAAATGGCATAAAGAAACAAACTGCATGTGTTGTTCAGGTGTAAAAGTACCTACATATTGAAATATTACAAAATCCTCCAGAAATATTAAGATCACTGCTAATCTGTGACCACAGTCAAAACATTTCTTGGACAACATCCGTTCGTACAATAATATCTTTCAAATGACATCTTTTGGTGCGAAACAGATTTCAGAAGGCCCATTTATGCCAACATTCAAAGTGCAAGGCCAAGTTTACCACGTTATTGGTTCATTATTGCCTGAAAATGACCCCAAGTTTCTCCAAATATATTTCGTATCCAATTATCAAGATCAGGCAAATAATAGAAACCAAAATTTTCCGCAATTGAACAATAGTCTGATTTCACTGCTTCAAAATATGTTGCATGAAGTAAATCCCTACGTACACAGTTTTAAATCTGCCTTAGAATCTATCCCCCACGGACAAAGCAACAGTTAGTGATTGATGCTGATAAACGACCCGCTATTGGACAACGTGGCAGATACAATGCTCCAGTAACAAATGAAGTTGCAGTGGTTTTGGCTGATCAAGAATGTGAGCGGCGTGACATAGTGTTATAAGAGTATAACATATATAGGAATGACGTCTTAGCAAAAGTTGTTTATTCTGATGGGCATTTCCTGTTGACTTACAAAAATGAAAGATCTGGAACGTCTCGAATCGTTTCGCGCATCCCGTTGTTTTCCCGTCCCCCGGAAAAGAAGTCTTAGAATTCGATATCAGACGTTTCAGATCTTCGATTTTGACGACCCCGTTGTCGCTGGCATAAGCAACAGGATCCGCGTACGAAGTCGCGGGCAGAAGCTAGTAGTTAATATAATTATGTTGACATAAATAGCTAATAAGTGTTTTCAACACCCTCTGTATGGAAATAGTTAATAGTATAAGCTGACTTCTGAATGTACGAAAAACCTATATACAGTGCGAGGTCAGCTAAAACTGGAAATGTATAGCTTGATGTGTAGCCGTGTGTACCTACTTAGAGTCAGATAAAAATTTGACACATTTTCGAAGGAATTTAAAAGAAAGATGGGATCCCACCTCATTGTTCAAGATTCCGACTGAGTACGAACGACAACAAACACTTAACTCTTTCAATTCCTTACCTTCATAATAATAATTATTATAGGTAGGAGTTTATTTTAATAGAATACCAAAATATCTTTGAGAAACTTACTCAGAGTTCAGATCCAATAGATCTATTTCTTTTTTTTTCACGAGACCCTTTTGCAAATATTCCAATGTGATACCCGGGGGGTGATATCGCAGGTGGAATTTTAATAACTTCATGATGAAATCAAGTAAAGCATTCACTTAGAAAACCATTTTTTTGCGATTCTTTTATTCGGAGATTCGGAGTAAAATTGAAAACTGTCAGAATTTTGTCAATAGTACGTTACCATGGCAACCGGGATGAATGTTTTATTGAAATAACAAAGCGGTTGAGAGATTGAGGTCATAAGGTCAAGGTAGCTTGATTTATAAAGGGTGTAAGTTTTGGGGTAGGTAATGCATAAGAGGGAAATAAACTTGTAAGGTTTATAACCAATTAAGGAAAGTACGTACCTAATGGATTCGTTTGACACAACACGGATAGTTATCAAACTTTTATTTGGAATTCGTTTTCTTCAGATAAAAGTTATTTGACTATGGAAAAAGTCAGCCTTAAATTAATAAAAGGTAAGTAGCAATTGGTAAGTAATATAGCCGATATAAATACCAATCGGCTATATTACTTATCAAGGCGATAAATGATCGCTCGACAGTTGTTTTGCGACATCGCAATAAGCCCGTGTTCCTCGGCAAGTTGCCACCATGTTTCTCAATCCCCGGTCCGTCAGTCAGTTTCAGCCGCTTCAGTTGCAAACTTGTGAAATTCACACCCGTCCGGTTAGTCAACATCCAATTATTGGGAAAATTAAATCGTATCGGGAAGGGCGATGTTTTGAAACTGTATAGAATTTAATTAGTTAGAAGTGCGTTATTTACACATTGGCTGAATTGCCTTTTTGTATGGTAACGTCGAATCGCGAATGAATTAAGTATCTATATTATATCTTTTCGTATTCAGAAAAAAACAATCACATAAGTCTCTTCCATAATAAAAAGCTAAGTAAAGTTTCCCTCGCCAATTTGAATTGCCAGTAATATCGGTGGTGATAGTTTAGACACAGCACAGAGGCAATTCTTGTAATTTTAAGAACGTTCACAGTCTGATCTCAGTGTCAATCTGTCAATAATACTTACCTCTAATTTCCCTACATTTTTGACAACTTTATGAGATTGATTATCGCTTAGATGAGATTCATGTGACTAGTAGGTAATTTTGAACTTTTTAATTACGGGAATTGGCTTTCTGATCTATTCTGTCCAAGCCTCACCGTAAAAAAAATAAATTAAGTGAGTTTGAAGTGAGCTCTCAATAGTGTCAATCCTTGGATTCGCTGAAAAAACAGAGGGGCAATTCTCGTAGTTTTAAGAACGTCCACAGTCTAAATCTTAGGCTCAATCTTGTCAAAATACCGCTAATTTCTCTAATTTAAAAAAAAATTGTCATGTACTGTCGTTGCGATGACATTGCGACAAAATTTTGAAAGTTTTTAATTTTGGCCTCTTTTTTTCAGCTCGCTTCACGTAAGTTTTCACAGCGAGCTTTTTACAAAACAGACCGATAGGTATTCTAGTTCGTACCTAACAGGTCTTTAGAGCTCGTTTGAATGTTTCTGGGAGAGTATTACTCATCATGACAATTTAGCCTCTGCAGTCCACACTTCCACAGTAATTACAGTATTGTCCATATACAAACTTGCCTGCACCCAGGTTCAACTGTGATAGAAATAGAATCATCCATTTAACAATAAGCCGGAAATCCATTCGGTACCGAGTAATGTTATTGTGACACACGACTGTAACATAGGAGAGGCAGAAAGCAGTGAACTGCGAAATAGGCTGAGTTGATCGATATAGCTATATATTTAGATCATTTATAGGGCCGTTAAAGCCTCAAACTAAAATTTAAAACTTAGAAAACTACTTAAAAATTGGAACCACTAACTTTAAATCAGAAGACCACATCCCTTAATTAAAACGTTAAAAATCTCGTCGTTATCTCATCTCAGCAACAATCAATGTCAAAAACTCATCAAAAATGTAGCGAATAGAGGTATTTTTGACAGATTGAGACTGAGATCAGACTGTGAATTACGTGCCTAAAATTACGAGAATTGCCCCCCAATTGTGAAGGTTCTTAAAATTTCGAGAATTGCCGTCCGAATTCCAAATCCTCTAAAAGCTAGCCAAACAATCACTTTACTACCCACTTACCTACTCACGTTATTCTACTCTACAATAACCAACAAATCATTTCAGAATACCTCACATTAGCAGACGCACACAGCACGGTATATTAGCCAGCTCGGGAACAAAGGCCAGGTGCCCCATATACGAGCTACACAAAGGTATGAAAAGGCTGCGAGATGGAGAGATGGACCGCTTTTATGTCGTGGCACATATTTGTCTAACATTCGAGAATGTTCGCTCATGTTTGTGGATGTTTTTTTTTTAAGGGTTAAGCTTGGAAATGGAAAACTTAGACAAGTTTTCCTGTGACTGGAATTAGGTATAAACAACATCCTACTTGCACCGTTACATTAGGTATAAGGCATGTACATACTACGCATGTGGTTTTAGGAGGGGGTCTGCAGAGGTGAAACGTACGCACGGCTACACATTAAGCTATACATAACCAGTATAAGCTGACTTCTGATTGTACGAAACACCTATATAATGAGAGGTCAGCTAAAACTGGAAATGTATAGCTTGATGTGTAGCCGTGTGTACGTGGAATAAAATTGAAATCTGACAGAGTATGGAAAAACTGTCATAAATTCAAAATTTATTCTTAGAATAAGACTTATTCTGGGTATAAAAGGTTCGTGGAATGCGCCCTTAAAGATTTAAAGTGGTTTCCCTTCAGGGCCCATTGATTTATTCCACTATGTATACTGTTTTGGCCCAGTAGGCATCAGAGGCGTTGCTCAGGGCCTCAAGTCTGCTATAACAATAGTGTCAGAATGGTCTAACATTGATTTCATAATTGTTGATTTTGACAAGTTTGGTAATCTACTAATATAACGGCGTCATTATGACTTTCCAATGGTCAACCACTGACACTCCATTGAAAGAAATGGCATAAAATGGTAATCTCGAACATAATGACAAATGAATAAATGTAATGTTTATTGCTATTTACGAACTTCTTATTACTTCAGATTGCAAACACTAAAACGTAATATGTAATAATATATAACTATTAAATGAAATCTAGCATGAAATTTAGTAATAGTTTTTCTCAGACCATTGACCGACCAATGATCGACCATTATGAATTTAGCAGATTACGAACTTTTAGCAAAATGACAATTGGATCGTGTTGGAATGACGAATTTATAAAAATAGCAAAATTGGGTGCAGATCGTCAGGGTGCAGGTGAATGGATATTTGGGACAGTCTTGCAGATGGGGCAGTCTGTTCCTGAGCTCCGCATTCGCACTGAATAAAACCTAATGTAAAAAAAAAAATATTTCCCTATACTTCACCCAACCAGGAAGAACGAACTCAAAACTCCACGCTCTGAAGACTTGCGACTTGCGACCACTAAGTCAACGAGGCAGTTAAGACATATTGAAGCACACACTCCTAAGAGTATACCCACATGGTACACGGGATATTTTTATAATCAGTTTTAAAACAATTATAACTAAATAAAAGCGCGAGTGCAACGAAGGCTTCTCTCATTTCTCAGGCTAGCTCATTGTTGAGCAATTTCCGGTGCTCGCCGCGAAACAACCAGTTTTGCCTGGCGCGGGAACAGAACCGGATCTAAAGCTATGAGAACTTGACATCCAACGATGATGCGTGAACTTTTTATAAATAAGAAGATATTTTTTAGTAGGTATTAGCAGTGAAAACAGTCGTCGTGTGGTTATGTAAATTGTTTTTTTTTTTGGTGATCTATTTTGCATACTTAGGTGAATAGACTTTAAAATTTGCATACATTGATGTTCGAACAAATGGAAGGTCATTCGGGGTCTTAACACTTTATTTATTAATACGATCAAAATAAATACACTGGATAAACTTTCTATACTAAATTAGCTTTTGCCCGCGGCTTTGGCGGCGGGAGGGCTTTGTTTTATAATTATGTACTTAAGTAGTAATTAAAAAGCTACCTATGCTATTCTTTTTTGGTGTTACAATGAATCAGAAAGACTTACAACTTAGTAAACACGCTGCGAAAGAGGAAGTAGGACTTAAGTTTGAAGCCTAAAATGAAATCGAATCTGAATTGCATCGTAAATATGAGCACGTTCACAATTTAGTATGCCACCTCGATGTTAAGTATTACAACACACATACTAATCAGAGTTCAAATGATTTGTTAACAACACGGTAACTTTGTTGAAGTAAAAGTGAGTTGAGTAGGAATACAAGGGGTCGAATAGAAAGGAGAGCTGTTATTCTAAGGAGTGATTTTTCCATCAGCAGATAACTTTTATTCGAGGAATAAAATTGACGTTTGTTAGTTTTTGTATGAAATAACTGTCAAAATTATTCCTCGAATAAAGTTATCAGATGATTGAGAAATCAGCCTTAAATCAAAAGTTAGAAGGTGTGTCAAGGTAAGGTAGGGTATGGTAAGTAGGTAATGTAAAGGTCGTTCCCTAAAGTCAACCTTATGTAGTGCAGGCTGGCTATAATTTAGCGCGGGTTGCTTTCGAACATTCAAGCAAGTTTAGAACGGTGTGTCAAATATTTTATTAGGTTTTTTTGTTTACAAAAAAACAGTGCTAGTTTAGTCGGTAATATCTCTGTGGGCATTATGTAAAGACCTTCAGTCAATATAAACGTAAAGAAATCGTATCGTTGTTTGATTCCCTTGGAGGGCTCATCCGCCCTTCACAGTAGGTACCTAATAGAAAAACAAAGGGAGAAATGAGAGCCAGCGATTGTTTCCTGCCAGGGTCGCGGGTTGTTCGAAAGAGTTACTGTGGCCCTGGCACAAGCAACTGAAGGAACACGGGTGGGTTTTAGTCAGTAAAAGTCTGACGCCTTCCCGCTCCACCCAGAGCGCGAGAAGTTATTTGATAATTTCCCTCCCAAAAAAGCCAGCAATTACTTATTTGAATATTTTTATAGATGTTCCTGTTTATTTACTGCTTTAATTTTTTGACTTGTACATATTTGGATTAGACAGCGTTTGCTAAGCTGATTTCAAGCTTACCTACTGTCTTTCTTCGAGCAGTGGTTGACACGTAAATGAGCACTTTTGTCAATCAATCTTCGAATCCACTCAATCATCTCAACTCATAATGTTAATTTTTCACGTATGGTATAAATTACAGTACTGATAGTATACAGGGAACAATGTTTGCTGCACCGGACGGCGTCATTACGTCAGCGCCGGCTGTCGCTGAAAACCAGCCCTGGGGCTCTGTCTTGCACAGGGTCACAGCATAACGCTGAGCGATAGCCGTTTTACGTGGATGTGACGCATGTTTCTCCCTACCTTTTATTTATTTTATTTTTTGTGTTTGTGTTCTTTTTTGCGTTTTGTTCACCGCAAATAAACGTATTTTCTATCTCTCTTCTATTGATGGCCCAATGGTTACGGCCGCGACTTACGGCTTGTAGGTCATAGGTTCGAACCCAGACAGGCGCCTTAGTTTGTGTACCTACCTAAAATTATTTGATCACCACTACTCTCAAAATCTGTGAAGGAAAACATCGTGAGGAAATCGGCTTTTTTTTTTTGAGGATGGGAAATCATCAAATGACCCCTCCCGCTCTGGGTGGAGCAGGAGGGAGTGTCAGACTCTTACTGACTAAAACCCACCCGTGTTCCTTCCTTAGCCCTTTGTGTTCCGGGGTAGCGGTAACCTTTTCGGACAATCCCGCTCCCCCGGCAGGCTTCGGCCCTTACGGGCCCCTTCCTTAAGCTGACATCTTTTTGAGGCGCGCGTGGAACACGTACGCGCCGTCCGGCACGGGCCTGCCTATCGATTCTGTAAAAATCTCACCGTGATAACATAGGTGAAGTGAGCGTGAAGTGAACTATCAATGGAGGCAATCCCTAACATCAGGTGGAATGACAGCTCACTTCACCTTAGTTTTCACGGTGAGATTTTTACAGAATAGCACTGCTGGTCCTGATCGGACGGAGGGATACCCATTACTCTCCGCCCGCAGGCCCGTGCCTACGGTGGCCGGGAGTCGTCACGCGGCTCCCGACGCCCGGAGCGTCTCCCGCGGCGGCTGGGACGTGAGGCTGAGGAAACCGGCTTGTGCTAGAACCAAAAATTCGGGGACATGGTGTCATCTACCAACCGGCCCGCGTGGTAGATTATGGCCCACTCCTCTTCACCGGGAGGAGGCCTGTGTCCCAGCAGTGGGCATATTATAGGCTGATTATATAATTCATACACTATGAATTACGTTGTAAGCGATTAGCTTGATGCAAATTATATGTAAATGGATAACAATCCATCTGTCCATCCTGAGGTTGCCTGGAAGAGATCGCAGAAAGCGATAAGGCCGCCCATTGTATATTTTGTAGTGTTTGATGTATTTTTACTCGTTGTATTTTTTTGTGGTGTACAATAAAGTATATATAAATAAATAAATAAATAACAAGCAAATTTCTCTTGAGTGTTTCGTGTTATTTTATGGCGTCTTACAGACAGTTACCTACCTGCGCCTTGCAATTTCTATGAAATGCTCCATAGAGCAATAAGTTATAAGAACTAACTTAATAATAAGTTAATATTCTATTGGTTATAATTTATTGTGTATTGAAACTTGGAGTATTATGCCATATTTCTTTAAGGCAAAGGCGCAAAGGTAGCCCGTGAAATTCAGATTTCCTTACGTTTTTTTGTAATTTGTAAGTAATATTCGATTGTATGTTATTCGATTGTAAGTATTTAAGTACAGACTTATAATTATTACTAGCTGACACCGCAAACGTCGTTTTGGAAAAAAAAATAGATAGTAGCCGATTCTCAGACCTACTGAATATGCATATAAAATTTCATAAAAATCGGTCTAGCCGTTTCGGAGGAGTATTGTAACTAACACTGTGACACGAGAATTTTATATATTAGAAGATTAGATTAGATTAGATAAGTCTAAGTACAGACGCCAGCAGGTCAACCTACCCCAATCTGTCAAATTTCTTTGATAGATTTTCAACTTTAGCACAAAGGAATAAGGTTCATATTCAATTGGGAAAATCTGACAGATTGGGGTAGCTTGATGTGGTGGCCTCTGTACAAATTACCCTATTGAATAATTTGAGGCCAATTTTAACTTAGAGAGTAGTATTGATGAATTTAGTTCTGCGAGTGACTATCAATTTTTCTGTCTGCCTGTAAATGGTTTAACTGAAATAAATGCTGTGAGTTTGAGTTCATCCCCCTACACGCTGTGGTGATGGTAGGATCTTGTTTTCTTACTGTTTTTCTACCAAACCACGTCTCATGCTGCCGCCGCAGCTTGGCGGCCTTTTATGCTTAAGTGTCTAAACACACTATGCCGAAGTTACGCGACCGAAGTTCGGTGGCTGATTTTACGTTCCGACGTATTCGGCTGATATGACACACCAT
This sequence comes from Globia sparganii, assembly GCA_949316385.1. Taxonomy (NCBI): domain Eukaryota; kingdom Metazoa; phylum Arthropoda; class Insecta; order Lepidoptera; family Noctuidae; genus Globia; species Globia sparganii. The sequence continues at coordinate 25,678,006 of OX438653.1, read as the reverse complement.
AAGTGCCGAACTTACGCGGCAGAAATTCAGTTCCGCAACTCCCCGCTGCTCCCCGCCCCCGGATCTTCGTCGGCAATCGAACCGAACTTCGGTCGCGTATAATGTGTGCTCACAGAATAATATGCCGCTGAACTTACGCCCGACCGAAGATAGGCTGTATGGCATACAGCCTAAATTACGTCGCGTCATAGCATACAGTGTATGCTATGACGCGACGTAATTTCGGCATAGTGTGTCGTCAGTAATTCAAATAGCATTGCAGGCGTAATTGTGCTGAACTTCGGTCGCGTAACTTCGGCATAGTGTGTTTAGACACTAACAGTTAATTAATGACTGTCATTAAGCCGCTAGGTGCCAAGCGATAACATGGGTGGTCTGTTAATGACATCAATGCAAAGTAGTTTGAAATATTATCATCGTTAATTTTAAAATATTAGTGTAATATTACTAAGTAGGCAGGCGGTAAAACTGTAAATAATTTCTGTCGTACGATGACATTGGCCCCGATTCTGTTGTTCACAAACTAAACTAAATTTAAGTTCAGTCCATATTTTTCTTTCTATTTCATTATGAAAAGGACAGAAGATAAAATATTAGTTTAGTCCTGTCAAATTAGTCAGCGCCTGACGTAAATTGACGTATTTTTAGTAGCGAATTTTTTTTATCTCGTCTAACTTATCTATGGATTATCTAATTTGACAGGACTAAACTAATATTTTATCTTCTGTCCTTTTCATAATGAAATAGAAAGAAAAAGATGCACTGAACTTAAATTTAATTTAGTTTGTGAACAATAGAATCGGGGCCATTATACAGTTATGTTGTTAACAAGGTTTTGTATGGAAAAGGCCTAGAAATGCGTAAAAAAATGATGTTGGACACGGATTTCACGAGTAACATTTAAGTACCTATATTTTTTATGTAAAACCCTTTTTGTTCTATCTAGGCGTGTGATTTTGTTGTAATTACCTATAAGTACAAAAGTCAAAGTCAAATAATTTATTTTACGTAGGCCATTTAAAGGCCCTTTTGAATTTCGTACTTATTTATTTTTTTTTTAAATTTAACCACATAAATCTTAAATAATCTGGAAGTCCGCAACTACCATAAAAAATGAATAGAACATAGATTATTATACTAACGAATCCCTATCAACCTAACAATTACAACTTCACAAGTCAAGCTCTATCGAACAGAATTAATTAACTCGCACTATTCCACCATTATGGGTGGTGGAGCGTGGCACCACCACCCATTATTTCCCTTTGGCAACCCTACGGTATGGCGTCCGGTCAGCCAGGCTGGTTGGCAGGTCCTTGACCGTTCGCTATCGGCTTGGGAAACACTACCTGGCGTTAAAGCAAGATGCTATTCTCAGGGGTAATTTTACCACTTTTTGTGGGTATTTTTTGACTTTTTGGGTACTGGGCGATTGTTTTAGGGCCAGTTTTGAATGTGACAAATTGTCAAGCGCCCGCAAGCTGCTGTGGTTGGATGAATAATTTAACAACAGCCCATCGATAGGTCATTTTCGTTTGAGAAACTGGCCCCTAATGACGCAGATCAGTCTCGGTTGCATAGAATTTTATTTTCAAGTCATTGTGTAGCTGGATTGATATGTAAAACGAAGATAAGTATTTTTGTATGGTTTACTGATGTAGCGCGAGAGATAAATAGAGTGTTAGAGATCATTTAATTTTTTAATAGGTGAGTAATTGAGTATGTAGGTAAGGATCGTAGCAGGCGGCGATCTGTAGTGTGTGTATGTAGATAAGGATTATAGATAACACATCCACACAAATGAGGACTCTTGGAACAATAAAATATGTTTGTCTAAGAATTTTCTTAGATTATTCGCAGTTACTTACATAACCTAGATGTAACATTATACAGGGTGAAATTGAAAACATGCGACAAACCGAAATGGGAGATTGTACTCATCATTATGAACAAGTTTTACTAAGGGACTAAAGCTGCAATCGGAAAAAAAAACAGCTGTTCCCTACATTTTGACGAGTTACACGAACATAAATGTAGGGAACAGCTGATTTTTTTTTCGCGACTTCAAGTTTGGTTCCATAGTAAAAGTTTTTCATAATGATGAGTACAATCTCCCATTTCGCTTTGTCGCATGTTTTCAATTTCACCCTGTATAATCTACGAGTCATAGTATTTTCTGGAACGTTAGCAATTGCGAACAATTAAGTTATAAAATACTACAATCAGCATAATTATTTGCAGACTTAATTTTATTAACGAGATTAGAATACCTATCATTCCATGGAAATTAACAATCCAAAGGCTGGCAACACTCCAATGCGCGCGCAGTCTGCCGTGCGCCAGGTGAGCGTGCGCACGTCACAAACGCTTCCAAATTCAAAATTCGCGTCGCGAATCCCGCGCATGATAACTTTTACTTTCTTTTTTTTAATATTACGTCACAGTCGTGTTACGTTTAGTAATTGCCGGCCGTTCTGACGCAACAGTGCTTTTAGTGCAAATGAAGTGTTTCCTTTTAAGTTTTTTGTGAGTTCTGACATGGAATTGTGATTGGCTGAAGTGGTAAAGAAAATGTAAGTGAGAAGAGCTTATACTTAGTAGAAAATTTAATTAATTAATTAGGTAATTTTATTCATAACGAGGTCAAAAATTCGCCACAGCTTGTTGGTTTGTCATATTGGCTCTGCTCTACTTCACAGACAATTGTAAAAAGTGTATCTAGCTTAAAATCACCACGTTTTTAACTTGGTTGGTAATTATTTACCTACATGTCAAACTAAGAAATATTAAGTTAACTTGCTGCTAAGTAACTTTGCTGGCATTAAAACACCTGTTATTTGATCAGTATATGGTATAGGTACTTAGTTAATGATTTGCAAATTATAACCAGTTTAGGAGCGTAATATCATAATATCAGAAGCGCATAATTTGCAGAAGCTGTTTTTATACGTCAGAGCGGTGCACGGTGATTGGAGCAAGGGCCAAGGCGTTCTACTAAACTGGACACCTTTCGATACGATTATCACATAATAATATATAATTAATTGCTTTGCCAGCTCCCCCGGTGGCATAACTTACTCACAAGTCACAATTAAAATCGCTATAATATTGAAAGACACTTTTCCAAACATTAGAAGCGAACTTCTAATGTTTGCAAAATTCGAATGCTTGGCAACAAACTAAACGCAATTATTGTTACATGGAAATAACTGTCAAATGAAATGGATTATTAAACTCTGTGTCACATGTCTAATATTAATCTTCTATAATCATAAACGTTCCCTAAAGTTATATCGTGATTTGAGACTGTTTTACCATACCTACATTTTGACGTTTAAATGTCACTTAACTTTAATCATCGTTTATAAAATAAACTCCACCCCTTTTTTCATTTATGTCCAGAGTGCACAACACGGCATGCAAACTTAGAACAAAAAATTTCAACCGTATACTCTATGGTTGGAAGAATAGAATATGACAGGTCTCCTCACCCCCTTCTATCATTCTTCACCCCTCTTACACCCGGTGCCAAAACTATAGACAATTTACAAATGTCACTGTCGGTTGTCGACAAGTTTTCGACTTTTCCGCTACCGCCATTACAGTTTTATTGTTGATCGAGAGAAGTTAGCGTTGATTAATATTCGTACTTATCTATCCTCTCAGTGATTTTATACTGTAATATTTTGCATCGGTAGTGCAAGATGTACAACAAGTGTTGTATCGAACATTGTGGTGCTAAACGAAAGGACGTTATTATGCATCCGTCTCCTTGTAATGAGATAACAAACAAGAACTTCAAAAACTATGTGTATGCCAGAAACGCTTTGAAGAAAGGTTCATCAGTGAGAAGTATCGGCTCAAAGCTAGCAATAAATCATCATCTGCCTAGCCTTTTCCCAACTATGTTAGGGTCGGCTTCCAGTCTAACCGGATGCAGCTGAATACCAATGTTTTACATGGAGCGACTGCCTATCTTACCCAGTATCATCGTATTAGGTATCATCGTATTACCCAGTTACTGGGTAATACGATGATACCCCTTGGTAAGACTGGTTGTCAGACTTTCGGGCTTCAGGCTACCCGTAACGACTGTCGAAGATCCACCAACGGCTTAGCGTGCTTTCCGAGGCACGGAGGGGTCTCGGTCGGTATGTAAAGATGGTCACCCATCCACAGAGCAAGCGTAGCTTAACCTGATCGATCGACCGAAAGCTAGTAATATAAACCTAAATTAAAAAATTAAAATTTGAATAAGTATTTGCTGTGTTTAATTTACATATTTCTCAGTAGTTTCCCAGTAATACCTAAACCAATGAGCTCATGTAAGAGCTCATTGGTTTTTTCTGCTAACAGCAAAAAAACATGAGATCCGAATACAGTACCAACGGGGTAGTTGAGGCTGTCTGTGTGAGCCTTTGCCAATAACTCAACACACAAATAAAAAAAAAACGAACTGTCATGTTCTAAACTTCCAACTTTTGACAATCTCTACTAACCATTTTTTCTCTATGGGAGTGGGTCGTCTGATACGTAGTATCTCTAAGTAGTCTGTGGTGCACAAAAAGCCTCCACGTTCACTGTTATGATTGAATGAATTAGTTTTAGTGCTGCCTGGGCATCCCCGCATGGTGTTAAAAAGCCATCTTGTATACTACTAAAGCGATCCTTGCTGTCTAATAGAATTAACAGAATAACTTGATCTTGGTTACAAATCTATAAGCCTCATCATACACTGCTCCATGAAAAAAAAACTTAAACTTAAAAAACTTAACTTCTTAAATTCATATGTAGCAACTTAAATAAATAAAACTAACCTAACTACTTACTTATGTAAACATGATGTAAACGATGTATTTTATTTGTTCGACTTCAATTAATCGATATGTTATTTATCTGTGGAGGCTTCTTATTAGCAACTTGATAATATTATGTTGTTGTTACCTACTATTTGTAATTAGTCTGTAAGCCTTCTTAAAACTAATTTAAATGAAGCTCGATCAGAAAAAATAGCAATTGCAGAAGACAGTGACCTTTTTTTTTTGTGGATGGGAAATCATCAAATGACCCCTCCCGCTCTGGGTGGAGCAGAAGGGAGTGTCAGACTCTTACTGACTAAAACCCACCCGTTACTTAGCCCTTTGTGTTCCGGGGTATCGGTAACCCTTTCGGATAATCCCGCTGCCCCGGCAGGCTTCGGCCCTTACGGGCCCTTACAGTGACCTGCGGTGCTATTCTGTGAAAATCTCACCGTGAAAACTCAGGTGAAGTGAGCGTGGAGTGAGCTGTCAATAGTGTCAATTCCTAGAAAAAACAAACTATCTTCACCTAAGTTTTCACGGTAAGATTTTTACAGAATCGACCGCTGTAGGTATACTTAAAATATACATTGTACTTACTTCACAGTTTTCATTACATCTATATTTAAAAAAAAAATAAGGAAGACAATTCATTTACTCATGCATTTAGGCGGTATGAATTTCGCCAGGTCAGCTAGAGTGATAAAAAAGCAATTTTTACATTTACAATCAGTTCTATATTTAAAATTTCCAGAAATTTGCCATAAACCAACTGTTCAAATACCTAACCGGTGCAGGTGGTTTCAATGTTGGTGAACTCAGGCCTTAGGGATTTATTTAGAAACGGTGATTAAACTTATGTGACGTTCAAACGTCAAAAATGTATGGTTAAACAGTCGTCAATCACTACTTAACTTTAAGTTACGTTTATGAATAAAGGGGTCTATGTTGTTAAAGTTGTTGAATTAATTGCATTCCACTACAGTGAAAAAGAAAGTCATTGCGATTGCGTTACGAAATAATATGGGTTCTTTCGACATAATCAGGAGGTGAGACATTCCTGGCGTTATTTTAATATTCAACACTGTTTACGGCTCCAGCCACATACTTTGAAACAGGTTACGAATAACAGCACGTCTGAATTTATATTAAGAGAGGCGTCTTATTGCCATCAGCATAGCTTCACAACCATTCGATAAGTTTCCGAAAATCGCAATCGAACATCAGCCAATGTTACAGTAGAAATCCTATAACCGCTGTTCACAAATCTAAAACCCAAAAATGTTGTCAATGTAAATCAAATACACGACCGATATTCTTCGTTCGCTGTCGGGGGCAAGGAAATGTGTCATTTTCGATACGATATCCTGTCGAATGGTTATGAATAGCTATGCAGATATAAAAAACGTTGAGACAGTCCAAAGGACAACATTGATAACATTCATCTCTCTGGCTCTCATTCTACTGAACGATAATATCGTTGACCAAACGCGTTTTTGGACGAATGACGATATATTACCTATCATCAAAAATGAACGTATGGCTGAGGAAAAGGGGCGCCTATACCCAGGTAAAGGGTGATTCAGGACTGAAATGATGATGAAGATGATCTCTCTGGGTTACGATTTTTGAATCACGCTCTCGCAGACAATACAATTATGTCCAAATTGCCTTCACAGTCGTGTGGTGGACATCACAGCTTGCAATTATTTCCAGCCTTGATGTGCCTTTCCAATCGCTATTATCGTGTCGTCGACACGAACCTTTTGTAGACAGTTATTAATGTATTATGACATGATACATCCTTCATGACATAAGCAGGTATTCAATGGCCGGTCCGTGACAACTAAGGTAAAATGAGCTGCGAAGTGTGTCAAACCTAGCACGACAGCTCACTTCACCTAATTTTATACGGTGACATTTTTACAGATGGCTAGATATCGCGGGGGGAGTCAAACACCTCACTCCCCCCCCTGACCCGAGGAAGCCCGCAGTCGCGGGCCGGCACTAGTCGGGGGTTGCGGAAGAATCGTACGTTCCCGCGACCCCCGGCGTAGGTGTGAGGTGGAAAACCGGGGTGGTTTTTAGTCAGTAAGAGTCTGATAGACCCCGCCGCCCGCCCCAGCGCGGCGGACATCCATGAGGATTCTCCACACTGGAAACAAAAAAAAATTGAATTTTCTTATGTTTTTTGCGAATCATATTTTGTTCAACATTAGTTATACGAGGGGCCCGTGGCTAAATAATATCTACCGCACAGCTCGATCGAATAGGTTAAGTTACGCTTGCTTGCCGCATTTGGTATATGGATGGGTGACCATCTTTACATACCAAGACCCCTCCGTGCCTCGGAAAGCACGTTAAGCCGTTGTTCCCGGCTGTCATTCGTGGATCTTTGACAGTCGTTACGGGTAGTCAGAGCCAGAAAGTCTGACAACCAGTCTTACCAAGGGTTATCGTATTACCCAGTAACTGGGTTGTGGAGGTCAGATAGGCAGTCGCTCCATGTAAAATACTGGTATTCAGCTGCATCTGGTTAAACTGGAAGCCAACCCCAACATGGTTGGGAAAAGAATAGGTCGATGATGATGATTTTGTTGAACATACAACTTGACATTGACGTGCAAATTGCAAAAAACGGAAGAAAATTTGAAATTTCGCGGGCTACCCAGCGCATCCGCCATGTAGTTGCGAGCTAAACTGGATGAATATTTGTGCACAGCCCATGGCTAAAGAAGGAGAAAAATAGAAGAAAAGGAATAACTTCAGTAAAAAATTGGCAAAAGGGGTTGATGAATGCAGAATAGCTGAAGGAGAATTTCTTTGAGGTTACCCAATAAAAAGATTGGGTTTATCCACGTCCTTCTTTCTCATTGATTTCTCTCTTTATTTGATTAGAAAGTTAAATTTAATTTAATAATTTTAATTATACGTATTTATATGTTTTTACTCTAATTGCCTAGCTCACGACTAATTTCTACATCCACTTACTTACCCATCATAACAAAAACGACTGTCACGACTATATTCAAAACGTGATCTCGAAAATAAACTGTAGAGTACTAGTAATCTTCGATGAAATTATCACTAATTGTAGATAATATATTCTATACTTTATTTATAATTATGCTGTTGAAGTAATTTATAAACGGTGTAATGTCACGTTGCAACACATTGCAACAGTACCGTTTTGTTTTAACTGATTCAAAGTCAATTTTGTTGTAAGAATGTGGAATGTATGTTCAGCTGTAGTTTCACAAGGCTTTTATAGGTGGCTAATTGCAGCATATCAGTAGGTAATATCCGGGTTTGAATGTATCTCAGACCCCTTGAACCTAAATAATTTGAAATGTCATTGCTCATTCAAATTCCTTTAAAGGATCTGGGGGCGATTCTACTAATTTGCAACGTTATACGTCCAATTGTGTTTTAATAACAGTTCGATTTCGATCGCCGTTCGATAGTTACATATAAAGTCATTCTACTATTTCCTATGCAAACTGGAAACTAAACCTAAGCTGAATCGCAACTGAATGGTAGCGGGAACGTAACAGCGGGTAAACTGTGTTTACCAACATGCCAAATAGTATGTTTAATAATACCACAGAAAAAAAGTTGAACCTAAAAATGTTACATACACGTCACCGAAAGTATTTTCCAATAAAAAATTATTTAAATACCATTCGATTCTAACAAATGTCAAAATAACAGTAGAATGTGACTAAACGCACGCTCATGTTCGATTTTGTTAGCAGAATATATTTTGAAATTATTTCGATCGATCGTTGGCTTTTAACTAAAACGTAACTGCAGTTGAATCGTTGTACAGAGGCCAGCACATCAAGCTACTCCAATCTGTCAGATTTTCCCAATTAAATATTAACCTTATTCCTTTGTGCTAAAGTTGAAAATCTATCAAAGAAATTTGACAGATTGGGGTAGGTTGACCTGCTGGCGTCTGTACATCAGTAGAATATGAAAACGCTTAACAGCCGTGATTCAGCTGTGGTTCCATTGCGATTTTTGAACAATTTTGTTAGTAGAATCGGCCCCCTGAACCCAGGTGTACCAAGCTTTGCTACTTCCATAGAAATATAAAAACTTCATTCTTATATGCTTGGTCAGTTCCAATAAATTAGCCTTGATAATGATGTAGAAGCAAGCAACAATTTTCTTCGTTTCGTGTCCACTGACTTATTCTCTGTACGGTTAGTGTGATAACTATCTGGATGACGGCCGTTTGCCTCATTCATATCCTAAAAGGTGCAGTTATGTGCTTCATAATCAGCCTATAATGTGCCCACTGCTGGGACACAGGCCACTGGGGCTGGGCTCTCTTCGAGAGGGAGTGGGCTATAATCTACCACGCGGGCCCAGTGCGGGTTGGTAGATGTCACATGTCTTCTAATTTTTGGTTCTAGGACATGCCGGTTTCCTCACGATGTTTTTCTTCACTGTTAAATTAATGTGCATGATGGATAGGAAGGAAGGTAGGCATCTTGTGAAGGGACTCCAAACTCGCTGTCCTTGGGATGGGTCGATGATTTGGCCAGATTATTTGATTCATTCCAATAACTTCGTATAATGTATGACCACCTTAATTGCGTAACGCACGATTAATCATAATCTGAATAATTTTGAAACAGATTGCTAATCCATTGCTGCATGTGTTCGGAAAATTTCTGCTCAACAACGTAAGTAACGCAATGAATGTTGTTGAACTGTCAAACTGAAACAGATTGTGATTTATCGTGTGTTACGCAATTAGGGTGCAGTTGTAGCTTCATTCAAAACAGTATTCAAAAGTTTTCTAAACCATAATTTGTATGACAGTTGAACGCAACTTTAATTAAGTTCGTGCTCAGAGTTACAAACAGACATAGAAAACGGAAAGGAGAAGTTAATAGTAACTAAATATTCTGTACTACATAGAGATGTTATAAAAATTCTCACGTTCGCTATCTTTGAGTCGTGTGCTGCGCTTACGCAAGGCAAACGCGGAAGATTATTAATACATAATAAATACATAATATTACTATTAGATGTTCATTATTGTAGGAAGCTAGTTAAGAGACGTTGAGTCATTACTTAATTATTATTATTACTGCGTAGATACACTTGACGTTGTAAGTGTTCAGAAGGCCAATTCTCGTAATTTAAAACGTTCAAAATCTAGTCGCAGTCTCATCGCAGCGACAAACAAATGTCAAAAACTTGTCAAAATGTAGCGAAATTAGATGTATTTTTGACAGATTGAGGCTGAGATCAGACTGTGAACGTTCTTAAAATCACGAGAATTGCCCCACAGATATTTTTGGTTACTTAGTTGTGAGTATAGAAATTATTGACAATTAATGAAGTAATGAAACGAATTGACATTTTATATTGTCCAGAAGTATTAGGTCACCTTGTCTAATATTAGGTCGGGGCAAAAGTATTTTCGTATTTTTCATACAAAAAAAAAAAATCTTTTAGGTTTAATTTTTTATTTATTTATAATATGTATGTGCCGTTTTGATCGATGACTTGTTGCCATCTTGTGGGCAATGCCATGATCCCATTGCTGTAGAAGTTTTGAGATTTTTTATCAAAAAAATCTGACAGCTAGTTTTCACAGTGTTCTTTTGAGGTTAACTTTATGCTTCCTAAAGAGTTCTGAAGTGACCGAAACAGGTGAAAATCTGATGGAGCAAGATCAGGGCTATACGGAGGATGCGTCAACACATCCCAGCCAAGTTCTCTCAATTTTTGCTGAGTGGCTATAGATGAGTGCGGTCTGGCGTTGTCGTGATGAAACACCACGCCCTTCCTATTCACCAGCTCTGGCCGGTTTTTCTCAATAGCTTCTTTTAACCTTATCAGTTGTTGACAGTAGAGGTCAGAATCGATAGTTTTACCCGGCGGCAAAAGCTCATAGTGGACGATTTCTTTCCAATACCACCAAACACACAGCATCACTTTGTTCCGAGTCAGGCCGGGCTTTGCCACGGTCTGTGGGGCTTGTCCATGCTTCGACCACGATCTTTTTCGGACATTCTTATCGTAAGTGATCCATTTTTCATCACCCGTAATCAACCGTTTAAGAAATGGGTCGGAATTATTAGGTTTTAACAAAGAATCGCAAATGGAAATACGTTGCATTAAATATAAAGTTTTTTCTTGTACCCAGACTTTTGTAAATGCCGTAAAACTGTTTTGTGATCAATATCCAGTTCTTCAGCAATATCATAACTACTAATATGTCGATCTTGCTCCACTTTCAAAAATGGCACTTATTTTATCCGTGACAGAGCGAGCTTCATACTTCACACTAAAATTTCCTGACTTGAAACGCTTGAACCACATTTGTGCTACTCGTATTGATACCGCATTAGGTCCGTAAACCGCACAAATTTTATTCGCGGCGTTCGTCGCATTTTTACCTTTTTTGTAATAAAATTTTAAAATGTACCGAATTTCTTCGTCACATACGTTCATGTTGCTTGCTTGAAAAACAACTGAGAAATGGCGGCAACTAGTTTTTTTTTAATTAATTGCATCTTTAGAATGTCAACATTTAATAGTATTAAAACCTGCCAGTTACATTCAGTACTCAAATCAAATCAAATCAAATCAAAAGTCATTTATTCAAACTAGGCTGAGAATCAGCACTTTTCGAACGTCAATTACAAAAGACAGTCCCCCCAAAACGCCCGCCCTTCACCACTTCCTAGTGCTTTCGCTGGGGAGAAGAAGTGGCGCAACAAACTCCCCAGCAGCACAGCTGTCTGTTCAGTTAGAAAATATTTAATTGTATATAATACTAGATATGCAAAGTTATTAACGTTACAGAACACATTAAATTAAATTATTTGCCATATGTTAGCTTGCCACGCCAATATACCCACAAATACAATAAAAACAATACGTACTCAAGCAAAAATTAAAAATGTAAACAAAAACTTGCTACCCAAATAAAAGCCTCCAGGTATAAAGGGTGTGACAGCTTACATATGTATGCAATACTGGGTTCAGTTCACATAGCTGTGAATGGTAAACTAGGACCATCGAAGTAAAATAAATTTAAAAAAAGTTATTAGTAATAACAACAGTAAAACCAAGGTCAGCAAGACGACCAGTCACCACAAGCAGCACCCGTTCACGAGCATAACGCAAAGATCAGCCATTACCCCCCTCGCCATATTTGAGGGAAGGAGGCAACCCGACCCCCGACGCTACCGCAAGCAGTGACATCTAAGGGAGCATGACGAACTTGCTGCCGGTTGCTCAGGCACGATAAATGTGATCAATCGTAGAGGTCGCTAGCTAACCACATATGTTGCAATCAACTCATTAGAAAACATTGAAATGAGTAGATTATGTCAATAATAAATTAAAATAAAATTAAACTGAATTGACTTATAAAGTCAACTAAAAACAGAAAAAAAAAAAAAAAATATATGAACTCATATAACCTGTCAGTAAGCTAATTCTGGAGAAAGAACATAAACATTGTCTTGAGTTAATCAGGGCGACCAACTATTCTTATCGTTTAAGTAGTCGTTGATGGAATAGTATGCCTTTGAACAAAGGTTAGATTTTACTTGAGCTTTAAACGCATTAAAAGGCAAATCTAGCCAAGAAGAAGGTAGCTTATTATAAAAGGCTATACCAAGCCCAACAAATGAGTTATGAACCTTATGAAGCCGGTGAAAGGGAGCACGTAGTTTGTCCTTGTTTCTGGTGTTAACATTGTGAATATCACTGTTTTTAGTGTACAAGTGTATATTTTGCCTAATATATAAGATGTTGGCTAAGATGAACTGTGATGCAACCGTGAGAATACCAATATCTTTAAAAAAATCTCTTAGAGAAACTCTAGCACCTAGCTGGTAAATTGCTCGAACAGCTCGTTTTTGCAGGACAAATATATTTTGTATATCAGCAGCTTTGCCCCATAGCAGAATACCGTAGGACATAACACTGTGAAAATAACTAAAATAAACTAAACGAGCTGTATCAACGTCAGTGAATTGTCTTACTTTCCTGACGGCGTAGGCAGCCGAACTGAGCCTTCCTGCTAGGCTTGATATATGTGGTCCCCACTGAAGTTTGGCATCTAATGTTATTCCAAGAAAAACTGCCGAGCCCACAGTTTCAAGCACCTCTTTATCTAAGACGATGTTGGGTCCTAGATTTCTAACATTCGGTAAGGCGAACTTTACACATTTCGTTTTCTTGGCATTGAGAACTAGGTTATTTGACGTAAACCAATCCGTAACAATAGAGAGTGCACTGTTTACGTCGTCAAAATCTTGTCTATTCCTGTCTACTTTAAAAATAAGAGAGGTATCATCTGCAAACAGTACAACGTCACAGATGCCCTTTAAATAGAAAGGTAAATCATTAATATATACTAAGAACAAGAATGGACCCAGTATTGAGCCTTGCGGTACACCTAACTGAACTGGTAGCCCAGAAGATTTCACACCATTAACATCTACACATTGGAACCTATTATGTAAATAAGAATTTATTACGTTGAGAGCTTCGTTTTGGACACCGTAATGACGTAGTTTACGTAAAAGTGTGTCATGGTGCACGCAATCAAAGGCTTTGGAGAGATCACAGAAAATTCCAATAGCATTTTGCGAGTCCTCCCATGCATTAAATATGTGTTTCAGCAAAGCAACACCCGCATCTGTAGTTGAACGACCTTTTGTAAAGCCATATTGTTCATTATGAAGGAGGCTATTTAAATTAAAATGTCTTAGCAGCTGCTTGAGTATTAATTTTTCAAATATTTTGCTAAATGCAGGTAAGATAGAAATAGGCCTGAAATTGCCAACGTCATTTTTATTACCTGATTTAAATAAAGGTATGACTTTACTACTCTTCATGAGGTCAGGAAAAATTCCTAAATCAACACATTTATTAAAAGTAACAGCTAGATAGGGGGCTACGATGTCTATTATATTACTTAAAAGTTTAATGGAGATGCCCCAGTAATCACCGGTGTTTTTAGATTTAAGTGTGTTAAAAACATTAACTACATCACGCGGGGTTACATGTTCGAAGCTAAATAAGCGACTAGTACTGCCAAAGAGGTTTGATTACTAACAATAGATTCAAAATACGAAAATATTTTTGCCCCGACCTATTATATCTGACGGCGACTGTACAAGCTGACCCGGCGAACTTCGTACCCGTCTCAGAATCAATGTACAGAGGCCAGCACATCAAGCTACCCCAATCTATCAATTTTCTTTGATAGATTTTCAACTTTACCACATATGAATAAGGTTCATATTCAATTGGGGAAATTTTACAGATTGGGGTAGCTTGTTATTATCATAATACATTTGTTTTTCGTGAATTTTTCCTATGTTTTAATAGTTATTCTGCTATTCCCAACAACTCTATGATCATAAAAATCGGTCCAGCCGTTCTTGAGTTATTTAAATGCTGTAACTAACCTTTGTTTTATTGATATCAGATTTGTCTGCATACTTTTGTAAATTTGGTCGATACAAGAGTTAGGTGCTCAAACATAATGGTGAATTGAGAACCTCCTCCTGTTTTGAAGTCGTTTAAAAAGTGATTTTAATTATGATTGCATAGGCAATGCATTATTAAGTATCTTATCAGTAGGTAAACGTGCCGAATACACATCTCGATTGATAACGTTTTAGTAACTAGATTCCAATGCATTCATGTTATTCGAATGGATAGGAAATGGGCACGTGTCCAAGTAGCCGCAAGGTGGTCAGCTGGTCATTGACGTTTAAACTTCGATGTAAAGGTCCTTTAGTTCTTTTAGACCTTTAACTCGGGTTTCATCATCTGCATAGCCTTTTCCCAACTATGTTGGGGCCGGCTTCCAGTCTTACCGGATGCAGCTGAATACCAGTATTTTACATGGAGCGACTGCCTATCTGACCTCCACAATCCAGTTACTGGGTAATACGATACCCCTTGGTAAGACTGGTTGACAGACTTTCGGGCTTCTGACTACCCGTAACGACTGTCAAAGATCCACAAATGACAGCCGGGACCAACGGCTTAACGTGCTTTCCGACGCACGGAGGGATCTCGGTAAGTAAAGGTGGTCACCCATCCACAGACCAACCGCGGCAAGCGTAGCTTAACCTGATCGATCGACCTGTGCGGCTGTTATTATTTAGCCACGGGCCCCTCACCTTTAACTCGGTTCTATTCTGTACAAATTTCACCGCGAAACTTAGGTGAAGTGAGCTATTAATCCCATCAGGTGGAATAACAGAGGGGCAATTCTCGTAATTTTAAGAACGTTCACAGTCTACTCTCAGTCTCAATCTGTCAAAAATACCTCTAATTTCCCTACATTTTGACAAGTTTTTGTTTGTTGCTGAGATGAGAGATTTATAAAGTTTTTTATTACAGCAGTGCTATTCTTTCTGTAATAATCTCACGGTGCTGATAACTTGGGTGAAGTGAGCGTGGAGTGAGCTGTCATTCCACCTGATATTAGGGATCGCCCCTATTGATAGCTCACTTCACGCTCACTTCACCTAAGTTATCACGGTGAGATTATTACAGAATCGATCGGCAGGAATTGGTCTTTTGGTCACTTCACCTGAGTTTTAACGATGACTTTTTTACAGAATAGATAGGCTGCTTGTGTATCGTGCTCGCAATCACAATCACTTTCATTTTCTAAATTTTACCTAAATTACGTACAGATGAAGTTTTCAAAAATTATTATGTTGAAATAAATTTTGACGATTTGCCAATAGTATTTTCTAACCTAATTTCACATAGTTTTTTGTACAACATTTGAATATGATGGTGTGGCTTTTCCCAAGATATTCCACGGATTCCACCACCACTTTCGGTACATACAATTAATGTACCTATCTAAGTATGGTTTTCCCAAGGAATTAATGTAAATAGCAGCAAAATATAACTAAGTATTTATGAAGTCAAAGTGATTGTTTTTATGAGTTCCCTGGCTTCTGTTATCAGTCTAATAAAAGTCGGTGACATTGAACATGAGACGTTGAAGATATTGTTGTAAATTAATTAGCATAAATTAATTAAATTAAGGAAATGCATATCATTGCCTTTGCAAGTGCGCAGTCTTATTTTGTAATACACTCGCCATCGCTTCCATTTTGACAGGATACAGTTTTTTTTGAGGGTGGGAAATACCTACCCACCCGTATTCCTTCAGTTGCCTGTGCCAAAGGCTACGGTATCTTTCTCGAACAACCCGCGACCCTGGTTGAGTTCATATTTTAAAAATCCGTGTTCAACTGCCAAACTGATTGGCAGGTTCTTGCAGGAGTCTTAAACATACTGACAATCAGAAAAATTGCGCTGTTAATATTTGCGTGTCGGCGACTGCCGTAGACGAGCGTCTACGGCTGCAGTAGCCTTTGCAGTTGGCGCGTGGCGCTCGTGTAGGAGACTTAGTAACGCGTTTTTTTTGTCATTCCGCTCTGACTCGGATAGAAGGCACATACACACAGCTTGCCTAACCCAACCCCGTTTTTCGGCACTAAAATGAATACTGAAATTACTTTCCTGTCTCAATCAACGGAACCCAAGTAGCAACACGTAATGAGTTTCTCTGTACAGAAGCCTTTTGACATCACAAAAAAAAAGCTAACTTGTCAGGTAGCGAGTAAAATAAAAACAACATAATATTACAAAGTTATTTTTTACAGACTCGAGCACACCATGAATATGCATAGGTCACACAGAGGCATGTAAAACACCCTCTTGTGTACCTGCCTTACGTAGTTAGTAATGTAGGTATATAATATTACATTGCTAATTTATGTAAAATATATGTGTTCCTATGAATATTTTTGTTTAAGTTCAAAATTTTTGGTAGTAGTTTCGTGGAATCTGTGTCATCATGGTTTGGGAAGTAAGCATTGAATAATTATCATTATATAATATGATTCTATTAGGTACTTAAAATATGTAGATTTTTTCTAATTGACAACCTTGATTATTATTTTCGCTAAATTTATTTTAGAATGATTAGACTGATATCTAATCATTCTAAAATAAAATAAATATGGCAGGCTTTCATTTCAATAAGTAGTTTATGATGGATAGATGTATTTTTAGACCAGGGGGCCGATTCTACTAACAAAATTGTTCAAAAATTGCAATGGAACCACAGCCACACCCCGGACACTCCGTACAACGCGCGCAAAATAATTACCTACTACTACTACATAGCCAAATGACGTTGGTACACGTGCAAATGTGTGCGTAAACTCTAGTAGGGTTGGTTGTCGTGCGGAGCGTAAAAAAATGGCGGGAACGACGACGACGCGACTAGAAAGGACTAGTTTGATTGTTTATCTAATTAGTCGGGTTCGTAATGAAATAAAAATAATATTATAATAGTTAAGTAATAAATGTAAAACTTTTTAACAATAACTTTAATTTCGGAAGTCGGTGTCTTTGGATCTGTATTTTAGTTTATTGCCACCGACTTACGAAATTAAAGTTATTTTTCACTTTGTACTTAGAGTTTTTTTGGAAGTCAGTTTTTTTTTTCTAAAAAGTTTTTATATCTCGCTTTTTAGTGGGTCTGTTTATAAAGTATCTAAGTTACAATAGCCTAATGTCAACTTGCTCATCGCCTTGTACAAAATATTGCTTTTCCCGATGCAGGGACGTTAATTGGTCGTTCGTTCGTCGGTTCGTTCGTTCGTCGTTCGTTCTCTTGGTAGGTACTTCATCATCAGCTCCATTTCACCATTCGCATTGTGACGAGCATAAATTGTGCTTAGCAAACATATTAAAGTAATCGAATCGCAACCTGTGAAATACTTATTATTAAGTAGTCCCGGTGGCCATCTGTGTCTTCATCATCAGTTCCACTTCACTAAATGTACCCATGCAAATAAGGTACTTAGCTAAATATTGCTTACACTAAAATATTTTCGTTTAAATGACCTACTTATCTATAAATAATCGGTTATTATATCGCATGGTATTAAAATGCGATATCTTACAAACATTTATGTAAATACAAATTCGGAAAAGCATCACAATAACGAACCATCGTGATTAAAACACAGATAAAACTTTTAAATCGCAAAATTGTGTGTTCGTGTCAGCAGTACAGTGCTGCGGTTGTTTGTGAGCGCCCCGAGCTAATAACCGCCGATAATGTCGCGGGTGTGCGGGGTGAGGTGCGGTATCTGATGTCAGCGCGGGGTAGGGAGTGGCCATTCTGTACGAAGTACTATTAGGTATTCTGTGCCACAGCTGAACCACGGTTGTTAAGCGTTTTCATATTCTACTAATGAACAACGATTCAACTGCGGTTAAGTTTTAGTTTAAGCCAACGATCGATCGAAATAATTTCAAAATTTAATCTGCTAACAAAATCGAACATGAGCGTGACGTTTAGTCACATTTACTGTTATTTTGACACTTGTTAGAATCGAATGGTCTAAATATAATTTTGTATTCGAAAATACTTTCGGTGACATCTAGGCAACATTTTTAGGTTCAACTTTTTTTCTGTGGTATTATTAAAACATACTATTTGGCATGTTGGTAACACAGTTTACCCGCTGTTACGTTCCCGCTACCATTCAGTTGCGATTCAGCATAGGTTTAGTTTCCAGTTTGCATAGGAAATAGTAGAATGACTTTATAAGTAACTGTTGAACGGCGATCGAAATCGAACTGTTATTAAAACACAATTGAACGTGTAACGTTGCAAATTAATAGAATTGCCCCCCAGAACAATGTACAAACGCCAGCACATCAACCTACCCGAAACTGTAAAATTTTCTCAACCAACTTTGAACCTTATGCTTTAGCGATAAAGTAGAAAATCTATCAAATATATTTGACAGATTGTAGTAACTTGATGTGCTGGAGTCTGTACGCAGATTTGAAAAATCTCTACTATTCCTGTCTTTTTTCACATAAACCAATACGCGTCTTGATCCCACATAGAGAAAGCGTGAATAACCGACGATAAGGTACGATAATGTTTAGCTGAGTGGAGAGAATCGATGTCACGCATCGCTTCAGGTCAAGCCTGCCTCTGCGGAAAACGATAGCAAATCGTTGATAGCCGGCTTTGTGTTGAGTGACACGGTTCTGGTTGACAGGACACGAGTTGGAGATCAGTCTGCTCTGTTATCTGGTTTAGGGTTCGACTTCAGGTGGTGAGATGAGGCATGGAACTATGCGCTTTATTTATAAACGATGATTAAAGTTAAAAGCCTATACTACCTCGGCTAAAATTCACTCTTTATCTCGCTCGCACGATACTGCTCGCGGACTGAGTGAGAGCGAGACAGAGTGTGGTGCTAGGTGGCAGGTAGCGCCAATAGTTTAGGTATATTTTGCTTTTTACGGTGAAAATAATCGTAATTTAAAAAAAAATAAAAACACAAGACATGCTTTATAGTTAGTTCTGTTAGTATACAAAGTTTCATGATCTAATTTGAAGTATTTCTGGAATACCAGCGGTTTATTGTTCGGTTTATAGGTAACTTTGGAATTTTTTTCTATCGAGAAAATTTTATGGAATCGTGTTTTCGTCTAACATAAGACGTAAAATTAATCCTCAACTTTACCATATATTTATTTCAAAATTAATGCTGCAGTATTTTCGACATAACGGAGGATCATGCTAAGCCATTTGAGGTAGTATAGGCCTATAAGCTACGTTCATACGTCAAAAATGTATGGTTAAACAGTGGCTAAATACTATTTAACTTTAAGCAACGTTTAGGGGTGAATGTCAGTGTCGATTCGCCCTGTGACATAGAAGACAAGCCAAATTACTCCCAGCCGATCGATTCTGTAAAAATCTCACCGTGGTCAAGAGTATCAATCCCTAGCATCAAAATGACACTGACAGCTCACTCCACGCTTACTTCACCTAAGTTTTCACGGTGAGATGGTTATAGAATCGCACTGCAGTACAGGAGTTTTTTAATCGTGTCGAACTCGTCACCTTCCTGGGTAATCTTTGCACATGCTTTGCACGGGATGAGCTATTCCTAAATGAATACTTTGTCCAAATTTGAGAGAAGGAAACTGGATTGGCTGCCATCTGAACTCGTCATAATCAGCCTATAACCTTCGCACTGCTGGGCACATGCCTCCTCTCAGTGAGAGGGAGTGGGCCGTAATCCACCACGCGGGCCCAGTGCGGGTTAGTAGATGTCATATGTATTCGAAATTTTGGTTCTAGGACATGCCGGTTTCCTCACGATGTTTGCCTTTAAGGTGCCACTTGTCGATATTTTTTCTATACATATTTCGGGAGAATATTACTCCACTGTTTGACATTGTGCATCCAAATTTAAACACGATATCGTTTAGACTTACTATTAATTGTGTCTGTACGGAAACAGAATAGTAAAATAAAAATCCATGAATGCGTCCGGAACGAGGCCGAAAGAGTGATATTGTTATCCAAGTCACTGGATGTTGGAAGATGTAATAGCATTCTTGCATCCCCATTGTCAAAGGATGCAAGACTCTTATATATGTTAGCAAAAATAGGATTTAGATCATAAGGAATACTTAATTGTCTGTACCGATGAGGGTGGCATAATCAATTTGTGATTAAACTCTCTATAAATAAATTAGAATAAAAAAATAAAAAAAATCCATTAAAAAGTTATGAGCCAACAAAGATTCGTTTTTCTTGCTATTTTTAACGTAACTTTGGGTGTAAATAAGTAATAAAAGAAGTGTAAAATCTTCAAAACCAAGTCCGTAACGACAAAGCTGAGTTATCGAAGAGATCAATATTTTAATTGATTTATGCAGTGGTTTTTTCATAAAACTCGATTTTCCGAAGCACTTTTAGAATTTTTTTACGCGCCTGTCAGTTCGGAACTGTGTTTCTGTACGTGAAAACTAGACGTTGTTCGTGTCTAGCGTCTAACTGCTCATCACTGATACTCGCTCTGTCGGACACGGAGCCCGGTGAGACGCGTGCTTTTTGGCCATGACCACTAGTGAGTTCGAGCTCGCGACTAGTTTACTCTTAAAGCGCCTGTCTGGGTTCGAACATTCGAACCTACGACCTACCACTCGTAGTCGGGGCTATTACCACTGGGCCACCACTGGTCTCTGCTCATCTGAAAATAATAATGTTATTTAAATGCAAGTCAACATAGACAAACGTGTTTTTAGCCGTACCAAGGACAGGCAGGATCTAAAAGAACAAACTCAAACTCAAAAACTTAAACTCACAGCATTTATTTCAATTAAACCAATTATAGGCTCTTTTGAATTGTCAAGGGTCGGTCAGACAGAAAGATGAAGCTAGTTGCCCATTCCAAAGCGTAGATCCCTGTGGAGAAGAACGGGCAAGAAACTCCACGGACACTCTTTTAAATCATAAAATTGTTACAAAAATCTTGATTACATCATTCATGTTGAAATTATACATGTGAGAACGATGCAGAAAGACGTGCACGTTAAAGGCGTCCGTACTAAAAAGAATTATTAAAAATTCATAAATTAAAATAAGCCGTGGTGGCTAAGAGATGACCAGTCCCTACTGACGGCGCCCGTTCACGAACATGACGTATGGATCAGCACCATTCAGGTCAACCATTTTGAAGGGAACCCAATGATCCAACACACACGCCACCATCAGCGAGACATTTGAGTGAGCATGACATACTCTCAGCTGCCAGGGCACATTCAAGTCAATTAAAGACGTACCCAGTAAATGGTAGCTTTATAGTTTAGGTACATAGTGCTCACACGTGTGCTATGCAATTATACAATACTAAGAGATTGAATTTATACAATGCAAAGATAGTTTTTTCAATCTTCAGCAGCTCCAACTATATTTTCGAATGCTAATTAATTAGTTTATACGCCCTTGTGGAGCAGGACCAGCGTTCAGCCAAGCATTTTTGTCAGCGATGTAATCCCCCAACTTATAATATGCTTGGCTGCATAGTGTGCGTTTTATGCAAGATTTGAATTTCGTTTCATTGAGTTGGAGTATGTGGGGGGGTATTTTATTGTAACATTTTAAACAGTACCCCATGAAGGATGAGTCTACTTTAGCCAATCTGAAACCTGGTTGAACTAATTGGTCCCTATTTCTAGTCCCATAGGTGTGTCTTTCACCTCTTTTACTGAAAAGATTTAAATTTTTCCTTACGTACATGATGTTTTCATAGATGTATTGACAAGGTACTGTCATGATATTAATATCTTTAAACAGTTCCCTTAGAGAATCTCTGATGGCTCTTTTCTGCAGAATAACACATTCCACATTTCTTCCTTCTCCTACGTATCTCATAACCTAATAAATAACAAGAAGATAAAACAAAATGCAATTTAATGTTTACCCAAATCATCATTGCCACGATGCCATAAAATTTACAACCTGTTCAAAAACTACGATCAAAATGACATAGACATAATTTTAATACTAGAATTAAAGATAAATTAGATCAACCTTTTTTCAGGTTATCTAAAGTGCAAACATCTTTTATGGGGTACTGTGTTAAATGCTACAACAAAATACCTTTTGATATATTACAATTAAATGAAAGAAAATTTAAAACTCATATAAAAAGTACACTTTGTAAACAAGGATATTACAAATTGGAGGATTATATCCAAGATAACAATGTTTGGAAACATGCTGGTCCTGCTCCATAGGACAATCTAGAGTCTAGACAAAATCAAACTGGTTGCTAATTTAATTTATACATACACATTTTTTTTTTTTTTTTTTTACATTGATTTTTACATTCTTTGACAAATGTAACTCACACACTTTTTAAAATACTAGTAAAATTTTTCAATCTTTGTAAATATGTGGACACCATGTATCTATCACATAATTGATTTACCAGTCTGTTATATTTTTAATTCTTTTACCATTTTTGGTAGACTAAATTTTATTTTAGGTGCATCGTCTTCACATATAATTATATAAACAATGTATACAAAAACTTGTAAAACATTTTAAAAGAGTAACGGTGGAGTTTCTTGCCCATTCTTCTCCACACGAAAACTACATTTTGGAATGGGCGACTAGAATCAATTCTATTTTTTCATTTTAAATTTTGACGTTCAAAAGTGCCTTTTAAGTGCCTATTTGAAATAAATGATTTGACTTTGACTTTGACTTTGACTTTGAATGAACTGCTAACTAAAATGGCTCACCTTTGGGCCTAAAGTGTGGTGTCAGCTTACATAACGCAGGTAACAGACAACTACAACAGTGTAACAGGTGTGTTGTGTTCGTGCAGTGACACAGAACCGGATCGATGTGACGTCACGCGTAGAAAGGCGTGCGCCCGGCGCGTGCGCACCCATTCGGATGTGGTAGTAGGGTTGGCAACACTGCTGCACTGTAATTAATGTCTTTTTTATTGATCGATGCAGTTAATGCAAAAGGGAGTTAGTTTTATATTGTAATGAAACTAGTAGCTTGGCACGGCGTTGGCAGGAGCTGACTGTATATTATGTAGGTAGCGTAGTGTATTCAAGCAGTTATTTCTTAATATTTTTAAACAGATCTGCGACTGGCTTTTATCATTTTATAATTTGTCATTACAGAGCGGGGCCTCCTAGCACAGGTACGGTCTATATATCTTTTACTTAAAGGAGATGTTTCAAAATGGGCCAGGTCTATGTACAGTATCTCAAAAAAACGAGAAAAATCCGTAGAATTCGGGAAAAATACAGATAATTCAATTAAATGTGTACTGTTGTGGTAGTGAACTGATATTTATCAATTAATTTTATCGACTTTCAACATGGCGTCTCACAGATTTAGTTACTCTGTTGTCAAAAAGAGAACTGTCAGTTGTCACAACAGTGTCACTTCTGTCACTTTCGTCTAGCGTCGAAATATACAAAAACATGTCAAACGTCATTAATCAATCAAAATGACAGCTTACCGCCATGACGGGTTGTTTTTAGTGTGTTGCAATTTCAAATGTAATTTCTTCTGTTTATCAGAAAACCAAGTTATTTTAAAGCAATTTGACAGTTGAGAACTGTTTTAAATGAATTTCCCTATTTTTAAGTATAGTGTACAAGGACCTGGCCCAGGCTCCCATACATTTTGGAACATCTCCTTTACTGTAAAAGTTGTACAATGTTTCTGTAATAAACTTTTTGTCAATCCCTATCAATTAAGGCAAAGATTCCCGTCTAGGAGAACACGGGAATCTTCTGTGCGAATGCCCTGTCCTGTTACTTATTTCGAACTCCATGCAGATATTCATCTGCATGGAGTTCGCGAGCAGAAGCTAGTTAGTTACTTACTAAATAAATGAAACAAGCCAATCATTAGTATTTCTAGCAATTCTGTTCCGCGGATAGTAGAAAGTGTGTCGCAGTTAGTATCATCGCAAATATCTGAAGGCCAATTCTCGTAATTTAAAACGTCTCATTATCTAGTCGCAGTCTCATCTCGGCAACAAAAAAATGTCAAAAACTTGTCAAAATGTAGGGAAATTATATGTATTTTTTGACAGATTGAGACTGAGATCAGACTGTGAACGTTCTTATAATTACGAGAATTGCCTCTGATCAATGAGGAAACGATCTCATTTGTTTTTTTTTTTTTTCTAGATAGGTTTCACTATCAACGGATTGCTTGTTAACTATTAGCTAAAATGTTTGTCGCGAATTACAAGAAATACTTAGTTCTTTTTATTTATATTTAGTTTATTCAGACTATATGATTCTACAGACATAAATAAACGATGACGTGTATATTTATCTATGTATCTGATTAGGTACTGAATTAATATGAATTATCATATTAAAAATAATAATCAAAGCACTGTAAAGTATTTATTCAGGAGACTTATTAGGTAACTATTTTTAACAAAAATAAAATTGACGTCTCACAGATTTTGTTTTATAAGAACTGTCAAAAATTCAATATTATTCCTCGGATAAAATTATCTGGCGTTGGAAAAAACAGGCCTTAAGTAAATAATAAATAGAAAATCAATCCAGTAAAAATTACTTTAATAAAAACAGAATAGGTATCCAATTAAGGCAGGTTGTTTGTGTATGTGAGTTAAATGTTTGTGAACGCACCCACAATACAGGAGAAATTCCTTGTGTTGCCCTTGCCCCACACACGTTTAAAAAAAAATGTTGTGTGACAGTTTATTTTGGCGCCCAACCTGCGTCCTTATTTCGTAACTCACTTGTAATCGCAGTGGCAAAGCAATAGCGTTTTGACTGATCAACAATAATAAATTATTACCTACTAGAGTATGTTTCATAAAAACATTCTTGTATAGGGCCGCTTTGGTGGCCAAGGTTGGTTTCTTACCAATTTTTGTATTTTACCATGATTTGATTAGATCGGCTTGAACCAAGCGACCTTAAGCTTACCTAAATCAACAAGCTTACTACACCTTCTTCATCTATTATTCACAAGCTATACCGCGTTTCATTCTTTTAAAATCTCACCGTGAAAACGTGATGAAGTCAGTGATTCCACTGATGTTAGGGGATTGAAACTATTGACAGCTCACTTCACCTAAACTTTCACGGTGATATTTTTACAGAATAGACATGCACGGCATAAGCAGCCCTGATAATGGCTCTCATGGAATGTGTCGATTCCCATGGCGCCGCTATTGTTGCATTGTGGCCTGTGGCCCCTGTGGGTATGGTTCCAAATGACACTTTTTATGGAGTCCTTCATTGTAAGTTCACGTATTGTTGATGTTCGGATATGTGATGCGGTGATTATAAATTAAGGTTTTCATATTTGGGTCAAATCGTTTTGAGAATGTCATGTAGGTAGACTGTTCTAGAACAGTTGTATGTAGGTATGTCAGCTATTTATAAAAAAGTTGCGCTTTAAGGAAAAGGTATCTTGATCGGGCCTGGATAAGCTCAACTTTGGATAGGTATTTCTTACATATTGACACCTAGCCAGTCAGAAAGGTGGTAAGGTAATGGCTCTGCCCAGTGTTCGCCAGGAGTATTTTACCACACGTAAGCCAGGCTAATGTATCTGAAAAGCTCTGTAAACAACCTCAACGTCTAATACAATACCATCAAGTTAAACATTCGCAATACAGCACAGCACCTAAACAAGTAGGGGTTTATTTATAAATGACTAGCTGCGCCCCGCGGTTTCACCCGCATAAGTTCCGATCCCGTGAGAATATCGAGATAAAAAGTATCCTATATATTAATCCTAGTTATAAACTATCTGTAGGCCAAATTTCATCCAAATCCGTTAAGTAGTTTTTGCGTGAAAGAGTAACAAACATCCATCCATCCATCCATCCTCACAAACTTTCGCGTTTATAATATTAAGTATATTAGTAAGAGTAGGAAGTAGGATTAGTAGGATGATTGACGTTACAAGTATAAGTTTAGACGTCAAATATGTACGGTTTAACGGTCATTAATCACTACTAAACTTTAAGAAAGGTTATGAATTGAGGTGGGAAAGTCTACATTTAAATAATCATCCAAAAGGCCACAATAATAGTCCGCCACTGTATATGTGTATTAAATAAATACATAATGGAGCATCACTCAACAAAAGCGTCATTGTGTCAAATGTTTGACCGATTTCTTTAGCGATTTCTATCACTGAACTATTGATTGGCTATGTGTACGTATGGACAATAATATTAATGTGATCGTGTCATTGCCCTCAGAATACGATGTCGACGGACAGCACAGGGGGGTGTGTGAACAAGGCGTTCGAGGGCGCTGACGATGGCTTCCACACCATCGACCTGAGGACCAGCAGGAGGGAGGATGACAACCAGACCAGACCACAGGTAAATAACAGGTGTAAAACACCTAACGGAGCCTAGAGTCACTTGAACGCACGGCTACACATCAAGCTATACATAACCAGTATAGGCTGACTTCTGATTGTACAAAAAACCTATACAATGCGAGTTCAGCTAAAACTGGCAATGTATAAGCTTGATGTGTAGCCGTGTGTACTTCTCGTCATTACAATCCTTTTTGAAGTGAAACTTCTTTACGCACGCTTGACTTGGGGAGTAAGCTGGCGAACGCGTGACGTAAGCGTTACGAAAAGTGTGATCGGGCAAGGCGAACGGAAGTTAAGTGGGGGATATAAGCAAGAGACAGCAGTGCGCGCGCACATTTTCTTTCTCTCTTCCTCTCATAGCCAAATACGTTCCGTATATCTAAGCACACTGCAGGCTTATTTTTGTACTGAACCATACCCCGGAACCTTGCTGTTACGGAGATGTTGAAGGTCCAAAATTCCAACTTTAACTGACGTTTTAAACGAAAACAAGTTTTTAATGTTATAATATTATAACACAACTTTAAACACCCCCACGACCGTGGCATGCACCCATAAGCACAATGTTTTGAGTGTGTTACATCGCGCACTAGACCACAAACGACATAATTATTTTCACAACAAAAATAAAAAGTCGACTTCCAGCAATTAGTTTTGTGCAATGTTACTTAGTTTGATGTACATGTTAACGGCAATGTGATGGGTATTTTTACACCCTGTAAGTATCACACTAATATTATAAGGGTGAAAGTTTGTGTGTGTATATGTTTGTTACTTCTTTCCGCTCAAACGGCTGGACCAATTTTGATAAAATTTTGTATGGAGGTAGCTGACACCCTGGATTAACATATAGGCTTTTAATCCCGATATTCTCACGGGATCGACACTTTTGCGGGTGAAACCACGGCGTGCAGCTAGTAATACTATAAAACGTAACATAACATCACGTCTATTTTGCCTGAAGGGTTCAGACAGAGGTGTCGTACCGTTATTTGATAGAAAATCTGCGGCTGGAAAAAATCTACACATCTAGTTTTCCAAAACGTAAACTACGTTTTCAAATTCTAAATATTAATATTTGTTACTTATGTCCTTTTAAGTGATGGATGAAAATAAAGCTGCGGAGGTCAAGCTTAGTGGCGTGCGATCTAAAAGCTATAGGCTTCTGCGCCCTAATTCGCAACTATACGACAAGCTATCGTGTCGAAAATGACACATTTCAATAAACTGATTTGCCTTGCCCCCGACAGCAAACAGCTGTCGGAAGAATAGTGGTCGTCTTATTGATTTAAACTGACAAAATTTTCGGGGTTTACTCTTGTGAACAGCGTTTAGGACTTCTACGATAGCATTGATTGATGCTCGATACGGTACGGAAGCGCTATGATTGCATGACTGATTGATGGCTGATAATTTCGTGTCCATTGTTTGTTAACAAGTTAACTGCCAGAGCATAATTTTTAAGAAGACTTTTTTTGTTTTTGTTTTGTTGTGTTATTGACTTAAATAATATTAAATGTCGTTTATATTTTGTTTTCCGTTGTTACAATAAAAAATAAAGCATAAATGTTAAAACGCGCTAAATGTGCCTGACAGCTCCCTGAGATCATTTGAATCGCATACGTTTGCGTCAGTCACTGGTGCCTGACACGGCCCCAACCGATCCACGTCTGTCAGGCACCAGTGCCTGACGTGGTAGACAACGTGTTAAAGTTCTCCACAGCTCTAGAACTAAGTTAGGTACTAGATCATAATGATTTCCGTCTTATACTTATTAAGATACAGTTAATAAACAACAAAAATAACATATACCGTAATTAGGAACGACTGATACCGAAGTCACTTTTAGATAAACAAGTTGCTGATATTTTTGTATGTATTTACCTATGATAAGTTTTTAAAACATGGTTAAACATCAACTTTAATAGTATTTAATACTACATACAAGATACGCAAAATAGTTGGACTTCTATTAATAATTTATCTATTGTCCGTTTGAAGTATCGGTCTATTTGAAACTTCCTAGCTGTGGACAAATAAATAGGAACGAGTAAAATGACTTAATTTATTTATCAAACGATATCTGAATTTATTTTTAATCAAATTTATTTTACTAAAATTAACAATACTTATTATATAGGCTTTACCAGTGCTTACAAAACTAAGCATTAATATTTTGTAGGATAACACTTTCTTATAATAATTGCTCCGCAGCGACAGGGTGGAATTTATTAATTTCTTACAGGTTTCAACAGAAATAGTGCTTAAAGATTCGAAAAAGGCATTAGATAGTTCATTCAAATTACTCCGCAGCCACACTCTTCTTTACTAATCTTATAATAAAATTATATTAAATAAAATTATCATATTGAAATGTCCAAACTATAGGCACCGTCTCCTCGGCGTAAGGAAGCATAGTCTCCTCCAATATTTGCCTGTATTGAAATTGGTCTAAATTAACTGGCTCAACACCATGCCCCGTGAGAAACATCCTCAAAAATTTATATTCCCACCCCCATGCTTTAGTACTTCTTTCGTGAACTTAGGATTACCGGTCGACGCACATACTGTTTACCGTCAGAACTCAACTCAAACTCAAAGCATTTATTTCAAATAAACCAATTACAGGCCTTTTGAATTGTCAAGGGTCGGTCAGTCAGAAAGATGAAGCTAGTTGCCCATTCCAAAGCGTAGGTACCTATGGAGAAGAACGGACAAGAAACTCCTAGTCCCCCTAGACCCAGAAAATAATATATTTTCCATTGACTTGCCGTCTTGTCGCCATACTTTCTAGCGAAATCTAATCTTGCTTTTCCGTGCACCTTCTTGAGAAGTGGTACTTTCCGGGCTATTCTTCGAAATTCATACGTTCTTCGTACTACACGCGCTGATACTCCTCCATTGCCAAAAACTTCTCTTCTTATAATTTCTGAACCCTTAAATGGATCAGTCTTCGCTGAACGAACAATCAAAGAATCTTCACGCGGTGTTGTTTTCCTAGATTTAAGTTTTTGAAGAACATTATTGGTAGTGTTGGATTTCTTGTCGTGATTTAAAAACCTTAGTTTTGGAGCACTTTATAATATGATCAGCAATCTATTTATACGACTAATCACGTTCATACAGTGCCATAATCGTTTCCTGGGCTGATGGATCACACCTGCACCCTAATTGCGTAACACACTATTACTCTCAATTTGAATCATTTCGAAGCATATTGCTAATCCATTGCTCCATATGTTCGAAAAGTGTGTCTGCTCAACAACGTGAATAACGCAATGAATGTTGTTGAACTGTCAAAACGAAACACATTGCTACTGATAGTGTGTTACGCAATTACCCTGCTGTTCTATTTACCTATGATTGTGGAATCACTTTTGACTGAAAAACGTACAAGAAAGTAACTGTACCTATACGGAAAGCGGGAAATTAAAAAAAGTGCTATTTGTTGTCCAAATCTATAATTGAGAGCTTATTTATTTGCGCTTTTAATTATTTGTCCACCAGCTACCACTACCTACTTTGAAATACAGTCTATTTACGATATTGATTTTATAGGGAAGTGCAATTATTTTGATTATTGAGTTTGAATCATTAAAACCTATTAATACAGCTATAATTTTATGTGGTTCAAAGTGGTTATCTGTAAGTTGACACAGAAATAAAAGCAACTTGTTTAACCAAAAGTGACTTCGTCATCAGTCGTTATTAACCTAACTTAACCTAAATACTAATATGAATATAATAAGAAAAAACTAAAATTTTATCAGCCTAGGGTACCTAATTTAGGAACATTCACATGCTGTATGTCCACAACTGTTTATGGTCTTCTGCTATAGGCTTATGATTTCGTGTCCCACAGTTCTCCACATTTCTAGAGCCAGTTAGGTATTAGATCGTAATAATTTCCGTCTCAAACTAAGATATAAATCCTTTGGCATCTTTAGTTTAAAAATAATCATCGCCGGTGTCGGGTACCGTCCATTCCTCACTGGTGTAAATAATCAATGGTAATGTCTTCCTTCATTACTTTCTCCATAAAATAATAATAAACAATTCTTTTTAGAATATTAAAATTCTAAAAGTACTTTAGAGAAGACGTGTAGAGAAGTAAGTACCTCTCGCCAGCCATTCTCGATTTCCCTCTTAAAGCCATAAATATGGCGCGAATTTCATTATGTTCCAAATTCAAATTAAAGTCACGTCAAGTTCGCACGTGCGCAGTACTACGGCGGAGTACAGATTAAAAACTAGAGTGCTCTCCAAACTCAAGGAGGTTACATTAATTCGTTAGTCTATACTTCTGTTCGGTATTAAAGGAGACAGCTTTAAAGTTAATGTAGTAAATTGGTAATATGTCGTAGGTAGGTTAGGTGTGTTCAGTATGATTGAATTCATTTAGGTTTGAGGTTAAAATGTTAAATTATCAATATGAATCATTCCTAAATTTGCATAAAATAAGTAGTACCTAGAAAGGTAGTTAATGATAATTATTATAATGGACAAGATTTGTAGTTCAGTCTATGAAGTTAGGAAGACACGCCGAAATAACAAATGACTAGGAAGAAAGAGAAAAATGAATGTTACGGACAATATTTTTTATGTAGAAAATTTTACTTGGTGGAAATCACAACGAGACATGAAAAATTTAAATAAAAAAAAATATCGTGTTTGTATGTCTAAATATCGTGTTTATATGTCTAAGAAATTCAGACATTAGCCTCGTTCACCTCACATCTCTATAAAATTTACAGTTTCCACACACGACAGCAAATTGTTCCTACTTCTCAAAACCTAGCATATACTACATTCCCTGTTTATTATAACCGGTGGTATGCCGGTGTAGCACTGTAGCCCTCAGTTGCCTTCGTGGGGTCGTCCCGCCCGCCCACAGCGATCGCGCGTCGCTCCGTGTACCGAAACTTTTACGCAAACACACGAACGCGAACGAAGTTTGAATTTTTGAACCCGGAATGGTTTGAAATAAGAAGTGAAAGTGGCATACGGTTGTTGTTTCAAAATGGTAATTATTATTATGATATTATTTTATTAGATTAGGTTAGTTATTATAATGGAAGTGAAAAATTAAAAGTGAGAGAAATTGAGATGTTTTCAGTGAGTTTTCTTAAAGATAATTTTACAAACCGAAATTATTTTTTACTGTGGTCCGTTCTTAGACATGAAATATTTATTTTTATCATGCGCATGTCACAATATTATTTAAAGCGAAGAGGAAAAAGACTGATTATATAAAATAATGGCTAAAGTTCCTTTATCTAAATAATTGTTAATAAACTATACATACGTAACATTAATATACTTACTATTTTAAGTTTTTCTGTTTTTTTTTTTAACTTATTTTCTTTCTTTATTTCTTTACATACTGACTACCTTATTTATAAGCCTAAGTTAAGCATGATTAGGTAGATATCTTTATAAAAATCTAGTTGTGCCCATAAAAGTAACTCACCTAAGTTACTCCTTATAACATTAGCTATCTACCAATGAAAATCCCGTTAAAATCGGTCCGAGCGTTTCGGAGATTAGCCAGAACAAACAGACCGAAATTTAAAAAATTGTTTTTTTTGTTATAAGTACCGTAGAAATTTTCAGATGCTTTTAGTAAAAAGCTGTTAATTTGACATTACAAACAGGCACTTAATTTTTATGTATTTGTATAGATTTCAGAAACAAAAATATACCTACATGAAGAGTACCTATAAAAATATTTTCAGTTGCGTGCGTAGGTACCTTTGCCCCTAACCTTGACGTTACTGATAAATAGCATGCCATTTCCTATTTACATAATATTCATGATTTTATGTTCGGTGTTTTCCATTTTGAACGTATTTGCGTAGGTACTTTATGCTTGAATAGATTAAAATCTACAAAAACCACATAGGTAATCATGTTAATCAAACAAAGATTATGTAGGTATAATCATGAAAAATACTAGATTTTGCCCGCAGATTCGCCCGTGTTGTGGTCGGAAATTATCGCACGTGAACGTACACGCGGCTACACATCAAGCTATACATTTCCAGTTTTAGATGACCTCTCATTGTATAGGTTTTTCGTACAATCAGAAGTCAGCTTATACTGGTTATGTATAGCTTGATGTGTAGCCGTGCGTACTACCGGGATGAAAAGAATCCTCCATAGGTGTTTCATTGAAATCCGTTATTCAAATTAGGCTGAGAGAATTTGCACTTTTCGAACGTCAAAATTACATAAAACAGTCCCCCAAAACGCCCGCCCTTCAGAAGGACTTATTGGCATAAAACTATATTATAAAACTACTCCCACAAGATTACAAAAAAATAGTTATGAATTTATCGACGGTTGAAAGGCTAATTGATCTAAGCGACATTTTGTAAAACTTGCAGTAGGACAGATTAAAGTTTTTTTTTTATTATTAAAATATTCATAAAAAAGAACTATTGCATAGACTTTTATTTAAATAAAAGTCTATGCAATATCTATGAATATTTATATATTATATGTCTATGAATATTTTAATTAAAAAAAACTTTAATCTGTCCTACTACAAGTTTTACAAAATGTCGCTTAGATCAATTAGCCTTTCAACCGTCGTTATTATTAACTAGCGGCCCGCCCCAGCTTTGCACCCGGGTGCATTTTTTTTTTCAAATTTCCGTAATTTTCTTTCATACAAACCTTGTCGTGGGAATATTGGCAATAAAATAATATTGCGACTGTAAATTGAGATATAAACTATCCTATCTTTAAAGTTAGATGAAACTGGACACAGGGTACAACATTTTATTAAAATCGGTTCAATAGTTTAGGAGTCCATTGCGGACAAACAACGTGACACGTAATTTATATATATTAAGATAATACTCTTCATAACTGTCTCCTACTCGTTATATTCGTACTTGTACACTTAAAAAATGGTATCTAAAGCTATTTCAATAACGGCTGATTTTTCATCCGACGGATATTTTTTTTATTCGTGGATGATGGATGTGGACAAAATTGATGTATGACAGATGTTGTATGGCTGTCAAAAATTCTAAATTATTCCTCGGATGAAATTACCTTTTTTTTATGGGAAATCATCAAATGGCCCCTCCGGCTCAGGGTGCAGCAGAAAGGAGTGTCAGTCTCTTACTGACTAAAACCCACCCGTGTTCCTTCCTTAGCCCTTTATGTTCCGGGCAGCAGTAACCCTTTCGGACAATCCCGCTGCGATAAAATTATCTGGCGTTGGATAAATCATCCCTTAGATGAGTCACCTCCTACACAATCAAGCACAATTTGTGTCCACCCGCATTGGTTGGTAATAACTCTGAACCATGATCATTACTCCTAGAAATTAACCCGACCTAGATGAACTGGATAACACTAGTCACATTACAATCTTAATATAACATCACATTTCAATCATTATTAGGTTGAACATTCTTCCTAAAACTTCTGGAGTTCCTATTGACCAACTCTGAGTGAGCAAGCTGCGAAATAAATCTGTCAGTGTAATTATGAACACCGTTAGTATAATTATTATATCTCGCGAAATTATAAACTATCGAAAAATTGTGAACTTCAAATAACCATTTACAATTTAAAGCATTATTTTTCGTTAGTTTGTAATATGTCCATGACAAACGTTGCTGCGACCAACTTTGAAGAAGCGCTCGCTCGGCTCGCGCGCGGTTGGCCACGGTTGTCTAAACCATTTGGTCGGCGTGCCCTAAGGGCCTTATCACACTGGCGATTTGCAAGCGAGTCCAAAGCAGCAGCGAGCGTGCGGCGAACTCGCCGCGAAGACAATGCGGGCGCGCAGCGAGCTTGCCGCGAATAGCGCCGCCGTACAAAATGGCGTTGACGGCACTATTCGCGGCAAGCTCGCGGCGCACTCGCCTCGCCTTGGACTTGCTTGCAAATCTCCAGTGTGATAAGGTCCTAAGAGCCAGTCCACACGGCGCGTTGCGTCAGCGTTGGGTCGACGCAGCGCTGCCGATGCGTTGTTTTACATACAAATAACCATAGTGTACACACGGTGCGCTGCGTCGTCACAACGCACACACGACGGACAGCAGCCTCCGAGACGAAACGGGAGGGGTGTAATTACCTGCGACTGCGTCCTAGCACCGCTGCGTTGACGCAGCGCCCGTGTGGACTGGCACTAACTTATTTACTGCGCCCAATTCGGCTACCGCCAAGACCGACGATTCAGGGACGGTTCACAGTTTTATGGGATCCATTCAATAATTTGTTCACAATTTCAAGTTAGCCATGGATAGATTACAACTTTATAACCTATCGAAAATTAGTAAGTACGTTATATTGTAAGCAGTATGGTACAGATCACAATTTATCGCGAGATAGATTATAAACTAACGGCGTTGACTATCATGCGGTAACATAACTTAGTTTACCGAGATACATAGTCTTAAAAGATAAAGTAATATGAGGCGCAAGGCAGCTATTTCTGAAACAAAGTTTACAAACTTGCATAAATATGAAGAGGTCAATAACCAGTCATCTCGGTGACGATGGCGACACTCATGAAATGGTGCTTAGACAGCTTAGATTACAAGTCAAAATACCTTGATGATTCTTCAATCCTTTCTCATCACAAAGAGTACACAATCTGTATAGATCTGAAGGCCAACTTTCGTAATTAGAAACGTTCAAAATCTAGTCGCAATCTCACCTCGGCGACAATAAAATTAATGTCAAAAATGTAGGGAAATTAGAGGAAATTTTGATAGAGATTCGAATGCAAACTTTCATTAAAAAAAAATACGGGAATTGCTCTTCTGATGATCTACAAAAAGATCTCTCCCTAGTTATTCATAATCTATAGAACTGCCACCTCTGGACTCTGTCACCTTTGTATCATATCCACCACCACACGTACCATGACCACCATAAGTAGAAAGAGAAGAAACGAGAGTTGTTATGCCAGATTATAGAAAGATATCACCGGCACGCTGCGATGTAAATAAAACAAAGAAGAGAAATCTCCCTTTGGGTCAGCGCAGACAGAGAGGAATAATTCTCGCGCGGTCTTGGGCATTTTCTGACAGACGACGCCCCGCGCGCGCGTGGCTTCTCGCGTATCTTCGAGGACGCGCGAGCATTTTTTGTCAGGTTCAAGCATAATATGCACTTTATTTCAATAATTTTAAAATCGATTTTCGAGTGCCTTAATAAAATCCTCTCCGCTGCGCTCCTCAAAGATATAATCTTTCAGCCAGCCTGAAAACAAAGACAGTAATTAATACTGATATGAAAAACAAACGTTTTATGTTATCTCCCGTTTCTTAAATAAACGCTGTAATTAAAAGGATTAAGTATTATGTTGCTCTATATTGTGTGTAAATGTAGATTATAATGATATTTGTAGGCGTAGGATAATATCGTCGTGTTGGGTGCTATACTTATTAAAGACTGCCTTATTAAAGAGTCTTCAAGAAATTCCAGGTAAAAAAAAAAAAACAAAAATTGGAACTTCATCTTTTCTTCAATCCCAGAATCCAATTGCAGAATCGAAATTTATTTTATACCCTACTAGCTGACCCGATGGACCTTGTCCTGTCCAAACAATAATTCATACAAAAATCCCATAAAAAAAAGGACGTTCAATTTTTCCCAAAGAAAAATAAAAATAAATTTTACAAACTTAACTTTTCTTTTTTTTCTTTTCTTAAGTTTTTATAGCAATAATAAAAAAAAAAATTAGTTTGATAATTATTACATAGGTAGGTACAGACGCCAGCAGGTCAACCTAACCCAATCTGTCAAATTTCTTTGATAGATTTTCAACTTTAGCACAAAGGAATAAGGTTCATATTCAATTGGGAAAATCTGACAGATTGGGGTAGCTGGATGTGCTGGCCTCTGTACATATGCTGTAATTTGACTTCAGGTTGGGTTTTTAATAGTTTAGTGTTGCTTTGTATTTTTAAGTTTAGATGTTTAAGTATTAGTAGTAAGTTATTTTTCAATTTATTTGGTGTGTGTTCACAAACCACTATTGTATTGGGGTAATCCTGTAAAGACAGTGTGCGTAAGTTTAGTTATAAATAAATTTTTCTTTCCGTAAAAACCTAATTCGGACTATTACGAACAATTTAAAACAAAAAATTGCCAATCGGTCCAGCCGTTCTCAAGTGATATGCTTACCAAGGGTCAGCATTTAATTTTTAGGGTTCCGTACCTCCAACGGAAAAAATGGAACCCTAATAGTAGGCTCATAGGATCACTTTGTTGTCCGTCCGTCCGTCCGTCTGGCTGTCAAGACCCTTTATCTCGAGAACGGGTGGAGGTATCGAGTTGAAATTAAAACCATATACTCAGGTCTGCGGTCCCTTGAAGCTGTGAAAAAATCAAACTTCTCAGTTAACGTAAAAAAAGATACTGCCGTTTATGCCCCAATAAACGTATATTTCGACATTCTCAAGGGAATCAAAATGTATAGGGTACTTCCCGTTGAACTAGAATCATGAAATTTGGCAAGAAGCAAGGTCATGTATGTAGCACAAGTAACGGAAAAAATCCGAAAACCGTAAATTTGTAGTTACTATACCTACTTTGTTATTTATACAGAAGATTAATCTAAAAATGTTTTAAGCACGCACTAAGTAATATTATTTTTCAATTCATTAATCACAACCGAAAGCATTGAACTCAACAAAAAATAATAAAGTATTCTATCGACAATTTAACTTAGCCTACACAGGGTGTTTCGAACTTAGGACCTTGAAACCAAATAGTAACGACCTGTAATTTAGCTGTAAACTTGACAAGTGATCCGGTTATTTTTATGGATTATTAATTGGGGTTATTTGGTCAGGAAGAACATTCATTTATCACGACAAGAGTCGTCGGTATCAAATAAATATGTCATTTTTGCCGACTCATGTGTTTGATAAATTGCTTAATAATGTAGGACCTACACGGGGTGATTACGTAACACACTAACAGTAGGAATCGCTATAATTTGACACTTCAACAACATTCATTGCGTTATTTACTTTGTTAAGCAGACACATTTTTCGAACATATGAAGCAATGGATTAGGCTTCAAAATGATTCAGATTCTGATTGATAGTGTAACGTGTTACGCAATCAGGGTGCCGATAACCTGTGCATATTCCTTATTACCTACTCTAAAACTGGAAGTCATAATTCATTATAAGTAAAATCCAAGCGTTCATGTAATATAATATAACCACTAGACGAGACGACGAAATGTTATTTACCCCAGAAGCTGTAGAAACAGAGAGAGTTTTTTGCCAAGCAAATCTTCCCTAACAACTCCTTGACTTATCACCAAACACTAACTAACAATACTAATAAAACTTCCTTATTAAAACCAACGATACACATTCAACTCAAGCCCATTCTTCAGTCAATAGCAGCAGAAGTACCGGTAGCCGTGGTGGCGAAGTATTAAGTACTCGAGCACAAAGCACAGGATACAAGCTGTTGTGACATATTGTTGGTCTACGAGACCATTGTATGGACCCATTATAGCCATTCATGGCACACACGTGACGGACTAATAGGGAGAAGAGATTTTGGTCTGCAATAGATTCGACTTTAGATTTGAATTAACATGATATTGCTTGATGATTGCATGGTCTTTGTGATGTGAGATTAAAGCCGAAAATGTTGTGACTCGTTCGACACAGAACGTCACTCAATACTGAAGCATTACTTAAAACTAGTTTCAACCAATCAAATGGCTTGAATCTAGTTTTAAGTAATGCTTGAGTATTGAGTGACGTTCTGTAATACGGGCCTTAGTATTTAATACTAAGATCAATAATTACAGACTAAGGTTAAATAATTTAGTATGACCTTCTGAATGCTATTTTTGGTCACTTCACGCGACGGCGTCCGGAATCTAACTAATTCATTTAATATTAAAATTATTTAAGCAATTAAAAAAATACATTTTCAGCTTTAATAGACAATGGAACATTACGTTTGGATTCAAAGTAAGAAAGAAATAAAAATGGGTTTATTGGCATTATAGGAAAATAAATACATCTTAAAACTATAAAAACAGAAAACAAAGATTATAATGCCAAAAGGGCATCAGCTCAGCATAATGTCAGATGATAACACAAGGTGTACCACCTGACTCTGATTTTCTGCTGGAACCCACGAGTGTCATACCTACGCTGGAACTGGAATAACAAACATTATTTATTTATTTATTACTAAACTTACACACTATCTTTACAGGATGACCCTAATACAATAGTGGTTTGTAAATACACACCAAATATATTGAAAAATAACTTACTACTAATACTTAAACATCTAAACTTTAAAAATTAAAAGCAACACTAAACTACATACTAAAAATTATGAGGAAGTGTGTGTCCGTTATAATAAATTAAGAGATTATTGAAATGTGATAATATAGAAAAGCTCATACAAAATCAAATAAAATGTTGTGACATACATTGTGTGTGTGTTTATTATAAGTACGTATGCAAGCTTTGCTGCATTGAAGTACCTAAGAGACTCATCATAACTGCTCCAGCAAGTCTCATTCAGAATATCAAAAACTTAAATAAGTTAAAAGTATCCATGCACGCATTTTTCAACTGATGGCGATTGGTCTGATGAATTAAACAGCAATCAATTTACTTGATCAAGTTAATCGATGGCATTCAAGACAAAAAGGAGTCATCGCCTTGCAATGAACTTGAGCAAAATTATCTAATTTAATAAACTACCTGTCGTATCAACGGAGGTATGATTCAAACTGGACTCAGTTTCATAAGTCGGAAACGCCCACTGCGTCCCGTTTTGGTCTTTGTGATTTGGTTGTTTTTATTTTTAACACTTGAACTGTTGAGGTTCATAGCTAAAATGTTCTTATACGAAATGCACGATTAGCTGATATGATTCTATCGAGTGGTGACCACAGATGGGGTGGTGTTAAGAACACCACAAGACATCCTAGACATATGTTTACCTCCTTTTTTTGTCCCGGTTGTCAGTTATGTAGGTCGTTAGTAAGAAACCCGAGACCTCTGTCACCTTATACTATCGGTCCAACTTTTATTTAGATGTAGGTATCGCACACAAGCATAGGTCAGGCAGACTGCTGTCTGCTGCCTTTCTACTGATATTCAGCTGCATCAGCTGTTACGCAAGAAACTTATAATAGATCTATCAAAAGTAAGAAAGGTCTTTAAGGAAAACAGCTTTAATAACTCTATGTTAGACTTCTTCTAATGTCCACAGTAGATTTTCACGTCCATCCCCCGCATCGTCTGACGTCAGCTAAGCTTCAAACTGAAGCTTAAAAGACCAAAACTAGGTAACCCAGTCATTGCTACGTAATGTACGAGCGACAAATTATACCTTGCAGAATTATATATACGTGAAACAATAAATTAATGGTAGGTTTGATGAAAAAGCACGGCATTACGACATCCAGGTCAAAGGTTCGTGATACATGTGTTAAAGGTTGTAGACACAATTGTGCATTGCCCCAGTTAGCACAACTGCAACTTGTATGACCTACTAGAATTTATTAGTTATAAAAATCGTATTACGTGAAAGTGACTCACTGTTTGCTAAAGCTTTGGTTTCCTGAGAAAGTGGTGAACGGTCACACAATACCCGATATCTACTTATAGAGTGTTTTTTGACACCTTAATGTCAAAAACTAGTGACAATTACAGATTTTAATGACGGTCTATATAATATGATGAAATCGCTTACGTAAGAAACCTAAGCTTGAATTTTCACTGTTAAATGATACCAAAATCCCTCCCTACTTAAGATACAATGTTCTAGACCACAGACAGACAGCTGTCAGCGGGATTGTCCGAAAGGGTTACCGCTACCCCGGAGCATAAAGGGCTAAGGAAGGACACGGGTGGGTTTTAGTCAGTAAGAGTCTGACACTCCCTTCTACTCCACCCAGAGCGGGAGGGGTCATTTGATGATTTCCCATCCACAAAAAAAAGACAGACAGCTGTATGTATAAGTATAAATATACACATCAGTATTGATGGAGTGTCCAAATATTTTCAATAGCAAATTTTGTGCATGTTGTGGTCTAACATGCTTAGCGAACGAATAATGCTTTTGAAATTACGTGTGTTTTGTGAGCGTGTAATTTTTAGTTTTTGTCAAGAGGACAAAGCAAACTTGACTTTATAAGCAAAATCAAAACCTTTACTGTTTTATACAATACAGTTTTTTTATTTTTTATTATTTTACCAAAACCAAAGGGGAATACCAAAGGGGCTATTCTACTAATTTTCAAGAACGTTCGCAGTCTGATCTCAGTCTCAATCTGTCAAAAATTCTTCAAATTTCCCTACATTTTGACAAGTTTTTGACATTTGTTTGTCGCCGAGATGAGACTGCGACTAGATTTTGAACGTTTTAAATTACTAGAATTGGCCTACTGGTACTTGTTGACAGGCCTACGCCTGTCTTCCCATACCTACTGTAATTAGAAAAGATTGTAAAAGCCAATTATTTTTAAAAGAGTAACCGTGGAGTTTATTGCCGGTTCTTCTCCATATGAAACGACCAATTTTATTGGAACCGTGCACCTAGCTTCTGACGTTTCATAAGTGCCTTTGTAGGCTTATGTGAAATAAAATATTTTGATTTTGATTTTGAATAGTAATCGCTCGCACATCCAATCATTAGATAAATAAAAAATAATCACTGCAATGTTTGTGCTAAATCTAATAAATAAATAGGATAAAAAATATTATAAAGGCGAAAGTTTGTGAATGTGTTTGTATGTTTGTTTCTTATTCACGTACAAAGAGCTGGACCAATTTTGATACAATTTGGAATGGAAGTAGCTGACACCCTGGGTTAACACTACTTTTTATCCCGATATTCCCACGGATCGAAACATATGCAGGTGAAACCGCGGGGCGCTGTTAGTCCAATAAATCACTTTTATTAATACTAGCACATAACTCTTGGTATGCTACAAATCCTTTAAGCCGGAAACGCCCACTGTCTCCTATTTCTTAACTTCTGTTTCTATTACTAAATAATTTAATACAAGTGCACTAAATCTTTATTTGACTGATAGATGTTCCGGTCTGCGATGGTTTAATAGGAGTTTAAATCTTATTTGGGGAATTTAAGTCAAATAGAATGATTATCAAGGGTCTCGTAACTGGGTTGTGGAGGACTGACCTCCACAACCAAGCCAGTTATGCAGTTGTCCCCGGCTGTTATTCATGGAACTTTAGCGATTGTTTTCGGGTCGTCAGAAGCCCGAAAGTCTGACAACCAGTGTTACCAAGGGTATCGTATTATAACCAACTAACTGGGTTTTGGAGGTCAGATAGGCAGTCGCTCCATGTAAAATACTGGTATTTAGCTGCATCCGGTTAGACTGGAAGCTGATTCCAACCTTGTACGGAAAAAGATAGCTAGGATAGGATCGAGGGTCTTGCTAAAGTATTATATTAAAGTCAAAGTATTTTGCAGGCACTTTTGATTTGTCAAAGCGTCGATCAGTTAGTCAGAAAGTAGAAGCTAGTTGTCTTTTCCAAAATAAATGTCTATGGAGAAGAACTGGCAAGAAATTACTACATGGAAATTCTTTTATTATTACTTACTTTTCACGAACAAGTGCATTGTTACATAAATAGTTGCGCTGAACAAAAGAATGTGACAATACTGTGCATAAATCAAGGTTTTCAGTAGGGCAGCGGGATTGTCCGAAAGGGTTACCGCGACCCCGGAACACAGAGGGCTAAGGAAGAAACACGGGTGGGTTTTAGTCAGTAAGAGTCTGACACTCCCTTCTGCTCCACCCAGAGCGGGAGGGGTCATTTGATGATTTCCCATCCTAAAAAAAAAAAAAAGGTTTTCTGTAAGCAGCTAACGCTATAAGAAACAGTTAAGTATCTATACGAGTACTATTAAACGCAAAACAGTGGGAAGAATAGCTTTCTGAGATTTTATAGTTTTCAACAAACGTCTTAATAAACATCATACAAAAGAACAAGTAGACGTGGTGGCGACTCGACGTGGCGGGACTCGACGTCAAGGGACTAAATCCGGTCATGATGTAGAAATTATCAAAGACCCAGTACTAACGAACCATTTTTCTGTTTTCACCAGGCCACGACAGAAGCTGCACCGGCATCTCCTAAGCGAACAGTCCACGATGAGGAGCAGTCACTCAAGTGCGGCTGGGGCATGTTCCGCCCTTTGTGGCTGCAGCGCTTCCGCACTGCCAAGTGGGCGCTCTTCTGGCTATGCTGGGCCGGAGCTATACAGGGTGAGTCATACGACCTTAGGTACATTTTTTGGTCAGCTTTGAGCTGATGTGAAGATTGTTTTGTTTATATGGCGCTAAGAGTTTTTAAACTGTATTTTTTTTTTTGTATTTAATTGTTAAGTTTGTAATTTTTTTGGGAAATATTTTTTATACAACGTTTATTAGTAAGGGGGAATGACTTTAATTTTTTTGTACTTTATAGTGGAGTTTCTTGCCCATTCTTCTCCATAAGAAAACTACATACTATTTGGAAGGGGCGATTAGAATGAATTCTATTTTATTGTTGAAGTTCAAAAATGCCTTTTAAGTGCTTGTTTGAAATAAATGCTCCGACTCTATATTATTATAAATTAAATAATAGGCAGGCCTCCTAATTATGTCACAATTACCTCAGTTCAGTAACAACTTAGTTACCTACAAGATAGAGGCATAGGGCAGGGTCCGCGGGGTCTTATTACTGATAGCAACAGAACAATAACAATCAATTTAGAATGCTCTACACGCGCCGACTCTGATCAATCTTTTGTTCCGATGAAGTATATTAATTAATTAGTTATGATGTAATTAAGTAAATAATAGATAGCACATGTGCATATTTTAAGAATGAGTCAATGCATTAATAAGGTGAATTGAAATAACTTTCAGAGTGCGCAGTTTCTTACTGGAATGTCTCGTTGGTTTAGTGGTCGCATGCGCTCCTGATGAGCGTGAGCTCCTTGGTTCGATTCTCGGGTCGGGCAAAGTGTTGTTGAGTTTTTCCATCTGGAATTTCTCAGAAGTCTCGCCCCCTATTACATGGGTGGCGTACTATATGTACACCGCTACCTAATTCTTCTGAGAATCAAGGCGTGATGTTATGTTGTGTCAACGATAGCACAACTCAGAGCACACAGTTACTTTTTAGAATGTTTTTTTAGGAGGAAATGCGGTTGGAGTAAAGTCATAGTCGTATTCAAACTGAAACTCAAAACATTTATTTCAATTAAACCATTTACAGGCACTTTTGAATTGTCAAAATTAACTAGTCGGTCAGTTAGTCAGAAAGTTGAAGCTAGTTGCCCATTCCTAAACGTAGATACCTTGGACAAGAACGGTCAAGAAACTCCAAGGACACTCTTTTAAATCAAGGTATTACAAAATCCTGGGCACATTATTCTTGTTGCTTCTATATGTGAGAAAAATGTTATGAAGAAACAATTCAAAATATGTATAAGATTAAAAAGAAGCTCTGGCAGCTAAGAAATGACCAGTATCAACCGACAGCGCCCGTTCACGAACATGACACATGGATCAGCACCATCCAGCTCAACCATTTTGTAGGGAACCGAGTCGTAAGTAGTATAGTCATTCGAGGTTTGGCTCTCATCTATTTCATCCTCCAATATTGGACCAATTTAAAAGATATTTCATAAACTGAAAATGAAGGATACCTATACAACGTGTTTTTTTTAATATCCCATAACTCTAGGGGGTAATTGTACGCATCATTATGAACAACTTACACCATGGGACCAAACCTGAATTCGCGAAAAAAAAATCAGCTGTTCCCTACATTTTGACGAGTTATAGGTACGAACATAAATGTAGGGAACAGCTGATTTTTTTTTTGCGATTTCAGGTTTGGTCCCGTAGTAAAAGTTGTTCGTAATGATGAGTACAATGACCCTCTAGAGTTATGGGATGTAAAAAAAAAAACACTTTGTATATATCCTGTGTCCCTATGTGT
Source organism: Globia sparganii (assembly GCA_949316385.1). Classification (NCBI taxonomy): domain Eukaryota; kingdom Metazoa; phylum Arthropoda; class Insecta; order Lepidoptera; family Noctuidae; genus Globia; species Globia sparganii. The sequence continues at coordinate 25,633,430 of OX438653.1, read as the reverse complement.
TTCTTTTTTCATTAATAGTTGTCTTTGTACACTAAGGCCTAGTCCTCACTTGACAGCGGTTTAAATCGGCAATATTGAGCATTTTTTGAGGGTTCCAGTGCTTATAAAAATAATGTATCATCAAAAAGGAAACATAGGGACATACAAGTAGTTAATATTTGTTATTCTGTAAAACAATCATTGCTTTATGGTCATTAACCATTAAGAAAACAGGTGAGATGGAGAAACGACCACACACGCGTTTCCTCTAAATAAATTGCGGTTTAAAAAAAAATTATAAAATAAGATAAAAATCCATTAAAAAAAATCATATTATAATTAAAAAATAATATTTAAAAAAAATAAAATAATAATCTATAGTGTACATATGATAAAATCGTAGGAAAGTCAAAACTGTACATTGAATATTTTTTAAAAAGAATACTTGGGGCGTGATCTACAATCGATACCGAAGCCAAAAATATAGTTTTTAGAATTTTTGTCTGTTTGTCTGTTTGTCTGTCCGGGATAAACTCAAAAAGTACTGCATGGATTTACTTCAAATTTTGCATGAATATTACTAAGAGGTCGGGTCAACATATAGGCTACATATTATCACGCTATCACCTACGGGGGAGGAGCTGTGAATCTTTATTCTTCTTACGCATTCTGTGACAGCGTGTAATCTAACGACGCATATTTAAACGTTGTTTTTGAGTAAGCCATGCTATTATCTAGCTTTACACTATAAAAACTACGCCATTTAAGTAACTTGGACAGATAAATATAGTTTAATGAATGTTAGTAGTATAAAGACAATTTTAAAACAGCGCCATCTATGAGATTTCATAAAAATCAAATCAAGTTACATGTTAACATTTTTTGGAAATTAATAATTTAAATTTGATCATGTTGGCGAAGTAAGTAGTTAGTTGTTCTTAAAATTCATAGATGGAGATGTGCATTTTTTTCATAAAAGTTGTATCGTATAGTTCGTTTTGACAAATTCAAGTTCCAACAAAACACTCAAAATCTTGAGCAGAGTTGCGGAAGTCAATTAAAAAAAATGCGGTGTTAAGTATTACAAAAAAGTTATGTTCATTGATGATGATCATTTCATTTCATGACACCCTCGCGGAGGCGAGCGTCAGTGACAGTCCCAGCGGCATGCGTCATCTGTTTGCCGTCATCTTGGTGTTTTGGTGGAGTCGCGAACCCGGTAGCTTTGTGGGAGAAGTATCGCCATCATCTGTCTGAAGATTTTCTACGAGCATTGAGGCGTGCTACTGGAGACGAAGTCGAAGTAATTAATGAACGCGTGCTGAACACCTGTCTCAGTTCACTTTAAGATGTGGTCTTTTCTATCAGCGGCAATCCACTGATCGAATATGGGTTACCAGCTCCCCAATCATCACCGTATCAAGACCGTGGAAATCGGGAGTATAACGCTAAGACAAATTACGATCCGGGCGAAATGACCACCATACGAAATGACCATGTCGCTTTGTTCTCTTCAGAGCAAAAACTTTATGACACCGTCCTTGAAAGCGTTGGGCAAAACCAGGGTAAAATGTTTTTCTTGGATGCTCCTGGTGGAACAGGAAAAACATTTGTTACCACTGGCATACTTGCAGAGGTCAGGAGGCAAGGCAAAATTGCTATTGCTGTAGCATCGTCGGGAATCGCTACCACACTGCTTCCGAGTGGCAAGACAGCACATGCCATGTTTAAAATTCCCATCGATTTAGAGAGCGCCAAAACGCCTGTTTGTGGTGTGTCACGTAACAGCGATAAGGGACACGCACTCAAGGATTGCTCTCTGATCATATGGGATGAGTGTACGATGGCCAATAGGAAGGCAGTTGAGGCCGTGGACAGAATCCTGCAGGACATCCGCAGGAACGAACATTTGATGAGTGGTGTCACAGTTCTGTTCAGTGGTGATTTTCGGCAAACGCTTCCCGTGGTGACGCGGGGCTCGAGGGCTGACGAGGTGAATGCTTCGTTGAAACGATCTTCGTTGTGGTCACGAGTTCGTACGCTGCGCTTGACCATTAATATGAGAGCTCGGCTCAGCGGCAATGCACGTGCTCAAGAATTCTCCGATGTCCTTCTAAGTCTTGGCGAAGGCACTCTACCAGAAGAGATAGGTGGACAGGTGGTGCTTCCAGAGTCTCGGTAGAGTGGTATCCAGCTTAGAAGAACTAATTCGCTGTGTGTATGGGGACATCAGTCGTATACCGCACCAGCAGAATTCTTGGGTGTGTGAGCGGGCCATTTTGATGCCCAAAAATGATCAGGCTGCAGCAATTAACGAATGCATTCTCTCGGAAATTGAGGGGAATAAAGTAGTCTATACCTCGATAAACGCTGTTGTCGAGCAAGATGACGCCACACATTATCCCGTGGAATTTCAGAGCTCCCTGTCAGCAAGTGGACTTCCAGCGCATATCATCAAGCTGAAGGTTGGTGTTCCGATTATGCTTCTTCGGAACCTATCTCCTCCGAAGTTGTGTAACCCGCCTTAAAGTCATCTCGCTCCACAGACACACCATTGAGGCGGAAATTCTTACGGGTTGTGGCGTCGGCGAGGCAGTATTTATACCAAGCATTCCCCTCATACCTCATAATTTCCCGTTCCAGTTCAAGCGCGTACAGTTCCCCGTGAGTGTTTGCTTCGCGATGACCATCAATAAGTCGCAGGGCCAGATACTGAGGGCAGCGGGTGTCGACCTCAGGACAAGTTGCTTCTCACAAGGGCAACTGTACGTCGCTTGCTCTCGCGTCACCAGTCCTGACTCTCTTTACATTTTGGCTCCTGGCAGCATAACTACCAACGTAGTTTATAGAGAAGTGTTGTAAGGTATGATACGTTTGTACGTATTTTTGCTCTTTTGTGTCCTGGAATGTATTCCTGCATTATTTTCTCTATTTCCTTCAGTCACATCTTATGACTGAACTCAGCAGGATTCCTATATAACTCTCTTCACTTGCTTCGCTTGCAAAAAAAACTTATATGTAATGCTATTTTAAAAGTTGTGTACTTATAATGCTATAGCGACACTGGCATCTTAGGTATTTTTGGTCCTGTAGAGCCTTCACGCAGACGACGTCGCGGGCAGCAGCTAGTTAAAAAAATAAATCCATTTAAAAAGTCCATTCTTAATATAGTTAGGGAGGCGAATAGGGGAATTTTCGGTAATACTCGAGCGTGGCAGTTTGAGATATGAGAGATACCTTAGACCTAATAGAACAACCTTGTAAAGTATTTAGCTCTATATGTAGTGACGCGCGCCTAGGATAGACGATCAGATTAGTAAAAAAAAATCGATAGTCTGAAATACTCGAGCGCGTCAGATTAAGATATTCGGGGTTGATTTTAGTGTTTTAAGACTAAATTTAACTAATCTGACGATAAGTCCTTGACGCCGCCGAGTTATAGGGTCGCGAACTTGTAAAAAAAAAACGTTAATCCGGCATTCTCGAGCGCGATTTATTTTTTTTTATTTTGAAGAATATAATCTAAAACTCACTAAAAATATAAAATCTGCCGGTTTCCGCATGACCGGAAGTGTGGAGGAGCCATTTCGTCTTCCGAAAAACGCGTTGGCCGCATATAAGTCGCGAACGAATCATCTTACAAAAAAAAAAGTTTAAATAAACAAAAAAGGTAATTTTATTTTACACAAAAAAGGTCTCTTTACATTTTTGTCCAAAGTTAAAACTTTTTGACTTGAAGCATCATAAAAACTCAAACTCCCGGTTTTTTGAGTATATCTCGAAAACTGAGGGTGTTAAAAAAAATTGATATGAAATAACGATAATTAAATTATGTGACTTTTATTATATCTCACAATTTTTTTTTTTTCTAAAGCTTCTCGACAATTTTCGTGGACTCGGAAAAAGCTACGCGTATCTGTATACAAAAGTATTATTAACATGTACAGTTTCATATATATTATTCAATAGCCTGTTGATCCTCAAATTGTTTTTTGGACGTACCGTAAGCAAAAGGAAGTGAAGAATTGAAGCAAAAAAGAGGAATTTGCCATAAACATGTAATACAGATTGAGCGCTTCGCGGAAATATGCCGTCCTACCAGTATTTTTCCTTTATTTCGCAACATTGATGGTGGGGAAAGAAGCGGTAGAAGGGAATTTTCGGTACACCCTAGACCTATGTGCCCTCAGTATAACGACGATTGAAGAGAGAGAAAAGACCCGACGGTATATTTCTCGAATGTGCTGGAAACTTTTTCCCCTGTAGCCCCGCCCCGCACTCGGTCACAATGTAAAGGTCATACTTACATAACAATACAATTATAATACAATTTGTATTTCATTTCATTTTTTTATACAATAAATAATACAATTCGTACTACATTTCATCTACATTTACGTTGGTTGTATCTATCGCTTTATTGTCATTCTTGAATTCCCCGTTTTATCAAGGAGAAAGAAAGGAAAAAAAAGAAACCAAAAAACCTTTTTCGATCAGATTAAGAGAACCCACCAACATTTTTGTCAGATTAAGGAAATATGCTTTCAGGATACCGAGATAAACCTCCCCTATGAAAATCTGACGCGCTCGAGTATTTCAAAAAAACTTTTTTTTTTTGCATTTTCAAAAATTCATCGCAACTTATCGGCACGCCGAAATCGTCAGTTTTTTTAAAGGGAGCTTCCTTGGGGCCTACTTAGCACCCCTTCCGAAAATCTGACGCACTCGAGTAATTTTTTTTTTTTTGCATTTTTGACTACTTTATATGCCTACCCCCACCACGCAAACCGGCAGATTAGTATACCGTTGTTATCAGAGGCACTTGGGGCATACGTAGTATGAATATCTGACGCGCTCGAGAATGCCCAAGTAACTGTTTTTTTTAACATTTTTGAAAAACCGTACACGCCAAACCCACCGCTAAACCGGTTTTTACCATACGAGCTTTTCTTTTCGAAATCATTTTATCTTTCGATTTTGATAGGTCTCGACGGCGCCGTTGAATTACGCCATTTAGCTACCTCGCCTCCCTAACTAATACACTTTACATCGTCTGCTTGGGGATTTTGTTGTCTAAAATTTCTGTCTTTGACAGGAGTATTAGTACGTATTTAGGCTGTGCGTTGTCAGCCACATAAAGTATTGTATTAAAAGATTATTATCTCAACTACAAACATATTTCTTTAAAAAAAACCATCTCCCATTTGCCACTCACGACACCTCCACATAACCAATCATATATTAATCTATGCAAATGATCATAACCAATGATCTAGAGACAGTGTTCACTGCTAGAAAGCACACGTGCTATTATTGTGAATGTGAGAAACTATTCTACTCGTACGTTCGCCACGATCGCGGATCACACACTTTCCATATGAAATTGGTTTCCGACATGAAACTGTGCCGGTATAAAAATCGTTTCTAACAACAGAACAAATAGTATTGTTTCTGTGGTTCCGTAGGCAATTCTATTTATGGCAACCTTTTGAATCAAAGAGAGTATCACGATTCATGAGACTATAGCACGTGGCATTTTGTCGGTTATCCCTTGTGAGAAGAGTAATTAATCTACATTTGGATAATTTATGAAAAATTGAAGAATTCTTTATAAGCAGATATTATAGAAATTTTACCATTACTGTGAGCGTTTTTGGATAGAACACAACAAGGCAAGCCTTGTACACACGGCTACACATCAAGCTATACATAATGAGTATAAGCTGACTTCTGATTGTACGAAAAACCAATGCGAGGTCAGCTAAAACTGGAAATGTATAGCTTGATGTGTAGCCGTGTGTACACGGTGCATCAGAAAAATACATTTATATAAGTACTTGGGTAATAATTTATAATGGATGTTCTTCTTGAAACAATCATAAAAGGAGTGTGTCGGGTTGCTAACTTATCTACATTTATAAATTCCCCTAAGTGGGTGATGTTAGTAGCACCGTTACTTAAAAATAAGTACCTTACTTAACACATCCATGATGCGGGCTTACGTAAAAACCGTAACATTACGTTTTAAAACTTTGACAATATTATTTCCCTCCGGTGCAGTGCTATACAGGGGGCAGGTGAAGACATTACAATTTTGGGAAGAGCAGTTCCCCTTATGGATGCAATTATGATATCTCATACAGTAATAGTGGTTGCCTATGAACCCGGGCGAGTCCATTATGAAGCGATAATTAATTTAATTAAACATCCCCGTGCCTGGTCGCCACGTGGGACTAATTGAGTAGAATGGGTTACATGCTGCTAGTAAGCGATTATTAAATGTATTAAAACTTAATTTAATAAGGAATGTTAACGCAATTTGAGAAATATAATTTACTAAGTTCAGGCTTGAAGTTTGTAGCACCTTAAACGGCTGGGTAGGTAAATGTTATAATTATGTTCAAGTTTATGTTCTATTTATAAAGTGAGTAAGTGAAACTTTTGGGTTTGAGACTTTCGATCGACAATGAACAAAAACACATCGCTCAATTGGCCGCGATTGCATATAACTGGATTATAAACCATAACTGTCAGTCTGTCACACATAAGGTTTATTATCGTTTGCAATATATTACTACTTTGATTGAAATGTACTTAAACTTATTTTTAAAATAAGAAAAACATTATTTATGTGTTTCATTTAGTTTGTGCTCCTCCTGTACGAGTCGCAATAAATACTTTTTCTTTCTTTCTTTATGGAAAAATTACGTCGAAAAATCTATGTTGCAAAATAAGACCACAACATTATTTGTGGTCTTATTTTTCCGATCGTTTTTGATGCGCTCATTGGAAATCTAGTTTTGTTGGTTAAAGTTTGAGGCAATTGAAACAAGCACAGTGTGCTAATTAGTTGCTTAAAGAACGTGTTAAAAAACAAGCTTTAGTTACAAAACTAGAAAAATGAGCTAGTTTAGAAATACGAACAAGTAAAAAATGATTTTAACAGGCTATGTATGTTTGTTAATCTGTTTCCTCGTAAAAACTCCTAAAATACTCGTATTTTGACAAACGTGGTATTTCAGCACGAGAAAAAGTCGACAGTCGAGTCTCTCAAAAATAAAAAAATTACATGTCGATAGTGCTTTCAATATTCAATGAAATTATGAGTCACCACACAGCTGTACGCTGAAATGTTATTTATTGTTTTACATTTACATACACTGACTTATGGTTGAAACATTAGAAATTGCCAACACGCAGTGTGCAAGCGTCGCTATCATAGATCATTCCTTCTTTGTGAGTATTGTTCTTCTCGGCACGAACTACGAACACCTACGCTACCTATGGACCCACAGTTCCCTGTTTTATCCTGCGTTCGCGATCTAGTTTCCAAAAATGTAAACAAAAAAAAATGTTTTTGGAAAAATAACTTTAATAACACACGTAACGTTCAAGTTAATCTACACTTAAATAAAGTTAAAATTTGCTTAGGCGGAGATATATTATAACATCATTTGGAAACAAGGATTTGAACTAGGTAGTTTATAAATGGCCTTGTCATGTAAATAATTATATCAGTCTGCAGTGTAGCTTCACTGCAGACTGATGATATTTGGGATGGTTTTTTTACATGTTTTTATAAACCTTGCGGTATTCTAAAACGCAATAGTTATTATGCATTATAATCGTTCTAAAGTCACGGCAGCCCTAGCAGTATTTTTTACAATTTCACCTTGTGGTGTTCGTCAAGGTGAAATTGTTACAACACACGACCATTTTATTATTGTTTTATGGTGTTATCGGTTATGCACTGGTTGTGTGTATCGGAAGTGGCTGTTATGTCAGTGGGAATACTGTCGAACGTGCCATTGAATTATTGCATGACGTAACATTAAAAAACAGTGACTTAATTTCTTACCATAAGTCCATAGGAGTGTGTGCGACGGCCGCAAAACGGCCAAGGCGTACATTTTGACCAAGATGTAAGGTTTGTAGATGTAAGGCCTTGTAGAGTTAGCGCCTTGGCTCTACATTAGATCTGATAACTTTTTAACAGTTAAAGCGTTATGTGAGTCTTAGCAACTGACTTTAAATGAAAAATATGGGATCATGTAATAATTTCAGTACCTACTTACTGAATTTTCATCACATTATTTAATGAGGGAATTCAATAAGAACATTAAAGTAATACTAAAAACTATTTAAAATTAACACATCACCCACAAAGTATCGAAAAAACAACAAACTATAGAGCATAACACGAAACCATAATCGCATTACCCAGTTCGTCGACTTCCAACAAAAACACTTAAGTTCCACGGGAAGCCTTTGTAAACCCCAAACAAATAAGGAAAAAGGGTTAATGAAATAATAAAATACATTAATTAATATAAAAAACAGCAACCCGGCCCACTGGGGCCGGATAACTAGATTTACACGGCGATTCGCACACAGAATTAACTGGAGCTCTCAAGTTATGAGATTTAGCGACTGCTGACAGAAAAAGCTTATAGAGGTATGAGGAACAGGGCGTAAAGTTCACTCATACTCTATAGAAAAAGGAGGATTCCTCCTACCAGACGGGTGTCGGGTCTGGTGGGGCAACTGCCCAATGATTTTGCGCGGTAAACACTGCTTGCGAGATGCAGGATTTGGGTGACGTCAGTGCGCGTAGTTCGCTCGTGGCGTTGTAAATACCGCTACAAGCACATCGGAAAGTCTAGGTTTTCCTGATTGCTTTTTGTTTGTCCTCCTGACTCCAAAAACTAAACAAAAGTGCTACTTAATTACAGAATAGGTTTTTCTTTTCAACATTAAAGTGTAGGTCCCCAGCACCCTAATATCGCAACATACTATTAATCTCAATCTGAATCAATTTGAAGGATATTGCTAATCATCATCTGCCTAGCCTTTTCCCAACTATGTTGGGGTCGGCTTCCAGTCTAACCGGATGCAGCTGAATACCAGTATTTTACATGGAGCGACTGCCTATCTGACTACACAACCCAGTAACTGGGCAATACGATACCCCTTGGTAAGACTGGTTGTCAGACTTTCGGGCTTCTGACTACCCTTAACGACTGTCAAAGATCCACGAATGACAGCCGGGACCAACGGCTTAACGTGCTTTCCGAGGCACGGAGGGGTCTCGGTATGTAAAGATGGTCACCCATCCACAGACCAACCGCGGCAAGCGTAGCTTAACCTGATCGATCGACCTGTGCGGCTGTTATTATTTAGCCACGGGCCCCTCCTCTCTAGGATATTGCTAATCCATTGCTTCATATGTTCGAAAAATGTGTCTGCTCAACAACGTAAAAAACGCGATGAATGTTGTTGAACTGTCAAAACGAAAACCGTTACTACTGATAGTGTGTCACGCGATTACCGCCACAGCGTTTTGATAGAATACGTTCACCTACAATTATTAGTTATTTCTATAATAATCGTCACAAATATAGACAAATATGGCCAATTGTGAAACAACGTGATATGGGTAGGTCTCACACAAATAAGTTAAAGAATGAAAAATATTATGTTATTTGATATGTGACACGCACAGGAAACTACTGGCGCCTGTGATACTTCCACGCTGTCGCTTATGACTTGCATTTATAATACCATGCAAAAACACTGTATAGTCATTTCGCAGAAAAAGGTTAAAAGCCTTGCGGAAATACCTGCAAAGTGTTAATATTGTTGCTTCAGCGCCGGCTTCTTAAATGTTACAAATGGGGATGCATATAATTTTCCTCCTTTTCCTTCGTTTGTGTTTATAAAGGTTGGAGGCGGTTTTTTAATTTTCGGTATGAAAAAAATTCGCTTTTCATGGCGTTGGTATACCTATTGTAAGGTAGGTATTTGTTGTTAGTTACGCTGAGGTCACGCTGAAGTATTTCTATTTTTTTTAAGGCTGCGCTGGTGTTCATGTTCAGTGTCTTGAGTATAGAGGCGTGAGGAACAGGATGTAAGGATGTAAGGATGGCGGAAGGATCCTCCGGCCAGACGGGTGTTGTGTCTGGCGGGCAACTGCCCGATGATTCATGTAGGGCCGTTGTTTATATGCTGGTTCTGCGGTAAACTCTGCTTGCGAGATGCAGGATTTTGCGTGACGTCAGTATGACACGCAGTTCTCATGTGGCGTACGAAGTGTTAAGTTACTCACTAAAGGTACATATCTGCCTGACCCTTCCGGACATGCAGGCGTGGTGTTATGTATGTATATGTAATTTTCCCACTATTTACATACATTAACAAATTGGCTGCTGAAACACTTTCAACGTGTTTTAATTCCGTATTGCTTACAGTTATCGATTCGCAAAGATATCGACTAATTACGATCACGTGTCTGCAGCGCGTTTGCTACGCTGAATTAGTGTGCTGAGGTGTTTATACACTGATTATATCGAAAAATAAATATGGAATGTATTTAATCCAATTTTGTTTTCCTAAAAATATTATGATCCTACTTATAATAGATAATGAATGCGCCTCATTTTGTAAACCTCCAATAATTCCTATTTTGGGGTCCTAAACATACTAAATATCCAAGTAACTGCGATCTACTTGCATACAGCGCTCGTCGGCCGCTGCCACGGCACCGCTCGCTTCGCTCGCTCGGCGCGGTTGCTCACAGTTCTAACCTATAAACCTAACCTAACATTTGCTCGAGGTGCCCTAGCACAGCTACTGCGGCCAATTCGGCTGGCGCATGGTTGGTCACAGTTCTAACCTAATCCGTTTGGTCGCGGTGCTCTAGCTTAGTTACTACGACCTGAGAAAAGGCCAGATTGTTAAAAAGAGGCTCATCTATTTCAAAAAGTGTACATAATTAGAAACCCAAAAAGTTTAGTTAAAGTAACTAACAAGGCAAGGCAAAAAAACTTGTAAAAAGAGATCTGTTTGAGGTCAAACAGGCTCCTATCTCAGCATAATGCTGCGATATTATAACAGAGTACCTATTAGTATACACAGTTTAATTTATGTCCTTGTCAGCTGCTGTGGTTACTTGACCCCAACACTCACAGCCAATCACATAACCTAACATGAGATACGACAACAGATAATTTCCAGTAGGCATTCAGAAGCCGCGGTTTAGATATGTAAGACAAAAACTCGTCAAATTGTTTGCTTAAGAACAAAAAAATACTGTCCATAGATTCCGTGGAAAAAATCGGGTATAAAAAAAGGATAATACCGTTATAATACCAGTCTATTACTGACCTCACTGCAGGGCAAAGGCCTCTATACATACAGAGAAGCTGAGCATTGAGCACCACGCTTGCTCAAGACGGGTTGGCGATTTCAGACTTATTCGTATGTTCACTATCTAAGTCCACGTTTCTCTACGATATTATTCCTTCACCAATGTCAGTAATGACCAAGATAACCTCAGAAAGAATATACAAAGTGGAGGTGACAATACAACAATAAATGAATATGCTAACAATACTAATGCACAATACAAACCGGAAAAAAGAGGTGCCCGGCACACTGACAGATAATCATTTTTCAGATTTCGGCCATGTTGGGACAATAACACCGCTGGTGCCGAAATATTTAAAGTGTGTTCTTTTTTATTTACAGTTTTATGCTATTTAATATGTTAGAAAAAAACACTTTTTTAATTTTTAACCTTAGGATTTATTTGATGGTTCCTTTTTATTTATTGTTGTATTGTCATCTCCACTTTGTATATCAATTGAAAAAGTCACATTGGTACTTGCCCGCATTTGAACCCGAAACCTCATGAATGAGAGGCGGAAAATCGTGATGATCTTCCACTCTCTCAAAATTACGAAGACCCTTTGTACACACACGATTTTCTTGCCGTGAAAAACTACGGTTTATTCGCCGTGTGTAGGCACGGTCATCCGTGTTGTATGGATAGCTATGAAAGCTTGTTCAAACACGCTTTTTCTTGGCGTGGTTTATACGTCGTACCGTAAATAAACCGTGTCATGTAAAGAGGGCCTTACACAAGTCGTCAGTCCACTGTCCATACAATATGTCCTGCTCACTGCACAAACACTGAGCATACGTGAAATAAAATATAGCACATTATAGTGGGTAAAAAGTTGGTATAGACAAAAGCAACAGTGGCCGGTCATGGCGGCATTCAAAGGCCATTACGTGGTGGAACTCGACACCACCCCGCCATGCACCATGGATGTAGGGTCACTGGATCTGCTATTGTTTTTAACTGGTCACTTGTCGATAGAGTCTGATTCGGGTTACTCCCCGATCCCCCGATCCCCGAGGCCCCCGTCCCGGAGAACCCCGAATACGGATAAATCACCAAAAATGAGTTTCATTCGAAAAAGAAATTAAATAATTATTATGTTCATCACCTTTGTACATATTTTTTAATGATTTAAAAATAAATAATGTTTACTTACTACATAAAGTAATTTTTTAATAACAAATTTTCAACGCATAAAGGTGGGAGTGCAGGTTTGTTTGTCTGTAGTGTCGTAGCAAATAAACAGATGAACATATTTCAATGCAGTATCATGGTTAGTTATTTTTGTCACCCATTTTTGTGCTAGCACGTTCTCGTTAGATATTTATCTCTCTTTCTCGTTTTTATCATCGTCTTCATTCTGATTCCGATGTCTACACCCAGCGGTTTATCCACTGTCACCACATCTAGAAAAACCGAATCCTTGTAAAAAACTTTGTTTGCCATAAATCTGCATTAAGTTTTGCGTGGCGGTGTACGCGAGGAGTTATTGCGCGCGCCAGTATCGCCAACAGGTGTACACTGCCGCTTTTGTTATAATACGCAGCTTTTTATAATACGCAGCTTTTTTATAATACGCAGCTTTTTTATAATACGCAGCTTTTTTGATGACGTGTGCTTGTGTAAGGAGTATTTATTTCCGTCGTGCTGCACATGATAGGACATAAGCATGGCATATCAAAATTAGAAGACATGTGACATCTACCAACCCGCACTTGGCCCGCGTGGTGGATTACGGCCCACTGCCTCTTACTGAGAGGAGGCTTGCGTCCCAGCAGTAGGATCATTATAGGTTGATTATGGTATGATATGCATCAAGTTTTAAGAAAAGCTCAGTTTTGCTTTGAGTGATAGTCTCCGTCGCTCAATGTTGTTTCCAAAGCTCAAAAAGAAAAACAAACACACGGCACGGTTGGCGCAGTGGCTAAGCGATTGATTGCTGCGCTGCTTGTCCCGGATTCGATTCCCGCACAGAACAAATATTTGTATGATCTACAAGTAGTTTTTCCGGGTCTGGCTGTTTGTGTATGTGAATTTAAATGTTTGTAAACGCACCCACAATAAAACATACGGTAGGTTAAACATAAGGTACTAATCTGTATTCGCGATTTATTTGCTGAAAATGTAAACAAATAAGTATGAGTTTCTGGAAAAAGAACTTTAAATCCTACATAATAAAGTTCAGTTTACGCTACAACTTCAAATATTTTTATAACTTTTTCAATATTGCTGGTCACTCTGAAATCGACTTAATATCCATTGAAATAAAGTTGATATTAATTTGTAACAAGTTTGAATAGACATTACATACATAAACTCACACCTTCTTTCCATGGTAAGCAAAACTACAGAACGCCACCTGCTACGATCTTTGGATCCTTACATTTGCTTCGTTTACGTACATACATCAGCGGGGTAATTGCGTAACACACTATCAGTACCAGTTCATTGCGTTATTTTCATTGTTAAGCAGACACATTTTTCAAACATATGAAGCAATGGATTAGCAACATACTTCAAAATGATGAATTCAGATTGTGTTTCACGCCGGTTGCAAGTAAGTACTACACACCTAACTTTTCTGAATAAATAAATTTTAAATAAAGAACACATCATCTTTTTAAATAAATAATTAAAGAACATCACCATTATGGTTAAACGTTAACTTTAATTAGATTCTGAATAACTTTTTCAGTCTGCCTGTATACGGGTAGTTCTACGATAAGAGGTTTTAAGTTCATAGAGAATACGGCCGCGGAGAAAAGTTGCTGTTTTTTCATTCAACACTTATATTACGATTTTTGTCCTATTTATGTATCTTTTCACGTAAGGGCAGGTCACTTTATGCATATTTTATTACTTTTTACAAGGCCAGGGTAAATACATTGGGCAGGGTAGAGACAATAAGATCAGGGTAGATACTTATTAAGCCAGGGGAGAGAATTTGTGACAATAAAAGTAACAAAATTAGTAAAATCAACTTTAATTAAACATTGTACTTAACATAGAATCAGACTATCATTTTTACCAATCATATTAAACATTAACAGACTATTATTATTTCAGCCTACTCTGAAATTTAAAACAAAAATGTCTTTTTTTTTTTTTTTTGTGGATGGGAAATCATCCAATGACTCCTCCCGCTCTGGGTGGAGCAGAAGGGAGTGTCAGACTCTTACTGACTAAAACCCACCCGTGTTCCTTCCTTAGCCCTTTGTGTTCCGGGGTAGCGGTAACCCTTTCGGACAATCCCGCTGCCCCGGCAGGCTTCGGCCCTTTCGGGCCCCTTCCTAATGCTGACATCTCTTTGAGGCGCGCGTGGAACACGTACGCGCCGTCCGGCACGGGCCTGATCCTGATCGGACGGAGAGTTACCCATTACTCTCCGCCCGCAGGCCCGCGCCTACGGTGGCCGGGAGTCGTCTCGCGGCTCCCGACGCCCGGGGCGTCTCCCGCGGCGGCTGGGACGTGAGGCCCTCTCCCTCAGCCGTCCCGCCACCTCCTTCGCTAGCATGACTGCTTCGCAGAAGGAGGTGACGCCTCTGCGAGGACACGGCAAGAAAATCGTGTTGATCCTAGCGTTAGTATATGCATTCAAAATTGAGTCTTATTGGCTTAAAATAAGACTTAAGACTTCTTTGGCTCAATCGGCGGATAGTATGGCAAAATACATACCTAATTTTTGAAAAAAAAAAAACGTATATTAAAAATGACTGAAATCGATTCAGTAGTCAATTATAAACAAACTATTTTCAGGTTTTGCGCATTTAACGTTACACGTTGTATAGACTAGCGTCTTTTAAGTAATACAAATAATCAGACTTGCGATAATCAGGATAATTTTCATATTACCTGTATCTATGTTACATTTCACTAAATGAACATGATTTAATCATAAAATAAAATTAAAAATATAAATTAAAGTCACTCTCTTGCCTCTATTGCTCTCTAGGAGTCATTTGGTCGACAGTTTTTATAATTCCTTTCTCTTTCTTTTTTAAATATTTTGCCTTTTCTTTTTGCTTTTGCGATTCATATTTTTCGGGATCATTTTTAATCTTTTCATATCGTAGTCTCGCTGCTTCACGTTTCTTCTGTAATCTTTCTTCACGTGTTAACTTTTTCCGCGGTTCCTTGATCTGTAACAATATTAGACAATAATGTAATAACAATATGAACTGAGAACCTCCTTTATTTTTCAGTTTTAAGAATTTACCAACACTATTTAAATCTGTTTGTTGATAAAAATATGCTATAACTAAGTTTGTTTGCACTAACATTATCTCCCCTGGTCAACAAGTCTCTCCCCTGACAGTTATCTTGCCAGGGGAAATATGGCAGGGAAGAGACGTTTTCATGATAAATTTTATTGTTTTAATTGACATAAGAAATGTTTCTGTAAATTATGTATCACACTTTAACTATTACATTATTATTAAATTAGACCAGTAAATGCAAATAAATTAAATGAATAATATAACTTTTATGACTTACCAGTGGAGAGACACAATGACCTCGCGAAACCACCACTTTGAACCAACGCGTCGCAACAACTAACAAATGTCGGCGCCCTTAAGGGCTCACGTGTTTGCATTGCTAATTTCACGTTGATAGATGACCTGGAGCGCTATTTGGAATATGGCCGTTTTAAAATTTGTGTTTGTAGTAGCCGAATGAAATTTGCCAGGGTAGATACCCAAAAACATTGGGACAAAAGTTAAGTTTGAAAAATATTGCAAATAAATAAATTTTGTTCTATTTTTCCTTAACAATACATAAATATATTTATTGAAATTTGTGTTTAACTTACTTTAGTTTAATAACTGATACAAAGAAGGTATGTATCGTTTGCAAATTAAACTGAAACCGACAGGGCGACAGGCCAGGGTAGAGACTTTTTTAGACTTTACAAGGAATTTCAGAAAAATATACTTTAATTAGGCATTTAATCGTGACGTTATTTAATAAAGTGCATTTAGGTGATGTGTTTCATTGCAAAAAATAACAACTTATAGAATAAAATTTATATTTTAAACTGATTGCCGCACAAGTTACCTCTTATCGTAGAACTACCCATACCTTTTATCTTGCTTAAAGCTTAATTAGATAAATATCTGAGACAAATTTAGTTATCAGACATTATTTTCAACATAAGCTATCATTTATCTTCATAAAAAATTATAATATTGTTAGTAAATTTCCACCTCACTATGAAACCATTGCACAAAGTAATCTTATTAAGTGAATGCAATAATACACCCTCCCCCTACATTGAAATATCTATGTGTTAGGGTGCGTTTACATTGGGTCACTCATGCACTAGTTTAAAAAAGTGATATTTTCGGATCTAGCCTAAATTTTCTTCTAACTAATGGGTTTTGGGCTAGTCGATGTAGAATTATGGAGCGGCTCGTGCCACAAGGGTTGATCGAAAGTTAAGGTACGCTTGCTGTGGTCACTTCGTAGATGGATACCTACTATTGAGACCCATCCGTGCCTCGGAAATCACGTTAAGCCGTCGGTCCCGGCTATTCGCTGATCTTTGACAGTCGTTACAGAAGCCCAAAATTCTGACAACCAG
This sequence comes from Globia sparganii, assembly GCA_949316385.1. Classification (NCBI taxonomy): domain Eukaryota; kingdom Metazoa; phylum Arthropoda; class Insecta; order Lepidoptera; family Noctuidae; genus Globia; species Globia sparganii. The sequence continues at coordinate 25,616,688 of OX438653.1, read as the reverse complement.
TCCCACTGAGGGGAATCGTATTACCCAGTAACTGGGTTATGGAGGTCAGATAGGCAGTCGCTCCATGTAAAATACTTGTATTCAGCTGTACCCGGTTAGACTGGAAGCCGATCCCAACATTGTTTGGAAAAGGCTAGGCCACAGATATATCTAGATAACGCAAGAGCAACTACTTCGCGTGCCAAAAATCGCACCAACTTCCGTTAAAAAATCGTAAGGCGCCACTTTCGTGCTCAGTCCTGTGTACTGCTGGCTGGGTGAGCGTGAGTGAGAAAGAGCGCTTGTGACGTCAAAATCAAAATATTTTATTTCACATAAGCCTACAAAAGGGCACTTATGAAACGTCAGAAGCTAGGTGCACGGTTCCAATTGGTCCTTTCCTATGGAGAAGAACCGGCAAGAAGGTCCACGGTTACTCTTTTAAAAATAATTGGCTTTTACAATGTTTAGTAGGTAGTCAAAGAAATGGCACGCTTGGTTTTCTTAATGATCGTACTTGCGTTATCTAGGTCTATCTATATCTATGGGCTAGGCAGATTGGGATGTGGAATATTACGAGTATATATAAATTGGAATAAACCAATTATTGTAAAAATCCTAAGTCGGCAACTTGGAACTATCGCCATAGTTACGTAAGTGTAATAAAAATGCGATGCAACTCTAATACCTATAGCTATTAACTATGCAGACAATGCCAGTTACACACTGTCGTACTGCGTAACTCTTTATTAGTTTTCGAACCTATGCATGATTTACGCAATGAAAATGTCCTCTATTTCTTTACGCATGAGCAATAATACAGACGCCAGCACATCAAGCTGCTACAATCTGTCAAATTTATTTAATAGATTTTCAACTTTATCGCTAAAGCATACGGTTCGAAGTTGATTGGGAAAATTTGATAGTTTTGGGTAACTTGATGTGCTGGCGTCTGAACAATAGCCCAAACTAAAGTGGAAAGATTAGCTCTGCTAAGCCAGTTTAGCTCCCGTCTTGAGCAAGCGTGTTGATCAATGATCATACCTTCTCTGCACAAGATAAGGCATTTGCCCTGCAGTAGGTCAATAATAGGGAGATATTGTTTACTCAATAGGCTTGTAAACTGAAAAAATTAGTCCGTCAGTTAGATTATCAAAAAATATTTGACCGTATTTTTTCTTTTGTTACGTAAACCAAAACTGACGAAGATACGACGCTTTTAAAATTCTCAATACGTCACACCTTGGTATAATTTTTAGTGCGTTCTGACGTCACGAGCCCCCACTACCGAGTTTTGATGCGTTTTATCTTACAAAAAATTCGTGTCCATTATTTTCCAATACTCTAACTGACGGACTAAATAGATTTTCAATTTATTGATGGTGGAAACTAGGCTGCATTCCACAATGTGAAGTTAGGTGGTAGATTTTACAAAGACATGATTATTGTGGATCCTGTCAGGCGCAGCAAAGTAGATTTAATTTAAAGAAAGAAAAAAAAATGCGTTTATTGGCATTACAGCAAAAAAAAAATACCTACACCTTAAAACTATAAAAACAGAAAACAAAGATTATAATGCCAAAAGGTCAGGGCTGTGTGCCATCATTACTGGGAAAACTTTGAATGCTGTCAAATACTAGACAACCTACTCTACCAATGTAAACGCGGCTTAAAATGTGTTCGGGGTTCGCGGCTCACCGCGTAAATTTTATAAACCCATGATTTGTGGCCACACCCTATGGGGGGAGTAACTTATAATGTTTTATGTTAGCTGCTGTTTGTGATTATTGTATTATTTGCATTTTGATTGCTTAGGCTGGTAGGTAAATAAAGTTGAAAAGTGAATTAAAATAATTGTGACAAATTTTGTGAAAAAAAAGTACTTAAGTAAAATAATAATAAACTGCAGGCTCATCCCTTAATCGATGGGGCTTAAACATAACTGGAGTAGAAATGTGGGTACGTACAGTAAGTGCCTTACAGCTCTGCCCAACCCTTCGAGGAACATAGGCCTGGTGTAATGAAATGGAATATAAGAAAATTACTGATACTTTATTTTTAAAGATTAAAAACGCTTTATCATTTCGCCATCTCTTCACTTTTTTTGTAGATGAGACTCTTTTTCTATGTAAATAAACAAAACAAGAACCAAAAGCACGTTTCCCCACTAATGCATAATTTTATCTAAAACGATGTATTCCATATTGGGCACCCGCTTAAGACTATGCCGACCGTACAGTGGCGCCCTCATCGTTTGTTTGGTTATTTCATACAATTTAGAATGAAAATGCAGAAAATAAGCACGTTAAGTTGTGCTTCACAAGCTTATACGTTAATATTTTTAGAAGCGGTAGTTTTATATTGTTTAGTTTTATTATAATCCTTAAAACGGATAACAGTGGCCACTATATTCCGTTTTAAGGATTAAAATAACATTAAACAATATAAAACTACCGCTTATAATAATATTAACGTATAAGCTTGTGAAGCACAACATAACGTGCTTATTTTCTGGATTTTCATTCTAAATTGTATGAAATAACCAAACACACGATGAGGGCGCCACTGTGCGGTCGGCATAGTCTTAAACGGCACCTGGTAGCTCACACAAGGGAACAATAAGCAAAAGTCTAATTTATAACCAATAAATAACACCTAAGTACAAAGTCCTTTTAATCAGCAAAGGCAATAAATACAGATCTTTTCTCCGCTGCTAAGCTAAAGTTTAAAACTAGAAAGCTATAAAAATGTCTAAAGTTAAATGAGCCACGCTGCACACCTGTTGTCGTACGAACTTAGACGTAGAGCTCACCATCCGTCCGTATCCTTGCGGACATGTTCGGTATTGAGCTACCGTCCGGACTTTTCGACCTAATGAGACATTTTCAAGAATATGAAATTTGAAAACTAAAATGTCCGGCTTTTTGTTAGGAATTTTCAAAATAAAATTGACAAGGTTATAATTATGGAAACGAAATAGACTAGATTACTAGAATAACCGTTTATTGTGTTAGCTGTAGTAGTAGGTACGTACACAAAACTACTACGAGGCAAAAGGTTCAAGCGTCAGCACAGGTGCTTAGGTTCATTAAAGGGTTGCTAAGCGCTGGTTTTCAGCGTAAACTCTTGACTCTTGTTTACATAAAAATAAGAAAAAAAATAGGAATACGGGGTTATACCATAACGACACTCTACTTGATGAAATCGACACCTGCAATTTAAAACATTGTAACTCACTTTTTAATGAAAAATCATTGTAAGTCATAAAGACACATAAAATACATAAGTAAACAACATATTAGTCATACAGTAAAGTAGATAATCCCTTTTTACTTATATTTACAAAATTGGAAGACAGTGTTATAGGAACAAAGTGAGAATATACAAAGTGTTAATGAAATAACCCAAAACCTCGGACACCCCAACCGATTTTTATATTAATAAATTGATATGACATATAATTATTTATTTTCAAAAATTATAGTAAAAGATATTTGTAAATGTTCTTGTCGCACTACTTCTTACAGATTCGTAGCTCTATCGCCACCGGCGCGCTTCCCGGCCTTGGCGCCAGATCTAGCACCCCCTCCTCACCCTCGCTGTTTGTTTTCATTGCGTTGGACAGTAGCATACAGCGTCGTTAAAAAATATCAGACACGGCATGACAAATAATTATTTTTTGGAAAAAAATACCCCATATTAAAAATTATTGTATTCGATTTTGCTGCCGATTCTAAACAAACTAGTTTCAGGTTTTGGGTTATTTCATTAACACATTGTATTGAATGTTTAAATCGCTATCCTGAAAAGTAGTGAAAAATGAGTTACAATGTTTTAAATTGCAGGTGTTGAAATGTAGGTTCTGGTCCTTTCAAAATGGTAACCCTACATGGGTGAGGCCAACTTAGAACGACTTCATGCTAAAGCCAGTCTTGAGAAACTTTTGTGTAGATTTCTTTTGTTTTTCCTAGATTTGATCGTAGATACACTTGTTGGCTTCAGCTTTGTTGTTTAAAGTGCTTGAAAAGAAAATATCAAGGAGTTTTCATAAAAAAACATTTAGTACCTACCTACAAAATTAGATTATTTGTTTTTCATATAAAGAAGACTCATCAAATGTGACCCAGGCCCGGCGCAAAAAAGGTGTATCTCATGTTTTTCATTATAATTAATAGGATATATATGTCACGGCTAGTGGTCGAAGTGCGGCTACACCTAGTTTTAGCCGGCCAAAGTGTGGCTACACCTAGTTTTAGCCGGCTACAACTAGGTGCAGCCGGCCACATGCGGTTCGTGTGTATTTCGGGTAACATCGGTTGCATGATTGCGGTCAGTCGATAGGCGACGTAGGATGCAAGAGCGATCGAAGGGCACCCCGAGGTTAGGTTTGGTTAGGTTACTTTAAACCCTTTACACAGAAATAGCTCCATCGACGTAGGATACACCTAGTTGTACCCGGCTAAAACTAGGTGTACCCGCACTTCGGCAACTAGCCGTAACATATACACATATATATCATCATTCATATTACTGTCATTTATATTACTATGAGTTTTTATTCAGGAACAATATGTACACACGGCTACACATCAAGCTATACATTTCCAGTTTTAGCTGACCTCGCATTATATAGGTTTTTCGTACAATCAGAAGTCAGCTTATACTGGTTATGTATAGCTTGATGTGTAGCCGTGCGTGCATATTTACTTATTTTATCCAAGTGTTTCTTTCGTGATGGGTACAACTAAATAGTTTATTTTTTTAATAACAGGAGCTAACAAAGTAACTGAATACTTAGTGCTATTTTTTTAAATCCCAGGGGCTAATATAGTTACACGTTTTTATTGGTTGACTCAACAGATTTCCTTCATAGCGAATTAAAGTTTTGAATATTTATTAGAATTACATAATTATAATACCTAAATATCAAAGGGTAACATATACTAAATATCGAGGTTTAAATATAATATTATCATGCATTTTTACCGGTTCGGTTGAATAACGTAATTACAGACCCACGTAATTAAACCAACGTAATTAAAAATCCATTATGTCTCGCCAGATGTGGACCTCCGGGATTTTACCGATTAAAATAACAGATCAGTACTGAAATTATTATTTTAATTTTTTTTTTCGTTTTGACGATAACCCCGTCTCTTTCTTTACCAACGAGTGCGAATGAGTTAGCTATATTGGCCTGGAATGAGTTTTGTTTGATATACGTTGGAACAAAATAAATGCAGTTGTATTGTCATAAGTACAAAGGGATTTATATTATGTTAGCCACGACTTTTGGTAATGGTGACCATCTATAATTTATTTACCTAATATGTACTAAATTATGAGATAACTTTCTTTTGCGCCGGGACTGGGTAAATTTTGTATGGGCCGTGAAGAGTCTTCTATAAAAACTATAGCTAAAGAAAAAAAAGAAAGAAAATACATTTATTAAGCACAGACTAAAAGGCACAGAACTTAATTATACTGCAAATAATAATTACAAATTTAAAGTTCATTCAATTCCACTTTGATACATTAACCTCCATCGGAAAAAATAAATTGAAAATTCGTAAAAAACAAGAAGATTTTTTATGCTCTGGCAATAAAATTATACCTAACTGCCTAACACAATTAATCAAAACATCTCACTTTAAACCAAGACAGCCAAATACCAAAATGAAAATTCAAAAACTCAATTACGACACCAAAAACCCGTTAAGCCCCGCTAACTTGTTTCAAATTAAACTTGGTAACATCATAAAAATCCACATAATCCCTTAAACATGACATGCCCGGGGTACATCACAACTTTTTTAATTAATTCGGGCAAAGGTACCTAAGTAAGGTGCCAAGTAATTAGCGCGTGTAAATGTACGCGCCAAAGTTATGATTAATAACTTGCATTATTGAACCTCGTTGGGAGTTTGATGAAATTGTGGACGCAAGTCATAGGTAGGTAGGTGCTGATAATGTATTGTGGAATTAATCATTCTGTTGTAAGTTTGACACGGGTGTTATGTGGACGAGTTGGTACATGATTTAGTAATCTGTTCTTAATTTCTAGTCCGATGAACGTCGTAAAACATGAGTCAGATCAATTACGGTCCAATAGACCATTATGAATAGATACAAAAACAAATATATATACTTTTGATATCTACTACAGAAACTGACAGCTTGCTTTAGCATAGCAGCCTATAATGTTCCGGCTGCTGGGACACAGCCCTCCTCTCTGTGAGAGGGAGTGGGCCGTAATCCACCACGCGGGCCCTGCGGGTTCGTAGATGTCACATGTCTTCGAATTTTTGGTTCTAGGACATGCCGGTTTCCTCACGATGTTTTCTTTAACCGTTTTGAGAGCAGCTTGTTTTGGTGTTAACAAAAACCCTACGATCTTAGCTGAAATTCAGGTAGCATCAATGATCAAGTAAACAATTTCGAACAACTCTATCTATTGACTCTACCTTAGCATTATATATATTTTTAAATCCCACAAAAACATTTCATGTTAAATGGTGCCAAGACGAGACCATGTAGCTTGCACTGTCAAAAAGTAATCAGCTCTCATGTAGAGCCAAGCTTCTAACTCTACACGCCCTAACTCTACAAGGCCTAACTTCGCAAACTACACCTTAGTCAAAATATATGGCTTGGCCGTTTCGTTACTACAAGAACCATTGTATAACAGTATGAGAGTTTTTCACCTTACGCTCATGTGAATGTAGCGAAATGGCCAAGCCAACCAGTAACTAGCTGGACTGAAGGCAAATAAACTTTTAATAGCTTAAAGGAAACCATACCAGTCTTGAAACAAAATCTAAAAGATCAAAACTTCACCACAGAATTTTCGGGAAAGAAGGAAAAACATTGAATAATTAAACACAAAATTACCTCCAAGCATCCAAAATATGCACTTAATATAAAGTTGCATGCTAACAGCATAAGTTGCGTCAAGTTGAGTGTAAGTTAAACCGAGCAATTTATCAAGCGACAGGTGTTAGCGGCTAATGTAGCGCGCAACTTAGCCCAACTTGTAGCTATGAGCCGAAAACTTAGCGTTCGGCTAACATCGGCGAAGTTCGGCAATGTAGGTAGTGATGGAATGCAATTTGGTAATTAATACAAGTGTGTGATTTTCGGAATATTTTATGAGACACAACTACATAAGTATCCACAGTGTGTCACGTTAAATGAGGGACACACTTTAAGGGAGTGTAGTACCCATGAAAATGAACAACTTTTAGAAAGAGAACAACACTCATATCGAGAAAATAAAACCAGCCGCTCTATACATTTATGTTCGCAAAACTGGACAACATTTAGGGAACAGCTGTTTTTTTTTTCAGTGTTGGTCTCTTAGTAAAAGTTGTTATTTTTCATGGGTACTACACTCCGTTAAAGTATGTCCATCGTTTAACCTGACACACCGTATACTAATAATAGTGAAGCTGTTTAAACACGCTAATCTCTGCAACTAGGTACCGGTCGGAATTGAAAAAAAATATTTTTGCATTTGATAGCCCAATTTTTGAGCCATCCTCAAAAATTGGGCTATCAAATATAGGCTATTTACCATCATGCTAGGACCCATAAGAGCCGAGCAAAAAGAAATAAGTCTGGAAAAATGCTAAACGCAAACGAAGTAATAGCGAAACGTGATGCGATTGGATTGGTCGGGGGAACAAGAAATTTCAAGCAGACGAAGTCGTGGCCAGAAGCTAGTATAACTGCAGGTTGTACAGGAACAAGTTTAGTCATGTGTGGAAACACAGTAGGTGTACCTTTTGGGTTCTGTCCGTACGGTACCTAAATAGTCAAAAGTGAACCTTTGTATTATTATTATTTACTAGCTTGTGCCCGCGGCTTCGACCGCGTGGCTGTTGGAAAATAGCATGTGTTAATCCAGTTATAAACTATCTGTTTAAAATAAAGTCGTTTTTCATGTATTTGTTACCGCTGTTCTACTAAACCATGCATTTGAGTTTGTGGTGATTTTTACCATTATTTACAGAATTTATTTTGCAACGTATAAATAATTCTCTACGCGAACACATACCTACATATATATTAAGACTGTGCCGACCGTACAGTGGCGCCCTCATCGTTTGTTTGGTTATTTCATACAATTTAGAAGGAAAATGCAGAAAATAAGCACGTTAAGTTGTGCTTCACAAAATTATACGTTAATATTATTAGAAACGGTAGTTTTATATTGTTTAGTTTCATTATCGGTCGGCACAGTCATAATGTACAATCTTACAAACAATAATGAAATCCCGATTTTTTGTTAAGTCGTGAAAACTGTGCGAAGCATGGCGAGTCGCTAGTCTGTAATAAACCGTAACGACTGTTCATCTTGAATCTTTTTACCTATAAAAAGGGTACTTATAACTTGACGAAGCATGCAGGTAAACTAATCCAACTTCTTCGCAAAGTAATAAACCCTGCACTACACATAGCTGGATATTGGACGATCCAATAACCGTGATATCTGATTTAGTCTAATAAAGTGTTGCGTATGAGTCGAGTAGTGCTCGATATGATTGGGTTCACTGGGCTGTGTGAGCGCGAGTTACGAGTTGTGTAGGGGGTGTTTCGTGCTGGTGCTTGTTCAGTCGTGAATAAGTTTATGTACCTATGGGTGAATAAAACTGGATGGAAAAAATATTGATTATTTACCTAGGTATCTTTTTTTTTGTGGATTGGATATCATCAAATGACCCCTCCCGCTCAGGGTGGAGCAGGAGGGAGTGTCAGACTCTTACTGAGTAAAACCCACCCGTGTTCCTTCCTTAGCCCTTTATATTCCGGGGCAGCGGTAACCCTTATTTACCTACCTGTGTAAGTTTTAACAGACTTTCTGAAAATAAAAAAAAAATAAGTTCTCCAACTGCACCACTTCTATGTATCCGACTTGGACTAGCATTGGGTACACGTCCAGCACACAAATTGCGTCATACACGATCAATCACAATCCGATAAGGCTAATTCATTGCTTCAAACGATTGAAAAAAATGTCTGTTTAGCAACGAAAATAACGCAATGAATATTGTTGAACTGTCGAAATGTCCATTAGTACTGTCAGGCAATTACCCTGAGACTGAGACGTCGTGATTGAGACGTCCTGATAGTAGTTTCAAACTTTTCTGTTTAGCGACTTTTCATGCAACTTTTGTATAAAGAATCTTTGTTTTACAAGACATCGATGGGTCATCTGCTTCCCGAAATTTTATTGAAAGTAGGATATGATAAAGTAGGTTACTTTCAATAAAATCTGCCTATACCAGTTGCTTTAGTTAAGCATATGTATAAAGCTCCATAATAGCAATCTGTTTGCAGTAAGCGCCTTTTCCATGATGACGCGATGGGGCGACAGACCATATAAAATTGACCACAAATCACACCACGCCACACGACAAGGTCAAAAGGCGCTAAAGGGTCATCAACTAATAGCATTGTTCACTAAAACTCATGTGTTTGAACCTAATACTAACATACGAGACTACAAGACGGCCGTGTTTGTATGAGGCCAGCGAACTGTGAGGACTGGGGATACACTGAGAGAAAAATTAGTTAAAAATGTTTTAGTGACTGTAAAAGTTATTTTGGTTCTTATGTGTCGTAATCATAATCATCATAATAATAATCATCATATTATATTTGTCAGAATATTGTACATTATTTATTTTCAGGTAACAAAGAGACCCTAGATACATACCAAAAAAACTTAAGCTAAAATACTAATGACCTTATAATATTATATACATAATTATGTGTATTGCAGGAAATTCTACTATAAGAAATTATGGCCAAATACCCATCCATATGTTAATGTTCATAATTATGTTTAAGGTAATATTAGTATTTTATGAATTGATTTTAATTTAATTTTGTGTAATGTCATTATAAATATGTGCCAATTGATATTAATTTAATGTATTATATGGATTGTAATCATCTGAAATAAATGAATGAATAATAATAAAATATTAATAATTATGATGGTCTTAAATGCGTTCCGGTTTTAATAGGACCGCTTTATTATTGGCAACACTTCGGAAATGTCAGAATTCCTTCCAATTAAGATTAGTCAATATTATCATCACATTCTGCCAAATGTGGCGTGCAAATGTAAGGTACAGACGCCAGGACATCGAGCTACTAAAATCTGTGAAATTTCTTTAATAGATTTCCAACTTTATCGCTAAAGTATAACGTTCAAAGTTGATTGGGAATATTTGACAGTTTCGGGTAGCTTGATGTGCTGGCGTCTCAAACATTTATTACATTACAGGACAGAGATTACATAATCAGCCTATAATGTTCCCACTGCTGGGACACAGGCCTCCTCTCTATAGAGGGAGTGGGCCGTAATCCACCACGCGGGCCCAGTGCGGGTTGGTAGATGTCACATGTCTTCGAATTTTTGGTTCTAGGACATGCCGGTTTCCTCACGATGTTTTCATTCACCGTTTTAAGAGCAGTGGTGATGAAATAATTTACACAAAGTAAAGCGCCTGTTTGGGTTCGAACCTACGACTTACAACTCGTAAGTCGCAGCCGTTACCACTGGGCCACCACTGCTCTCTCAATTTGATATGTGTGCTGGCGTCTGTACATACAGGGTTATTTGAAAAACACCAGCAACCTCTTAAGAGGTCATTGTACTCATCATTATGAGCAACTTTTACTATGGGACCAAACCTGAAATCGCGAAAAAAAAAAATCAGCTGTTACCTACATTTTGACGAGATAGACGAAGATAAATGTAGGGAACAGCTGATTTTTATTGTTAGCTGCGTTTCTGTAAATTAAAATTTTTTTTTTTTTAAATTGGGTTTGTCAAAGGATATTTTTTTTTTTGTCTGTTTGTCTGTTTGGAGAGAGATTATACAGGTATCTCACGTATGAAGTACCATACCAATATTGTTAATTTTTATACTCAAATATAGTGTACAACTCGGATTTATAAACTCCATGGCTACAATATAATATTGTTGTACCCAGTGTGACCTCAACTCAACCGCTCTCGATGGAGTGTATCGAGTTAGCGACACAAACAGTTTAAAAGTGTCGGACACACGCGAGTGGCGCTGGCAGCTAATATTGTGCGGTATCGTACTACGGGCTACAGGCTACAGGCTATCGGGAATAGCCGGCGAACGGCCACAGATTGTGAGACTATTCATTGCAATATACAATTTATTGGAGCTTGAAGCGTTGCACTTTCGGGCAGTTATGATAGTAGACATTTTTGTTTACTTTCTGAAAAGACGTAAAAGATGTTGTGGGGAGTTTTCAAAACTATTAGAAAGCTTATAAAAAACTGCTTAGTTCAATATTTTTTTCAGGGCACAGGGCAGATAAGTTCAACGGAAAAAATAATGTTTCAAGTTCGTTGTTAGGGATCATAAACAGACACATGGAAACCTAGATTTGTATCTAAGCGTTGACATATCTAGTTCAATATGATCTACAGATTTCGGAGAACCAGTGATCCAGTTCTCCTGAATCAGCTAGAAAAACTATTGAACGATCAATTTAGCGTCACGTTGCTCACGTCCGAAACCCAAACATCGCATGTTTTGCAAGAAGTCATGTCGTTATTACATCACCAAGGGCCAGAACAACCGTGACTTGATAGCTGTGTTGGGGTCGGCTTCCAGTCTAACCGAATGCAGCTGAATACCAGTATTTTACATGGAGCGACTGCCTATCTGACCTCCACAACCCAGTTACTGGGCAACACCCTTTGGTAAGACTGGTTGTCAGACTTTTTACCTGTAATGACTATCAAAGATCTACGAATGACAGCCGGGACCAATTCCGAGACACGGAGGGCTCTCGATATGTAATGGATGGTCACCCATCCACGTACCGACCGCGGCCAGCGTAGCTTAAAACCATAGATTCACCCGTGCAGCTGTTAAGTATTATGTAGCCACGAGCCCCTCCTAGTACTAATATCATAATACAATCGTGTTAATTAGACAAGTCATTGATCTTGATCCTTTGAAGCTAATACATGTTATTTACTCCGCAATCAACGACACTCCCTCAAGACTGGTTATAAACGTCGGCTAGGGGCAGGGCTATGAAATAAGCGGGACTAAGAAGTTATAAGTTTTGTGATCAACATGAATATCTCTTGCAATAAGTATCTATTAACGGTTCTATACTGATCTGAATGATTTTGAACTTATGTGTTTTTCCTGCACGTGTCATCAGAGGTAATTGAACTTAAAATTGAACGTTCAAATGGAAATTCCAAAGAGCCCCGAGGGGCAGTTCTCGTAATTCATTTCAGCTACCTTTAGTTGGGTTAGAATTGGCCATTATGTATGTCCTGACTTAATTTGACCAGTGTGTGACGTACGGGTTACCCCACATTGGATAGGTAGGTAATTCTAACAATTCGTTTCCAATATACGGTTCGTTTCTTCCACGCTTTGTTCATCAAATCACTCCAACTCCTTAATTAATAAATACGAGTTCTCTCGCTAGTTTAAGGGCCCGAGAATCAGGTAAATTAGCTCGCGAGCATTAAGAGCGTCTCGATCGGGGCGTGCTCGTGTGCTATGCTCACCTTGCTTACCGTGCTCAGTGGCCGTGCACGCTGAAGTAAGACGCTTCAACCGTGAACTTACTTCATAACTTGTTCTGATTAACTTACTTCTTTTTAGTATTCTTGTTAATAGGGGAGAGGTCGTTGTCGGATATAAATAGAGCTCTCTGAACTGAGTGACTACGACCTCACTGGTTCCGAAGCTTTTATCATTTTATAGCAGAGAAAATGAAAATAACTTGATATACACAAGTAATGATGGTTACGTCTGGCGCGGATATATTTTATTTGATAATATTTTACGTAATCTATGTTATTTATTTATTTTTATTTCTTTTATTATTTTTTTTTATTTCTGTAACTGCCCGTGACATCACAGCGGGCCCTATTAGAATACCAGCGCTGCGATATTTATTTTTAAATATCGCAGCATCATGCTGAGATAGGAGCCTTTTGGCCTCGTATAAGACTTTTTGTTACATTTTTCTTTTTGTTACTTTTTTTTAGTTTTTATTTTGGTATTTTAATTTAGACTGTGTTTAATTTAGTTTGTGATCCTCCTGTACGAGTTGCAATAAATACTTTTTCTTTCTTTCTTTCTCTATTAGAGTTATAATCTTCTAATATATAAAATTCTCGTGTCACAGTGTTAGTTACCATACTCCTCCGAAACGGCTGGACCGATTTGTATGAAATTTTGTGTGCATATAGGGTAGGTCTGAGAATCTGCTACTATCTATTTTTTTTCTTGCAAAACGACGTTTGCGGGGTCAGCTAGTGAAATATGAAATTGTAAGATGAAAGTACCTATCTACAACAAAGGCCAGCAATGTTAGGTGCCAGATGCAGCTATACGAAGATGCGAGATAGAGAGATTTTGGTTTTAAAAGTTCCTGAAAAGATAAACTAGATCACGTCTACCTAATTAGCTTTTGCTGACCCGCGTGGTGGTCATAAAACATCACCCGGGCAATACTACCGTGATAAAAAGTATCCTATGTACTCAGTATTTTTTTTTTTGTGAATGGGAAATCATCAAATGACCCCTCCCGCTCAGGGTGGAGCAGGAGGAAGTGTCAGACTCTTACTGACTAAAACCCACCCGTGTTTGTTCCTTAGCCCTTTATGTTCCGGGGCAGCGGTAACCCTTTCGGACAATCCCGCTGCCCCATGTACTCAGGATGCCTGATGACTTACCTTTGTCAAATTTCATCGAAATCCGGTAAAAACTTAACATACAGACAAGCAGTGTTACTTTCGCATTTATAATATTAGTATGGAATACCAGTTTTTTCTCATTTCTTCTAAGCTCTACTCTTTTCTAAGCACCTCACCCTAAAAAATACAAAAAGAAACCAGCAACTACACTTACAAGAAAAACTTCTTACACTTCCTCAAGCGTAAAAACTGTAAACGACTTGCATCAAGACATCGTCAAGAAGTCTATTACGGAGTACATCATTTTCAAACTAATTTCAAGTTTGCTTCACTCCTGAATAATGCGGGGTAAACTTGGCGGCGGCGGGTGGGATTAGAGCTAGTCCACACGGCGCGTTGCGTCAACGTTGCGTCGACGCAGCGCTGCCCTTGCGTTGTTTTACATACAAATAACCATAGTGTAGGTACAGGTCTCCCAAAGTGATAATGCGCATATAAATCTTCGTCACTGTTCGGCAACGGTCGTATTCCCCGAGCGTCGGAAGACGATATGTATATATGTAGAGTCGTTAAGTGCATTTTCTTCATGCATACTTTAGTAGAATTATGTGTTTTGTGCTTTGTTTCCGGAAATACGACAATTAGCGAAGATCTGCATGCGCATTATTAATTTGGGAATACTGTACACACGGTGCGCTGCGTCGTCGCAACGCACACACGACGGACAGCAGCCCAGAAGACGAAGCGGGAGGGGCGCTGCGACTGCGTCCTAGCACCACTACGTTGACGCAGCACCTGTGTGGCCGGCAACGCGTTAAAATTCATGCGTTGCGACGACGCAACGCGCCGTGTGGACTGGCACTAAAATAAAAGTAAAACTGGGTAAAATTATGCGTTGGTAAATATGTCACTCGGGACGGAAGTTTACGCGTTATTAGGTACAGCTTGTTTACCCATTTTTTGCAGTTTTTTCAGTGGTGTCAAATTTTGTATACCTTCAGTTTTATTTAAAAGAGCGGGGGCCCAAGTCTGCTATTTTTATAAATTCGTCATTCTAACATGATCCAATTGTCATTTTGCTAAAAGTTCGTAATCTGCTAAATTCATAATGGTCGATCATTGGTCAGTCAATGGTCTGAGAAAAACTATGCTAGATTTCATTTAATATATATTTTTACATCTTACGTATTAGTGTTTGCAATCTGAAGTAGTCAAAAGTTCGTAAATAGCAATAAACATTACATTTATTCATTTGTCATTAAGTACGAGATTACCATTTTATGCCATTTCTTTCAATGGAGTGTCAGTGGTTGACCATTGGAAAGTCATAATGACGCCATTATATTAGTAGATTACCAAACTTGTCCAAAACAACAATTATGAAATTAATGATAGACCATTCTGACACTATTGTAATAGCAGACTTGAGGCCCTGTTTTGGCCCAGAGCTATCGGCCCCGACTTACGAGTCGTGAGTTTGATCCCAGGCAGGTACTTACTTTACTTTGTGTATTTCATTTCATCACCAAACTGCTCCCAAAACGGTGTAGGAAAACATCGTAAACATTGGCATTTTTTTTTTTTTTTGAGGATGGGAAATCATCAACTGACCCCGCCAGCTCTGGGTGGAGCAGAAGAGAGTGTCAGACTCTTACTGACTAAAACCCACCCGTGTTCCTTCCTTAGCCCTTTGTGTTCCGGGGTAGCGGTAACCCTTTCGGACAATCCCGCTGCCCCGGCAGGCTTCGGCCCTTTCGGGCCCCTTCCTTGCTGCTGACATCTCTTTGAGGCGCGCGTGGAACACGTACGCGCCGTCCGGCACGGGCCTGGTCCTGATCGGACGGAGGGTTACCCATTACTTTCCGCCCGCAGGCCCGCGCCTACGGTCGGTGGCCGGGAGTCGTCACGCGAAACATTGGCATGTCCTAGAACCAAAAATTCGAAGACATTGTGACATCCACCAATCCGCACTGGGCCCGTGGTGGATTATGGCCCACTACCTCTCACAGAGAGGAGCCCAGTGTCCCAGCAGTGGGAACAATAAATGCTGATTGATTATGCAGTTTAATTATACACTTTTCAGTACCTATTGATATTATGTTATTCAGATTGGCTTTTCTTCATTCATCAACAATAATCATTTGCCTAGATTTTTCCTCGCTAAGTTTATGGCTGAATGCAGCTAAATACTAGTATTTAACATACCCGCTTAACTGACGTCCAAAACCTAGTTACTGGATAACAAAATGCCCCTTGGTAAGACTGGTTGTCAGACTTTCTGACTTTCTCCCTTGATAAACCATCATGTAGATACAGTTGCCCAAAATCTCCTCGTGAGACTCCATTATTCATTAGATATAGTAATATAATGTCCCCAATTCTGTTGTTCACAAACTAAACTAAATTTAAGTTCAGTGCATCTTTTTCTTTCTATTTCATTAAGAAATGGACAGAAGATAAATATTAGTTTAGTCCTGTCAGATTAGTCAACGCCTGACGCAAATTGACGTATTTTTAGTAGCCAATTCATTAATCACGTCTAAACTTGTCTATGGATTATCTAATTTGACAGGACTAAACTAATATTTATCTTCTATCCTTTTCATAATGAAATAGAAAGAAAAAGATGCACTGAACTTAAATTTAGTTTAGTTTGTGAACAACAGAATCAAGGCCAATTATTAACTTTAACTCATATTCCTGCATAACCTAAGCTATCATAATTTATAGTTCCAATTATAAAGAAAACTAGCAAATCCTTCGACCATCGTGGACATACATCACGCGCGGTCCGGGACCTCCCGGGACAGTCCCATTGTTTTCCGGGATTTCCGCCGAGTCCCGGTAATACCCAACATTAGTTTGGATTCCAAACGGACATATTACTGTACTTTGCGACTTTTCCTTGTAATTCCTACTATTAGTATTAATGTGTGTTACTGAATGCTTCCCTTGAGATGAAATGGATGATGGAATTTGGAAATTTATGGAAATTTTGAATCGATACCGTCCAACAGAAGAGTACTGTCTAGTGTTGTGAGTTTGTATGTGGGGGGTAATCTTCGGAACTGCTAATTCAATTCAGAAAATTCTTCCACTCATGGGAGGCTACAGTATTCCCGAGTGTCATGGGAAATACTTTATGTTATAACAAGAAATTTCACGTGAACGAAGTCGCGGGCACGAGCTAGTAAATGATTGAGTCACTCTCGGTCAAGGTTGAGAGGTTTGATTAAGATAATTATGTTAATTTTTAATGGCATTAGGGTATAAAAGTAGATACGATAACGTATTGTTCTGCCTGCTTGGCTTCTAATTACACCACTGTTATGCTGTACGCACGAAGTAAATGTACCCTTATATCTAGGTACTGTATTTATAATTATTTCGTGGCTGTACGTGCTTATCAGGTTATTTTTTAAAGGCTGTTTAGTTCTTTCGTTTTGGATATTATGGGTTATTTTTATTTTTTTTGTACTTTGAGAGGCTCGTGGCTAAGTAATTACAGCTGCACGGGTCGACCGATCAGGGCCTCAAGTCTGCTATTACAATAGTGTCAGAATGGTTTATCATTGATTTCATAATTGTCGATTTTGACAAGTTTGGTAATCTACTAATATAAAGGCGTCATTATGACTTTCCAATGGTCAACCACTGACACTCCATTGAAAGAAATGGCATAAAATGGTAATCTCGTACATAATGACAAATGAATTTTAATGTTATTTGCTATATAAGAACTTCTTGCTACTTCAGATTGCAAACACTAATACGTAATATGTAAAAATATATATTAAATGAAATCTAGCATAGTTTTTCTCAAACCAATGATCGACTATTATGAATTTAGCAGATTACGAACTTTTAGCAAAATGACAATGGGATCGTGTTGGAATGACGAATTTTAAAAAATAGCAGATTTGGGCCCCTGGTTTAGCTATGCTTGCCACGGTCGGTCCGTGGACCGTCTTTACATACTGAATCCCCTCCGTGCCTCGGAAAGTCCCGGCTGTCATTCTTGGATCTCTGACAGTCGTTAATTGTCGTCAGAAGCCCGAAAGTCTGACAACCAGTCTTACCAAAGGGTATCGTGTTACCCAGTAGGCAACTGGGTTGTGGAGGTCAGATAGGCAGTCGCTCCATGTAAAATACTGGTATTCAGCTGTAGCCGGTTAGACTGGGAGCCGGCCCCAACATAGTTGGGAAAAGGTTATGTTAAATATGACTCGCGACTATATCAGGTACTTATTTACAGAATTATATTCATTAGAATCATTAATACATCTTCCCAAGTTAGATTTGTACCACAAGAACAAATCTCTTATGGAAAAGTGTTTATGGTACAAATCTAACTTAGAAAGATGTATTAATGTTTCTAATGATTATAATTATGTAAATACGTACCTGTTATAGTCGCGAAACTAATTTTGATCAAGATACAACCTGACACTGACCTGCAAATTGCAAAAAAGGTAAGAAAATTTGAATTTCGCGGTCTACCACTTCGGTGCACTCTTTCATTTGAAGGAAACCACAGCAGGCACAATAAAAATTAACAACTAAGCTAACAAAGTTATTCACTAACATGTCAAATAAATAATAATAGATGTACATATCAATAAATCAATGTTTGAAAGGTTTGTGTATGTGAGTTTAAATGTTTGTAAACGCACCCACGATACAGGAGAAATTCCTAGTTTGGGGCAACGTTTTTTTTTTTTTTTTTTTAAGCTAAGGAAACAATCCAAAATAGAGGGTGTTTGGTAGAAAGACCAACATATTTTTTTGAGGGATTCGGAATGTCATTTGCTAGCACAATATTGTTTTATTTTTCATTTTTATTATGAATTTTGTAAATTGATTTTTTTACGACTTTGAAAGCACACAAGTCAGTTTCTAAAACTAATTGTACAGACGCCAGCAGGTCAACCTACCCCAATCTGTCAAATTTCTTTGATAGATTTTCAACTTTAGTGCAAAGGAATAAGGTTCATATTCAATTGGGAAAATCTGACAGATTGGGGTAGCTTGATGTTCTGGCCTCTGTACATAAACGTACCTTGTAGATAATACCAAAAAATAATTAATGCGCTCTATTACAACCACTAACAAAAAACGCGACGATGGTTCGGGTGATTAAAACGAAAAATATTATTATATCGATTCCCTACCGTGACACATAAGACAGGAAGTGTTATGGGTGAAAACTAGTATAATATGACACTATCCTTAAGAAAATGTCGGTCCTTCTACCAAACATTCTGCAGAATAACCTGTTCTACTAGGGAATGTAACTGAGCCTACACATTTCGTGTAGCACTTGCGTAGCATCGAGACTCAATGCTACGGATTGCGTCGAATGTGGTAGCACAAACTATTACGCGCTGCGGAAAAAATACGCCTCTCTGGTGCGCCGGGTGCGGGCTAGCCCCAAAATTAAGTTTTTTCAAGAACTTGGTAGTTGTTGAATGTAATTTGTACAAAATCAATTGAAAAAAAAAATGAAAGTCAATTAAGTTTTTGTAAAAGAGTAATCGTGGAGTTTCTAGCCGGCTCTTCTCCGAAACGACCGATTTGGAACCGTACTCCTAGCTTCTCAGGTTTCATAGTAGTTTTTAAGAAATGCAGTTACTTATTATTGACTCTTTGTTTTATAAATTAAAAGTAGCTTTTCGTGTCTATCTGCGTGACCGCGTTGTTTGTCTAAACTGCGTAAAGTATTTTGATGTGGTGTCCACCATCATTTTGAGAATTTATTCCGGAAGGTTTAAGTTATTCTTATTAAACTTAGTGCTGATTTTTCCATCGCCAAATAATTTTTATTCGTGGAGTAAAATTAACGTCTCACAGTTTTTGTATGGAAGAATTGTCAAAAATTCAACATTATTCCTCCGATAAAGTTAGCCGGCGTTAAATTGGAAAAATTAGCCCTTAGAAATAATAAAGAAATCTCAAATTTTTGTCCAGTTGTAAGAACCGTGCGAAGCAGGGGCCGATCGGTAATCCTACTTCCTTCTATATAATATTACTAGCGGTCCGTCCCGGCTTCGCACGGGTGGAAAAAAAAAATAAAAAAAGCCTATAATAATCAGTGATAATGTAGCATTCAAATGGTAAAAAAAATTTTAAAATCGGTCCAGTACTTTTTGAGCCAATTCGTTACAAACATACTTACATACAAATCTTTCCTCTTTATAGTATAGAAGTATAGATAAACGTGAAAGTTTGTGAGGATGGATGGATGGATGTTTGTTACTCTTTCACACCAAAACTACTGAACGGATTCTGATGAAACTTTACAACAATATAGCTTATACATCAGAATAACACATAGGCTACAATTTATAAAGATTTTGTGTGATTTGGCCATAATATAACGATAAGTATATTGAGTATGCCTTCTCGGTAAATGCTTTGCTCTGTAGATGTCTTAGTCATTAGTTACTAGTATTACTAGTAATATTATAAACGCGAAAGTTTGTGAGGATTGATGGATGGATGTTTGTTACTCTTTCACACCAAAACTACTAAACGGATTCTCATGAAACTTTACGACAATATAGCTTATACATCAGAATAACACTTATGTTACTTTTTATCCCGACATTCCCACGGGATCGACACTAATGCGGGTGAAACCGCGGGGTGCTAGTAAATAAATAAAAATAAGTGTAGGTATGATGTAGCGAGTACAAAAAACACCATAGATTCGTCTGCTATCGAGTAAGTATGCAACACACATGTAATAACAGATTATTGAACTAGCTGCTCGTCGCACAGCATAATGACACATTTCCTACAACTATTACTGTTCTTGCGCAAACATCAGCGTTTGATAATGTAGTGATGGAGTTAACGATTTGCTGTCACTTAAAATGGAGCTGAGAACGATTCTCCGACCATATAAAACCGTTATTTTGATACAATATTTCTGCTGAATCATCTTATTTCAACATAATATTCGAATTGGACTTTCTAACCACTGTACTTTTGGTAATTGTTAATTTGTCACCACGTGTTTGAGTAGCGAGGCAGTTTTGGTTCGTCCAATGATGACTGTGGGTATACAAAAGATTATGAAATAACTTAGATGAATAATATGGGTGAATTGCCCAAGCAAAAAAATACACGGCAAACCTGAGAACGGTAGTGCAATGTGCTGATTATTAATTTTATATATTTTTTCTCAACAACGTAAGTATTTCTCTACCTTGGCAAAAAAAATCATTGGTATCTACCCTCTAATATACCCAAAAAAAAAATTACAAAGTGTTATTTTATCATCACGGTGACCTGTCCTGAACCCAATTCCGCTCATAACATACCTTCTCCTGCAAATACATTCGTAATATGGATTTAAATTGATTTTGTTATCATTAAATTATAATATATTCGATCAAATAAAACAATTTTTGTTTGTTTATCTTCTTTCTCATGGATTTGACAGGCAGTCAACTTTTGTCTGGAAAAAAGTTATCATTTCAGAGGACAGTAAGTTTTAGTAGAATAGCCACATCAACATTGCGTTGTTACGCCCCTTTCACCTTTTCTCACTCCGGATCAGTCCGGCTTAAGCTCTCGGCGCGAACGCACCGGTCCCAACGTCTTGCGGTTTCCCGCCAAAAAAGTAAGTTTATCATTTCAGTAATATGGGGACAAAAATAGTTTCATTTCGGTGGCTGTTATAACTCGTGCTAGATTTGTTTAATTTGTTTCAAAATTGTGTATTAAATTCGCAGTAAGTAGTGTTCATATTTTTTAAATAATTTTTTTTCGGAGTTAAATGTAGAACTAACCTCTATTTTATCATCTCAGTGTTATCATTTCAGTGGATTCGGTGGACTGTTATACCAATTACAGTCCACCGGAATTAAAAGTATCTCCGAAATGATAAAAACATAAAGTTTTAGAGATCCTGGTGTCAAATACAAAGTCATAGTTTTGTAATGTACCTACTTTTACCTAGAGTGTCGATTAGATTATTTAGGTGTATTTGTTGTGTAATATTTGTGCTTAAGATATATAATATATACATATATCTATGTAGTTAGTACATGTTTACTATACTTTAGATACACATTTGTTCGGCTCAACGAAAATGTGATGAGTGTGTGGGTCACCACAGTGTAGATTATTATACCTACTAATTGTCAACAAAATAATTATTTCGAGGGTTTACCTTCAATATAAGTCACTTACCTTTATTTTTATATCATTTATTACGAGTAAATAACAATAATAAATAATATTTGATATAATTACAAAATTTCTTAATTTTACAAGATATAACAAATAAGTTAAAGAGCATTTAAACGTTATATGAAAAAAAAAGAGATATACCTATGTGATGAGAAATTGCCTGTGAGAGTGTTTGTCTGAGTCAATGCAAGAGAGCTAGTGTGTGAGCGCGTGGTGTATCTGAAGGTATAGTATTTTATAGGATCATAGTATAGTGTGTATGAATGTATGTCTGTGGATATGAGAAAGAAGAAAATTGAAAAGCGTGTATTTTGATTTTAGGATGCCGCGGCCTAAGCAACAGACTAGAGAAGAAAGGTTGGAAAAAAGGAGGTTGTATGAAAGAAGAAGAAAAGAGAGAATTAAGAGCAATGAAGTCTCACGCGAAGAGTTTTTGAGAAAAGACAGAGAAAGGTATGCCAGAAAAAAAGCAGCGGGATTAATTGTTTCAAGGCATCTAATGACCCCTAAAAAATTAAGAATCCTAAGAAGAAAAAACAAAATAAGTGCTGCTGCTTATTACCAAAGAAAAAAAAATAGAGCAGCTCCAGCTCCTATAGCGGCTCGTGCTAACCCTCTGGATGAGACAATTGGGGATCAAAGTGATGGTCCTGGACTAAGCACTTCCTGTCACAGTTCCTTCTTGCCTACTTTACGGCGCAGCTTACGATTGAACAGCAATAGTATTAGTACGAATATCCAAATCCAACGTTCTAATACTACAGAAGCTAGAAGCTTTCATCGGGTATACACAAGCAGTCCACGACAAACCCTGCTATCAACGCATCAAAATTTTGTAAATTTTGACTATAGCAATCCTGGTCCAAGCACTTCTCGTCAAGGGAATCCATCTTCGGCTCGGCGCTGCTTGCCGATGAATAGCGATAGTACAATTGGTTCCAATATTCAACATCATATTGATGACAATGTAGTAACTGGCACTCATTGTGTACAACCAAGTGGCGTACAACGAATAACATGTCCATCAAATCTAAGTAGTATCGAGTCAACATTATGCCCCAACAGCCCTGTTTCAGACTCGTCAATTACATCTGTAGAATTCAAGCGAGGACTTAAAGACAAATTTCGAAAATATCAAAAAACTAAAACTAAGCTAATAACAGAATTACAAAACAAATTATTACAGGTCACTAAGGAAAAAGAAATGTTCAAAAAAAGGTGTAACAGACTACAAAGCAATCATATGATTTTGAAGAAAAGTACCCAAAAAGGAGAAAAACCAGCAGTAGAAGTCATAAAACCTGATGAAAAAAAAAATCGAATTCTCAGGAGGGTGGTGAAATTTTTAGAAGATGATGAAAATTCAACACTGTGTCCTGGAAAAAATGACACCATATCTAGACATGGATTAAAAAAACAAAAAAGACTATTGACAGACACACTTAAAAATTTACACTTGAAATATTTGGGATCAGGAGAACCACCGATAAGCTATTCAACATTTTCAAGAATGAAGCCTTTCTGGGTCACTCAACCAAATGTGAATGCACGAAATACATGCCTATGTGAAAAGCACGAAAATATGAAACTTTTGATTGAATCTATGAAAAGAAACCGCCTTATCAAAGAAAATACAATATCCGACGTTTTAAGTAGCCTATGTTGTAGTAAAGATAACATCGATTGTCTGCAAAGAATATGCTCAAGTTGTAAAAATAGACTCATTGATTATCAAGAGTTTAATAATGAAGTGAACATAGCGTATTGGGGTTGGGAGAAGAATAAAAGCATATATGTCAAAAATAATGTAGAAAAATCTGCTATTAAAGTTGAAAAAGTAAGGCGTTGGGTGAAACCACTAGATTTAATAAAAAAATTCGAAGATAGCCTGAAACCATTCCTTAAACATTGCGTCAATAATAAAAATCAAAATCAAGCTTTCAAAACGTTAAAAGAGAATATGACTACGGAAGACTGTATTATACAAATTGATTTCAGTGAAAATTATAATGCCAAATATGGATCCGAAATTCAATCCCTTCATTTTGGTGGTAGCAGACAACAGTTCACTTTGCATACTGTCGTAATATATTTCAAACTCGACAACGAAACTTGCAAAACTCAGTCATTTTGTACTGTAAGTACCTCTTTAAGGCATGATGCTGCTGCAGTATGGGCACACCTCATTCCTGTTTTGCAAGAAATTGAGATAACTGCTCCTCTGGTTCGTAAACTTTACGTTATTTCTGACTCACCATCTGCGCAATACAGGAATAAAAATATATTATATATAATAACTCAGTTATCCTCCTATTGTCCGATGCTGACCCACATAATTTGGAACTATTGTGAGTGTGGTCATGGAAAAAGCGCAGCAGATGGAGTGGGTGGAGTATTAAAGAGAACGCTAGATAAACAAGTCTCATATCAACATGATATTACCAATATTGAATCGCTGGTACAAAACCTACAGTGTTATGTTAAAGGTGTGAAAATTGAAACAGTTGAAGATTATCAGGTGACAGAAAAAGATTGGCTCTTGCCCAAAGACTTAAAGACTTTTCCGGGAACTATGAAAGTTCACCAAGTTGTTTGGTCTAAAGAGTCAGGAAACCGTTTGGCACTTCGACATCTGTCCTGTATTGAAAGAGAATGCCTAAATAAAACTATTAGGTGCCCTCACGGCAAGCATTTAGGTTTTCATGACTTCACTGGGATTCAATCAACGAATTTTGCAAATAATACAAATATAGCACATCTGCGTCCAATTCAACTGTCAGAAAAATTAGTACTACGTCCCAAGCCATTCAATGAAAAGAATCTTTCCAAAAAATTACAAAGGAATAGTTTCATACATGAACCACACACACACTCAATCACAAACATTGAAATATCAATTATTAAGCCCTCAACATCCCATTCCTTTGATGGAATGAATAATCAAAAAGGAGAGAATGAGCAGGAATCATCGATAATACCCAAATCATTGCTCGAAAAATATGAAAACTTCAATGAATTTAGCACTCCATCGTGTTCATTTTTTGAAAACAATGATACTGAAATTATTGAAAAGTATGAACGGACAAGAAATATTGACAGCGAAGAAGAAATCATGATTACAGCCAAGAAGAGAAAAGTAAGAAGATTATCTTCGTCTTCGTCCAGTTCTGATTTGAATATTTTTTGATTTTTGTTATTGTATATTTAGTTTTTTAAATATTTGCTGTCATTTAATGGCATGACTTGTTTTAGGTAGGAAGTTAAACTTATTAAAGAAGACTGATGACTATAATAATTATAGTAAAGACGTGCTGTGGTGTGATAATTAAAGAAGATTTGTTTATTAGGTACATATCTAAATTAAAAACCTATATTTATAGTCATGAAAAGAGGCTGATTAGTGAATTTGAGAAATAATTGTGTGATTTAAAGTGACATGATGAAAAATTAATCTTTAAGCTACATACTTGAACCTACTCGTAAATACGTACCCAGAAAGACTGTTTTATTGGAATAACTATAATTCGCATTAGGTATAAGAATTACTTATACATAATTGCGAATTATAGTTATAGGTAGAACAAAACTTTGTTGTTTTTTGTTCTATTTAGATATGTACGTTTCTCTATTGTTGTAGTAATTTAAGAATAAAGTGATCTCAATCTCAGGTTTCTGTTATGTTTCATACGTTTATGTAAAAGGATTAAAAGTACTAAGCTATTACTACTAAGATATTTTTATAATGTTTCTTATTCATTTATTGTATTTTAAAAATATAAGAGTTGATTTAATTTTAGAAGTTTTACTGATATACCTGTAGAAACACTATTCTCCTCTCGTTACCAATTTAACTAAATTATACCTAGCATTTTTCTCTTAGTGCAATAGGTAGACATTAGGTATTACTATTAATGGCATAACTTACAAATGCAACCATCATATTAATCAGAAACTTTAAGCTTTCTAATCGCGATACGTTGATTCTTTTGAAAATATATCAAGTAAATTAGTATTAGTACATAAACAAGCAAAAATATTTATTTAAGGTTACCAGCATTTACGATAAAGTTTTCCAACATTTTCACACAACAACAACCACAAAAATTACCAAAGGTTATAAAAGTAAAGAAACTATTCATTCATATCATAATAAACATTACATTACATTAATATCATTCTTTGAGGTTATTGTAACCTCAAAGAATGATATATGTAATAATACTAACTGTAATATCTGTATATTAATGATGATATTAAAAAAACTGTGTACTGTCCTGTCTCAGTGTTTATCTAAAATTTGTGGAAATCAAACCTAACAAAGTACGGAACCCTGGCTGGGGGCACGGTTGTTCTTAGCTGTATCATTTCGGTGGATTTATCATTTCGGTGGTAATTTTTATCATTTCGGTGGACACTTTTAATTTCAGTGGACTCTTAAAACTTTATCCTTAAATATTTATGTAAGTTTTGATAATATTTGATGTCCACTCACGCACAATGTTATAAAATAGACTAAAGTATTATTTGTCACTAAAAATATATAGATTGCATTGAAATAAAAAAATCCCACCGAAATGATACATAAAAATCTCTTGTTGAAATTCACCCATATATACTATGTTCTTACTTTGGTGGAAGCGGGTAGTCGGATTCTGAATCTGAAGCGCAGTCGCCTCTTACTCCGAACGCGTTTCTGCAAAATTTCATATGTACCAACCCTATCGCATCGCATCGCCTGCGCTATTAATTCGTTTTCGCTTTGTGTTCTTTCTCACTTTTTTTTTTTTTTGCTCGACTCCTTAGGGTCTAAGGGTCAGCGCAGACAGAGAGGAGCGCTGCGGAGAGGATTTTATTAAGGCACTCGAAAATCAACTTTATTTTATTGAAATAAAGTGCATATATGTAATTATGCTTAAACCTGACAAAAAATGCTTACGCGTCGGATACGCGAGAAGGCACGAGCGTGTTTATTTCAATAATTTTAAAGTTGATTTTCGAGTGCCTTAATAAAATCCTCTCCGCTGCGCTCCTTTCTGTCTGCGCTGACCCTAAGGGTTATGTTCGCGTTGCGTTGCGTTGTGTTGTTGCGTTTTTTGTTATGTTGTGTATTCCTTGAGAATTGGGCTAAGTACCAAATGCAAAAATATTTTCACAAAATCGACTGACACTTCCATAGATTAGCGGGTACAAATAAACAAACAAACAAACTCTAGGTTTACTATAACTCACTTACTAATAAACGTATTACCTATATCAGATGAATAGTTATACACCGATTTCTTTCTTTCAGTCGTCAGTAATTTGACTTTCTAACTAACTATACAGACGCTATGCAACATTTATTAACTAGCAAGGGGGTTGGTGGTTGGTATAGCAATAGATAGATTTTGTATCTCTGTCATTCTAGTAAAATTATTGACTCCCATATCATAACTAATTCATTCATCCACTTTTCATTCATTTTACAATAAATTCGCATGATTCCTACCCTCGGGCAGACCACGCATGTCATCCTACATAATCCGATTACAGGGGATTACTCGACGTTGAAAAGATGCATTTTGATATTGGAGTGGACTGCACAATGTAATCGATATGAGCTCTCGAGTGATCGGACGAGTTGGGTAATCGATTGTTATGCAAGCATGAGAGGGATAGCTTGTAGCTTAGATAATAAGTCTTCGTGTAGTTCATATAATGTGATTTTCTCCTTTATATATTTATTTATATACAACGTGTAACGTTAAATGCGCAAAACCTACAATGACCAAAACTATTTTTTATTTTAAAGCTAACTATTTTTATTAAGAAAATCGTGTTGATACTTGCATTATTTTATGCATTCAAAATTGAGTCTTATTACCTTAAAATAAGACTTAATTTTCTTTGGCTCAATCGGCGGATTGTATGGCAAAATACATAAATTTTGAAAAAAAAAAACATAAGTATTAAAAATTACTGAAATCGATTCTGTAAAAATCTCACCGTGATAACTTAAGTGAAGTGAGCGTGAAGTGAGCTATCAATAGGGACAATCCCTAACATCAGGTGGAATGACAGCTCATTTCACCTTAGTGTTCACGGTGAGATTTTTACAGAATAGCACTGCAGTAGTCAATTATGAACAAACTACTCGTATTTTCAGGTTTTGCGCATTTATCGTTACACGTTGTATACTTTATTCTCTTACTTACTCCTCCCATCCCTCCTTCTTCCCTTACTTTTTTCCTTTAATGTAGGTTTAAGAAGATGGTGGATGTTAGTCTTCCAACTATCGGAAGTAGGTGTCCAAAAGTTGTAGCAATACTTTTATTCCTACAAATTTTTGTAAGAAAATGCCACGTTACATAATTAATGTAAGACCTCATACACCCCAATTAGTCTGGAGTTAAAAACATAGTACCTACCTACTTTTTTTTAAAGCTAAGTATTCCTTTTATTTATTTACTCACTTATAAAATACATTATTAAATATTTTTTTTTATAAAATAACATTTATTTTATAAAAAAAAAATTGTAGTCCGCCGATATTGGGATCAGGGTCCAAGCTACCGGTGGTTAGGGCTCCAGGGACAGGAACCTCCTCACAATACGAGCCGTGTCAAGGAGTACTTGATCAAACCGCCTAACGAGATCCTTGAGAGATGTTGATTGAGGTAAAGCTATTGTTGACCCTATCATTACTATAATCATTTAAAATTGAGTATTATTGCTTTGAAATAAAAGTTAATTGTCTTTAGCTCAATCAGCCGTCAGTATGGAAAAATACATAATTTTGAAGTTTAAGTACCAAAATCGATTCAGTAGTCAATTGTGAACTAAGTTCTATCAAGAATTGCGTTTATTCTGTTAAATCTTGTATATCGATTATTATCGATACCTAGTATTGATTGTTAATTTTACATTTGGTGGTGCTTGCTTGATGCTGGTGTGTTTGTATTTAGCCTTGTCTTCACCAACGTTTAAATCAACTGATTAAATATTTAACAGTTCTATATTTAAAATTTCCTTAGAAAATTTGACATAAATCAACTGTCTATATACCGAACCGTCGGTTTGAATGTTGGTGAACTCAGGCCTAGTACCTAGTCAATCGGAGATTGATTAGACTGTGTAAGCATTTTGTTTTTTTTTTGTATTCTTGAGTAAAACTAAATCATTTATTTACTGCCATTCTTGAGCGAAAATGCTATAAATAAATATTAGCGTATACTTAGTGTTCAAATAATGTACCGGTCTACAAATGACAATGAGCAAAGTTATTCACTGTATATTTGTTCATATGGCGCTGGCTATCTTTACTTGAAAGTACTAAGAACTGTTAGAAAATAAGCCTTCATAACTCACATTAACACATTTTTAGGTATTTCCCAAAGCAAGAGGGAAAGTAAATTATTAATTATTTAATTATTATTACACTTACTTACACTTTCGTCCACATTTCAGTAATAACCTAGCTAGGTGGTTATATTTTGTAACAACATTATAATAACCAATGCCTGTAGCAAGAAGTAGATATAAATAAAAATTTATGATAATAATTATGTACTAGGACGAAGTTTTCTTGCCAGAAACAAGAACAATTAATTTGCTATCCAGCACTTAGACACCTCAGCTTGTTCACCATCCATTGAAAATGTCCCGTACTTAAACATAAATCTTGTTAATAAAAGCCCTCGTTTAATTAAAATCCTCTATTCAGGCCAGTTAGGATGATGCTGCACATCTCATCTCCTCAATGGAACCTATTAATCACGCCAAATAGATGGTACAGCGAGTAGGTAAACTATTGTTAGGTTGTGCTTGTTAGGCATTCATTTGAGAAACTTTGTAAAATGGATAAAGTTGGGTGCACACTGAACTTTCTATCAAGAGCAACATCTACACTTGCGTGCAAAAAAATCGACCCACCCCATGCGTTTCGATTTGAAACAATATTATTCAACAAGTTTTACTAACAATATCCTAATATATTGTATAGTAAAACCTTCCTGAAAGTATGTAGATTACATTAATGAAAGAATTATCAAAACTGATTCATGAATTTTCAAGAAAATCGCGAACTTACAAATATGGGTGTTGAATAAAGAACCTCCTTTTTTTGAAGTCCGTTAACAAAATCAATTTTGATTAAACAATCCGAACTCTACAAGTGCAAATCGGTCCCTTATTTCAGTTAATGCATGATAATGCACGACCGCACACCGCAAGAGTTGTAAGACAGACTCTCGCCGCAGCTAACATCAATGTCCTGCCCTGGCCTGCTCAGTCGCCAGACTTGAACCCGATTGAGCATGCATGGGATATGCTACAGAGAAGAGCTCTGCCGAATATGGAGGGTATCCAGTCGCAAGAAGACCTTTTTTTGTTGTTGCAACGAACATGGGCGGCCATTCCACAGCGTGATTTGGATGAACTCATTTTGAGTATGCCAAACCGATGTTCTTATGTTGTTAGTGTTCGCGGTAGAAACACGGATTATTAATTGTTTAAGTTACCCAATAAAATTTTAGAGAAAACTGTTATTTCAGTCTTTTTTTCGAACTTTTGTGTTAGTGGTTCAAATGTCAAAAATCCCTTTATTAGGAAAATGGCAAATTTCTTTATTAATGCAAAGGTGACTTGGTTTATCGTTACTGTGACAAACGAAAACACTTTATTTGATGAATCCTTAAAGAAAATTTTAATTAATATCAATCAGGAGAAAAGTTATTGCAAAAATATATGTTGATCCCTAGACACTTTTGATGTGTGTAGTAATAAAATCAAAACAAAGCTTTCTAACAGTTTTTCTAACTTTGAGTTATCGACTCTAACTTCTAAAAGATCAACACAAATTCTGGTTTCCTATGATATCCTAGAGGGATTTGAATAGGTACCTAGTTTGTGTCGTGCATAATCTTGTGTTTGTGTGGTGCAAGACCTGACTTTCCG
Organism: Globia sparganii; assembly: GCA_949316385.1. Taxonomy (NCBI): domain Eukaryota; kingdom Metazoa; phylum Arthropoda; class Insecta; order Lepidoptera; family Noctuidae; genus Globia; species Globia sparganii. Next base: position 25,585,853 of record OX438653.1, on the reverse strand, counting down.
GGTGCGTCTTAGGTACAGTCAGCAAAGGAGATAAGTATGCAAGTTTAGTAAGAACCTGATTGAAGTTTTCGAATAAAATTTAATGTAATTAATAAACAGTTCATTTATCAAATTATTAAATTTCATTCGAAAACATCAATCGGTTTCTTAATAAACTTCAACTATAATCGACGACCCAGCATACTTGTCTCATTTGCTGACTGTACATTGTTAATACATAGTATACATACAATACACATCGTCTATCGAAGAAGTCAACTAAGGTCTTGCATTACAGAGCCTCACGCAAGCATTACCTACTTATAGCAAATCTCAACCAATGAAATGGCTTTTAACTAGTTTTAAGGTCTCTTTGAGTTTTGAGTGGGATTCTGCAATACGGGCCTAAATGTTTCTCTATTGAAAAACAAAAATTTTCCTTTTATATACTTTTAAATCCAAAACCACTTAAAATGTATGGAAAATACCAACTTAAATAATAATAATAATATTCCACAACTATCACACAACGCCATCTAGTCCCAAGCTAAGCAGAGCTTGTGTTATGGGTACTAGACAACTGATAAACATACTTATATATTTCGAAATACATAAATGTTATAGATAAATTACACCCAGACACAGAACAAATGATCGTGCTTATTACACAAATACTCGTCCTGGGTGGGAATCGAACCCACGACCTCCGGCATAGCAGTCAGGGTCACTAACCACTAGACCAACAGGCCTGACAAAAAAATGAAAAATGAAATGAGCCATTAGCATTTCTAATATATATAGGTAACGGTAATTGCCAGTCATTTAGTTTCACGATTGTACGTAATATTCAACAGTAATCATGTGATAACGTCGTTCAACCCAGCTTGAATAATTTAATAAAAATTTTAATTATTTCTATATATCCAGTGGTAAATTTACATGTTAACTGGTTTCTAATATAATTTTTTCACTGTCTTTCTTATATTGGATATCTAATTGCTTAATTAGTTTCGGAAATGAATGATAAAACTCGTTTTTTTGTTAGAAAACGTTAATTTAATGTTTTGTCACATTTTACATATTACGTTTTAAATTGCAGGTAAGTCAAGTTTAATAGATAATTTGGTAGAACTTGCCAATTTAAGAAGTAAGTACCTACTTTAAAGATAAAGATGCTTTTATTTGTTTAAACATGTGTAACATGATACATAGATATACATACATATAGATGGAATAAAATATTGCTGGTTCAACATGTTTTGCCATATTCGGCGTACAAAATAGTGTTAGTTTATTTAATTGGAATTATAAAACGAAAATAATTAATATAGAGTCAAAATTCAATCAATTCAAATACAGTCAATACAAAAATATAGTCAGAAAAAAAAATAATAATTAAAACAATAATAAATAAAATGAACTAAACTACTACATAAATAAAATTAATTAAATTTAAAAAATTTCATTTAAAAACTCCGTAACGTTATAGGATCCCTTACTAATTAGCAATTTTTTAACTCTTTCTCGAATGAATTAAATTCATTTCCTTATATGAATTAGGAATTTAAGAATAATTAATATAGAGTCAAAATTCAATTAATTCAAATACAGTCAATTACAAAAATATAGTCAGAAAACAAATAAAAAATAAAATAATAATATATAATAACTTTTGTTTTAAACTTTTCGCATATTATTGGGGCCTCATCGATATACGTATTATAATAGAGGTATCGATGTAGAGCCCGCACTACATAATGTCCCGCGTGTCCTGCTGTCTGCACGCTACAGGAGCTGATGGACGCTACTGAAGGTTCTAAACTCGTAGACAAATTATGGACTGACTTTATATAAAGGGCTACAGGTTAAGTCGACCTAGATCCTTTATGAGGTTGTAGTTTCCATCATTCCTGACTGATTTGACTATGAAGCACCACACCCCAAACTAAACCCTTTTCAAGATAGGGGACTTTGAAGTTTTTTTTTGTGCAATTTTAGTGTAGTGAATAATAAAGCAACTTATCTACTACACAAAAATCGCAAACGCAAATAAATTAGAGGCAAAACACAAAAAAAAATGTCAAAAAACCATTTTTTTAAGTTTAAAGTCCTATATCTAGAAAATGGTTAAGTTTGGGGTGAGTTTGGGTTTGGGGATCTAGGTCGACTTAACCTAAATATAGCCCTGTATATTGCCATCGAGCATCGACACGCTAGAAAGAAAACTAGATAATAGGGTGTCTCAATTAATAAATAAATATAGGTACTTATATACTTTTTAAATTATTTTAGTAGGTAGTCGACATCACTTTATGGTAGGTACCTACTAACTAGAAACGATTATAAAAAACTGCGTCTTTTTCACACTTTTCCTCACCATTTTTAATTTTATGTGCCCTAAAGTACTTCCCTAATGCTCCGTTATAGGGTCAAATATTAATAATAATCTCGGTGTATCGCCGCCCTACACAATATTTTCGGCTCGCACGTGACGTCGCATGAAAGTGACGCATCTAAACGTTTTGTTCCCTCTGTTTGTGCTTACCCTCCGCAATTTTGAGTTATAATAAATTTTATTAACACTCTTCTGTAAGTAAACGACCTTTTTAAGGAAATTTAGAAGAACATGTTGGGAAGTAAAATTAGGTAACATAAACTATTAACATTGAATGGAGTAAATATTTCCATGTTGTTGTTGTTCTAAAGTGTTTTTTTTAGAGTTCATTAACAGCCGACACTACCTCAGCTAAAATTCACTCTTTATCTCGCTCGCACGATACTGCTCGCGGACTGAGTGAGATCGAGACAGAGTGCGGTGCTAGGCGGCTAGGCGGCAGGCAGCGCCAATAGTTTAGGTATCTGCTTTTTACGGTGAAAATAATGGTAATTAAAAAAAAAAATAACATAAGACCTGCTTTATAGTTAGTTCCGTTAGTATACAAAGTTTCATGATTTAATGTGAAGTATTTTTTGAATACCAGCGGTTTATTGTTCGGTTTGGAGGTAACTTTGAATTTTTTTTCTATCGAGAAAATTGTATGAAATCGTGTTTTCGTCTAACATAAGACCTAACATTAATCCTCAACTTTACCATATATTTATTTCAAAATTAATGCTGCAGTATTTTCGACATAACGGAGGATCATGCTAAGCGATTAGTATAGGCCCTTAAATTTAACACATTTTTTGCTTCAACGCGGATTTTAATTATATATATATAATTATATAAACAATGTATACAAAAACTTGTAAAACATTTTAAAAGAGTAACGGTGGAGTTTCTTGCCCATTCTTCTCCACACGAAAACTACATTTTGGAATGGGCGACTAGAATCAATTCTATTTTTTCATTTTAAATTTTGACGTTCAAAAGTGCCTTTTAAGTGCCTATTTGAAATAAATGATTTGACTTTGACTTTGACTTTGATATTATAAGTACCTAAATACCCACTTGAATAATGTGAAGGACAGTTTTTATACAGTTTACGTTATATTCTACTAGGTACGTCTTTTTTTACATTTATTAACCAGGATTTGAAACTAACATTCACGACTTTGAGAGAATTCAAAAAAAGTTAGTTGGCTGACCAAAGCACAAGTTACGTACCTGGTTTTGTAATTAATTTCAAACAAAACTACTCGTATACAAACGAAAATAAGTATAGCGTCGAAAAATTCATACGCATCGCTGTCGAATGGTAATGTACCCATGAGACTGCATGAGGTTCTGGGTCCGATTCTGTGTCGGGAAAAGTGTTATTAGGTTTTTCCATCAGGAACTTAATAGCAGCCCGGAGTCATCTATGCCCGGTTATTGGTTAAGGCTCGCCCCTTGTTACAAGGGATTTAAACATAGCTGGCGAAATGTCGTGTACCCCTCTGCCTAAACCTTCGAGGAATCCAGACGTGATGTTTTGTGTTTCAAGGTACTAAAACAAAACTTAGTAAACCTACTTTTGCTGACACCAAAATATTCCAATTTGTCCCCAATGCGTTTGACATTGATAGCATAACTTTCAATGTAGCACACCGTATCTTTACCGACCATCAAAAAATTGGAAAAGTTATACAATTTACTGAAAACAGCACCAATAATACTTTATAGATATATGGGAGTTATTTCAAATTACACGCTACATTAACCCAGAATTAAACCTGTACCATTACGTAACACAATATCAATCTCAATCTGAATCATTTTAAAGGTTATTGCTAATCCATTGCTTCTTATGTTCGAAAAATTTCTCTGATCAACAACGTAAATAACGCAATGAATGTCGTTAAACTGTCAAAATAAAAGCCATTGCTACTGATTAGCTACGCAATTATCCCTCTGTTTTTTATAATTATGTTTTTTTATAATTATAATTATGTATAGGAAGATACAGAACCTGTCAGAATTGCTTAAATCCTTCTCTTACGAAACAACAGAAAAACTTGTGGTAACATAACACTTACATTCCTGTAACAACAACCTTATTACATAAACACCGCCCCCTCACTCACGCTCAATACTCGCATACCCCACAATACACACATACACACACACACCCTCACTCACACACACACCCTCACTCTAACACACCCTCACTCACACACACCCTCACTCTCACACACCCTCACTCTCACACACGTAGTTAGTACCTTTATTTTAATAATTTTCTTTCTTTTTAATTACTAGTCTGGAACAAATGTATCATATTTTTTGACCTGGGCGTTGATAGCTGCGCCACAGTTTTAACTTTTGTAGCTATCTTCGTTTCCTTATGTAAATTTTGTGTCCTGAAACTTGTTCTAAATAAACTTTTATTATTATTTATTATTATTACTTATTATTTGATGGTATTGTAATGGTACGTAGGTAAATACATTTGAATTGAACTGATAGTAGTCTTGATAAGGAAAATCCATAATTATAGATTTTTATCTCTCATGTTTCAGTATTTTCAAGGATGAAATTTACTAATTGCGATGGTGTTTTGAACTCTTGATGTAAAAAGTACTCTAATGAAATGCCGACCGCACAGTGGCGCCCTCATCGTTTGTTTGGTTATTTCATACAATTCACAGTGAAAATGCAGAAAATAAGCACGTTAAGTTGTGCTTCACAAGATTATACGTTAATATTATTAGAAGCGGTAGTTTTATATTGTTTAGTTTTATTATAATCCTTAAAACGGAATATAAATTGTATGAAAAAACCAAACAAACGATGAGGGCGCCACTGTACGGTCGGCACAGTCTTAAACTATAACTATAATAATATATTAATTATTACGAAAAATTTATAGCTTATTCAACATATAATGTTCCCACTGGCTGGGACACAGGCCTCCTCTCGATGAGAGGGAGTGGGTCATAATCCACCACGTGGGCCCAGTGCTGGTTGGTAGATGTCACATGTCTTCGAATTTTTGGTTCTAGGACATGCCGGGTTTTCTCAAGACGTTTTAAGGGCCGTTTTGAGGACTGTGGTGATGAAATTATTTACACAAACTAAATCGCCTGCCTGTGTTCGAAGCCACGACCTACGACTTGTAAGTCAGGGCCGTCACCACTGGGCACCACTGGGCTACCACTGCTCTCACTTATTAGTCTCTCTATTTAGTTTTTGGTATCTGGAATTAACTGATTTAGATGTCTACGATAGAGAAATATTTTAGTTTGTTTAATAGTTTTAGTTAGGCTAGGATATTATATTTTTACTAGCTGACCCCGCAAACATCGTTTTGCAAACAAAAACAAAAATAAGGGTATGAGAAATAGATAGTAGCCGATTCTCAGACCTACCCGATATGCACACAAAATTTCATACAAATCGGTCCAGCCGTTTCGGAGGAGTATGGTAACTAACACTGTGACACGAGAATTTTATATATTTTTATAATTATAATTATTAATTAGGTATAAATTGTTATTTAGGTATGTGTACATTTTATTTTATTTCCGAATAAACCATTTACCAATACATATTTTTTATAGACTAGCCTAGTAGCGTGATTTTAAGAAGCCTTCTTCAAGAGTTGGGCTGTCAAATGCAAAAAAAAATCAGCTGTTCCCTACATTAATATGTTCGTATAACTCGTCAAAATGTAGGGAACCGCTGATTTTTTTCGCGACTTCAGGTTGGGTCTAGGGATGTAAAGCAGTAAAATTACCACGGTAAAATACGGTAAACAACGTTTTTTACCGTAAATTTCGGTATTTTACGGTAAAAAACGATAAGAAACGGTAAAAAACGTAAAAATCGTAGTTTTACGTTCTACAAACTTAAATACGGTAATGAATGAGTGTGTTTGTTACTCTTTCAATATGTATATGAATATGAATTATTCAGTTCAAATATGAATACATAATAATATTAAAAAAATAATAATAATAAATTAAATATTATGAATTATACCACGTCATCGATTTAATAATATACGTATGTTATGTGCAAAGGCCAGTAAAAATTAAAATTTTAGTTTTTGGAAAATTACTTGTATTTAGTATTAAACTAACTACAGTTCTCAGAATCAACAATTTAAATAATAAAATTAAACAAATGACAATACAAAAAAAAAAAAGAAAAATAAAATAAAACTATAATCTATCGCATTCATTTTGCCGTACAACTTGACGGAGCGCACTTGTCAGAAACGTCGCATTTTGATTTTGTAACCCCACGCGCGCGTGATATAAAATAAATTAAAATTTAGAATGTTACGCCACCGGTAATTTTACCGTAAATTACGGTAAAATTACCGTATTTTACCAGCGTTTTCGGTAAAATTACGTAATTTTGCAACCGTAGTTGGGTCCCATTGTAAAAGTTGTTCATAACGATGAGTGCAATGACCTCTTCAGAGGTTGTTGGTGTTTTTCCAATAACCCTGTATAGATAGATTAGGTAGGTATAAGTTGTTATTTATGTACAGTCAGCAAAGGAGATAAGTATGCAGGGTCGTCGAATATAGTTGAAGTTTAGTAAGAAACCGATTGATGTTTTTGAATAAAATTTAATGTAATTAATAGAAAACAACCAGTTCATTTACCAAATTAAATTTCATTCCGAAATATCAATCGGTTTCTCAGTAAACGTCAACTATATTCGACGACCCTGCATACTTATCTCGTTTGCTGACTGTACATATAATTTTAATTCCGAATGAACCATTAACCAACACAAGTTTATTATAGATTCAAATGAAGACATTTAGAAGAATTTGTCTAAGCATATTTAACTCTCTCGACACGCGACGACTGGATCCAAATAAACCGAATCAAATCACCAATCTTTATATATAAAAAGAGAAGTCCTGACTGACTGACTGACTGACTGACTGACTGAATGACTCATCAACGCCCAGCCTAAACCCTTGGACCTAGAAAGCTGATATTTTGGACAGAGGTTCCCTTTATAATGTAGACGAGGAATAAGGAAGGAATTTTCGAAATTCAACCCCTAAGGGAGTTAAATAGGGGATGAAAATTTGTATAAAAAATCTTATTATTGGGTTAATAAACTTGAAACTTGGCACGAATACTTATCTAAGTAAATTATAAAGTTTGGCATTTTTTGTTTTTAAAAACTACCCCCTAACAGGTAATTGGGGGGTGTCAAAATTTGTATGGAAGAATTTTAACGCGCGGTCCGATTAACTCAAAACTCAGTATTTATACTTAATACCAAAAATAAAGAATTACGTGTATCAGGGTTTTTCGAAAATCTACCCCTAACGGGGAGAAAAGGGGTTGTTAATTTTACAGGGCAGGATTTTTCTGCCTGGCTTAATTAACTCGAAAATTGGTATAAATAATCTGTGAGTCAAGTAATGAACACATTCCAAACGATTTTTAAAAATTCCAACCCTGTGTGGGTGAAAAGTGGGGATACTTATATGAAAAATCTTATTCATTTGGTTTAATAAGCTTGAAACTTGACATAAATACTTATCTAAGTAAATTATGAAGTTTGGCATTTTTGGCTTTTCTAAACTACCCCCTAAAGGAGGATTAGGGGGTGTCCACATTTGTATGGAAGAATTTTAACGTGCGGTCCGATTAAGTCGAAACTCAGTATTTATACTTAAGACCAAAATTAAAGAATAACATGCATCAGGGTTTTGCGAAAATCTACCCCTGACGGGGTGAAAAGGGGTAGTTAATTTTCCATTTTACTGCGTGGCTTGATTAACTCGAAAATTGTTGATAATCTTTGAGTCTAGTTATGAACACATCCCAAACGTTTTTTCAAAATTCCTCCTGTGTGGGGGTGAAAAGTGGGGAATAACTTTATACGAAAAATCTTATTCATTTGGTTAATCAACTTGAAACTTGGAAGGAATATTTGCCTAAGTAAGTAATAAGAAATGGGTCTTTCGAAAGTAAACCCCTGACGGGTAAAAAGTGGTAATTCGATTTTTAAGGCCGGTATTATAGTGCGTAGCTTGATTTACTCCAAAAAATTTAAGATTAAAACTTGGCACATATACTTATCTAAGTAAATTATAGTTTGTCATTTTATGTTTTTCTGCTTTAAAGGGAGATTGGGGGTGTCAAAGTTTGTACGGAAGAATTTTATCGCGCGGTCCAATTATATAAACTCAAAACTCAGTATGTATGCTTAAGACCAAATAAATAATAAAGTGTAACAGGGTTTTTCGAAAACCTAACCCTAACGGGGTGAACGGGGGTAGTCCATTTCACAGAGGAGTGTTTTATTGCGTGGCTTGATTCAATGGAAAATTGGTATAAATAATTTTTGAGTCAATAGGAAACGTTCCAAACGTGTTTTCAATATTTCGCACCTATGGGGATAAAAACTGTGAAGGAGAAAAGGCTGTCTTATTCCTTTGGTTAAGAAACTGGAAACTTTTCAACATTTGCCTCACTAAATAATAAAGATTGTCACTTTTAGGGTTTTACTACTTACTTACTTAAAGTAAAAAAGTATGAGTTTTAGGGTTTTACTTATTCAACTCCTACTTCCAACACGAAAATGGGTACTTATAAATAATCCCCAAATTCTTTTTTATAAAAACAAGCCACGTCGTGATGAAAAGGGAGGATAGTTTATTTGAAACATCTTGGGTAGCTTAACTAAAATATTGGCCCGAATACTTATTTCTTTAAATAAAGTATAAAGATCTCAACAATTTTCAAAATAACTACCTTTCAAGGGGAGGTGGAGAGGGTGTTAAATTTATTTGAGAAAAGTACAAAACCCACGCGGACGAAGTCGCGGGCAAAAGCTAGTGGCCTAATAAAACAAGTAGGAACATAATAGAAAACGACGTGAGCCTATATTCCGGACCGTCCGCCGGTCGTCCGTCACCGGCCGGTGCCGGATACGAACCGGAACGTCATGAAACTTTAATTGACGGCCGGCTAGCTCGGCCGGTTATTTCAGTAAGACTATTTTTGAAATTCGGTATTGGAAACAGAAAATTGATTTGGTTTTGATATGCACATAATTAATACATATAAGTATAATTGGTTTAGTTGTGATGTTTGGAAAATTTTACTGATTTGATAGACGCGACCGACCCTGGGCACATTGGAGCGGAATGGTCAATCTGAATTATAAGTCTATACTTATGGTTTTTGTATTAGTTATTTACATTGCAGTAGCAATTGCTTTTTCGATATCAGGCTATTTCTGTTGACATATTAAGATTGGCGCGACGCGACGATGCGACGCGGTTTTTGCAAAACAGCGGGGCAACTGCGTAACACATTATCAATCTCAAAAGACCATTTCAGACGCCAATCTACAGGGTTATTTGAAAGACACCAGCAACCTCTTAAGAGGTCATTGTACTCATCATTATGAACAACTTTTACTATGGAACAAAACCTGAAATCGCGAAAAAAAAATCAGCTGTCCCTACATTTTGACGAGATATACGAACATAAATGTAGGGAACAGCTGATTTTTTTTTCGCGATTTCAGGCTTTGTCCCATAGTAAAAGTTGTTCATAATGATGAGTACAATGACCTCTTAAGAGGTTGCTGGCGTTTTCCAAATAACCCTGTATATGGTCTTCACATGATCTGACCAAGATTTTGTCTGGACTTTAAAAGAAACTGTGACCTCTGAGTTTGTTTCGGCCTTTCTTCTCAGAATAGTCAGATAGAAAACGCCAACCTCATCTAGTTTAAAAAATAATAATAATATTGACGTGTAAAAATGTTTGTACAAACCTACTTACAGAAAATAAATCATTTATCAATCGGAATCGGTTTCATTTTAATAGTTCAACAACATTCACGTGTTGACTAGACAAATTTTTGAACGTAAGAAGCAATGGATTAGCAATTAGCTTCAAAATGATTCAGATTCCGATTGATAGTGTGTTACGCAATTAGGCTGGTGTTTCCATGAAGTTTTCATGGAAATTTTTAATAAACAATAATTTTCAAAGTAGAACAACTTTGAAAATTATTGTTTACTAGCGACACGCCCCGGCTTCGCACGGGTGCAATGCTGATATTAAGTATAGGTACTATCGACTGTTTTTGTGCCTCACCCCCGTAAGGGCGCTTTTCGCTTGCACGGGCCAGTGGCTACCAATGCAGGCGGAGACTGCATTGTTTTTGTCCACCAATAGCGCTTCAGCTACACATTGTAAAAAAGGGGTTCTAAACAAGTTATGAAAAAAAAAACAAAGCATTAAGCTGAGACACTCTTAGATTTTTGTAACAATGCAACATCTGGTATCCATAGTGTTCTTGATCATTGTTTGGCTTCTAACACTTGCAGCCGTGTGGAATGTCCCTGTCAGCCCTTGACCGTAAACTGGCAAGATGGCATAATTTGTCGTGAAGATCTTTCAAAAATACTACAACTTGCTTGACCTTTTTTTTTGTGGATGGGAATTTATCATCAAATGACCGCTTCAAACATTTCTACATTTCTATGTATCTATTCATTGAAGCTTTGTTTTGTGGTTATTAAAATTGAAAATTACAGTTATTCGGATTCAGATATCGAAATAATACACGAGTTGAACGATATAAATAGTTATTATAGTAGACCACAAATGTCGTTAGATCAATTTTTTCCTCTCTAACAAAAGGCATATTTCTGAAAGGCGTCTTTGTCTTTTTTCTTCACCTTCGAGGTAGTTGGGTTATTGTTTCAGACCTTTTTTTCTACTCATTTTATATTGGTTATTGTAACCTTTTTTTTTATTTTTACTTATGAAAGTAGGTAGTACTAACTAGGTAAGACACAAGATGTGAATGATGTTGAGAATCCAAAGTAAGTAGGTATTATTTTTGTTCTAAAATAACCGGCAGAAGAAAGTCATTAGCGTATGTATTTTATATGAATAATGTCTAATCTTTAATAAGTCTAGTCTTTTTAATCCATATAAATATTTCTTTTTAATCCATATAAATATTAAGGAATAATGGTAATAAATAGAGCGTGCAAAAATAAACACACTTTTAGATGTTTAAACAAAATTAAAAGTCATTTATTAAAACTAGGCTGAGAATCAGCACTTTCGAACGTCGAAATTACATAATTAGACAGACCCCCAAAACGCCCACACTTCACCACTTCCTAGTGCTTTAGCTGAGAAGAAGAAGTGGCACAACAAACTCCCCAGCAGCACACCTGTCTGTTCATTTAGAAAAACTTGATTCTATACAATAGTATGCAAATGCAAAATAATCAATTTACATTACGCAACACAAAAACATTAAAATAAATTATTTGCCATATTATGTCGGCTAGCACACGCCAACAACAAAAAAACATATCAACAACAAAAACACATCTATCATCTACTTACGTTTTAACGTTTAAGAAAAGGACCATTGTTAATTTTAGGGTCATCCTTCTTAGGCGACATTCTTCGTTCATTGGTCAAACAAAAACAATTGACTTTTATAACAAAGGCTCATCCTTCATTCATTGGTCAAACAAAAAAAAGGCGTTGAAAACTAAGATTTCATCGTGCAACCGAAAAACTTTTGCAAAGGGTGAGGCACAACGACCGCTGTTTGTACTTCAAGAATGTCAGCACGCGCCGCCGCCGGCCGCGGCCGGTACCGCAGCAACCGCTATGTCCCTGCATTTTAAATCTGTAATATCTTCGAAAATATTCATTTAAATTACATGCTGTAAAGGGCCATATTTATCTATATTAAATGCACAATGTATTTAAGGTACTTAATTGGATAAGGATTAATGCTGTATTGCTTAAAATCGCTTCGTAAATAAGCCATTATTTCTCGTAAAAAGTAAAGGATAAAAAATGATTATTGTGGGTTATCCCTAAGAGATAGACATATATCATCGCAGACGTTTTTGTAGACCTTTTTAAGGTGTACAATACTGTAGTACATTATTTTGACCTATCTCGTAGGGTTCAGCCAGCGTTTGAAAAGTAAGCGCAAAAAATGCGTTTATTTACGACATCACATGCATGCATGTATTATAATTATATATAAACCTTCCTCTTGAATCACTGTATCTATTAAAAAAAACCGCATCAAAATTCGTTGCGTAGTTTTAAAGATCTAAGCGTTCAAAGGGACAGAGAAAGCGACTGTTTTATACTATGTAGTGATTAGGTAATACATGTGATGATTTTCAAGCATAATCAGCCGTTAATGTTCCCACTGCTGGGACACGGGCTTCCTCTCTGTGAGAGGGAGTGGGCCACAATCCACCACGCGGGCCCAGTGCGGGTTGGTAGATGTCACATGTCTTCGAATTTTTGGTTTCTAGGACATGCCGGTTTCCTCACAATGTTTTCCTGCACCGTTTTGAGAGCAGTGGTGATGAAATAAATTACACAAAGTAAGACGCCTGGATTCTAACCCACTCGTCCGATGGAGCCGATGCCTCTGGGACACCGCTGCCCTTGATTTTCAAGGGTTGTATTTGGAATGGGCAAATGCCTGCAGTTTTGTAGGTACTCAATTGAGAAAACAACCCTCTTTAGAACCAGCAATAAATCTGCATCTTTTTTACGTAGTAAACAAATGTTTTAACATGCATATTTCTTTGTCTTCAGGTATGGTGGTGAACGGGTTCGTGAACGTGGTGATCACCACTATTGAGAAGAGGTTCGGTCTGAGGTCCATGCAGACGGGAGTCATCGCCGGAGGGTGAGTTATCCGTGGTGGTCCAGTGTAGCTTCTGGCTTTCACATCAATATCCTTTGAGCTATGGTAATTTCTTTCTCCAATATTCTTGTCGGATTATTTTTTGTGGAACGAATTATTGAATTATATAATTAGGATGTGCCGAGCTTCATTAACTAGGCGCTTTTCTGGTTAGACACCGCTACTGTTGAGTATAGATAGACTTACAGGAGTTGCAGTAGCTGAAATTCTCCCCCCCCCCCTCGGCTCCAGCCCGCCATTTGGAAGTTGGCGGTGTGGCACCCCGTGTCTCGGAAAGCACGTTAAGCCGCAGGTCCTGCGCCTGATCTCTCTACGTTCGTGTGTCGGATTGCGTGCCGTCCCATTGGACTATGAGAGTGAGGGAAGAGTGCGTGCACCTAAGTCTCCGCACACACTTGTGCACTATATTATAAATCCCGCCCCAAAGGATAGACTCCGTTGAGATGGGCCGCTATAGCCGAAATACGGTCTGGAAGACTATATTAGGTATAATTATGTCAGTTAGATATAGAAAAACCGTACGCGTACCTTACTTAGAGACGAGTCAGCCTTTGTAGCTTTGGTGCTTTTTTCAATTTGTTCGTAAATCGAATTGGTTTTCAAATAAATTTTCCCTTACAGATACGACATGGCTTCCTTCGCTTGCCTAGCGCCGGTGACGTACCTCGGGGGCCGTACCGGCTCCTCCAAGCCACGGTGGCTAGGTCTCGGAGTACTCCTCATGGGGACTGGCTCCCTGCTGTTCGCGCTGCCACACTTTCTGGTGCCTAACTATAAGATAGCTGGCAATGAGGCTGCTGATCTCTGTACGCCTAATCGAACGGTGAGTTGGATTTAGAACCTATTTTACCTGTTTTTTGCCGTTGTGTTATTTTGTGCATCAATTCATCATAATTATGTTCCCAGAAAGGTAAGTATTACCTACTTACCTAATTATTTCTCTAAAAGTTCAAAAAAAAAAAAACAAAATACAAAAGGAAATCGGCAACTTCTTTCGAAGATTTCGAAATGCCCGCTATAAATGTCGGTTTCTGAAAGCTAAATCTGCTGTGAATTCTCATGCCCATCACCACAGATATAGATACACCTAGATAACGCAAGAGCAACTACTTCGCGTGCCAAAAATCATCCCAACTTACGTTCAAAATCGTAAGCCGCCACTTTCGCGCTCAGTCCTGTGTACTGCTGGCTGGGTGAGCGTGAGCGAGAAAGAGCGCTTGTGACGTCATAGTAGGTAGTCAAAAAAATTAAACGATTGGTTTTCATAATTGTGATACTTGCGTTAACTAGGTCTATCTATGTACAGAGGCCAGCACATCAAGCTACCCCAATCTGTCAAATTTCTTTGATAGATTTTCAACTTTATCACAAAGGAATATGGTTCATATTCAATTGGGAAATTTTGACAGATTGGTGTAGCTTGACGTGCTGGCCTCTATACCATGGGCTGACCTAAGAACAACAACTAATCTTAAGATAAAGTCAGTAACCCATAACTACATTCATAGAGACCAACAGAACTCACTACTTAGAACTAAACTTCAAATTAGTAAGATCCCTCAAGTTTAAATTAATCAATGGGGTTGGCAAGTGAAAGCTGATCTCAGATGGCGCCACTACTATACGAACCCTTGTCAATATCATTTTAGTTGTCATTATGTGAGATAAATATTATTATTCTACTCTGTGATAAACATTTACACGCGCATAGACATTTGTTTCATCTAATTCTTCATGTGGCTGGATATTACTGAAACTCTGATTGAGTTGCAGTTCTCTCCTTGAAACAAGCTTTTCTATAATTACGTGTACTCATCAATGTAGCGGCTGGCTTTACATTCCACGGAAACATTGAAGGGATCGCAGACTTATTCAACATTTTGCGCTGGTTTATGATCCCAAAGAAATGATTTACGTATCAAGGGCAGTCTGCTTTCTTCAGTCTGGTTTATTAAATCGCATTATTTCACATTACAGGTTACGTACAAATAGGAGGAAATAGTTTTTGACGACTTAGTTAAAGTGAAAGTAATCATTTTTAATACATACCTGAGTATTTACCAATCTTTCATTGTCACTTTCCTTGAAATATTTATGACACACTCTCGCCCCGCTTTTAGCCTCAAACTTTACTCGCCTTAGCGCTTTAAACCACATTTTTTTAAGCTTCTCATCTCGAGGAAACTGGTGGCCTCCAGTTTCTTTACAATTTAGTACACAACATCTGGGCATTTCCTCAATAATTGTCTCTAATTATGAATTCACTACTAATTTCATACAAAAACTGCTTTGTTATTGGTCTGTGCCACAGAACAGAAAAAAACAGTAGAAGTCGCAAGTAGGCGGGGCCCGCGTACCCCGAGTTTTGCGGAGTTCCGCTTATGTCTGCTTCCACGCCCACACCACGCATATCAGTCTAGTTACAACCGTCACAGTAAAAAGAACTTGAAAAAAAAATACAAAAATGCCCTATTGTGCTGTTTTAGAATGTAAACACGATAGCAGAACTAAAAATGTATCAAATGCAGGTATATTATACCATCGGTAAGACTTAATTAATTTTATTTCGACTAAAATTTAAAAAACAATATTTTATTAAACAAGACAAGTAAAAGTTGACTTTAAATTGTTTACATTAAGGTCTACTTTCTTTTAAACTCAAACATATTTTTCGCGAAGATTCCAACTATGCACATGTCACAGTCAGCTACTCAATTAGAGATTACCGTTATCGATAATGAGTTATCGATATTTTAAACCTAAAATGTAGTCTTTGTTCTATGATAAATATGGGGATAAATTTAACCCTGTGTGCGGTTATTTTTGATGTATTAGTAATCAAACATATTTCCATGAATTGTTCAAACCTTTTTTTTCTAATTCTACTATATCCAAGTTTGAAATAAGCAAAACATGAATATAGATAATTTATTAGTAATATTCTAATCGAGAAAAGATTAATCGAACAAGTGTAATTCACAAAGTCTAGCCACTTTTTTATAGGTTTGAGACTTTCTTTTGTGAATTTAGATTCCCTAAGGATCCAGACAGGAAAGACAAATGGATTGATCGTTTTTAATAATAATATTTATCGACTCTAGCTGTCGACTGTATTTTGTTTGAAAATAAAACGGAATGTCGATAAATAAGTCAACGACAGTGGTACATCCTTAGAGGAGGGCGAATAGTAATGATCACGTTACGTAAATATCAATCTTAATAGTAACGAAATAGAGCTTTAAATCTAATGCATTTATTATAGTGACATCTAGCGGCGGGTAGCGTAACTTGCTCATTAAACTATTCCGTATGCGGCTTAAACGGAAAGGTAATAAATACTTGACAAAAAGTAGACGATAAACAACTCTATCGTCATATAACTGTGGTTTATTTTCAAATAAGCGACTTCTGACATATTTCCTACTTTCATTCAATATTAAACAACCAATTACACCAAGGATTTCTTAGTGTTACGAAATACAATTAACCTGTATTTGTGTGAGTTTGGGTACGCTGGTTCCGATACTAACGAAGGGCTATGCGACTTCTACTGTTTTTTTCTGTTCTGTGGTCTGTGCGCTACTGGCGCCACTTTGACAGTTGTCGGCCCCATTCATTTTCAATCAAAACTTTGCAGCTCAAATGTTCATTCAATTTTACGTTCACTGTTCTCCGTTCAACGCAAACTTTAGTCTCTTGTCTATTGGATCCTAAATCTGAATGAATGAACTTGAATGTGGGCACGGGCCGGGCACAAGCGCGGTGCAGTCAGCCAGGCGGTGGACAATATGCGGCCTTCGTCACACAATGCGACCGATCTCTGTGATTAATCGGATTGAATCACCATCCATATCTGCCTGAAAATATCGTCTGAACAACGGGTAGACCGCTATGAGTGCTTTAACATTATTTTAGTTTGTTTTCATTGAGTTTTACCCGACTACAGCAAAGTACCTAGTGTTAGGATTTTAGCAGGATACCTTTAAATATATTAACTATGTTCATTTGTTCCCCCAAGGGTTCCCGCAGATAGGCACGACGCGACAGTCCAGCAGCATTCCAACTTCCAAACAACTCATCGTTTGACAAACGAGTACTTTTGGAAGCATTATGTTGTTCCGCGAGTTTTAGGCCGTAACAAGTCACATAAAATTCAACATGGTGGCTAAGGGACTAATCACACTTATTCAGCTCTGTTCAGCGTTTGTCCATAGAAAACAACGATTTTGTATGAGATGCGTACGCATCCGTTCAGCCGCGGAAAGCTGAACGGACTCCATACAAAATCGTTGTTTTCTATGGACAAACGCTGAACAGAGCTGAATAAGTGTGATTAGTCCCATAAAGTGAATGTAGTGTTATCGAACAAAATACATTCCTAAATTGAGCCACCGTGCAATTCTACGCAATTATTCTATTCTATAAAGGACTAAACATCAAAATTATGCTAAAGGTGCTCTTCGAGCTAGTTTTTTGACAATTTCTTGCTACAATTGTGTAGTCACCAAGTTGCCGATTATGTCGCTCAACACAGTGCAACAATAGCTGCAATCTTGCAGTGTAGCCCGGCGATATTGCTAAGATATTTCATAGTTGTCGCATAGAGCTCCGCGTGTACAGTACTAACATAATTCCTCAGCAATCCAGTTGCAGAACCTTGCTGGACTACACTCGGCAATGTATTGCACAATGAAATTGCAGCAAGTTGCAAATATATTGAGCTATATTGGTCAACAAAATCGCCAACAAGATGCAATTTTTGTAGCCCGTTTACAGGCTTCCTAGGTCAGAGAAAAAGTTGCAGTTTTGAAGCTGACTTACTGGCCATAATTTCAAAAATTGAGTTCGCGAATTTGAAAAAAGTGAGGCAAAACGCTTTGTTGGCTCCTATTGATTATAATTCTGCAATACTAAAGTGTCAACACGATTTTCTTAGTAACCGCCTGAAGGGCACGCGCTTGAAAGTGGACGCGAAACGAAACGTAAACAACAAAATGTCCGCACGGCCGAAAGTTACCACGAACATTTTAAATCACTGTAATTTTGTTTTTAGAGCTACAACTTTCGTTTTATTTTTATTCGATAGTAAAGTTAACGTAGTTTAATACGCAAAACATTCTGAGGCTAAAACGGGTCTACGAAATGTGAAATATATAGGTTGAAAATGAAAGAGGAATAACGTTGTCGTGCGGTCGACGGGCGGTCCGGTGATATTATTTTTATCGTATTTCAACGCGCCCGTACTACATCAAACATTTGTATGCGATTTACGAAATCTGATAGCCGTACATGTTACTGGGTAAAAAACCAATAAGTTTTAAATGGTCATTGTATGAAGCTTTAAACATAAATTGTGATTTTTGTGAAAGTGTGTAACAGAAAGTATTGGCAAAACAATACGTTAGTTCCGATTTTGGCCACGCATCAAAAAAACCTTGTATCGCTGTACTCAGTTTTCCAATGACACAGTGTCCATTTTATATTTTTTAGACTATTCTACAGGACTCTATGCCACCGTTTTTTTTTTTTGACATTTTCAATCATACTGAATTTTAAATTTGAACTGTTTGAAAAAGAAGAAGACCACGAACGAAGTGGAGAATCGAGTAATTTTCTGTCTTTCCTGAAAACCCAGTACGCGTATGTATATAGGTACTAATGAATGTTTAGTTAATAACGTGTTAAAAAGGCTGACAGAAGTCCAAGCAAAAATTAAAGAAGGCTGAATGAAGGATTATCATCATCTCCGGCTTCACGGCTGCGAGTAGGTGTTCTACAGTTCCACCAATTTCCGGCTTATTGAAGAATGGAATGGCTTTAATCAATATCAAGCATTGATAGGATAACAGCTGCTGATCTTATGCTGGAACCGCTGCAATCATATCTTGGAGGGACTAAAGGAACTGCCATGGTACCTATACTGTTGGAAGTCACAAGCAGCAATTGAAGAGAACTAAGACGTAAAGGATGGAATGGCAGTAATTGTCACCTACTATTACACGCTGCCACTACAATTTTACTGGAGTAGCTGCAAGAGTCTGGCTAGCATTGGAAATAATTAGAAAAGTGCTGAGTGAAGGATGGAATGGCTTTTAATTATAGCAAGTATTGATTGCAGGATAACACTATAACAGCCACTGATCATAAGCTGCAACATCTGCAATTGTGATATCTTGGAGCGACTTAAGGAACTGGTACCTATACTAATAGAAGTCACAGGTAGCATTGAAGAGAGCTAAGACATAAAGGATGGAATGGCAGTATTTGTCACCTACTATTGCTGATAACTCTGCTTTAAGGGCAGAGTTACAAATTATGATATATTAGTTGCTGCCATAGTTGGTTCACCATTACAAATCTATTGAAGACTACAAGCGGCAATTGAAGAGAAATAAAAAATAACAATTTAAATGATATAACTAGGGTCGCTATCCTAGTAGGTTCATCATTACAAATTGTAAGCCGCAATTGAAGAGGGCTAGGATGTAAAGGATGGAGGAGGAGGAGCAGTCATTATTGCTGAGATCTTTAGATATTAGAAATGTACATCAAAGCAAACTAAGTGGGTTACACAACCAGGTACATCATAATGACCATAACCGCTGTGTTACGAGTGCACTGACTATGAAAAAGAAACATTTATGAATAATTGTTACCAGCAGCAGAGTTATGGGCTACGAATAAGTGTAGGTTGTGGGATATAAAAAAAACATGTTGTATAATTGTAGCTATAATTTAAAATAATGTTATTTAATTTTAGGTACAGACGCCAGCAGGTCAACCTACCCCAATCTGTCAAATTTCATGGCATGTCTGCTTAGAGAGAGGAGACAATAAGTTTGAAGTCTTTGTTCTGACTAGACACAGAAATGCAAATATTTGAAAGACAAAAAAAAAAAAAATAAGACTGCTAGTACTCTAGTAGAAACTATAACTTACTGCCAGATTGAAACTAGAGTAATTTCGACTGTGAACTGGCAACCGGTCCTATCAAAATTTTTTGAAGATTTCACTTTTTAATGCCATTTTATACCATTTAATACTCCACATCGTTGCAAGAAATCCCAACTCAAATACATTTCAATTTGGCGCCAGGATTGGCTTTATTCAAAAAGTCCTATCTTTGTTCTTGTGTTGATTTATATTGTCTTATCTCAATTTCATATTGGAAGGAAGCATTATAATGTTACTTTTGTTTTTAATTACATGTACAATAAAAATATTTGAAAACTACGTATTTTTATTTAACACACGAGATGCTGTATAAATGATGCTAACATGTTTTTTCTTCGTCCTGTAAAGTTGTCAAAATTGAGATAGTACCTGTTGCCAGTTCACAGTTCAGTCGATTTGTTACTTTTGTTTGTTCAATTAAAACTGTTAAAATCATACTTTGAGTTATTTATGGTCATCTCTATAAACCTATAATAATTTTTACCTTGTGAGACTGATGACAATGTACAACATACAGACGCCAGCACATCAAGCTACCCGATACTGATTTCCCAATCAACTTTAAACCTAATGCTTTAGTGATAAAGTTGAAAATCTATTAAAGAAATTTGACAGATTGTAGTAGCCTGATGTGCAGGCTGGCGTCTGTACAATGTTAACATAACATCACGCCTGTAATCCCCAAAGGGTTAGGTAGAGATGTATCTATAGTAACTATACACATTTCGCTAGTTTTAAGTCCTATGTAATAGGGACGATCCTATTATTTCCTGTTGACCTAGAATCATGAAATTTGGCAAGAAGCATCTCATGTAGCACAAGTAAAGGAAACAATCTGAAACCCGTAAATTTAAAGTTAAATTCCAAAAAAAAAAATCAAAACTACACACCTATAAATTTGTACGGAGGCCTCGGTGCGCGAGTCCGACTCGCACTTGACCGGTTTTTCTGACTACAGACACGTCAGGGGCCCAAGTCTGCTATTTTTATAAATTCGTCATTCCAACTCGTTCCCATTGTCATTTTGCTAAAAGTTCGTAATCTGCTAAATTCACAATGGTCAATCATTGGTCGGACAATGGTCTGAGAAAAACTACTACTTTTCATGCTAGATTTCATTTAATATATATTTTTACATATTACGTATTAGTGTTTGCAATCTGAAGTAGTAAGAAGTTCGTAAATAGCAATAAACATTACATTTATTCATTTTTCATTAAGTATGACTGTACGAGATTACCATTTTATGCCATTTCTTTCAATGGAGTGTCAGTGGTTGACCATTGGAAAGTCATAATGACGCCATTATATTAGTAGATTACCAAACTTGTCAAAATCAACAATTATGAAATCAATGATAGACCATTCTGACACTATTGTAATAGCAGACTTGAGGCCCTGGACATCATGGTTACTAAAATTACGATCCCTTTTCACGTCCCAAAGCGAAAAGGTTACTTATTCTCAATGCGCTTTTATTTATTTATTCACTCCAAACATACAAATATCCTTACAGGCTAGACTTATCCTTATTATAGTCGGGAACATTAAAATCCACGTGTAGCAGAAGAAAACGCCTAGTGTACTAGGGGCGGATTTTTCAATATTCTGATAACTTTATTCGTGGAATAATTTTGAAATTTTGACAGTTATTTCATACAAATACAGTTATCGCTCGTACGCCGCTCCCCGCGCCGCTACCTTTGAAGCCAGTTCCTTATGGGCTCGTGTATACGTGTATGCCTTTCCTCGATATTATATCCGTATAGGCGTGCGTGAACATAACTTTTCTCGTTTTTCGGTAGTAACACTACTTACGTTCTATATTATAATGTTGGCATTTTTGTTGTAGGTAGTTAGGTTTTCGTTTTTAACTCCCTTTTTATGGACATACTAGCTGCGCCCCGCGGTTTCACCCGCATAAGTTTTGATTCCGTGGGAATATAGGGATAAAAATTAGCCTATATGTTAATCCAGGGAGCTACCTCCATACAAAATTTTATCAAAATTGGTCCAGCCGTTTGAGCGTGAAGAAGAGACAAACATATCTACACACTCACAAACTTTCGCCTTTATAATATTAGTGTGATCTTTCACGGTTACCGTAGTCCCTTACCATAAACACCGGTTATAAAATAATATCCTTTGAATAAAAAACTAGCACAAAGTACTTAGTTTGCATACAATGTTCCGACTGCAGCCGGTACGAAATATATTTTTAATTGTATACGAAAGTCCTCGCATTCTAATTAGCAAACCAGACGGGTTTTCAATACGCAGAAATTCAGCTCGATTACAGTTTCCGATATTCAAGTTTAATGCCCCTGATTTACCAACGTATGTATGTAGAACTTAAGCAAGCTTGTGCTTACATATATAAAAAGAAAATACATTTATCTAGCACAGACTAAAAGACACAATAAAACAGCTAGGTACATACATCAGATAAAAACAAAACAAATAGATAATGTAAAGTCCGATGTATGAAATTAGCAGGAGTGTGTGCCTCACGGCTGCGCCAAAATGGTCCAGTTCAGCAAAAATGCCAGACAACTAGTGCCTGACGCTGGTTTTCAACTGGACCTGATGTGTACCTCACACATCGGATGTAAATCAGTTTTATACTGCAACGTGACGTGTGTATGCATACTTAAATAAAAAAATTATGTATCAAACAAAAAAAAAATAATAAAAAGTACTTAAATAGTGCGAGTTGAATAACAGTGCAAAAAAATAATAAACAAAAAATCGGTTGTCTGTAAAGTCGGTTTACTGACGATAGTTGAACGTGACAACGTCATAAGAAAATACAAAAAAAAAAAAAAAAATTTTTTTCATTCTTTTTTTTTTTTTTTCGATTGTTCCTTTTTGTTGCTCGTTCCGCGCTCTCGATTGCACTTCAAGCCTTAAATGGAATGCCTCAGAGCGAGGTAACGCCGCATGACGTCATGTCTTTTCGTGCGTGCAGCCAGCTTCATCGAAATAAAAGACGTTGTCACGTCAAAAACATACTGAAATGAGCCGGACGCGTGATAGACCAAAACCTGTAGGTATATCGGCCTATAATGTTCCCACTGCTGGGATACAGGCTTCCTCTCGGTAAGAGCGAGTGGGCCGTAATCCACCACGCGGGCCCAGTGCGGGTTGATTGGTAGATGTCACATGTCTTCGAATTTTTGATTCTACGACATGCACCTTACAATGTTTTCCTTCACCCCTTCCTCCCTTTCCTTCCTTTATACTTATGTAATTTAAGTACTTGGCTTTTGGTTTTTTGATACTCTCTTAGTGGTAGGTACTTACCTAGATCTACCTTATTCTTAATAGGTAGGTAGGTACCTACTTATCGAAGTCTTAATAATTTTTTTTTAGTGTAGGTCATCATCTGCCTTGCCTTTTCCCAACTATTTTGGGGTCAGCTTCCAGTCTAACCGGATGCAGCTGAATACCAGTATTTTACATGGAGCGACTGCCTATCTGACCTCCACAACCCAGTTACTGGGTAATACGATATCCCTTAGTGAGACATGGTTGTCAGATTTTCGGGCTTCTGACTACCCGTAACGGCTGTCAAAGATCCACGAGTGACAGCCGGGAACGATAGCTTAACGTGCTTTCCGAGGCACGGAAGGGTCTCAGTATGTAAAGATGGTCACCCATCCACGGACCAACCGCGGCAAGCGTAGCTTAACCTGATCGATCGACCCGTGCGGCTGTTAATAAATATTTAGCCACAAGCCCCTTTATTTATTTATGAAGCTTTTAGGTACCTACCTACCTATGTTCTCTAAAACCATGTTCTATTTCAGTTGACAGACAGTTGCGACGGCAACGTGCCTTCAGAAGGCGGCGCGTGGGCAGTTGCAGTGTTTGTGTTCGCGCAGCTGCTGCACGGCGCGGGCGCCACGCCGCTCTTCACGCTCGGCGTCACCTACATCGACGAGAACGTGTCCAAGAAGATGTCTTCTGTTTATTTGGGTGAGTTGATCAGAGGAATCCTCGTTTCGGAAAACAGCCAGACACGGCACGGAGACGGCTCGGTGGTAACGCTGCCGGCGCAGAGCGGCCATTATGTGCGTTGGTCTTCCACAAGTCTTTCAAATCCATACCTACTCCTTAAGTAATTTAAGTAAGTACTAATATTTTAAATGTGACAGTAACTCTATATAGTCTCTGTTTGTTACCTTTTTTCCTAATGGCTGAACGGTCATCGATGTTTATCATAACCCACAGGTAGACAATGGATACTGAGGATACTTTTTACACCGGTGGTGCCTACCAGTATCTTAATATATATAAATTACATGTCACGTTGTTTGTCCGCAATGGACTCATGCTACTGAACCGATTTTAATAAAATTTTGCACACTGTGTGCAGTTTCATCGAACTTGAAAGATAGGATAGTTTATATCTCAATTTATAATCGCAATATTATTTTATTGCGATTATTGCAAAGACAAGGTTTGTATGAAAGAAAATTTCGGATATTTGAAAAAAAAAATGCACCCGTGCGAAGCTGGGGCGGGCCGCTAGTAGGTATACTTATATATTGTTATTGTTTTCAATACTTCAAAAAGGTTTTCACGACTTATTTTTTCTTGCTTTCCTTTCTAAACTTAATACCGACGCTACACATTGCCCTTGTTCATTGGTTCAGACTTTTCACCACATCCAATGTTGAGCAAAATCAGTAAAATCCTGTCCAATATCTGTCCAGCGGGGCAATTGCTCATTGCATTATTTACGTGTTGAGCAAACAAACTTTACGAACTTATGACGCAATGGATTAGCAATTTGTTTCAAAATGTTTCAGATTCCGATTGATAGTGTGTTACGCAATTAGGGTGCTGGCCGGATACACACATTGGAACCAATGCTCCAAGGTTACATCTTGGGCCAAGTTATGTCCAATTTGTGGACCCAGCATTATACGCAATGATTTTAGAACACACAAGATTGAATAATCAATACCGTCTGCACGCTTTCATACATCGCCTATACCTACTCCTATCTACATGCTACAGGGTCAAATTAACGGACCACAGATACATTTCTTATCTTATCTTATCTTAGAGACGTGAGGGGTGTCGAATTCTTAAGATCATAAAAGAAATGAAGTAATTTGATGATTTTATTTAGTGGGGTCATCGACCGCAGTTAGTGCACTTACTTAGAATATCAGTTTAAAACATCAGTTTTTTGCTATTGTGTTAACTTCACAGATTGTTATCGATAGCTCAATACGATAAAATGAAAGAAACAAATTTTTTCTACTCATACTTTAAGTAACAACATAACCTCAGCGGTTGTTGACCCCCAAAATATATCAAACCCTTTGTATTTTTAACCGACTTCAAAAAAGGAGGTTCTGTTTTGGACCCATATGTGTGTATGTATGCATGTTTGTATGTCCGCGATTTTCTCAAAAACGAATGAAGTAATTTTGATATTACTTAATGTGATCTCTAAGTATACTTTCAGATATTAGGTAATTATTTTTATATACGAAGTTCTAAGCATAAATGTACTGCATCTCCGGGCTCTCCGGCATTTCTATGCGAATTTTGATGATTCTTCTAGTCGGTGTCTTTAATTCTTCAATACACTAGTTTTAATTTAATTTGTGTGGAATAGGTACGCACGGCTACACATCAAGCTATACATAACCAGTATAAGCTGACTTCTGATTATACGAAAAACCTATACCTACAATGCGAGGTCAGCTAAAACTGGAAATGTATAGCTTGATGTGTAACCGTGTGTACAACTAAAAAGTGACAACAAAAAAAAAATCGGTTGTCTGTAAAGTCGGTTTACTGACGATAGTTGAACGTGACAACGTCTTATATGAAAATAAGTAAGTATTAAAAAAAAAAAAATTTTTTTTTTCATTCTTTTTTTTTTCGATTGTGCCTCTTTGTCGCTCGTTCCGCACTCTCGCTTGCACTTCAAGCCTTAAATGGAACGCCTCAGAGCGAGGTAACGCCGCATGACGTCATGTTTTTTCGTGCGTGCAGCCAGCTTCATCGAATTATAAGACGTTGTCACGTCAAAAAAACAACCGGCTTCAAAAAAAAAAAAACACTACAGTGTTAAATAACTTTACAACTTATAGGTATCTAAATAAACTTTCTTAGAGGTCTACCACATACACACATCAAAAGTGTCTAGGGATCAACATATATTTTTGCAATAACTTTTCTCCTGATTGATATTAATTAAAATTTTCTTTAAGGATTCATCAAATAAAGTGTTTTCGTTTGTCACAGTAACGATAAACCAAGTCACCTTTGCATTAATAAAGAAATTTGCCATTTTCCTAATAAAGGGATTTTTGACATTTGAACCACTAACACAAAAGTTCGAAAAAAAGACTGAAACAACAGTTTTCTCTAAAATTTTATTGGGTAACTTAAACAATTAATAATCCGTGTTTCTACCGCGAACACTAACAACACAAGAACATCGGTTTGGCATACTCAAAATGAGTTCATCCAAATCACGCTGTGGAATGGCCGCCCATGTTCGTTGCAACAACAAAAAAAGGTCTTCTTGCGACTGGATACCCTCCATATTCGGCAGAGCTCTTCTCTGTAGCATATCCCATGCATGCTCAATCGGGTTCAAGTCTGGCGACTGAGCAGGCCAGGGCAGGACATTGATGTTAGCTGCGGCGAGAGTCTGTCTTACAACTCTTGCGGTGTGCGGTCGTGCATTATCATGCATTAACTGAAATAAGGGACCGATTTGCACTTGTAGAGGAACGATGACGTCTGATACAATCGTCTCAGCATAAATTTGAGCGTTGAGGTTGCCTCTGATCCAAATCAACTCAGTTCTTCCGCCGATCCAAATACCCGCCCATACCATGATGGTTCCACCACTATAAGGATGGACTTCCTGGCAGGATTTTAATCGCTGTTGGCGTCCAGGGGTTCTCCAGTGTCGTATACGTCTTGTATCCGGTCTCATACCAAAACGAGACTCATCAGAAAAGCACACGAAACGCCATTGTTCTTCTGCCCAATTTCTGTGTTCAAGAGCCCATTGATATCGAATCCTACGATTGTGCATTGCTATAGGTGGTACCCGTAGCGGTCTTCGGGAATGAAGGTTCACTTCATGCAAGCGGTTTCTGACTGTTTGGTCGCTAATTAAGTTCCCTGAAGAGTGATGAAGCCTCACGGCTAACATCATGGCGGTTATTGTTGGAGCTCTTCGAGTTAAGATTTGAATGTATCGGTCTTGTCTCCGTGTGGTGCAGCGATACCGTCCTCCATGGCGCTCAGCCACGGTACCAGTGCTTCGGTAACGTGTCCAAAGTCGACTGATAACACTCTGACTTGTATTCAGAGCTAAAGCTACAGTACGTTGCCGGGAACCAGCTTCTATCATTCCCACGGCTCTGAGCATTTCTTCCCTGCTTAAATGACGTCGCCGCTCCATAATAACGTTGGTTTTAATCAGTAGTAGGGAAACAGTAGCACTAATAATGTCTTCAATGCGTTGTATGTTTTTATAGGGAAAATATTGACAGCTGATTTTCATCTTTTACTCGAATTTGATTCACAGTTCCTGATTCAAATTATGAAATGCACCAAAAAGGATCCATATAAATTTATAAAATCATAAATTTATTACAAAGCCACATCTCAATCTCAAGAAATCCGCATAAAAATGCTTGATCCCTAGACACTTTTGATGTGTGTATTTTCCCGTTACCACTTAACTGAATGGCATACCAAAGTTACGGTTTCAAATGACGACGGTTCACCGGGAAATTGATATCGTTAGCTATGGTTGGTTTCATACAGCCTTGTTATATGTGGCCAGTTACATTTCTCATGAGAAACATTGCCATCATTCCAATTCGTATGTAATTTAATGCTAGCTAACAATAAAAAATAAGTTCAAAAATTAAAACCCGACTACTGAAAAATCACGATCTAAAAAGTATAAAAAAAAGTTTAAAAACTAAAGAAAGAAAAAAAATAAAGTTTAAAACCCGCGGGGCAATTGCGTAACACATTCTCAATGGGAATCGGTTTCATTTTGACAGTTCAACAAGATTCATTGCGTTAGACGTGTTGAACAAACAAATTTTTCGAACCTATGTTCAAAAATTTTTTTCATAAGAAGAAATGGATTAGCAATTTGCTTCAAAATGATTCTGATTCTGATTGATAGGTAGTTTGTTATGCAATTAGGGTGCCGAGTACTGAAAAGGATGAAACAAGAAAGTACCTTCCCGTGGTCGCATGCTTACCTATAAGTATGTTAATACAGGAAGGCTATATTTATTTTAACATCCCGTTAGGAACTTAGGAGCCGAGCAAACAGAAAAAGAAATAACTTTAAGCGGATATAATAAGTAATAGCGCGAGCAGGCGATGCGATGCGACGAGGTGGATCGGGGGAAAAATAAATTTTACGCAGACGAAGTCGCGGGCAAAAGCTAGTCTTCTATTAAACCGCAACGTTGCCTTTTCACTTCATTCGACTATAATCCCTCAATATCAATCCTTGGTTAACTCAAAACACTTTAAAGTAAGTGTAAAGGATTGATTCGATTCCATAAAAGAACCATGGGTACTATTTCACAAACGACATCCTTTCACGAGTGTCCCATGAAAATAATATAAGTAGGTACCTAACAAAAGCTTTCTAAACGGCTCCATATTCAAAGTTATTAACCCTCACACACCGCACGGGGTTGCCAGCTATAAACACAAGAAAGCACTCGCCGATATAGCCGCGTTATGACAAACGTATGGGTCGAACGGACCCCACAGCTTGGAAGTTTAGTGTTGAGAAAAACTGTTTTAGTTTTATGGAGTTTATTGAGTTATGTAAGGGTTAAGTGATTAGCTATTTGTTTGAGAGCTGACAGGTTTTGTTAGGGGTGAAAATTTTCGGGGTTTGGGTGCATATTTTATGTCTTTGAATGTCTCGTCTAGTAGGTAAATCCTGCAGACCTGAGGGGCAATTATCGTAATTTTAAGAACGTTCACTCACAGTCTGAACTCATTGTGAATCTGTCAAAAATACCTCTAATTTCCGTACCTACATTTTTAAAAAGTTTTTGACATTGATTTACGCTGAGATGAGATTGCGACTAGATTTTCAACGTTTTTATTTACGGGAATTGGCGATCTAATCGACTTTCACTTTGACTCACTTTACAGTTTAAAAGCGAAGACTTTGAAGAACCTAGATAAAGGTTAATTTACCTTTTTGTATCTATTTTCTTCTTCTTTGTTCTCTGTTTCAGGATCTAAACTCATGTTACAATTTAGATACTAGTAGTTGATATAAATTAAGGTAGTTTTCATTTTTTTTTTCTCTATCGTACGCAGTACAACTCGTTGTGCATGCTGAGTTTACCTATAAGTGATTGTACATTATTGTTTATCTGTTTTTGCTTGTTTTTGATGTAGACTGGTGTAAACAATAATAAATAAATAAATAAACTGTTTCCAAAGTCAAAGAATATAAAAAACAAAAAGTGAAAAATAACTAATTCGGAAGTCGGTGTCTTTGGATCTGTATTTTAGTTTTTTGCCACCGACTTCCGAAATAATTAAAGTTATTTTTCACTTTGTAGTGTTTTTCTTGGAAGTCGGTTTTTTTGTCAAAAAGTTTTTATTTCTCGTTTTTTAGTGGGTCTGCTTATAACTTATCTAAGTTACAATAGCCTAATGTCAACTTGCTCATCACCTTTTACAAAATACTTATTGCTTTTCCCGATTCAGGGACGTACATTGTTGAGTTCTCCTGGTATTTCAACATCAGCTCCATTTCACCATTCGCATTGTGACGAGCATATATTGTTTAGCAACCATATTATTAAAGTAATCGAATCGCAACCCGTGAAATACTTATTATTGAGTAGGTCCGGTGGCCATCTGTGTTCTTCATCATCAGTTCCACTTCACCAAATGATGCTTTCCGAGAGCAAATGCATGAGTTACTATAAAAAATACCCAAATCGTTATAGTTGTGCCTATATTTGAAGAGTTCCTTCGTTTTCTCCAGGATCCCATCATCAGATCCTGACCTGATGACAATGGGACCACCTGGAAAGTATACCCTTTCAAACGAAAAAAGAATTTTTTAAATCGGTCTAGCCCTCTTCAAATAATCGGGGAACACATAAAAAAAAAGATTCCGACGAACTGAGAACCTCCTCCTTTTTTGAAGTCGGTTAAGAAGAAGACTGAGGTGATTCAGGTCATGTATGCCAGATTATCTTAAGTCCGTTGTTTTTTTAATCTTTTTCTCAATCACAACAATAACTAATTAAGTAAACAAAGGGGAATTCTTTTTCATTCCTTGGAACAAACTATCAAAACACTCATCTTATGAGAAAACGACGTGGAGGTATGGCTCATTGTCTACAACCCATAAGGCTGGGGTTTCAATAGTAGCAGAAGAACGATTCAAGCTGGAACTATGAAGAAACAAGAAGTTCTAAGAGAGTCCGTTATTTAAGTTTTACTGGCTGTCAACGTACAGGTTAATTAAACCTCTTTAGAAACAGAATTCAGGAAGATTGGTATAAATTACTTTACAGTCCTTACAGCAGGTTTATCATGAGCACCGTTTTGTCGACGGAAGAGTAGACAAAGATGACGTTCCGTGTAGACAGTACGACGGCCGCAAAGTAGAAAGAGTCAAAAGTAGTTTAGTTAGTTTAGTTTTAGTTTTTACGAAATACATACTCTTTTACATAATTCGACTGAGAATTCTGTTTAGTCATAGGATTTTTATTCGTCTTTTTTACTGATAATAAATCACGTATATAACGACAACTACAACAATTGTTCAGAGTATCGAAGTACCGTGTTTTGGAACAAAAACAATTTGTAGTTATATCATGATTTTGTAGATAACCGTATATACTTTGTGGCCGTCGTGTAGAAAATTTAAAATCTCCTTACAACTGTCAGTCGTCAGAAACTTTTCTATCCCAACTGTCAAAATGACGCCATTTTGACAGTTGGGATAGAAAAGCTTCTTCTGAAATAGTCTACATAGAAAAAGACCTAGACAAAGATCGTTAGAAACGAAAGACAAAATGACAGATTGTAGAAGGATTTCTACGGTGCGATGTCAAAAGTGGAGAAACGAAATGTCACTTTGTATAGAAAGAGCTGTGTCTATTCTACGTAGAAATAGAATGCGTCATGCTACGCCTGCTGGTGTATTTTCAATGGAGAGTCAATTGTCTCAATCTGTCAAAAATATCTACCTCTAATTTGACTACATTTTGAAAAGTTCTTGACATTAGTTTGTCGCCGAAATGAGACTGCGACTAGATTTTGAACGTTTTAAATTACGAGAATTGTCCTTCTGGGTGTTGGTTTGTGCGAGAATGGAATTGCAGATCACTGCTGATGATGATGGCGTTTATTTATAAACAATGATTAAAGTTAAGTGACGTTGACACGTCAAAAATATATGGTAAATCAGTCGCTAATCACTACTTAACTTTACTCCTTTTTTCATAAACGTAGCTTACGTTTATGAAAAAAGAAGTTAAAGCGGACGCGGATTTTGACTTAATACACAGTCAAAATCCACGAGTTGCCTTCCACCGCCCGCTTTACCTAAATGTTCGATGTGTGAGCGCTGAATTGCTCCGCTACTCGCTATTATCGAGACCTCACCCTCCCACCAGCTTTCGACTCTCCAAGTACACATGCGTCGGAAACGTATTAATGCATTTCCGTGGTCTGGCTCTATTAATTGCACTCGATAGGCTTTTGGAAGCTGCGATTATTTGCCAGACACTTCATCTTTAATGGGATTCTGTTAAGTGATGGTGCGATGGGATGTTTGTTCAGATGTTATGGGATGTTGCTGATCGATAAGCCTGTGATTGGTGTAACAGCTAAGATTTTGTTGATTTTTGTTACCCGATATAATTTTATTGTAGATAGCGGCCCGTCCCGGCTTCGCACGGGTGGACATTCCTTTTTTAAACATTTAATTTTTTTTCTTGCCATTAAAAAAGTGATAATGCAGCATTCAAATAGTGAAAGAATTTTTAAAATCGGTCCAGTACTTTTTGAGCCAATTCGTTACAAACATACTTTCATACAAATCTTTCCTCTTTATAATATTACTAGTTAGTATATAATTAGTATTAGTTTAAAAGTATAGAAGAGCAAGGTGTTTATTTAGTTTTGTAATTTATTTACTGTACAGCAGCCTGTAGGTAATCGTATAAAAATCGGAACAGCTTGTCTCTGTTCAAGTTCACTTTACTCACTTAACGAGAATAGCTAATGGTTTTCGCAATTAAAATCACAAAAGAGATACAGCCCCTTATTCTGTAAGTACACCTCAAGTATCTATCTTATAAATAAAGTGTTATCATCATTTCAAGTGTCAAGGCTCCAAGAGTTTTTATCTACCCTCTATCGAAGCCCACCACTCCAAAGTTTTCAATCTTAAACCGTTTACCACTTGAAAAAAAAAGTAATTTTTGGTTCCAATCTCGTATAACAAACAGACGGAATGAATCTGGCGGTCGATCCTCCACTCTCTTCCCTCTGGAGAGTCTCCGAGGACAAGGAAACGTATTCAGAGTGCCGTTGGATGGCGCGATGTGTGCCCCACTGGAGATATCGAGGGTTAGGATTGGGCACACAAGATGTGGGAAGATGTTGAAAGGCTGTAATTTTTGAAAGGAAGATCTGGCTTAGGTATATGTTGAAATTGAAAACATGCGACAAACCGAAATGAGAGATTGTACGCATCATTATTTACTAAGGGTCCAAAGGAGCAATCGCGAAAAAAAAATCAGCTGTTCCCTACATTTTGACGATTATGCGAACATAAATGTAGGAAATTATTTGCGCGATTTCAGGTTTGGTCCTATATTTAAAGTTTTTCTTAACGATGAGTACAATTTCCCATTTCGATTTGTCGCATGTTTTCAATTTCACCCTGTACCTATAGCCGTGGGTGGCTAAAGTAGACGAAGCGAAAACTTTTGTAAGCTTATGAAGGCTTAGTCCCGTATTACAAAACATCACTCAATACTCAAGCATTACTTAAAACTAGTTTCAACCAATCAAATAGCTTGAATCTAGTTTTAAGTAATGCTTGAGTATTGAGTGACGTTCTGTAATACGGGCCTTACAAACTTCGGGATTTGAAAAAAATATTACATCGCTATCTCGGTTGCCTATTTTATTAACCGGACCCTAAGCCTGATAGTGAATTGGTTGTACCTATTCAACTAAGTATTCTTTTTCATTTATAAACTCAGACTGGATCTTCGCCAAAATAAATATTCTTCTTTCACGGTGGGTACCTACGGTAGATACAAGTACAACCCTCCCGTATTTGGTTGAAAGATACATGTTAAGACGTTTATGGGTTGATTAGATACCTATAAGGTGAAATGATGAGGCGGTGATCGTGTTCAACGAGACAAACAACCCTAAAAAGTCACTTTAGCTCTTGCTATGCTCACCTGTAATCGGCCTTTAAGCGATAGGAAGCTACAAAAATCTTCTACTGCGTCCGTCCCCATAACACTTTTAAGTCGCAGCTTTTAACTGTGAAAACAGGGCGCCCGCTAAGAAATGCGATACTTATGCTTTTTACACTCCACGGGTTATTTTCTTGTGTTTGTCCGTGGCGTAATGCGTTGTAAGTGTAATGGAGGTATGGAGGCATCGATGTATGTGTTCTGTGTGCAATCGAGAGGGTGAAAGGTTAAAATTGTTTCTTTTTAAAAGAATATTGAGGAAAAAGAGGTTTTGTTCCCGTAGATTTTTTTTCGTTTTTAATGGCGTAGGGAAGTTTGGCGTGTCTTTAATGGTTGTTAAGTAGATTTTTTTTGCCGTGTCCGGCTATGGCCAAAGAGCTGAACATCTGTACCTCTTTTCACGTTATTTATAAATTATAAATTAAGGAGATGCATGAACCCATGCATTGTACTTTGTAGAGTTTATCATCACCACTGGTCTAAAAACGGTGAAGGAAAACATCGTGAGGAAACCGGCATGTCCTAGAACCAAAAATTCGAAGACATGAGATGATATGACATTCATTAACCCGCACTAGGCCCGCTTGGTGGATCTTGGCCCACTGCCTATTACAAAGAGGAGGCACGCTCGTGTCCCAGCAGTGGGGACGATATAAACTGATTGATTATGTTTGTGATGATGCTATGCGGGACGATGAAAATTGAGGAGTTCTTTTGTAATGCATGCCTTCACTACTTTGTAAATGTGCCCTTTTTGACTCGTTTCCTTGTTTCCAGGTGTATACTACACGATGGCGGTGGTTGGGCCAGCGATGGGCTACGTGATCGGAGGTCAGATGCTCACCATTTATACAGACTTCCTCAGTGTAGACTCAGAAACGTGAGTACTAATTATTTATACAGACTTCCTCAGTGTAGACTCAGAAACGTGAGTACTAATTATTTATACAGACTTCCTCAGTGTAGACTCAGAAACGTGAGTACTAATTATTTATACAGACTTCCTCAGTGTAGACTCAGAAACGTGAGTACTAATTATTTATACAGACTTCCTCAGTGTAGACTCAGAAACGTGAGTACTAATTATTTATACAGACTTCCTCAGTGTAGACTCAGAAACGTGAGTACTAATTATTTATACAGACTTCCTCAGTGTAGACTCAGAAACGTGAGTACTAATTATTTATACAGACTTCCTCAGTGTAGACTCAGAAACGTGAGTACTAATTATTTATACAGACTTCCTCAGTGTAGACTCAGAAACGTGAGTACTAATTATTTATACAGACTTCCTCAGTGTAGACTCAGAAACGTGAGTACTAATTATTTATACAGACTTCCTCAGTGTAGACTCAGAAACGTGAGTACTAATTATTTATACAGACTTCCTCAGTGTAGACTCAGAAACGTGAGTACTAATTATTTATACAGACTTCCTCAGTGTAGACTCAGAAACGTGAGTACTAATTATTTATACAGACTTCCTCAGTGTAGACTCAGAAACGTGAGTACTAATTATTTATACAGACTTCCTCAGTGTAGACTCAGAAACGTGAGTACTAATTATTTATACAGACTTCCTCAGTGTAGACTCAGAAACGTGAGTACTAATTATTTATACAGACTTCCTCAGTGTAGACTCAGAAACGTGAGTACTAATTATTTATACAGACTTCCTCAGTGTAGACTCAGAAACGTGAGTACTAATTATTTATACAGACTTCCTCAGTGTAGACTCAGAAACGTGAGTACTAATTATTTATACAGACTTCCTCAGTGTAGACTCAGAAACGTGAGTACTAATTATTTATACAGACTTCCTCAGTGTAGACTCAGAAACGTGAGTACTAATTATTCCTACTTATATTAATTATATTGGGCTAATTAGGTACTTAAAAATATGGAACTATGGAACTGTTACAGTTCCGCCATATTGTTGTATGCGACTGCCCCGGTGGTCTCGTGGTCGCAAGCGCGACTGCTGAGCGTGGGGTCCTGGGTTCGATTCCCGGGTCGGACAAAGTGTTATTGAGTTTTTCCATTAGGAATTTCTTAGTAACAGTCCGGAGTTTGGAAGTTGGTGGTTTAATACCCCCGTGCCTCAGAAAGCACGTTAAGCCGTTGGTCCTGCGCCTGATCTCTCTCCGGTCGTGTCGGGTTGCCGTCTCATCGGACTATGAGAGTGAGGGAAGAGGGAGTGCACCTGTGTCTG
This sequence comes from Globia sparganii, assembly GCA_949316385.1. Classification (NCBI taxonomy): domain Eukaryota; kingdom Metazoa; phylum Arthropoda; class Insecta; order Lepidoptera; family Noctuidae; genus Globia; species Globia sparganii. Next base: position 25,550,074 of record OX438653.1, on the reverse strand, counting down.
CGCGCACACTTGTGCACTATAATATCTCCTGCGTACCTGGCTAATCTCCGTTGAGATTAGCCACCGTGACCGAAATCGGTCGGGGAGGCTATTATTTATTGTTGTACTTATATAATAGACATGTACCTACCTTTCGTTTCTCAATGTATCGTTATGTCTATGGCGCATTAACTGATGACTAGGCAGCATGGTCCCTGACCTTAGCCTGTTGCATAAGGGAAAAGCTAAAATTAAACCTGATATAGGTATATTTGTTTTTACTACAAACTCATTTATGTTTATTTCCGAGTAGGTACAGACCTATTATGTTGCTCTTTAAGTGCAACACCACCAACTATTCCTTATTCTTTTCTTTTCTTTTTGCTAAGCAAACGACAATAACCTCAACTGTGCGTTTCCCGCGCTTTTCATACCGCACGCCGCGTCTTGTACACATTTTTTAAATATTTCATCTCGGCACCGACACGGCTTCATTCAGCCAACTTGCCCTCTCGCTTTCATCTCATTGTGAACCACATAGGTACGCTGCTCAGGCAACTTTTCAGCCAAATTAATTCCACCATTTTATATTTTCATGGCTTCTGAAACGAAATATGATTTTCCGCGGGACGAGTTTTGAACGACCTCCTTGCCATGGCTTTACTTTTTAATTTATGAGTTCACTCGCTTACTGATTAAAATATAACTGAAGGGAATCCTTAGATATTATTATTTGATTACGCCCATAACAGGTATTGATGTTTCGTTGAAAAGCAAGAAATATTAATTATCCGGGAAAACTGACGTGTAAATTATACTTTTAGGCGAATGCGTTCAAAATCTGTTTTACCTACAGTAGGTATGCTACCCAGTTTAGGACCCGTATACAGAAATGTTTTTGAAATAATCATAAGTAATTTATTTCCTTTTAATAGGTATATTACATTCAAGTAAGTACCTACGCCGGAGAACGGTACATTAAAATTATAATTCAATCAAAGGGCAGGCAGTAAGAGCGGTTCTATTAGTCTAACTCATTTTAAGCGAAGTACTTATGCCCTCTTGAAGCCACTCGTTGTGTAGGTACAGAGCCGGATCCGGGGATGCACGGAGCTGCAAGGGGTGCAAGAGCCACAAATAATACAATACGAATCCCTAAGAGTTTATTAGATTCCAAAGATTATCAGACCTACTTTTCTAATTTTCCGTGCCTAAATTATTTCTAAGAATTCAAGATGAGTAGGAAATTGGAAATAATTACAGCCAGAATTAGATTAGGTATCGAAACTATATAAATAATGAATGATTATGTGTGCGTTTAAATGTTTAGGTATGGTTTTTAAGTGATTAAATCTATTCCAAAATCCAGCCCTGTCCACTCAAGCCTGCTGGTGCGAACCGCAGAGTAACAGAGTAGATTGTTGAGTAAACGTCCGATTTGCATAAGAAAACAATTGGGCATCGCTACATAATAACGTATACTTTGGAACACGGAATACCCCTCTGTTTACCTACCTAATAGCCCTCGCAAAAATAGCGCCTACAAAAGTTATTATAGCAATAACGGAGTTTTCAGATCTGTTGCTTGTTTTTTGTCTAGGGACATATTCAAAAAGGGGTAACGTGAGTATGAAAGCGATATTATGGAGTTTTTATTTGACTTTTAATGTGATTCGAGGCAGGTTTTAAGCTGTTGAGTTATTTTCTTTGTGTGCTTAAGGGAATGAAAAATTAGCTACGGCGTTTATGGAAGTTTGTAAGTCAGAAAAAGGCAGGTAGGAACTTCATTTCTGCTCAGTAAGATGGCTTTATGCGGAGTTTAATTTTTAAAACGAAAAGTCACCGTCTTATAGGTTTAAAAGGTACGAAGAATTAGTACCTTTATGTCGTATGTATTGTAGATTAAGGCATTATTGGCCAAGCTATGCAAGCCGGTGTTTGCGTTGGTAGAGTATGTGAGCGCGTTGTTTACGCATCTTCTTTGACCTCTGCTTATGAAAATGTTCAGGTACTAACTACACCTTGCCTTCACATACCAACATGCCCACATTACAATCTCATAATAGGTAGGTTAGGTACGAAGTCGTTACTTGGTTCTAACGTGGATCCCATATTTTTAATATCTTGCGGCTATTGGTTTGTGATGGTGATCAATGCGAATAGGCCCTGCAGTGGGACGATATAGCCTGGTATTATTATTATTTTATAATGTTTATGTTGTTTTCCTATAATAATATTATAGAAAAATAACCAATTACCAATTCTAACAGTATTCTCTGCTATTGTCTGTCCAGGTTAGGTGTAACTCCTGTGAGCTCGGTGTGGATCGGTGCGTGGTGGATAGGGTTCATCCTGTCGGCTATCCTGTGCCTCATCGTGGCGATACCGCTCATGGCTTTCCCACATGAGCTGCCTGGTAAGTGTACTTAGTTTCTAACATGTAGCAGACGAAATAAATATTCCGTTGCTTCTTATTCTACGGATTCTACCTTTAGTAATTCAGACGGTTTACTATCGGACAATGGCCCCGATTCTGTTGTTCACAAACTAAACTAAATTTAAGTTCATTGCATCTTTTTCTTTCTATTTCACTAAGAAAAGGACAGAAGATAAATATTAGTTCAGTCCTGTCAGATTAGTCAGCGCCTGACGTAAATTGGCGCCGATTCTGTTGTTCACAAACTAAACTAAATTTAAGTTCATTGCATCTTTTTCTTTCTATTTCACTAAGAAAAGGACAAAAGATAAATATTAGTTTAGTCTCTTACGTACCGTGCCTACCAATATAGGTACTAAACACAATAAAAAAATAATGCGTTTCCAATTCCATTTATCATACGACTATGCCTGGAAAAAACGTTTTATTTTCAGCCCAATATTTAATCTTTAATAACCAACATCGACTTACAGGTGCAGCTGAAATCCAAGCCTCAAAAGTATCAGAAGCGCATGAGGGCGCAGCTTCCAAGTCTGCAGCCTTCAGCGCTTTACACGAGCTGCCTCGAGCCGCGGCTGCCTTACTGCGGAACCCTACCTTCTTGTTCCTGAACCTGGCTGGAGCTAGTGAGGGCATGCTCATCTCTGGGTTCGCTGCGTTCTTGCCGAAACTCATTGAGAACCAGTTTGCTGTAAACGCTTCAGAAGCCGCTTTGCTTTTGGGTAAGTTCAGATTTTTATCGTCCAGTTTATATGGAATTTCTTAACTTGTCTGCTATGAGAAATACCTAACTTTGGTATGTGAAATAACTTTCGAACCCTAGTAAGAACTTGGGAGTCTAATAGCAGGATTCACAGACAACATTTTGCTTGTTCATATAAAAAATGTGAGCAAGCGTTTCAAAAGAATATACTTTTATATTTTTCTCTGGTTAAATTCGTATGAGACTTTTACTTTACAAGGTCATCATTTCTAAAGTTGAGCTTTTCAGCCCCAATAACTTTTTCAACTGTCATGATGAAGATGCTCCAAAAGACCTTAGAGCCAGAACAAGTGTTGACGTAACGCCTTCCATACTCCAGGAGTGATCACCGTGCCGGCGGGCGGCGGCGGCACGTTCCTGGGCGGCTGGCTGGTGAAGCGATGGCGGCTGGCGTGCGGCGGCATCATCAAGCTGTGCGTGGGCGCCACGCTGCTGGCTGCAGCCTTCACCTTCAGCTTCGTGCTCACGTGTGACGACTACCCCTTCGCGGGCGTCACCGCCATGTATAGTAGCCCATCGGTGCCGGGGTGAGGGGAGAACATATAGCTTGTTTACATAATTGTACTTTATAAATTCAACCCATGTTTCTGATCAGGAATTCCTCTTGTTGAAATCTTTTTGTGGATGGTATTTTTATATTCTCGTAATGAGAGGATTCGAGGCTAATATTGGTTTTACACGGTTTCTGCTTACCTGTTTTGAGAAGACTAAATTACCGTACTATATCAAAGTGAACCTCCATTCCGGTTCTTAGCTTTCCAGCTGGATAATGTGCCTGTTCTCAACAAGAGACTAGCATTACCCCACGTATGCACTGACGAAAAAATATCGCGGCGGGATTTCACCGCGCACCGGATTTTCAACTCTCGGTGTTAAGCCGATCGTTGAGAATTCAACAGAACGCATCCCAGTGCGTCAAAAAACACACTGTTCGTTTTCATCTCTCAGCGCTAAGCAGTGCGTTGAAAATCCAGTGCGAAAAAAAAATCGCCGCGGGAAAATCGCGACCGTGCGAACCTGGGCTTAGGTTCTCATCCTACTTTACCTTCCTATTAAATCCACTCTTCACCTTCCAGCGCCGACCGTCTAACGGCGCTGTGCAACACGGACTGCTCGTGCGTCAACGCGCCCTACTCGCCCGTGTGCGGCGCGGACGGCACGGTCTACTACTCCGCGTGCCACGCCGGCTGCACACGACAGACCCTCGCCGGGGCCGCCCAGCTGTTCCACCAGTGCTCCTGTGTCATGCCCAGGGAGAATATGACACTGCCGACTTATGAACTTGAAGGAGGTGTGTTAGGGGAGCTGGGAGGGGGGTTGGGGTGCTGCTGGGGACTTTGTTGCGCCACTTCTCCCCAGCGAAAGCACTAGGAAGTAGTGAAGGGCGGGCGTTATGGGGGTCTGTCTTATGTAATTTTGAAGTTCTAAAAGTGCTGATTCTCAGCTTGATTTGAATAAATGATTTTTGATTTTGGTTTTGTTAATGAGATGTGACGATGCCACGATATATGTATAGGGGCAGCATATTTGTTTATATTGGGATGGCTGCTTGTTCACGGCACGAAATTCCTCGATTTAGGCATGTCAGCTTTCCTTTGATATGCAAGTGTTATGTAACGTTCAAATAATGAATCACGCAGTAGTTAATCGTGTCAGATTCACACTCTCTTCCAACATCTTCGTCTATTGGAATTGAAGAAAGTGAAACTACATTTCTTGCCAAATTAGACAGACTGTTCATGAATTAACTAACCAACTATTCCGAGTATTCCGACATTCTCTCAAACCTCATCTCATCTGGAAATCGTACTTAAGTTACTCATAATAAGGTGTTTATCCTTTCAGTATCAAATTCATCCATATCGTACGAAGCCATCAACAGTATCTGCACGACAGACTGTCCGTACCTCTGGGTGTTCGTCTGCTTGTCTTTCGGAGTGATGCTGTTCACGTTCTTGGCTACCATGCCTGCATTGTCGGCTACTTTGAGGTATGTTCATTAGGAAAACTTGACTTGACAATCACAACACTTTCTTCCACAATCACTTCCTAATACCAGAATAGCTATACACAACCGTTCGATACGCTTCCGCGTCGAGTCGAAAACCAATCAATGATAACAAAAGAGTCCAAAAGGTGTTCACAAATATAAAACCTTAAAATTGTGTCAGTCAGTTTAAATCAAATAGACGACCGCTCTCTTCCGAAAACTATTTGCTGTTGGGGCAAGGCTAATCACGTTATCGAAATGTGTCATTTTCGATACGATAGCCTGTCGGATGGTTGTGAATAGCTATACAGGACTTAATCCACGTTCAGTGAAGCTAGGCGGTGCTGCAAATCTGCAAAAAATGTTACGACTTGACCCGGAAAACATTCGGGCCAACAAAATCTAGCTCGAAAGTTGTTTTGAGAGAGATTGTGATTTCTCGAGTGTCTTTATAGAATAAGTACCTAGTAGTCGTACCGATTTTCTAAATCTAAAGACACGTCCAACCCAAAAAGCTTGTTGATTCCCGATAAGTGCAGGCCAACCTCAGTGTTTAAGACTGTGCCGACCGCACAGTGGCGCCCTCATCGTTTGTTTGGTTATTTCATACAATTTAGAATGAAAATGCAGAAAATAAGCACGTTAAGTTGTGCTTCACAAGATAATACGTTAATATTATTAGAAACGGTAGTTTTATATTGTTTAGTTTTATTATAATCCTTAAAACGGAATATAGTGGCCACCGTTATCCGTTTTAAGGATTATAATAAAACTAAACAATATAAAACTACCGTTTCTAATAATATTAACGTATAATCTTGTGAAGCACAACTTAACGTGCTTATTTTCTGCATGTTCATTTTAAATTGTATGAAATAACCAAACAAACGATGAGGTCCCACTGTGCGGTCGGTACAGTCTTAATGTGCGTTCTACTCAATGCTACACTGAATCCTCAACAGATGTGTCCGCGAGGACCAGCGTTCCTTCGCGCTCGGTATACAGTGGATCAAGGTACGTCTGCTGGGCACGATCCCGGCTCCCTTGCTGTTTGGGTTCCTCATCGATCTATCCTGCTCACTGTGGTCCACGTCATGCAACAAGACTGGCGCCTGTCTGCAGTATGATAACATTAATATGAGCAGGTAACGATTTGTAATGCATTTGAATATACCTATTATAGCCAGCGATATGGAAAATGTCTTCTTTCTCTTTCTTTAGTTCAGTACCGACTATTTATTTCCATTTCTTGGTATTGGCCTCGATTCTGTTGTTCACAAACGAAATTAAATTTAAGTTCAGTGCATCTTTTTCTTTCTGTTCATTATGAAAAGGACAGAAGATAAATATTAGCTTAGTCCTGTCAAATTAGATAATCCATAGGCAAGTTTAGACGTGATAAAAAATTGGCTACTAAAAATAGGTCAATTTACGTCAGGCGCTGACTAATTTGATAAACTAATATTTATCTTCTGTCCTTTTCATAATGAAATAGAAAGAAAAAGATGCACTGAACTTAAATTTAATTTCGTTTGTGAACTTGAATCGGGGCCATCGCCTATCTAGAAGATATTAGCCGGAAAACATATTTTTCGGGCTACATTAATAAACTGATACAAAACAGTCCTCCAAGTTCTTTAAGGCCATCCATTTTGGAGTCCCTATGGATCATGTTTTTTTTAAATATATTTTTTGTCTCTTGGCCACTAAATAATCTTGTCATATTTTCTTTCAGGTATATGCTAGGCATCGCACTGGTAGGTAAGCTCTGTTCCCTCCTGTTCTTCTTCCTCGCGTGGTGGTTCTACCGTCCACCGGGAAGCAAGAACGGGAACGCCATAGTTCCCTCAGTAGACCTCGTGGTATGCGCGGAGAAGACCAATGGCAACGTCACTAATGTAGCCAATGGGACAGTAGAACGAGGCAGCAATGGATACTGCAATGCGGCTTTAGAGTGTAGCGATCATTTGTAAGGTAGTTATCAAAGATTTCGTTGTTTAATACTGCACCTTAATTGCGTAACAATCACAACCAGTCATTTTGAAGGATATTGTTAATCCATTGCTTCATGTGTTCGAAAAATGTGTCTGCTCAATATAACGTAAATAAAGCAATGAATGTTGTTGAACTGTCAATATGTATGCCATTCCTACTGCTAATGTATTACGCAATTTCCCAGATGGATGCAGGATATAGCCAGCGATCTTGGTCATGACTAACCTAATGTTTTTAGCATAGTTACTGGCCTACAATAACTGGTTCAGCAGTAAGGCCGGCTGCAAAGTTGTAGAGGCTAATAATGAGGCCATAGGTTCGAGATGTAACTTTTGGGGAGTCTCGAATTTTCAATATATGTATGCAAAATATTGATTGTTGACAACTATCGGGCATAACTGTGACTGTATGGACATTTTGAACGAAACGGTACAGTTCGAACCATAGCTAACTGAAAAAGCTAGCTAAAAATGCAGATTTCCAATTTTATGTAATTTGTTGATTATAAAATTAAATTATGATTTTAATTATGAGTTGTGTGGATAGTATAGGTACATTTTACATATAATGAAATTATTGTTTACATTCCAAAATAATAATATAAATAGTTCTGTTGTAAAATATCTGTGATGTAATAGTTTGTAGATAAATTAAGTATATCGCCGATTTAAGGTCCTCCTATACTAAGACCGGTGTGTGAATATCTGTACACCTATTTAAGTATTAAAATGGGGTACGTATTCTTTTGCAAAATTTTAAGTAGTTGACCTATAGAAAATATCTCGTGGAATTCATAAATTTTTATGATTATCAATATTGATAGTACTCCCCTTTTCTTCTTTGTGAGAGGGGTCAGTTAATACAGAGTACCGACCCGATCTACCCACAAAGGGGATTGAAGATTTTTATAGGGAGACTGGCATACCTACCGTCGCGCCATTTTGATATTTATGTATAGGGCCCATGCGCGGACGCCATTTTGAAAAAAAAAATCAAAATGGCGGGGAGGTAGAGTATGCCACGGACCTTAAAAGCCCTTTCTAAATATATGTAGGTCTAATTGTTATTTTTGCAAAACCTACGTACCCCGGTGTAGCGTGTATTTATAGTTAAGTAGAGTACAATTCGGGAAGGCACAATTTTTTAAATATTTGTTTTACAATTTTGAATATCCTCAAAATAACGGTTAAGGTACACTTGTACATAGTTTCTAACTTATTCGTTGTTAATGCAAAATCAATAGTTGTTAAAATTGTATTTTGGTTGAAGACTGATTGTTTACTAGTAATAATTAAATTAAATATTAAGTGTATGTGTAACATAATTCTGTATGCGACTGTACTTTTGTTGAATTAAAGGATTGTACCAGTATAGTAATGTTATGAGAGGTTTTTAAGCTCAAAAATATTAGATTAAAAGTTCTTACTAATATCTAGTCGTCGCAAGCGTTACTGCTGAGCATGACCTCCTTGGTTCGTGCCCCGGGTCGGTGTTATTAAGTTTTTCCATCTGGAATTTATCAGTAGCAGCCCGGAGTCTGAATTTGACTAGAATCCGGTTGATGGCAATAGGCTAAACATAAGAAAACAAAACACAACTGTGAGGGTAAACATAACTGATGAAATGTGGGTAGTTAGCGAAGGATGAATTTATGACAGAGGTAAGCCGGAGCAAAAAAAAGTCAATAAAACGTTTAATTATATTTCAATGATGAATTGACTACAGAGTGGTTGTGTTCTGAATTTTCGAAGGGAAGCCAGCGGGAATCGTGTTGTATGGTCGCCACTGGTGGGTACCTATACTATAGGTACCTACATCTCTGCCTTACCCTTCTGAGAATCCATGCGTGACTCTGAAATCAGCTTAAATAATTACTACTGTAATAAAGCTGATATTTGTTTAACTTGAAATAAGTAATATTAATTTGAAACACAAGGTTGAATAGACTTTAGGTAATGCGGACATTTCGACCAATCAGTACAATCCTTCAATTCTTAAAAGATATGATAGATACCTCCTGGATGTTTTACTGGATATAAATAAGGCTGTAGGTAGTAAAACCCCAGATATAAAAAAAAACAAGGAACTGCATTTGGCCTGTGTGTCATCCCAGACTGTTTCGATCGATTTATTCCAATAATGGATTCCAGATTTCTAAATGGAATCCTAAGCTTCAAAAATGGATCAACTAACATAAAACTATGAAAATATGCAACAGTACCTAATTAGATTTTTATAAAAATACAATTTGTAAAGTTTTTACAATTTTTTCTAATGTAATTTGTGTATCATATAATGTAGGTGATCAATTTTGAAATTGTACAATTTTACACGGATTGATTGAAATAAAAATATTAAAACGATGTGTCTATTATTTTGGATCCACCGCCTCCCGTAAATTCCCAAGTTGGATTTAAATCAAAAGTCATTTATTCAAATTAGGCTGAGAATCGGCACTTTTCGAACGTCAAATTCAATCTCTATATGCCTATCCATTTCCCAAATATTTTGGGCTTGGCTTCCACTGGTTGTCAGACTTTTAGGCTTCTGAATACCCTCAAAACGACTGTCAAAGATCTACGAAGGATAGTCGGGACCAACGGCTTTACAAGCTTTCCGAGGCGCGGAGTCCCGATATATAATGGATAGTCGCCCATCAACGAACCCACCACGGCAAGAGTACCTTTACCTTCGATCGACCCGCCGGGCGGCTGTTATTATATAGCCACGAGCCCCTCAAAAAAAATCCTAACTTCGAAATGGGGTTCTAAATTTTTATTTTGAATCCCTAACCTAGATTTCATTATGGGCTCATTTTAACTCCAATAATGGATCCCATACATTTTTAAATGCCCATCGGCGAACATCGACACTTGTTAATTAAATTGGACATAATCAAACAACATATTAAAAATACGAATTATATATATTCCAACATTAAAAAATGCTTATAACTTAACAAAATGCATTATAACACTTTTATATTTGTATTAAAAATTGTGTACTTTATTATAATTACGTAGAAACAGAGCTAGCTATCTTACAGTGGTTTCAGAAAAACTTAACGCCTTGGCTGTCGTCGAACTCCATGAGTTCACATTTGCCTTTCAATTCTAAATTCTTTAAAGCCTTCAGTAGCACACTCATGTCAAGACCATGGAATTCTGCAACATAATAAAACATACCTAGTTGTTAGCTAAAAATACAAGCAGGCTCATGGAGGAAGTAGTAACTTAAAAAATCATAAATTGGATAATAAGTACTGCATGTAAACTAGAAATATAAACTTTTTTTTTTCTTCAGGCAAGTAATATGATGTTAGTAAGTTGATCTAAGATCTTCCAAATACGATGGGTGATAGAGAAAACCAATAAAATTCAATGGCTTTACCCCTCCTTAACCCTTTAACCGCCCGACTTTATATCAATTGTCGTGCCCCCAGCGCGCCCGGCAGTGATTCGATTTTTTTTATTATTTTTCAATAACCTGATAGAATAAAGCGTAAATAATAAAAAACAGTGTAAACGAGCTGTGCTATTTGTTCGTAAATATACGATACGACCCTGGCGAAATGAGCACGAAAATATTTGTCGGATTAATCGACGTAGGCGGTTATAAGGTTAAAGATTACGCTTGTCACACATCACACAAAGGACCGTGTCAAAATCACAGATGCTTCAACTTGAAGCTCTTCGTCACCCACCATACACGACAGGCCTAGTAATTTTTTTTTTTTTTAATTAAAAAAAATAAATTCTTAGGCAACAAGTCGAAAAACACCTTTCATGAGTTCATTGATACCTGTCCCTGGGGGCAGGAATCAATGAACTCATGGCAAGAAATCCTGGAATTTCTTTAGCACAGTCTAGGCATCCATGCATGTTCATTAAAATGGCAAAGGTACATTTCTTAAAAAAAAGTTTATTTGCTTAAGCGGCCCTCCAATCTATTTAGAAATTTATATTGGCCCAGGATCATATTATCTGGTTTAGACAGCTCTGGTCTAATGTATCCCTGGCCTAAACAACGTCTTGATGTCACACACCTACAATGAAAAGAACAAAACTATTGTGATCATTTTTTTCACAAAAAGAAGCAGCTCACCTTGGTCAACAGTATGTTCGCCTTCCCTCAGTTCAAACAGAGTACAAACTGAGTTATTCATTCCATTATTGCACGCCCAGTTGTACACCAAATTGCCCCATTCATCCAGAGAGTGCCAGTATACCTCCCATACATTTTTACTCTTATCCATGGGTGCCGCTCTGCCAGTCTTTGCCATATCCTCCAAGATAGTAACAATGGCTTCCTGAGACAACTTTCTGTTAATTTCTGTATTGTTAAATAGTGGACTGTTTTGTGATTCTCTTATGTCTATGGTTGATTGTTTGGTTGTTTTCATGTATTCCGTGATTAGTTGCTCCCATGCTTCTAGTTGCTTTGCTCTCGTTTCTGTGTGCGGTTGAATTCTGGAACAAGGAATGATGTAGTTATTGCAATTGTACATTTATCTAAACTCTAACTGAACTATTAGATGGTTATGGGGTTTGTGCCTAATGGTAATCTGGAATAGTTAAAAAGCGGCCAAGTGAGAGTCACACGAAGGGTTCCGTATCGCAAGGCGTAAAACGCCGAAAAAAACGTCGTCAAAATTAAGGGGTCCGCTCCTTAATTTACTTTAAATTTTATTATTTGTTGTTATAACGGTAATAGAAATACACTCTTTGTAAATATTTTAATTGTCTACCTATTATGTTTCATGAGATACAGGCCACTGACAGCTGACACTTAGTATAGGGTCCCGTTAGCACCCTTTGGTATGGAAAAATGATTAAAATTAAGAAAGATTGTATATAAATGATTACCAATATAACACAATTAAGTAATTAAATAAATATCTTCCAGATCTGTTTAAATACTTACAATCTCGTTCCTTATTTATAGAAGATTCAATGTATTTCTCATATATTTCTATCAACTTCTTCTCTGTATCCTTTCTTTTAAGCAATGTTGCAGGAGATTTTGGTTCCAAGTCAGTCAGAGCCAGTTTGTAAAATATCTTTGATTCCCCAACTTCAACATATGGGAAACTTTCAACATAATTACTTGAAAAACTTATCATTACTGAACAGTCTTTTGCTACTGACGATATTAAGGCTAGGTGTATTGGATTTGCAGTTTTCAGAAATGTCTCTCTGTCATTTTGAATATTTAAATCCAAATTCTTTGATTTTAGTTCTTCTAATAGTTTAGAAACATAGTCAGTGTATTTATTTTTTATATCTTTTAGGTCAAAAGAAGTTTTTTCAGACAGTTTCTGTAACTGCAACAACTTGTATAGAAATGTGTTGCATTTCAGATTGTTGCTTTCTGAACATTGATTAGATGGGTCTTTCACTATAATTTTATTTGATTTCTCTAGGTTAATGTAAGACACATTTTTGTCACTTAATAAGATGTCTACAATAAAATCCAAAAACAAGCTGGAGTTGCTAAAATAGTTCATATTTTTCACAATACCATCAAAATAATTTTGAGATGATTTTTCATGAAATATCAATTTCCCATCTTTGAATAGTTTCAAGTTATTCTGTGGATTGTGTATCATATTCATAAGGGCATGTTTCATTCTCTCTTTTTCTCCTGAAAATAAGTCTAGTGGACAGTAATGACTGGTCTCTGGTATGGCTCCTGTTTGTAGTTTTAAATGTTGTTTCAAACAATAATAACATTTGGAATACTTCCTAAGATTAGATGATATGAAACCTTCTTTTGGCTTGATCTCTATACAATAGTTGGTTTCGCATTTAGGACTGACTACAGACAAGTTTGTGGCTTTTATGGCAATCTGACTGAGTACTGACTTGAATATTCTATTTGCTGGACGAAATGGCAGCAGAATTTTGCTTAATTCTGCTAAATCGTGTTGAGGTATTTCTATTGCTGTTTCGCAGCCATAGAATTTGTTTTCTAGCAAAGGCACCATGATCAAATTCACGAAATTAACGGAGTCGTAAACATTTTTCTGATGCGCCGTTTGCTCGTCTTCTTTAATGAGTCGTAGTACGTAATCGGTGTCTAATATTTGGACCACGATATGGGCGTTCCCTTCGCTTATATACTTCCAAGATTTTCCTAATAACTTCATGTTTTCTGGTCCAAATTAGGAAGTTTTTATTACAGTACAAATAATCAAGTTTTACTTACGTAAAAAAGGGAGGAAAGTTGTACTGCCAGGGCCATGTTATATCTGCCATCACGATACACTAATGATTGTCGTAATTTACTAATTAAAAGTCTTTATAGAGCGATTAATTTTACACTTTTCTGCTCGCAGCTGATTAATTTTTTGTTTGACTGTTGACAGCTGCACAGATGCCAAAAATGTGAACAGACTACACAATAAAATTGCGAAAATTGCGTTCCAGGGTCTAGTTCTGACAACGGACAAATTGTGTACACATTGGCTAAAAGGTGAGTATTCAATGTAGCAGTTTCCATTTCCACATATCACTAGAAATTAAAAATATGCTGACAGGCTGTCATAATTTTGACAATCGCGAACAAAATCTGCGTTTTGCTTTGCTGCAAAAAGTCGTAATTCTAATTTATTTTTTACTTCTGCTATGTTAAAGTTTCTCTGAAACTAAGCTCTGTATAGATTTAAACAATGATTACGCTTAATAGGAAATTGAAAAAGGAGCCCATAGCAGCCCCAGAGCCTACGAATATGACGAATGGGTTGACGACCAAGGAGTCGGTGGTGAGAAGAATATCAGTGAGGGATAAATTGCTGATAAAGGAAGTGCAGGAGATGAATGAAAACCTCCCTGCGACGTGTAGTGTACATTTCGAAGACCCTAACGTGTTGAGTGAGTTCATATTGACTGTTGCACCTGATGAAGGCTATTGGCAGGGAGGCAAGTTCAAATTTAGTGTTTTTGTTACAGACGACTATAACATGGCTGTGAGTATCTATTTCAATAATCTGTGTGTTACAAAGGTAGGCTTTAATACAATCAAAATTACTAGTTTTATTGTGTCAACCAGGTCACTATTTGAATCCTAACTTATGCCCTTTATTTATTAAAAATGTCTTCAATTTTGATTTGTCTTCACAAAGCAACTCTGTAATACATTAAAATTTAAAACAAAGCCTTATCTATTTGGCTCTAGGTTTCAGAGTTTTAAGAGGTCATGGATTATTCTAGACCTGTCTAAAAGATACCTTTCGAAATAACTGATAGTGTTATGGTAATTAATAATATCATCATGTTCATTAAATTTTAATGAACATGACAATGCATTTTTGTTTAGTTTTATGTTTTTCATGTTTCATTTTTCTGTAACGATGTGAGTTGTTTTGTGATCATTTGTTGAAACGGCTATTTTTCCCATTCCATGTCAAACATGTTCTTGTTTTATTAGATCTGTTTTTCAATTCCTTTTCCAGTAAAGGTCTATGAAATTGTTTGCTGTAGCCATCACAATAAATTCTATAATTTCAGCCTCTTTCTCCTGTTGTTTTCTATTATGTGTGTATTTCTGTTATAGTGTTTTTTTTTCAATTAAAAATCATGGAGATGTAATTGTGATTTTATTTGTTGTAGAATTGAAGTCATTTATACTCATTAATGTTATTAGTTTTACCTATTAATCAATGAATCTTCATAACAATACAGTCTATGAATCATAGCTGGTCTGAACATTGGCTCTCTGAACTCTCACTCACACTCACCTCATGTCATCATTTGGTAACACTTCCACACCATAGGAATAATGGACAGTCCCCTGTGCAGAGCTTGCATGGAGGCTGATGAAACCGTTGCGCATGTGCCCTTTGAATGCACAGGCGTCACCCAGATTAGATCAGAAACCCTCGGGACACCCAGATGATGAGATGATGAGATGTTCTCAATAGACCAGGAGACCTAATCAGCTTCTGGAGGGAGGTGGGCGGGTTGGAATAACCACCGCTGTGGCCCACGCACAATGGTCCAATTGAAGGACTAAGTGCAGAAACCAAACTCATAACATAGGATATAGTCATCATTTGGTTGCTAACAAATCGACACCTCCATGCAATAACATCATAACTCACTTTTTTCCAAAAATTGAGTTACAACGGCATTGTTATATAAAAAAAAAATGCATTTTTTCTGTACTATCATTGTAATCCTATTCCCTTTCGTTTCTAAATACGTAACTTAACACCTTGGAGTTACAATTATCTGACCACAAAAATAAATTAAACTACAAAAAAACTAAATTGTAACTCAGACATACAATGTTTGTCCTCGTAACTTATATGTCATTTCACTGTTTTGTTTTTCACGTAAGTCATGAAAACCCATGAAAACAATTTTTCTTTTACAACTTAACCATACCTATTTATAGTCCGCCTAAACTATATTAAAGAGAGCCAGCTTCAAAAATTGTATGGGGTGTTTTGAGTTTGCTATAATTTTTCAAATTTTAAAATCACTCTCCTGTAAAATCACAAAAAGTGAGTTACGATGTTATTGCATGTAGGTGTCGAAATGTTGTTGAGCAGCCCTCTGTGCAAAGTTCGGGCCGCCTATGATTTATCGCCCGTATTTATCATTCTCCTGCACTCATCCCAATTTATTTGTGGTTGGTACAACATATCTTTGTCTTCCAAACTTCTCTATTAATCATCATATTGGTAGTCATCCCCTTTCTAGCCATATCATCTTTCACATAAAACAATGTAATTTGCATATTTATTATCAATTAATTTCCTAACTAGTTCTAATAACTTAATTTGCTCAATTATATTCTATCTGCGTAAATGCCTAATGATTTATATGCCTTTTTCAGCCGCCAAGAGTAAAATGTCAAACAAGGTTGTGGCACCCGAACATTAATGTGGATGGTGATGTATGTCTATCACTCCTACGACAGACTTCAGTTGACGAGCACGGATGGGCACCCACTCGAAGATTGAAGGATGTTGTGTGGGGACTTAACGCTTTATTTACTGTGAGTACTAGTATGAATGCAAATTTGGTTTCTAAATAATTTATAATATCCTATCTATATTGCCCTATTGATAGGCAAACGCCTCACAAATATATATTTTCTTTGCATTTTTTTTTTATAGAACCAATCTTTCCTATTACACTAATATCTGTTGTGCTTATTATCACAACTTATTATATGTGCCTATTAAATAACAGCTTGAATATTTATACAGGATGTAATTGAACAGGTGTGCCAAATTAAAATAGGTATCTAATTCAACATCTTAAAAAGAAAAGTTCGAGCATGTCATTATGAAAAAGGATCCACAAACGTGCGCGTAGGCATATGGTAAAGTCGTCGCGCGCCCTTTTTTCGTAGGAACAGTCTAAATTAGGTAAATCAATGCTAGTTCAACGTAATGCCAACTTGCGTCATGTTGTGAGTTGTGAACTCTGCGATGAATGGATTGCAAATCGGACGCGCGCTAAAATTTATACTTTAATTGTTTTATTTCATTTCGTAGATTATGTTTTTTTTTTTTTACTGGGTGTAACAATAGTTTGTGTTATATTATAGCAAAAACTTAATTTGCACTATCTAAGACGATAATTACACGTTTTATTTCAAGAATTTCGATTTGGGAAGTGACAATTTATCATGATTGTGTATTAGTTACTGGTTTTCCTATTTCGAGTTGGCGCAAGTTTTCAATTTCATACTATAAATGTATGAACAGGAAAAATGGTGAAGAATAAAAACAACTTATTTATTTTTTCAGGATCTCTTAAATTTCGAAGACCCATTAAACATAGAAGCAGCAGAAATGTACAACAAGAACAAAACGGAATTCCAGGCTAAAGTCCAAGACTACATCGCTAAAGGCAAAAGATGAAACTTGCATTACCAAGTCACTATTGTATCGCTAGAAAACTTTATAAATTATGCAACGGTTTTTATCACATGGGAACTTTAGCATGGGAAACATTATAACAAGTAATTGAACAGCTGCTTTTAAGTGCTTCCATTGTAATTTTAGAAGAGGAACTGTATAAATAAATTACTATCAATCCTGTCATGAATAAAAAAATGTATTTAAGGAATGTGATATTAATATTTTTTGGACAGTTTCTTGAGGCTCAAGTTAGTTCAAACATATGCTTAAAGTTTCACATAAATTATATGATATGCTATAAAACACTTTTTTATAAAATGTAGTGACACCCAGCAAGCAATATTAGTGTTCATAGAATTAAAAAAAACTAAATAATAACAGAAAAAATATTTAAACATTTTCTAGAAGTATTTTGTAACTATTAACTAATGAAACAAACAATTAATGATAGTGAGATATAGCTGAATTACTTTATAATATTGTAAGTACCTAATTAAATAATTATATTCTATGAAATTTTTGTATTTTAACAGTAGAAATAAAATGAAAAACTTAATGCAATGCAATATTCTAGATTTTGACCTGCTTGATAAAAATAATTGATTAAAAATTATAACTTATATCCTATCCCCCGTGCTAAATTTCCCAATCGTAGTATGTATATTATATATAATAAATACTCCAAAAAAGCAGTGATAATAATATTATTATTGTATTTGTTTTGGAAACTGGTGTATTTTTTAGGGACTGATATATCATTTTGAAAGCTAAAGGCAATCTTATAATAATCCTGGCATGGAAAGTAGTGAAAATGGGAAGTTCTCAAAAGATCTATGATGATCTAACAGCGATTTATTTAATTGTTCTTATTATACAGGGTGTAGAAAGACTCATCACACAGCCGTCAACTTGCACTCTGTACATCGAACAAAGTATCTTTGTGCAAAAATAATTGCTGGGAAATTACTTTCATTTTTGGTGTGAAAAATCGCTGTTTACGGTAGTGCGGCACGTAATGCACGCAAAAAATTGTGTTTATGGATGCATACAACGGTATAGAGGTCGTGGGGGTATTTAAAGTTGTGTTATAACATTAAAAACTTGCTTTCGTAAGAAAACATTAGTAATAGTTGAAATTTGGACCTTCAATGTATCCGTAACCACAAGGTTCCCAGGAATAGTCCAGTACAAAAAATCATTACAATGGCGGGGTATACAAATGAATCGTCTTCGTTAGGTGTCTTTTTACACCCGTTATTTTAACTTTGTATACTTCGCAGTAAAATTCTTAGACGCTTGTGCATTTTCTGTCACAATCTCAATTCTCAGTAGACACCTAACTACAATTTCAGAACCACATGTACGTCAAGGTGTGTAGCAGTATCTAGATACTTGAATAATTACATTATCACTTTATTATCTTCCGATAGTGATTAAAATACAGCATGTATCAGAAAGGTATGTTCAAATTTAAGGGATTTCGTTGTACAGACCATCAAACTGAACAACTTTCTCCATGGGACCAACATCGTAAAAAATTATCAACCGTCCCTTACATTTAAGTCGAGTAGACATTGAAGTTTTGTATGGGACTGCTGATATATTTTTCTCGATAACGTTGCTGGTCCCATGGAGAGAGTTGTTTGGTTTGATGGTAAAACCACACACACCCCCATCCTTAAATTTGACACCATCTTTTTGATACATATGCTGTAAAATGAAGTCTTCCTAATATTATAATATATTTGATATCCTTGTACTATAAGGGAAATCCACAAAAAATACACCAGTAAATATTTACCATAGAAAGTTGATAGCGAGTAAATCGCGTCTATTTAAAAATTATTTGTAATTTGTGCATGTACACTGTATAGGTATTTAAATAAAATCAATTTTACTAAAATGATGAAGCCTGTAATTTGATTGGTATTCGATTTTATTGCATGCGATTCTTCAGTTATCTCTTGTTTTACAGTAACAAATTATTATCTTTGTACTGCTTCATGAAGGTTGCAGTTACTGTGTTGCTCCAAGAATAGCGTTGTGTGATGTGTCGTCTGAAAACCCTATCTTTAGATTTTTTTTTCAAAAGCATTATACAAAGTGTTAATGAAATAACCCAAAACCTCGGACACCCCAACCGATTTTTATATTAATAAATTGATATGACATATAATTATTTTTTTTCAAAAATTATAGTAATAGATATTTGTAAATGTTGTTGTCGCACTACTTCTTACAGATTCGTAGCTCTATCGCCGCCGGCGCGCTTCCCGGCCTTGGCGCCAGCTCTAGCACCCCCTCTCCTCACCCTCGCTGTTTGTTTTCATTGCGTTGGACAGTAGCGTACAGCGTCGTTAAAAAATATTAGACACGGCATGACAAATAATTATTTTTTGGAAAAAAAAATAACCAATATTAAAAATTATTGTATTCGATTTTGCTGCCGATTCTAAACAAACTAGTTTCAGGTTTTGGGTTATTTCATTAACACATTGTATATAACAACTTAGCAACACTAGGTACTGCCAAATGGTATACCTACTGTGTGTGATTTGCCAAAGTGTAATCTAAAACTTCTTACTCCCACTTGTTACATGTTCGCCAACTAAACTTCCGGTTTAGAGCAGTTCCGCACTACATCCTATCCGAATCCGAATTAAAGATCCGACTTCAATCCGAATTGGGAATGTTCTAAATTCTGACGGATAGAATTCGGATGTAGTGCGCAACCCCTCACAAATAGGACTAATAATAATAGACTCCCCGACCGATTTCGGTCACGGTGGCCAATCTCAACGGAGGTTAGCCAGGTACGCAGGAGATATTATAGTGCACAAGTGTGTGCGCAGACACAGGTGCACTCCCTCTTCACTCACTCTCATAGTCCGATGGGACGGCAATCCGACACGACCGGAGAGAGATCAGGCGCAGGACCAACGGCTTAACGTGCTTTCCGAGGCACGGGGGTATCACACCACCAACTTCCAAACTCCGGGCTGTTACTAAGAAATTCCTAATGGAAAAACTCAATAACACCTCTTCCGACCCGGGAATCGAACCCAGGACCCCACGCTCAGCAGTCACGCTAGCGACCACGAGACCAACGGGGCAGTTGAAACGAGACAGATAAGACTATACGGTCACTTTGGACCGGCATTTCTCGAATTCGGATCGGATGTAGTGCGGAACCGCCCTTAGTGTGTGTTTGAGATCATTCGCTGGTGCCTAAGTAGGTACATAAGCTTTCATTGATTGCAACATGGAATCTCGTTTTTGTGTTGTCGCAAATATCTCAAAAACTAGGCGCTCTAGACCAAAAATAATGAAATATTTACTAGTTTAATTGGTCACTTTGTTGGGAGTTTTTGGCGTGATTGTTACAAGTGGGGACGCAGCTTAATACACCCATAGCGACCACACCCGCATTTTGACAGATGTTTAATTTTTTATTTTTGTTTCCCTTTTTTACTTTTTCGATATCTATTCAATATTATTTTTGTGGTGTTTCTGAAAAGAAATAAAAATGCAACGATATCAAATCAATGCTCTTTATTAAGATCAATTAATACTGGAGCATCAATATACCAATTAGTATAAATAATTTAATAAATAAATAGTAAAAATTTTGTATACAATAAATAGCTTAACAGTAACAAAACCGTCGTAACATTTTTTTCATTATGACTAGATTTTCGTTTGGATGACGTAAATGTACAGAGGCCAGCACATCAAGCTACCCCAATCTGTCAGATTTTCCCAATTGAATATGAACCTTATTCCTCTGTGCTAAAGTTGAAAATCTATCAAAGAAATTTGACAGATTGGGGTAGGTTGACCTGCTGGCGTCTGTACATGATTTTTGTGAAAAATGTATTTTGTGGACACACTTGGATTTTTAGTTAAAACGAAAATGGATAGTCGGTTAACCCTTACAGTCAAATCGAAGTCCAGATTACTAAATATTAAATTCATTGAAAGTAAAAAATCTATGGGACTCAAAATTGACCGTTTTAGAGTTAGTATTAGGTTTTAAATTGACCTTATGATGTGTTATAATCGACTTAAAACAAAAAGAGAAATAAGACATTTTATTTAGTACTAGCGGCCCGTCCCGGCTTCGCACGGGTGGAAAAAAAAAGAAAAAAGCCTATATTAATCAGTGATAATGTAGCATTCAAATGGTGAAAGAATTTTTAAAATCGGTCCAGTACTTTTTGAGCCAATTCGTTACAAACATACATACAAATCTTTCCTCTTTATAATATTAGTATAGATAGTATAGAAGAAAGAAAATTCTCATTTTGGGTGCCATAGTCATAAAAAAGAAAGAAAGTAACAAGTCTCATTTACCATACCGACTGTATCCTTATAGTATTAAAGCCTAAAACCCCAAGTGTGCGTGTAGCTTAATGTGTGGAGAAGTTGGTGAGTAGTTCGTCTTGAATGCTGTTGGAGCGCGCGAGCTGCCTGGCGCCGCCGAACGCGGCCGACACCGTGTCCGCCTGCGACGCCTCGCGAGACTTGCGCTCGTGGTACGAGTCCGAGAACTCCTGCGCAACGAAGGTATATTGGTTACTTATCTGCTATTCTTCAATTTAGTCTACATTGTTACAAGGATCTTTAGGCGCTCGAATGAAGTTGACAAGGTGGCGCTGTTGCTAAAGATTTAGTGCAATTGTTTTGTGTTTATTATATTGAAAAAACAAGATGGCGCCTTTAATTCTGATTTGGCCACGTGCCAAAAAAAAACCCTGATATACTGGCTGATATCGAGAAGAGTTGAGTAGAGTATGTATATGTTTCCTCGAAGATCTCCAACTGGAAGTCTTCGAGACTTCTAAATGGAAGTCTTCGAGGAAACACATACTCTACACAGTTCAGTTAACTACATACTTCTGGAGAACCCCCAGAACTTAAATGCATAGCTCTTAATCACTAAAAAATTGCCAAGTGCGAGTTGGACAAGAACCAAAAGGTAAAAACACGTGTCACCCTTTATTTTTTTTTTAAATTTTATGCGAAATCTATTTAGATTTTTAACTTTTAAGTATTATGTATCAAACATTAATATTTTACTGTGCCCTGACAGGGGCCTATTTTCAGCGACCAACAAAATACTTAAGTTTAGTCCGATGGCGTACCTTCAGTCTGTTGCCAAGGAAGCGCGCCCTCTCTCTCTTCTTGTTCATGAAGTCGCTCTGTGTGAGCCACCGGTGCTCGTAGCACTCCTCTGCGAGCGGTCTCTTGAGGGGAACCTTCTTGAAGAGGAACATTATGAACCGAGTCGCCTCCTGGAAAATTACATAATTATGTTTTGGTTTTAGATTTGTCTGTAAAAACCAGTTTGATTGGATTAGTAAAGCAGGGCACCTTGCCCTGATTCACTAATCCAATCGGCAATGGATGACTTATGAAAAGTATCTAATTGTACTTCTTACGCCCTGTATAACCAGCACTGTAATTCATCTAAAAGATAAGTTCATACTGTTTCTTTTTTTTTCTGATAAATAGCCAATCTGTACGTTGATGTCCTTTATATTATTTTCAGTTTTTTTTTTTCAGAAAGTAACATTGCTGACATTGAATTCATCAGCAATTTTTCAAGTGTAAAAAACTCATAAAATAATAACAACTTTTACTATGGAATAAAATCGGAAACCTCGACAGAAAGTACCTATCCTTTTGATACATTTTGATAAGGTAAATTTCAAGAGTTACTACTTTCATCTTATGGAATTACTTCAATGAGGCCAAATATGCTAGCAAATATGTTAATTTTAACTTGCTGGTGAGGGCATTACTTGGACCGGCTGGACCGATTTGGCTATTTATTTATTAGTTTGTAATAGTATAAGGAAAGAAAAATTGGAAAAGTTTGCCGGAAAATTATCAAATACAGGAAAATTAACCTTTTGGAAAGCACGACTGTCGGGTCAGCTAGTTTCAAATAAGTTTAACTGCAACATTAGCTGTTCATACCTGTGTGATCTCCTTATACAGATGCTCAAACCGGAACCTGACGAAGGAGATGTTCTGCTTTGTCTCCTGGTCATCACTGCCTCTGAAGGGCGACACGCCGGACAACATAATGTACGTCAGCACGCCCACGCCCCAGATGTCCGTCTGAGGGAACGCTGGCTCGTCGTTTATTATTTCTGGTGCTGTGGGTGAGAGTAAAAGGGTTATTATGAGTTGCCTTTGTGTGAAGTTGGATATATTTTTATAGTCTGTGAGATAAGTATGCCTTCATAATTAAATTTTGCGACCGTGGAGTTTATAAAAATCGACGTTAAAACTACTACATCTATTAAAAAGGCACAGTTTTGTGCCATGAGGCGCAGAATAGGACTCGCAAAAAATAGAAATGTATTGCGCGAAGATAATTTATTGATCACGACGAAGGGAACGAAAATTTTAAGTGCAGAGTGACTTTTATTTATTACTTAATTTGATATCTTTGCCTCTCACCTTTGTATTCCAAATCACCAACTTGCGGTACACTGGTGCCCAACTTGGTAACTTTGTGTGCGGAGCCGAAGTCCACCAGTTTGACCTGGATGGACCTGACAGATGCCATCACCACGTTGTCAGGCTGCAGGTCTAGGTGGCAATACCCTCGCCAGTGGAGGTACTGCAGACCATCCAGGATCTGGGTGACGATGGTCGCAACCATCTGTTCTGTGTAGTCGTGACGACTGGAGAGGTAGGTCAGGATATCAGCACCTTGGAGTTTTTCTAAAATCAAAGCAGATACGGAACCTCCAGGGCCTTGATAAGCAGCTAATAAGTTAGATATCCTCTCGTGTCTCAGCCTCCTCAAACATTCGAACTCCCTCTGAATCTGTACTTCAGTTTCCGGTCTTTGTTCCAGAATCTTCGACACGACAACGTTGTCGTTTGTCTTGTCGATGCCTTTGACGACGATCGAGAATTTCCCGCGCCACAGTTCGGAAACGAAGCTGTAGCGTTCAGTGAACTGTTGATTCGACACCCATTCGACTGGTCTATCCTCAATAGTATAGTCCAACTTGGGTTTGTTCTCATCTAGCGTGACTTCTTGTCCAGATTCCGTGATCTGCTGAAGGTGTTTCATTGCTTTAGTGACTTCTATTTTGGGTCCTCCAGATGTTTTAGTTTTGATTAAGTGTGTGGGGATGCCTTTGTCGCTCCATCCGATCCTGTTGCGGGATGACAGTCGGAACTGGTAGCTGGTGTCCGGGGAGAGGTTGCGGACGACGAAGAACTCGTGGTCAATGTTGTCGGCGACGTCGCGCCACTCCACACTGTCTCCCGCTTTGTATTGAAGACTGTAGCAGATGACGGTGGAGTTACCGTCGTATTTCGGCTGCTTCCACCTCAGAAGCACTTCAGTATCGGACACTTCGGCAGCTGTGGGACTGTCTGGAGCATCTGGGGTGGTAGCTTCCACGATCCTAGTTCTAGCGACCGTTTGTCCGACTTTGTTTCTAGCTACGACCTTGTAGTAGCCGATATCGTGGTGCTTAGCAGGCTCCATGCGTAAAGTAGACCTGCCTTCTTCGTCTTCGATGATCTTAATGCGATGTCCTTCAGCAATGGGCATGTCGTTTTTAAACCAGGTGATAGCCGGCTTAGGGTCTCCTACGGCGAAGCAGGAGAGTTGAGCATTCTCTCCTTCCCTGACTGGGAGTAACTGAGGTTTTTCCCTGAAGAATGGTAACTGTCCCTCTTTCTTGGACTCCATGAGGGCCTGTGCCTCGGCGTACGAGTCGAGGCGAGTGCCCAGCTCGTGCCTGAGGCGGCGGATGGTGTAAGACTCGGTGCCGTAGTTGTTGATCCGGTCGCGTCGCTCGTCGTCGATCTCCTCGTCCATGATGTCCGTGAAGCGACGACGCTCGCGGATTATGGGGGTCTGTGTAGGTTGTTGTAAAAAATAACGTAACATTATTTTCTGAGAACTATGAGTTTACTACAAAATGATTGGGAAAAGCTGACTGAGGAGGCCCTCTATCCTGTTCACATAAATTTTAGTTTAAACATGAGTTAGTTTATAGTTTAAATAAAAGCTAAATACTTATTGTAGTTAATACTGTATTAAAATAATTTTATGTCGATAAAGATGATGTGTAAAAGTCGGGACTTTGTTGCAGACCGTACTTACACAAAGTCATGGTTGAACTTCAATCAACATGACTGTGTAAGTACGGTCTACAACAAAAGTCGATTTACAACGAAGTCCGACTTTTACACATCAGCTAAATCGACATAAAATTATTTTAATACAGTATTAGCTACAATAAGTATTTGTGGTTGAACGAAATTAAAATTTTCTCGATGCTTTTAGTTTTGTACTCATAGGACTTGAATTATATATACTTATATAATTAATAATATAATTAATACGTACCCTGGGGTCGTATGTGTCGAACACATTGAGGCTGTACCCTGGCGAGCGGTCACACGCCACCTTCATGTACTCGCGCAGGCGCACTGGGAACTGCGTGTCACGCAGCTGGAGCAGGTAAGTGTCGGGGCCGTTCTGGTAGCTGGAGAGAAGGAAAAGGTTCAGTTACATGGTAGAGAAGGTGGATCCAGTAGACAGGTTGTTAAGATAAACATTATACAGGGTGTCCCTGGAAGTATGGATCAAATCAAATAGGGGCGTGGGCAAAGTCATTTCCAAATTTTTCATCCTGAGAATGTTGGTGGATTTTTTTACGGTTCAAAAGTTATGACCAACTTTTGTTACTTTGCATAGTGCTCAAAGAACAAAATCATTTTAAAAAACTACCAGGAACTGTCAATTTAAGTTTTTTAGACAGTCATGATAGTTTTTTTTAATGATTTTTTTTCTTTGAACACTATGCGAAACGATTGAAAAAAATTGGTCACAACTTTTGAACCGTAAAATAATTCTCAATCATCAATCATTCTCAGGACCAAAAAGTTTGGAAATGACCTTGCCCACGCCACTATTCGATTTGATACATACTTCCAGGGACATCCTGTATAAAATCAGCACCTAATTGCGTAATCTGAATCATTTTCAAGGATATTGCTAATCCATTGCTTCATATGTTCGAAAAATTTGTCTGTTCAATAACATAAATAACGCAATGAATGTTGTTGAACTGTCATGAAAGTCATTGCTACTGATAGTGTATTACACAATTACCCCGGAGCTCTTTTTCTAATCGGTGGGAAGAAACTACAGAATGCTACCTTATCCTTCGGTCTTTGCCTCAATATCGGGAGAAGACAGTTTTCAACTTTCCTTTTTGCATTTTCTTGCAAACATAGTTTCATTAGGCTAGAGCGTTTTCCTCAAAAAGAAATTACTAATAAAATTCAATGTTAAAGTTACGTGGTAACTGAAAACTAAATTATAATTCCCATGGATTAGTGTTTTGTTATTGATTTACTTTTAAAATATTTTCTTTTACATCATTTACCTTTTAAGCAGTAAATACATGCCCTTATTACATAGGTAATAAAAAAAGCGTGTGTTACTTACTGACTCTCAGACGTGGCAGACACTTCCCAGTCGGGATGGTCCCACTGTTTGAAGTTGACGTCGTATTCGCCCGGCTCGCGGTCGTGAATAGGACGGTCCGGTGTCGCTGGCAAGTTAAGAGAAAAGAGATCGATACATAGAATATTCTTAATCTAATATACAAAAATCTCGTGTCACAATCGAACTCCTCCGAATCGGCTTGACCGATTTTTATGAAATTTTTTGTGTATATTTTGTAGGTTTGAGAATAGGTCGCAGGCAATTTTTTTTTTTGCAAAACTACGTTTTTGGGCCCAGCTTATTAGTTATCATTTAAGTTACAGATATAAATGTAGACATTTTACAAGGGGTGTCACAACGGGCGGTCTTAGCTCTAAAAGCGATCTTTTCAAGACAACCTTTGAACGGATAGAGAAGTTGTTTATGAGAAAATTGTTACTACTAAATATTAATTCCCGTCAAAAATACCTACTGAGAACGACACGTGCAAGTAAAATCTGTATTGTGTTGACTCTGATACTGATAAAACAATGACATGAAACTGGAGTAGGTACCTACTTTTGACTTCGTTAAAATATTGCAAAGCAGGAAAGACCTGATTTAAAGAAATATTTCCTGGTTCAAAGGCCCATATTTAACCATATCAAAACCACGGGCAAGTATAAGAAGTTCCAGATTTTCGTGCCATCAGCGCCACGACTTCATTAGAAGTTCTTCGTGGTAGCTATCATAAGAAAGTAAATTAAGCTTATTTAAAGGCTTGTTTCCTGTGATTATATTATATAATACTGGCTAACGCCCATTTTTAAACGCGCGGCTTAATTAACTTTTTCATAAAAAAGGGGAACTTTACCAATTTGAAAACCTTCAGATGGATCGGTGAATCGGGGTTAAATAGTTGTTGTTATTGTTTACAAATCCTTGTCGATAATTATATTCCCACCAGTATAAAACAGTTAGTTGTCACTATCCCGAGCACCACGGACTACTCTAAAAGTAGTTTTGTGACATTCTAAGCGTACGGCTGTCAAGGTCACTTTGGCATAGTGCAGCACTATAAATGCTTTCTTTCATTCTTTCCCGCTTTGCTTGTGTTAAAAATAATGATTTTTTTCTATTCTATTTTTACTGCTAATTAAACAGTGCAAAAAAATTGAAGAATTGGATTCGGATGAGTTATTAAAAATTTTATAAGGTGTGGAATTGGACTCGAAATATTTTGAAGTGGAGGAGATTGACATAGAAAAAGATGATACTGAGTTCACCTAGGTAGATAATTCTATGGCTGCCATTTAAGAATGAATATTGTATTTGGCTAACAGAAGAACGCCTGCCATGCTCAATAATTAATGAATTGGTTAAAATAACCAATATTGGAACCATTTAACGGATTTACGTCCAGGCTGTATATTAATTTTATGAATGGAGATTGCACAGAATTAGAATGAAAAACACCAAAAATGAAAAAAAAGAAATAACATGGACATCCTTAATCAGAATTGAATATAACGTGCTCTGAGCGCCATGGACTTGAAATGGAGTCACTGGATGACGTCATGAAACAAATAGTGATGTACCACATTCCATAAGAGTTATGCATTTTTGTTTCTTTAATACTTACAATTTATACTGGTTTTTCTTTCTAACGATACTGTGAAATAAAGCAGGTAGAGAAATATTGAATCAGTTTTTATTTATATTCGTTAATTTATAAATAAATCTCATTTATCGATAGGACGATACCCTCATCACTACTTTTTACTGTATATTTTGTTATACATTTATAGCTTGGCGCTGGTCGAAGCATAGCGTCCTGTGTACTGTGAAGCTCTCTACGAGCTTCAGTACTATGGTGTTGAAAAGGTGACGTTACCATTAATACATCAAGGAGATAGAGCAGAATTTGCAGAAGTTTGAAGAGTTTTACTGGCTACCCACAATCAAGGTGTAAGTAAGAATATGGACAGTGCACTAACCTTCAGGAGTGTAGGTCTCTCCGGGCGGGTACACCATCTTGGAGGGATGCTCGAAGGCCCCGCTGAGCGGCTTGCGACGGAACCAGTTCCGGCATTGTGCATTGCTGGTCCAGTCCCTGATCCAATCAA
Organism: Globia sparganii; assembly: GCA_949316385.1. Lineage (NCBI taxonomy): Eukaryota > Metazoa > Arthropoda > Insecta > Lepidoptera > Noctuidae > Globia > Globia sparganii. The sequence continues at coordinate 25,521,432 of OX438653.1, read as the reverse complement.
TAACTCCTTTAATAGCTTTCATTGTACCACACAAATTTTCACACTTTTTTGAAGTTAAAGAAGTTTTTTTTCCACTTAATTTCCCTTCAAGAGATTACATACTACTGTTTGGCTTCATCTCAAAGCCATGTCCAACGCGTTGGGGGTAACATCACATGGTCATTGATAAAAATGTTTACCAACGTTTGTGACAAGCGTGGGGGATGATGCCAATTTTATTTTAGTTATTGGCTCGATGTAATTGATTGAGGACAGAGCCAAATATATCTGTGTGACATAATGCATTGAATCATTGTGATTTTCCGGCTTGGGTTAGGGTGTGTACTGATGGTTGATCGCGCGGCGAATGTGGATGTATACCGGATGTTAGGGATATCGATGCATAAACTGAAACCATGAAATGCACATGATTTTAGCTCCGCTAGGGGGTCTCCTACAGTAGTAAATAATTCGTCGGTTATAAAAAAAATCTGCTGTTGAAGTGAAATTTTATTAATAATAATTTAATTTATTTTATTTTATTACCCACGCGGTCAAAATTGAACAGCAATTTTTTTTTATAACCTACAATTTTTTTTTAACACAGGTTCCGAATCATTTACTGAATCCGTGGTACCTATTGCCACCCTGTGCGCTTTCTATTCCTAAATGTACCTATAAACTAGTGAAACGCGGGTGCTAATCAAGTTACGCTTAAGTATAGTTTTACCTCATAAATTGCTTTACCACCCTACAAAGTCTATTTTTGTCTTTGTGGCAGTTAGATAGTTTCAACCATCCTGAAGTTTCAATTTATTGGGAATCGTTGTCAAATGTGGTAAGGCAATTAAGAGGTTGACTATACCTTATACTATTCGTTGTCTTAACAAAATGAAGCCTAAAATTATGACATGTTACTAGAACAAGCATCTAGTTTCAGTAAACGCGCGCTTCGCAGTCGCAAGCAAGATACTCGATTTTTATATGCGCGTTTAAAAAATGTCTCGCGTTCGCCTTGCTTTTGTAATAAGTACGTACCAAGATTAATTAGTAGTAAATCTATCGCCCACGCGGCAACATCTCGACACATGCAAATATATTTTTTGAGGCCAGAAATGTCATCATGAGATTTGGATTTATAAAACTTTGACAGCATTGGGCTATTCTTAGAGGGCTATTAAAAAAAAAGAATTCTCCATTCACCATAATTTGTGTCATTGTTATGATCATTTGGCCATGTATGGGTTAATAATATGATGAATGCAGATTCTTAAAGCATGTCCTACAACTTTAAAACGTGGCAAACTCAAGACTACTAGCCAATCAAGTGTATTAGACAACTAGCAGCCGTGACGTCATACCATCACACATAGTTGATGCTCTTTACAAGTACGCTTATATCATTTCAATTTAAACCTTACATCAATGACATAAAATTCACATGTTGTGCGTTCGTGGTTTGCAACGAGTAGTAAAGTAACCGTGAGACCTGAGGTAGGATTACACCTCATTGTCTAATTATGTCTGTCGGCTTGTACAAAAAAACAATGTGCAAAAACTCACCTATACAAGTTATAGTAATTCCTCAACCTATCGGTAGTAATCTGATACTCTTCCCGATAGATCTTATCAGCCAATCCCAACCAGGGATGAGACAGAGCACTATTCACATCCATACGCTCATGCCAATTGAAGACCAACAGCTTGGAGATAAAGTCCCGGCTTTCAGTACTCAGTCTCGACCACCATTCTTCGTCGTGCCACTCCCATTTTCCTTCACGGATCCTGGTAAGGGTCTCCCGGTCGTTGGCCCCTCGGAAGGGCGAGTGTCCGCTCAGCAGGATGTACGTGATGATGCCGATGCTCCACATGTCGGCCGCGAACGACACTCCCTCGCCCGCCGCCAGCTCGGGCGCGACGTACTCGGGCATGCCGTAGTCCAGCGACGCGTGCTTGTTGAACTGGATGCGGCGCGACAGACCGAAGTCACACAGCTTCAGCTCGTCGCTGCCGGCGTGCGAGAGGAGCAGTTCTCCGATCTGGGGGATGAAGAAAAAAAAAATAGTTTATTGGTAAAACAAGCTTAGGTATAAACAAAATTTGATTGATTTGATTTGATTTTTTTTTTTATTGTTTGATTTTTTTTTATTTGATTTGAGTTTTTTTTTTATTTGATTTGATGAGGGCTTCAAGTTAATAAATGCTGATAACAAAGCATAAAATAAAATGAATGAAGAATGTGCGAAGGTGCTGAATCAAGGCGTAAGTTGTGCAGCGGGATTGTCCGAAAGGGTTACCGCTACCCCGGAACACAAAGGGCTAAGGAAGGAACACGGGTGGGTTTTAGTCAGTAAGAGTCTGACACTCCCTTCTGCTCCACCCAGAGCGGGAGGGGTCATTGGATGATTTCCCATCCACAAAAAAAAAAAAAAAAAAAAAAAAAAAAAAAAAAAAAAAAAAAAAAAAGGCGTAAGTTGTATTTTCGACGTATTATTCTTGCAAGCAAGCAATAAAATTTTAAAATAAATGTGAACCCAATTATAATTTCTGAATAAGAGAACTACTCCGTTTAGAGCATTTTGGAATGTCAATATTCATTAAAAATCTTGCAATTGTACCGTGCAAAGGAAACGACTAACTGATTCGATAACTCACCGTCAAGCCCAAATGCGCGACACTATTATCGTGCATATATTTCACCCCTCTCAGCACCTGGCGGATATACCCCGCGATCTCCCTCTCGGTGTACCCCTGACTCCTGAGCAGCCGGTCCCTGACCAGCTCCCCGCCTCCAGCCAGCTCCAGCACTAAAGCCAGGGTGTGCTCGTGCTCATACGCGTCGTGAAGACGGATGAGGTGACGGTCATTCAGCAGATTCATGATGTCCAACTCGTTCTTCATGAAAGGCTTTAGGTCCGAGTGGCCGTGCATTATCTTCGCGGCGTAGTTTCGGCCTGCAGAATAAAAGTGACGGGAATTAGTTAAAGTTATGAGTAGTTTAAATGTCGATGGATGAAAATGGCCCCGATTCTGTTGTTCACAAACTAAACTAAATTTAAGTTCAGTGCATCTTTTTCTTTCTATTTCATTAACAAAAGGACAGAAGGTAAATATTAGTTTAGTCCTGTCAAATTAGTCAGCGCCTGACGTAAATTGACGTATTTTAGTAGGCAATTTTTTAATCACGTCTAAACTTGTCTATGGATTATCCAATTTGACAGGACTAAACTAATATTTATCTTCTGTCTTTTTCATAATGAAATAGAAAGAAAAAGATGCACTGAACTTTAATTTAATTTAGTTTGTGAACAACAGAATCGGGGTCAATGTCTATCTAGCCTTGTAAGTTACTTGGTCGAGTGGATACAAAACTTTAGAGATCCACTTATTACATTAACACAATATGGAAGTAGAGCTCATTTACGAAACTTTTTTCTATAAAGGTTTAGCGTAAAAATTCGCCACTGCTTGCTCTCCTTATCTTCTGGAGAAAACAATTGGTGTTTTGACCCGATTCTACACAACATCAATGTAGGTTAGTTATAAGAACCTATGCTGCACAACTTCTATTGATATTATAGGGTTTGTTTATAAACGTTGCTAAAGTGAAATAGAAGATTTTTATTTAATACCTACTGGCGCGCCATTTTGATTGTTTTTCAAAATGGTGGCTACACCTGAAACCTATATAAATCAATAGCTGACATCAATGCAAACGGAAAATGTAATGGGAATGATGTTATAGGTTTAAGCGGGGCCGCCATTTTGAATAAAAATCAAAATGGCGCGACAGTAGGTGTGCCACGGATCTTCAAAGCTCTTTGTTTGGGAGTTCGTAATTTTAGCCGACGGTAATTACCATCGGGCAAACAGCTTGTCACTAATAATGCTGCAGCTGATATCAATCACTGTTTTAGTACTGGTTTTCAGATTGGATGGCATTAAGTTTTATCTTTTGAAGCTTAGTTTCGAGTGAACACAAATGATTATGATGCAGAGTTGAACGCTACGTACCATTAAGTCTCTCGGCAGCGTGGTACACGACGCCCTGTACTCCTCGCCCCAGTTCGTCTCCGAGGTCGTAGAAGTCGCCGAACGGCTTCGTGCTTGGCTTGATGCGAGGGGGATGCTCGCGGATTCTGTGGTATCAAAAATATTATTTAATTAAATAAGAGGATATAATAAAGGTGCCATGTGACATTTTGGTGCTTCTGCCCCTGATTCGAAATAAAAATTAAATTAATTTGTCAATCGACAAAATAAAAATATTTTATTTCACATAAGCCTACAAGGGCATTTATGAAACGTCAGAAGCTAGGTGGACGGTTCCAATTGGTTCCTATAGAGAAGAACCAGCAAGGAACTCCACGGTTACTCTTTTAAAAATAATTGGCTTTTACAATGTTTTACGATCACTTGCGATAAACCCTACGACCCGATCGTAGGGTAATAACAATTTTTTTATTGATCTTTCTTAACCGGTCTTAAGTTCGATCCCCGGGACGCAGTATTAGTGTGTTCTTCCTTTAAGAAATTCCCAGTAGCAGCCGGAATTTGGAATTGTGCCAAGATATCATCAAAAGGCTTATGTAGTGACAGGTAAGGACCTCTTACTTCATGAGCTCTAAATAAAAAGAAATATTACCTGTCGGAGTATTCGTGCTCGGATTCCTCAACATGCAACATGGCGGAAGTGCTGACACTTCCAGCTACATTCCTCGCGGAGATGGAGTATAGACCTTCGTCCTTCAGGATTACGTCGTTGATGATCAGCAGGCATATGTCCGGTTCGATGAACTGGATCTAGGTTAAAAAACAGGGACAGTGGTGTACTTAGATGTCGAAATTATAGACTTACATTTTTTTTATTAAAGCGAAGTTACGTCAGCTTCTTTCATGGTGATATAATGGCTACTAGCTTTTAACAGTGGCTTCGTCCGCATGGATGTCGAAAAATCTTTGGAAATACTGATTCGATTACAAAAAAATCTTTGACTGATAGAAAGCTTCACTATCGCCGAGTGCCATAGGATATTTTTATATGGTATAGTTAGTTAGATAGATTTCCACGCGGACAAAAGTAGTAATTTATTAATTCGCAGGCATAAATTAGTAATTTATAAATTCAAAACGATCGTCGTTCGTTCTCACCTTGGTCCTACTGCTAGGCGCCAGCGGCTGCCAGTCCTTATACCACTTGATCTCGGGATATGGCACGCCAGTGACCCTGGCCTCGATCCTGGCCGTCTTCCTCTGCAGCACCACCAGCTCCTCAGGCCTGCGTATGAAGGAGGGGTACTCGGCCAGCTCCAGGCGCACTCGCTGGCGCGCCTGGCCGTGCTCGTTGGTAGCCACGGCCTCGTACCAGCCCGCGTCGCGCTCTAACATCCTGGGGAACGAAGATGGTTGGAAACGTTAAAATTTTTTGTTGGTTTGTTATTGTGACAGTGATTAATAATAATAATAATAATAATAAAGGTTTTATTGACATAAAAAAAGGTTTTTACATTTTATATGGAGTCAGTGTCTTCACCCGTTTTTGGAACATCAACAATTTTATGCTAAATATTTCTACAATAACAAAAGATATTTAGTGCGTGCATGCTCTTGTGTGGTTTGTGTTCGTGCGTGTGTGTGAGGGTGTGTTTGCAGTGTTTTGTGTGTGGGTGTCTGTATAAACATGGATGTGTTTGTGTGTGTGTTAAAAGAGATTGGATATGTAATAAAAGCCTGTTAGGCTGTGCGCAGATCTAGGCGAAACCGACAACGATAGATCAACGATTGTTTCGTTAAAGTCCTACATACAACATCACCATTTTTTAGAGTGCTAATGTAAAACAAACTCGACTAGATCAGGGTCTAACTCTAAATAATTAAAAACTACGTAATAATTGCTTATCAAAAATGGCCAAATAAAAAAATTAAGCTGTAATTCATAACTTATGGAAACAAAAAGTATCGTGCTTATCCCCTAGAATTTATGGCAATACTCAGAATCTCACATTTTTTACTAAACAATATAATAATAATAGAAACTTCAATATACTCACTTATTAATAAACAGCGTAGCCTGACCATTCCTGGTGTAACTCCAGTCGTACCTGCCCCCGATATCAATGGGCTCATCATTGAAGAAGTACGTCATCTTCGGCTTAGGGTACCCATAGACAAACCAGAACAGGTTCACATTGTGGCCTTTGACTCCGTACTGAGAGTCATACTCCTGGCGAAGGAACTTGGGAGCTTGGGCATAGCCATCATGTGGGGGACGCTCAATATCGAAGTCTTTCGGGAAGTAAGGAGACGTTTCTGGTCTAAAATCGATACCAGGTTCTAAGTACGGGACGAACTTCGGAGGATCAGGTTCTAGTTTCGATCTGTGTGTGATGGCGAACGGTGAAGGGTCGCTGACGCCATATTTGTTTTCTACGCGGATGCGGAACTTGTAGTCGCGGAAGGGCTCCAAGTTGCGGATGTCGCACACGCAGGAGCGGAGCCCTGTGCGGGCTGTGAACCAGTCGCCGTCCGGGACTTCGCACATCTCCACCTGGGTACAACATTTGTGGGCTTTAGTAAGAAGTCAATATAGCAAGTGAAGATAACTTAAAAACTTTTAAGAAAGCAGCATCGCAAGATGGTTTTGGTGAATGGGCCTTTTTACAATATTTTTGGCGAAGCGTCGTTTACCGCAGCGCCAAAAAGATGGGAATATAATTGAATGAATTTGCAGCAGTAATACTAGGTAAATTAAAAGTTTACCAAACGAATATACTAAGATTAGGATACTGTTATAATGTTTTCTTGTGAGATAGACTGGGTGCAAATAAAAATAGCTGGATATATCGTATAGTATGAGAAATACAGCTTTACCTGATAGGTGACTGGGAACCTCGGTGCATGCGGGATGGATGGCTTCCATCCCAGGGTCAGATGTCTATCAGCCATGCTCCTGATGATGGGTCTGTCTGCCAGTGGCATAGGAATGCCGGTCTTCTTCATCTTGTCGAAGTCTGAGTACTGGTCGCCGATGGGGCGCTTGCTGGTGTGGGGTTCCAGGGCTGTGAAGGAAGTTATTACATTTACATTTGTTTTGTTATTCCAATTTATATTGTTAAGGATTATGTCATAATGGTGTCTAAGGCTTTTGTAATTTGATGATCAAAAGTGTACGGTGCAACCGCACATTGCGTAAATGCTCTCTCATCATAATTGAATTGTAATTAATTAACACACATTTTACATCAACTTCAGTTCACATTCGGACCGCGTCATAGCAACACCTCATTTATCATTAGTTAAGGTCGTGGACTCAATACACGTATCAAGTTAATTACATAGTTTTACTTATATCATTCAGCATCCATAACAATCAGTATCAATCAGCAAAAGACGTACGGTAACAAACCATACATCTTTTTGGTCCTTCGAGCCTTTGCAAACAGTGACTATTAAATCAAAAAATATCAGTGAATATCAAAACTTCTATCAGTGTAGTGACAAGTGCTGTGTTCGATGCAAAAGACGTACGGTAACAAACCATACAAAAAGGTTATTTTCCTAAGTACTTCTTGAATCTCGATCACAGAGATGCCGAAACTATAAGGGAATGCAATTCCAAAAAACTTTCAAAATATTTTCTTTATAATCGATGCAGTAGTACACAATTTAAAAAGCTTTACCTCTGTGGGGTGTGACTCTGTGGTGCGGGGTTCGTGTTAATTCGGAAACACGAAGATTACCGAAGCGCACACGTATTTTGGTTTAACTGTATACTCACTGTCATATGTGAGCTGGGCGCTGCACGCGGCCTCTCCGTGCGGGTTGTAGATCCTGCAGCGGTAGGTGCCTACATCGGTGGGGTCTACTCCGCTGATGATAAGACGTAGAAGACCGGTGGTCTCTTTGTCCATGCGGATTCTCTCGCATGGGAACAGCCTTTCATCGTTGCGGAACCTGTAAAAATGTTATTTATTTTTAATTTTTTTTTTCCTCCATTTTTATTGCAATCTATCATTCTTGAAGATATTCAGCAATATTTTTGTTATTGAAGTGAAACTTCTTTACGCACGCTTGACTTGGGGAGTAAACTGGCCAACGCGTGACGTAAGCGTTACGAAAAGTGTGATCGGGCAAGGCGAACGGAAGTTAAGTGGGGGATATAAGCAAGAGACAGCAGTGCGCGCGCACATTTTCTTTCTCTCTTCCTCTCATAGCCAAATACGTTCCGTATATCTAAGCACACTGCAGGCTTATTGTCTGTATCACAGTGTAGGAGCAAGAGAGAGCAGTGCGCGCGCACATTTTCTTTCTCTCTTTCTCTTATAGCTAGTAAATGAAATATACATACAGATGGAGCGAAAGAAGTTTCACTTCAGTCGTGTGGTCATAAGCACACTCGTTTTTTTATTAACGGGTTTGTACGGAAGCCGCCCAGTGGCAGCTCTGTTTATCCTTATAGCCTCTTAAATTAGGTCTTGAGGAATCTTTCTTTTTAGTCTTCTAGCGACTGCTTGGGTGTTCATCAGGTTTACTGCTAGCATGTTTGGATGGTTTATGATTCTCTCTTTGTACGTTTTTGTCATCTCTGAGATTTCCTCTAATACAGTTTTGATACAGAGGTCGTGTCATTTTTAATTTTTGGCTGTAACATAATTTCGGAGAAATGATGGCTGAAAAGCTAGATAACCTTCTCCTAAGGATTACTACAATCCAAATCAAAAGTAATTTATTCAAACGAGGCTGAGAATCAGCACTTTTCGAACGTCAAAATTACAAAAGACAGTCCCCCCAAAACGCCCGCCCTTCACCACTTCCTAGTGCTTTCGCTGGGGAGAAGAAGTGGCGTAACAAACTCCCCAGCAGCACAGCTGACACCAGTTCTTCTCATAGCCAGTGGATTTTCCGCGACCCTCACCAAGTCAACGGTCTACCATACACTGCACCTTCTAATACGCAGTTGCTGTTGAGGACTTTTATCATAGTTTTAGTAGACAAAACTTCGTAGGTGTGAAGTAAACAGCCTATTTCCCTCACCACTCTACATCCGGGTCGGGCGTGCCGGTGGCGCAGGCGGTGAACTTGGCGCTCATGCCGCGCAACACCTCGATGTCGCCGATCTTCTTCAGGAACTCGGGAGGTTCCACCTTCTGTTGGCGGGCACTGGAACAAATAAAAATTGACAAATATAGTTTTTAGTGGTTCAAAAAAACAATACTCAAAAAAAAAAAGCTATAAAAGGAACAATAATTTTAACGTCGGAGTCTCTCTCGGAGATCAATTTAGTGATTATATAAGGTGTTTCAAACTCTACAAAATTTAAGAGGTGCTTTAGACTATCAAACTAAACAACTTTCACTATGGGAAAAACTCTGAAATCACGAAAAAAAATCAGCTGTTTCATACATTTTGGTCAAGTAGGTATTGAACTATTTTTTTTTTCACTGCATCGCGTTTTGACGATTCTTTTTATTCGGCGGTAAAACAAGCATTGAGCCATATTCCGCAGATTTCAAAACCTCACTTCGCTTACAGCCGATGCGTATCGTGTCTGCTATGACTATTTGCCATGAGTACTATCCTTTGTTTTGTAAAAACCATCCAAACTGCTGCAAACGCAATCGATGGTGACGATCGGGGGATGGTTTCGCCAAACTCGTACGTGTGCTCGACGTGACTATGCGGATAAAATATGTATCCGACACGGAGCTCGATGATAACCGGATTTGCCGGAAAGTGGTGGTCCGAAATTCAACGTTCGGATGTCACCGATAATTGACGATTAAACTCTGGAGATGGTGAGGCAGGACTTTGGACCTGTGAGGCCACTATAACATACTCACATCTTGTCCACGACCTCCAGATTGGCCTCACAGCTGGCCTCGCCCTCGCGATTCTTCGCCACACACGTGTACCGGCCCGCGTCGCCGCTCGTGAGGTCGCGCACGTAGAGGCAGCACGCGTCGCCGTCGCGCTTGAGGTTGTACTTCTCGCTGTGATGTAGAGGGGATCCATCCTTGTACCACGTAATGTCCGGGTACGGGACGCCGAATACCCGGGCCGGGAATTTGGCGTCAAACTTTGGTAGCTGCGAAAGATGAAACGGTTTTTAGTGATTTTATAAACGGTGTCTCTCTCAACTGATAAAGACTGATGCAGATTTGGGCGGGCTGCACGGCATTATACAAATCATTCTCTGCATTATACATCATCACTTTCGTACATTTTGTATGAACTATCGCACACAGGTAGATGGGTCGCAAAGCGCTTTTTTTTTGTATTGAAATGCGTTGCGCTGCGGCCTAATGCGGCTGTAATGTGCGCTTATTATAAAAAAGTAATTCACAAAGTTCGTGGATTCTGCCATCATATTCGCAAACTCTATCGCTTTTGTGCTCGAAATCTATCACCATTTTCGTTTACTCTAAAAGTAAGGAAAAAATGGCAGCAAGAATAATAAAAGTAACAATTTATGCTAATTCCTTACCTGCTGCAGATCAGTGAACTTCTGCGAGAAGGTGGGTGCGGAGTAGACCTTGCGCACGTTGATGTTGCCTTCAGACGAGTCTTCACCCAGAGGGTTCACCAGCTTGATGGAGTACACGCCCGCGTCGGGGAGTTCTACCGAGCTGATCTCTAGACCCACCTGGATAATTAAAGAAGATTTAGACATAAATTAATAAGATTTCTCCAACGCCAGATAGAGAAACCATTTTGAGATTTTTTGACAGTTTTCCCCTACAAAGTCTGTTAAATGACAATTTTATCGCACGGATTAAAGTTATCAAAGAAAAATCAGTCCGAAGTCTATCTCTCAAGTAAGGAGATAGAAGACGGAAAGATTACAGACTAGTTAGCTAGTGTATTTGAATAATTTCTTAAGTAAATGTATGTAGAAATTTTTCTTTATGTCACCGTTTAGATTTTGAATGCATGTCCCAAAAAAAAAACACTTTCCTTAGGTACTTTAAAATATAAATAAATCCTCTTCCTGATTTGTTTTCTAGTCTTAATTTAAATCCAGTGTTATTACTAAATGATGAGTGTACTAACCCTCTTTCCATCACACGTCAGCCGAATCTTCTCATTAGGCGTGAGCGGCAACCCATCCTTGGTCCACGTGACTTCAGGAATGGGGTTCCCGACGAAGGGCACGGACACAGAGAGCGGCTGGCCCTCCTCGGCCGTGAGGTCGCGCAGGCCGTGGGTGAAGCGCGGCCGCTCTTGTGGGCTGGACTCGTCCGTGCGGCCTGCGGGTGGAGTGGTAACAGTCAACAGCAAAAGTAGATGATGTAAATCAGAAATTCAATACGAAAAAAAAATCAGCTGTTCCCTATATTTATGTTCGTGTAACACGTCAAAATGTAAGGAACAGCAGATTTTTTTTTTCGCGATTTCAGGTTTGGTCCCATAGTAAAAGTTGTTCATAATGATGAGTACAATGGCCTCTTAAGAGGTTGCTGGTGTTTTTCAAATAACCCTGTATATTACTTATAATAAAAACACAATTTTTACAACTTTTGTCTGTGTTTGTTTGTTCCGGCTAATCTCCAAAATGGCTGGACGGATTGTGACTTTCACTGGCAGATAGCTGATATTATAAGGAATAACAAAGGCTTTACTTACTACTTTATTTTAGAAAAATAAAAGTTCCGCGCAAAAAAAAAAAACAAAACCCATCCGACATGAACATCAACGAATTTGCGGGCACAGCTAGTTATTTATATATTCTTCAAACTGGAGCACAAAATTTGCGGCAAAAATACGTTCATTGGTGGTACTTAGACAGAGGAACCGTTTACAAAGGATTCAATTACATAATTATAACGATCAAATACATTAATATCATTATAAGCCAGTATTGGCCCCGATTCTGTTGTTCACAAACTAAACTAAATTTAAGTTCAGTGCATCTTTTTCTTTCTATTTCATTTGGAAAAGGACAGAAGATAAATATTAGTTTAGTCCTGTCAAATTAGTCCGCGCCTGACGTAAATTGACGTATTTTTAGTAGCCATTTTTTAAGTCGTCTAACTTTTCTATGGATTATCTCATTTGACAGGACTAAACTAATATTTTATCTTCTGTCCTTTTCCTAATGAAATAGAAAGAAAAAGATGCACTGAACTTAAATTTAGCTTAGACTAGCTGCGCCCCGCGGTTTCACCCGCGTAAGTTTCGATCCCGTGGGAATATCGGCATGAAAAGCATCCTATGTTTTAATCCTGGTTATAAAGTATCTGTGTGCCAAATTTCATTCAAATCCGTTTTGTAGTTTTTGCGTGAAAGAGTAATAAACATCCATCCATCCTCACAAACTTTCGCATTTATAATATTAGTAGGATAGTAGGATTGTGAACAACAGAATCGGGGCCATTGTTTCACTGCAGGGCAAATACCTTCCTATTCTGATTATAATTTCTTCTATTTTTTATGTTAAAGACAAATATAGTCCGCGAGGCGTAAGCTGAGCTTTGCATTTGTGTGAGTGCACGTATAGATAGTGTAGGTGTGACGTCGCGTCCTTTGCTTGGTTTAAACCGGTTTATACAAAGTTGATACGACAGAAAGGCTTTCCTTTAAACTGCTTATACTAGGTACCATTTTCAAGCTCTGTACCAAATATCATTTAAATTGAAACAGTAGTTTAGTCGCAAATGACTTTTTAAGTTTTTGGCCCGTTTGAACATTATGTATTTTTCTTAACAGCTGATTATGTCTATAGGCATAGGTCATGCACCTTAAAACGATAAATCTACGATACGTTGTTGCCGCTCTTACGCAAGTCATAAGAAAATACGTCCTACAAAAGAAAGTGACAATCCCATTAGCAAAACATCACGCGCGTAAAAGAAATAGAAATAGGTCAGTGTGTTGCTATTGCATCTTTGGTCCTTGCGAGGGGGGCCTCTAAAAACTAAAAAACTTGGTTTTTCAGTGCGCCAACGCTATCCTTCCGGGACGTACGTTACGTAACACGGAAGTCCTGTGCCGCTATTGTTGTTTTGTCGAACTCGTGCGCTGACAATTGTGATTTTGTTTTGTTATTGTGAATAGGACACTTCTTTCTTTTTTTTTATTGTGACAAGACACGTAACTTGCTATTATAATTATTTAGTGTTAGTGTTTTTTTTTGTGATTTACTGTTTTTTATTGTGATAGGACACGTAATTAAACTTTGGTTGTGTGTGTGTGTATACCTAATTAAAGTGTTCAACAATGCCTCGTCTAACTTACACGGCGTCAGAATACACTGACATGATTTTAATTTACGGTGAATGCCGTGGAAACGCAGCATTAGCTCTGCGAACATACAGAGAAAGGTATGGTGACAGCCGCAATTGCCCTAGGAACGCCCGCACCATACAGTTGGCAGTACAAAGATTACGGGACAATAAACGTGTAGTGCCGCAACAGGAGGGAGTGCCACCGCGGCAAATACCCGCTGCATGGGACGAACGAATATTAGATCATTTTTCCCGCAACCCGACAACGAGTCTGCACAGAGCCGCCCGGCAGTTTAGATGTTGCCATTCTATGGCATCCACAAGGTTCTAAAACGTAACAAACGCAAACCTTATAAATATCGGAAGGTGCAAGCTTTGTTATCGAGAGACTTACCGATCAGGAACAGTTACTGCCAATGGCTATTAAATAAAACATCCGAAGACCGCCATTTCTTAACAAATGTAATATGGACCGATGAGTGTACTTTTACTCGGAACGGCATCTGGAATCGGCAAAACCTCCGGTACTGGAGTTTGGGAAATCCACACGTGTTTCGAGAATCTGAACACCAGTACAGATTTTCTCTCAATGTGTGGGCTGGTATCCATAATAATAATATTATCGGCCCTGTTTTTATTGACGGCACCCTTGCAGCGGCGAAATTTTTAGATTTATTAAGTGGTCCTGTGGCCGAGTACACTGACCAACTACCTTTAGCCGTTCATCGCAAGTTGTGGTACCAGCTGGACGGTGCGCCTCCACATTCTGTGATGGCTTCCAGGGAGCGGCTCACAGAAATGTTTGGGCAGCAATGGATCGGTCGATTCGGACCTGTTCGGTGGCCACCACGATCTCCGGACCTCACTCCCATGGATTTCTTTTTGTGGGGATACATTAAGGGTGAAGTGTATGCCTCCGAGGTAAATACAATTGTTGAACTAAAAAACAGGATTATTTTAGCATTTCACAAATTAAAGTGCTTAGCGACGGACAGTGATTTAATTAGAAAACTAAATAAAAATATTCTCCGTCGGTATAATTTGTGCATTAATGTGAATGGAGGACACATAGAGAATTTAAAAATTTAGTGTTTTTGTTGTCGGCGTACTTCAAAACTATCTAACATAACAGCCAGCGCGAGCGGAGGCCTAAGCCGCCGCCCGCGCCACCGCCGGCCGCCCGCTTCGACACGAAACACATGCCGCGCCCCGGCGCGCGTGCGACGACGTTGCCACTTTGTAAGGTCAGTCGCCAGGTCCAAGTTTCTATGAAATTTGGGTTTTTCCTTTATTTACAAAGGGTGGTTGCGTTTTACTCTGATTTGTAAGCTATTTAGTTTGTTTGAAAAAAAAAAATTCTCAATTTTGGAGCTTTTTATTTTTATACCTTATCGAATTAATACTAAACACGTATAGTATACGTAGTGTAATTTAATGCCCCTCTGTCGTATCAACTCTGTATAGTACTGTTTTTTTGGCAATCGGCCTGAGGCGCACTCACACAAATGCAAAGCTCAGCTTAGACCTCGCGGACTGTACACATTTCTATAATATTACTAGCTGACCCCGCAAACGGCGTTTTGCAAAAAAAAAAAAAAATAGATAGTAGCCGATTCTCAGACCTACCCGATATGCACACAAAATTTCATACAAATCGGTCCAGCCGTTTCGGAGGAGTATGGTAACTAACACTGTGACACGAGAATTTCATTTATTAGATGATGTGGTCAGTACTCACTAGCAACAGTAAGCTCCGCACTGCTGGGCGTCTCTCCCTTCTCGTTGACGGCGACAACGCCGTACAGCCCGGCGTCGGCGGGCGTCGCCTTGTCGATGAGCAGCGCGTGCGTGCCGTCGGGCTGCGACACCAGCTGCACGTGCTGGCCGTCCGGGACTATCTGCTTGCCGTTGTGCGTCCTGAGGAACGGAGATAATATAGAATAGAATACATTTATTTGTCAGAATTTTGTACAAAGTTATTATGTACAGTCAACAGCAAAAGTAGATGATGAAAATCAAAAATTCAATACTAATGAATGAAGTTCGCGTCAGAACTGTGTGGCGTCAAGTGATTCAAGAGTATGTGATTGTAAATTATACCAAACATTTACTACTTCGATGCCACACAGTTCTGACGCGAACTCCGTTCACTAGTATTGAATGTCTGATTTTCATCATCTACTTTTGCTGTTGGCTGTACAGACGCCAGCACATCAAGCTACCCGAAACTGTCAAGTTTTCCCAATCAACTTTGGACCTTAAGCTGTAGCGATAAAGTTGAAAATCGTTTAAAGAAATTTGACAGATTGTAGTACCTTGATATGCTGGCGTCTGTACATTATATATTACGATCATAATATTCTGCCGTTTCGGACGTACTAATATGGTTTGTAAAATTATGGGTCATTATTACATTAAATATAAAAATACTGGTATTCAGCTGCATCCGGTTAGACTGGAAGCCGACCCCAACATAGTTGGGAAAAGGCTAGGCAGATGATATTACATTAAAAATAAATTATTAATCATTAGAACTAGAATTACAAATAATTTAAATAAATTGAACAATAGTTATAAAAGAGATTAATTATATAAGTCAAAATTCAATAATGACAAGAAGTTAAAATATTATTTATAGGCATTAATGTCAAATATTTAGGTAATTTTTTAATAATTTATAAATCTTTAGTCGATTAATAACATTTGTTTAAAAGAAAGTTAAATAATTTACATTTGAATGTTCTGAGGGTGAGAGTTTTGAAGCCAACAGGTAATTTGTTATAAATAAAATAAACTGTTTATAATTCGAACATCACTTAGTACAAACTGCCGACTGCAAAGACGGATTTATTATTTTATACTTATTACTTTTCGTCTATATCAGCGCAAGACTTCTAATTTTCGTTACGAATAAACATCTGTGTTGCTTTGGGCCCAGTAGATGACCACATTTATTGCGGAGTCAGAGGCGTTGTTCAGATTATCAAGAGTGAAGGTGTACGGATTTTTGGGACACTCTAGCAGATACATACATAGTCAAAGTCAAAGTCAAATCATTTATTTCAAATAGGCACTTAAAAGGCACTTTTGAACGTCAAAAATTAAAATTAAAAAATAGAATCGATTCGCCCCTTCCAAAATGTAGTTTTCGAGTGGAGAAGAATGGGCAAGAAACTCCACCGTTACTCTTTTAAAATGTTTTACAAGTTTTTGTATACATTCATTATATAATTATATGTGAAGACGATGCACTTAAAATAAAATTTAGTCTACCACAAATGGTAAAAAGAATTAAAAATATAACAGACTGGTAAATCAATTATGTGATAGATACATGGTGCTCATCATCCTATACTCGGATATAGTCTGGTTCCTTCAACGTGCAGACAACAAGACACGCTGGACACGATATGTCCTATTGCTTGCAAGCAAACAAGCTTATGAATCAAACCTTACATTATTGAAACCTAAAACATAGAACCAAGATTTGTTTAATTCTAGACGTTGATAGTTGTTAGCACACTGTGTTTGGCAATCTTACCATTTGAGTGTAGGTGGTGGATGCCCCAGAATCTTGACTTCCAGTTTGACGGGGAACCCTTCGATGACCTTGGTAGGTTGCAGCTCAGCGATGAACGCTGGCTTGCGTTCCTTCTGCGCTACCTCCACAGTCGCTTTAGAGCCGACCTAGAGAGTAATGACAAGTTGAAAAAAAAAAAGAATTTAGGGACAGTATGGAGGAATGCAAAAATCAAGCTTTCTACAAATAAGTGATAATAATGGACTCCAATCTTTTAACAAATCTTAGCATTGGTCAAGGTTTCTAAGCAATACAAAACCGTTTACATTTTTATTGTAGACGGTGCTTTACGCTAAGCTTCTGTATAGTCTTAACATCTGCAAAATTGGATGTATTACAACTGCAAAATAGGATTTGAAAATCAAGGTTCATTTATTGTGGATATCGACAGCTTCCAGAATGAATGCAATCCATTTGCAGAGTTCTTGGGTGCGAGAATTCATTTTATAAGCTTGGTAACTATGGTAATTTTTTAAGTCAGTGGCCCCGATTCTGTTGTTCACAAACTAAATTGAATTTCAGTTCAGTGCATATTTTTCTTTCTATTTCATTATGGAAAGGACAGAAGATAAATATTAGTTTAGTCCTGTCAAATTATATAATCCATAGACAAGTTAAGACGTGATTAAAAAATTGGCTAAAATAAATACGTCAATTTACGTCAGGCGCTGACTAATTTGACAGGACTGAACTAATATTTATCTTCTGTCCTTTTCCAAATGAAATAGAAAGAAAAAGATGCACTGAACTTAAATTAAGTTTAGTTTTTGAACAACAGAATCGGGGCCATTATCTAGCTTTAGGTATCTAAAAGCTGACAAAACAAAGGTATACCTCTCCAAGTTTGTTGGTGACGGTCAGCGAGTAGACGCCTGCGTCCTCAGGCTTGCAGCTGTCGATGCTCAGGCCGACCACGCCGCCCGGCTGGTTGATGAAGTTCACAGCCTGCGACGGACGGACGGGGAGACCTGGGGGCGGAAGACAATGTTCAATCTTGCTACTACAACACAGCTTACGTCACGGGGTAGTTTTAAGTTGCAGTGAATGTGTCAGTATTGGTCATTTTTAATTCGAGAATCAGTGCATTGGTCAACGAAGCATCTTAACGTCGCGGGCAATGATGCTGAGTATGGCCGCGTCCTAACCAAAACCGCTTGCCTCGATTATATGTCACTCTTCGTTCGGTGAACCGCAGTGCTATTCTGTAAAAATCTCACCGTGAAAACTAAGGCGAAGTTAGCTGTCATTCCACCTGATGTTAGCGATTGCCTCCATTGATAGTTCACTTCACGCTCACTTCACCTATGTTATCACGGTGAGATTTTTACAGAATCGATAGTCTGGAACGCGTGGTCGTGCCGACAGAGGGCCCTTCCGATTTTCCGCAACAAAAGTGACATATAAACTCGAAGATCGCGTACTCATGCGACGATCGCTTTTGTTTAGGACGCGGGATAACGGCCAAAGACGTTAATATGAAACTTGACCCTAAGTGATCTGACCAAGATTATGTCTGGACTTTAAAAGAGACTGTGACCTCTGAGTTAGTCTCGGAATTTCCTTTCAGAGTAGTCAGATAGGAAACACCGACCTCATCTAGTTTTTTTTTTTTTAAATATAATTGACGTGTAAGTGTTTGTGCAGTCCTACTTACATAATTATATAAAATCATTTATCGTTATCAAAATCGTGGTAACAAGTGAAAACAGTATATTGAATCACGTTCACAATTTTTTGGTAGGTGCGCGTGGTAAAAATATGTTTTAGCATCTATTAGTGGTACAGATGTTTTATCTCACGAGCGCGGGTGTGCCATACTTGTGTGGGTAAATGTACATGCACATTGTCTTTGTTTGCGTACGCTCGGGAGCGCTCAGTTTCGGCCGAGTCGTCGGCTGAGTCAGTAGTGTTATCCAGTTCGCGCCAAAATTATTTAACTAATACCGTCAGCATGGAAAGTACGAGTAAACGAAGAAAAGTTGTTCGCAGTGAGGTAAGGCAAATTAATGTTTATGTTTGGTGTGTAAAATACGTTGTGATTATTTATTGTATTGAGTTAGTTTAATAAACGTGATTTTAATAATCTATTGTTTTTTTAGGGTCGTCAAATAATTGCAAATGTCTATCATTTTCTCAAAGAAGAATATGAGTTCACTGAATTGCATCGAAAACCAAATTGTGATGTATCACATTTGCGTAATATTACAAAGCGCACTGCATCAGCTACTGGAGTTAGTGAACGAACAGTGCAGAAAATATTAAAAGAAGAACGAGACATGTCTAATGAAAGAGATGTAGCTAGCACATCTTCGAAATTCACTTCACCAATGAAAAACCGAAAAAGAGAGAAAATAAAGTAGACATTGGTGGATTTACAGCTGATGTTATTCGGAGCACAATACATAGGTATATATAAATATAAATAATGTAATTAAGAAAGAAACTGAATATATGAAATATTTTGACACTGATTTTGAATTAATAATCAATTTACAAGATGACAGTGACGACGAAACTGACTCTGAAGAGGCGTCTAGTTATGATTCTGATTGAAATAATATTTTTGAAAAAATCAGTGTCAAAATAAATATGTAATTAAAAAATAAATTATTTATGAGTATAAGCTTTTATTTTATTATTTTTTTCATTTTGCAATTACCAGATTTAGTATCAAGAAGTAATTTAAAACCACATTATATAATACCTTTATTATTTTGTTCATAAACAATGAATGAGCTTGCTAACGCTACTTGTAGTTACGCACACAAGCGCGCGTGTCTATACGCGCTTCAACTACAACTATGGCTCACCCGCGCTCGTGAGATAAAAGAACTGTAACAGATGCTAAAACATAATATTTTTTTTGGCGTGATTGATAAGAAGTGGAATAAGTTAAAACATTCGAGTAGTAATCATCGGTTAAGATACTTTTTAGTATTTAGGGTTTTTCTTTGTAGTTAATAGGCTACTCACCATCCTTGAACCACTTGATCTCAGGCGCCGGGAAGGCCATGACCCTGGCCTCCAGCTTGAGTGGTTGCCCCACGACGGCCTTCACGTCTTCTAACTCCTGGCTGAACGACGGCTTCCTTGGTGTGGCTGTCGAGAAGATTTAAGTTTATGAAGCTGATGGGTTTTTTAAGACTTAGATTTCAGATCTTTAGAAAGATTCTTTGAGGTCTTTATTTCAACGTTAAAGCAAGTTATTTTAAACTAGCTGCGCCCCGCAGTTTCACCCGCGTAAGTTTCGATCCCGTGGGAATATCGGGATAAAAATAATCCTGTGTTATTCTGATGTATAAACTATATTACAGTAAAGTTTCATCAAAATCCGTTCAGTAGTTTTTGCGTGAAAGAGTAACAAACATCCATCCATCCTCACAAACTTTCGCATTTATAATATTAGTAGGATAGTAGGATAGGATAGTAGGATAGGATAGTAGGATGTGACAGACTCTTGGTCTAGTAATCACAAGAGCGACTGCTAAGCGTCTGGTTCTGGTTCTGGGTTTGATTCATGAGTCGAAATAAGAGAGATGATATTAATTAATAAATAAGATAAAATCTTAATTCCGATAAAACCAAGTTACAGTAAAATGTGAGACACCTGTTTTTAGCCAGAAATTCGATTATTTCACTGGGAAAAAAGTAACACTGGGTAACAGTAACAGTCCGGAATTGCAATTTGTGTCCGCTGCATTGCTATTAATCCCTCCCCTTATTAATGGGACGTTAAACATCACTCGCGAAATGTGTTTATACTGTACACCTTTGCCTCAACCATTAGCCTTCGAGGAAAATGGGCGTGATTTTAAAATTTGCTCTTTCATACAAATTTTCACAATTTCTTTCGAGATTTCAAGACAACACAGGCAGCTGGTGCACGCCTTGACGCACGCACACGCTTTCACGTTTATTAACGTCCATTCATTTCATGTTTACATATTACTAGCTGACCCCGCAAACGTCGTTTTGCAAAAAAAAAAAATAGATAGTAGCCGATTCTAAGACCTACCCGATATGCACACAAAATTTCATACAAATCGGTCCAGCCATTTCGGAGGAGTATGGTAATTAACACCGTGACACGAGAATTTTATATATTAGAAGATACCGACCAGTCCGTTGTAATTTAATTTCTCCTCTTCTTAATTAATATACATGTTATACAATCGAATATCACTTTAATTTTGCTTCACCACGACCCATCGTCGCGATAAATCCCATTTAAAGTTGTTTTGTGGATGGGAAATCATCCAATGACCCCTCCCGCTCTGGGTGGAGCAGAAGGGAGTGTCAGACTCTTACTGACTAAAACCCACCCGTGTTCCTTCCTTAGCCCTTTGTGTTCCGGGGTAGCGGTAACCCTTTCGGACAATCCCGCTGCATTTTAGAGTTCATTGCTCCTTTCAGGGTTATGACTTATTTTTTACAACTAGTATAAAGTACTCACGGTTAACAGCGACAGCACACAGTGCCGAGCTGTCTCCATGCGGGTTGGAGATGACCAGCTTGTACGCTCCGCAGTCAGCCGGAGTCACGTGCTCGATGTTGAGCTTCACTGTACCATCAGGCAGGGCGGTCTGGACCACGCGGGTGTCGTCTGGTGATAGCGGTACGCCGTCTTTGAACCTGACGAGTATATAGGGATTTAAGCTTGTGAGAGTATCTTGATTTCGATAAAGTATTATGGCGAGAACAAAGCTTTGACTCACATCGGAGGAACTACGCAAATAAGCGTCACTTGTGTATGTAAAAGCGTAGCATCATAATTTTCCGTACGGTAGTTCGGTTCGTTCAATATCGCTGGCATCTCGATAATTTTTATATTATTTTTTGCTTATCATACGGTAGAATGTTCTGAATTCAATTATTGAATGTCAATAATACTTTTATATTTCACCTAGTTTGCAAATAAATTATTCTCGACGGGCGAGAATCAATGTTTCGCAAAGAGACGAGTTCGTATCAACGCGCTTCTACAACAAAAAATTATAAAATCTCTTACCACTTGGCAGTAGGAATGGGACTGCCATCGAGCTTGGCTTTCAGTTCGAGCGGCTCTCCTTCATCAACATCTTTCTGTCGCTCCAACTTGTGTGTGAAGCCTGGCGACTTCTGTTCCAGTGTAATGGCTGCTTCGCAAACAGCCTCACCGGCTAAGCTTACGGCGCGGACTTTGTACTGTTAGGAAACCAAAAGAGTTCAGTATTTCGATGTGCTGCTGGGGAGTTTGTTCTGCCACTTCTCCCCATCGAAAGCAAATGAATGAAAAATGGTGAAGGGTGGGCATTGGGTCTTATGTAATTTTGACGTTCGAAAAGTGTTGATTCTCAGCCTAATTTAAATAAATGATTTTTGATTTTACAGAGAACTAGCCGAAGAAAACAATTAGACGACTGGGTGGAATGCTACCCGCCTATTTAGCTACTTTGCGTCCCGTGGTCATAAGTACAAGTCAAATCTCACAAAGAATAGTCGGCTACTACAATCTGCTAGGAGAAATATCGATATATTTTTTATTATCTTAGCACACACAAAAAACTATTACTTCAAAATATTGATCGAGATTGCCGAATTCAGCTTTTTGTGTCCATTCACATACATTATTAGATTTCCATCAGGGGCTTTTGCAGAGTCCAATACAAGTTGGGCAATCCCGAAATAGCCTATCGATTCTGTAAAAATCTCACCGTGATAAGTGATAACATAGGTGAAGTGAGCGTGAAGTGAACTATCAATGGAGGCAATCCCTAATATCAGGTGGAATGACAGCTCACTTCAACTTAGTTTTCATGGTGAGATTTTTACAGAATAACACTGCAGGGTCGTGACTAAAACCCCTGTTATGACTTTAAACATTTTATTAAAAAGCAAAATGACGTAGATTCTAAAGAAATTAATATGAACAGAAAAGATGATAAAACATTCCTTACCTTGCCCGCATCACTAGCTCCAAAGTGCTTGATCTCGAGCTCACTGTCCACCTGTCCGCCGACCTCCGTAGTGACCTTATGCCGTTCATCATTGAGGATCTCGTCTCCGTCGCGGTACCACAGCACGTCGGGCTTGGGCACGCCATCACAGCGCACCTTCAGAGTCACGTCATCGTAGTCTTTGACGGCTTGCTTCTGAAGGGGCTTTGTGAACACTGGTACGCCGGCTGTGGAAAGGATAATTAAGGAAAATTGACAAACTTTCCATCGAATGCATTTTGCAAAGATTTCTCTTCCACATTAAACTCACAAAGCAAAGGTGTAATGTTTGAGTGTCTTTTCAGTAGAAAGAATGTAACTGCTGTCTGCTAACTCCAGACGATAAGGCAGAATTCTAAATCTTTCAGATCTATTGTTCATAAAAACTGTAAAAAAATTGTTTTTTTTTGTTTTGTCTAACCGGATGCAGCTGAATACCAGTATTTTATATGGAGCGACTGCCTATCTGACCTCCACAACCCAGTTACTGGGCAATACGATACTCCTTGGTAAGGCTGGTTGTCAGACTTTCGGGCTTCTGACTACCCGTAACGACTGTCAAAGATCCACGAATGACAGCCAGGATTAACGGCTTAACGTGCTTTCCGAGGCACGTAGGGGTCACGGAATGTAAAGATGGTCACCCATCCACAGACCAACGGCAAGCGTAGCTTAACCTGTGCGGCTGTTATTATTTAGCCACGGGCCCCTCCCTTTTTTTTTGTTCAATAGTTATTCCATCTTTATTTTGATGCTAGCGCTTTCTTAACATTATTAAGTACTTCTACTCATTTGATGAAAAAAGTGAATTCTCCCAATTGTGAAACATGCGGAACGGTTGAAGATGTTCACCATCTACTTATGGAGTGTACTAAGACAAAGAAGGAAAGAGAGACACTGTTGAGTAGACTAAAAATAAACGAATATGACACTGGTCCTTATGTTAAAGTTTTAGCGCAGCCCTCACCTGAGATAGCAAACCTACTTGCTGATTTGTTTCAACATCATTAATTAATAATATATATTTATGGAGGTAGTTTAGAATAGTTTAAGTTATGATGAGGCTGACATGCCACTGTGGATAAAAGCCTCTAATAAAAACTAGAATAAAAAAAAAAAAAAAGTACTTCTACTCACTGTGCACAGTAAGCTTGGCCTGCTGCGAGGTCTCTCCGACCTCGTTCTTGGCGGTGAGGGTGTACACTCCGCCGTCGTCCACGCCGACTTTCTTCACAGTCAGCTTGTATGTGTCGGAGGCCAGGTCTTCCCCTATATCGTAGCGAGAGGATGGTTGAATTGCGTAGCCGTCTTTGTGCCTGAAAAAAAAAAGAAATAAGAGGGGCTATTCTACTAATTTCCAAGAACGTTCGCAGTCTGATCTCAGTCTCAATCTGTCAAAAATACTTCAAATTTTCCTACATTTTGACAAGTTTTTGACATTTGTTTGTCGCCGAGATGAGACTGCGACTAGATTTTGAACGTTTTAAATTAGTAGAATTGGCCTAAAGATTTTAATTACGGTTCAAAGGCTTCATCAACTCCGACTATCCGACACCAGAAACAACTATATATGTAGGAAATATGTTACCAAATTCATTAGCTTTCTGAAATTTGAACAAAATAATGTTTTTA
The DNA here is from genome assembly GCA_949316385.1 of Globia sparganii. Classification (NCBI taxonomy): domain Eukaryota; kingdom Metazoa; phylum Arthropoda; class Insecta; order Lepidoptera; family Noctuidae; genus Globia; species Globia sparganii. Next base: position 25,497,043 of record OX438653.1, on the reverse strand, counting down.
GTTTGTTTCTAATTATGGTGGCATTTAAAAAAATACGTACTTGGCACAAAATATCCAAATAAACGAATAAACACTAACGGCCGCTTATAGCGTCACACACATGAAACGGGCACATATCGATGAAGTGGTATCTTCCGGGCACTCATTGAAGCTTAAATAAAATAACGTTTACGTTGATATTTAAGCCACCGAAATCGTTTAATACATAGGTTTTCAACATATCGTGATTCTGAAACAGTTGCTATTGCCACGATTATATTTAAATGTGTAATATTATATAGTCGTTAGATAGGATTATTGTTCAAGTCCATTTTAGTGTTAGTTTATAATTTTATACATAATTCAATTTAATAACCATAGCCAATATTTGTGTTATTATGTTACATCTCTAAGTTTCATAAACTGGCAACATTATTTCGAGACTTCCTGTATCCGTTTATTCACTTAGAAAATATGTCTTGGTCAGGGCACGTTGTGCTCCTTTTAAAATATAGAATAAAAAGATTTTATCTTACAAGTTGCCACATTTCATTTCGAACAATTTTTATATAATTTTCTCTGGGTCTTATACTGCCAACCTGAAAGTGTAAAACGTCCACGAGGGAGCGTTAACGCCCACGTTCTGAACCTATGCTTTAATTGGAGACTATCCTTGTATATTGCATGTGAACATCTCAAATCACTCACCACTTAACCTCAGCAATGGGATTAGCTCTAACGTTGGCGATGAAGGTGGTTTCCTCGAAGGGCACGGCGGTGACGTCACGCAGGCCCTCTATCTCGGGCCGCAGCAGGATGTCCAGCCGCGCAGAGCTCTCGCCCACGCCGTACTTGTTCTTAGCCTGGATCGTGTACTCACCGGTGTCGGTGTAGCGCCCTGGGGACGAAAAGAGTGGTAATCCATACTAATATTATAAATGTGAGAGTGTGTGTGTGTGCGTCTTTCACGGCAAAATGGAGCGACGAATTGACGTGATCTTTAAGTGGAGATAGTTGAAGGGATGGAGAGTGACATAGGCTACTTTTTTTTTTATTTAACCGTGTTACCCCAAATTTAACGCGAGCGAAGCCGTGGGCAAAAGCTAGTCTTAATATATATAAATTACGTGTCACGTTGTTTGACTGCAATGGACTACTAAACTACTGAATCGATTTTAATAAAATTTTGCACATTGTGTGCAGTTTCATCCAACTTGAAAGATAAGATAGTTTATATCTCAATTTATAACCGCTAATATGAAAAAAAAATGTGCCCGTGCGAAGCTGGGGGGGCCGCTAGTTTGATGTAAATAAATTATGGAGTAACATGATGTATATCGGAGGAGGCGGCTACGATATTTAAGAAGTTAGAAAGACAAAAAAAAATACATTTGTCAAAGATCTCCAAGAGGAAAATGCCCATGAGCAGAAATGGGTTTTCAAATCGAAGTACTACTGCAAGACTCTTTTTTTTCAAAAGCGATCTTCACTTATGCCAATCCGAATAGAAGTCAAAAGAACCGTTTTAAAAAAATCTATCGCTAATCACCGTGTCTGTTTCTGGTTTTAACCCAGAGGAGTAAACTATATTATTTAAACCCAAGCAAATAATAAATCAATGCAGCATCATCATCTGCCTAGCGTTTTCCCAACTATTTAGGGGTCATCTAACCGAATGCAGCTGTATTTAACATGGAGAAACTGCCGATCTGGCCTCCACAGCCCAGTTACTGTCTAATACGATACCCCTTGGTAAGATTGTTTGACAGACTTTAGGACTTCTGACGTCCCGTAACCACTAACAAAAATCCACGAATAATATTCGCGAGGCACGGAGGGGTCTCGGTATGTAAAGATGGTCACCCATCCACGGACCTACCGTGACAAACGTAGCTTGACCTGATCGATAGACCCGTGCGGCTGTTATAACTTAGCCACGAGCCCCCGAATAATTCAATGCAGTAAGTAGCCTAGTATAAAAGGGCAGTTAACGAAGTCAGAGCAAGTTTTTTTTCTTATTAAAAATCGGAAACAATTATAATAGAACCTAAATCACAACATACCAGTAGGAATAGACAATGTAAAAGTGTACTCCTTCAATCCATGCTCTAGATCCTTGGCATCGGCAGAGGTGATGATATTGGCACTGGGCTGCAGTTCCACTCCATTCAGCAGCCAGGACACGTGGGGCTGAGGGTCGGCCGTGCAGACAGCTTTCATGGTCACTGGTTCCTTCTGGAGAACGCGCTGTGCTTCTAAGGGTGTGGTGAACTTGGGCTTGCGGAGCTCGGATTCGGCTGTTGGAGATTGAGATTTTCTGGTTAGAGGTCGAATAGTAATAGCATTTTGTCAATTTTTGTTGTTCAAAAAAAGTTTTATGCCAGTTTATTTTTGTAAAGTTTAATTGTATAATCAAAAACAATGAAAATTAGAGCAAAACTTTTTGTTTTGGTCCTCTCGAGTTGATGGCAGATAGCTGCTAAAATAACTTTTCTGATATTCTGTATATTATCACGTATTATGACAACTTAATCATAATTATGTTACAAAGTCCTAAGAGATTCGACAGCATATTTTATTCATTAAATAACTTGATCTGAATTTCAGAAATAGGGGGTTTCTTTGAAAAATCATGAAAATACTTACGCGACACGGAAAGCTCAGCAGTCTGCACTTGCTTCCCAAGATTATTAATGATCTCGCACTGCCATTTACCAGCATCCTTCATATTGACGCTATCGATCTCCAGCTTGAACAGGTCACCATCGTTGGTGATGTGGACCCTGCCACAGGGCTTGACTTCTTTACCGTCGTGGAGCCAACGGATGGTAGGCTTAGGGGTTCCAGAAACTTCTACTGAGTAAACTAGAGGAAGGGACTCGTAGGTGTGACCGTCTTTCATACTGCTGCCTTTGACTCCGGGTGGTGCTGTAAGATTAGAGGCATTGTGTTAGATAGGTTGTGTAAATTTTGTTCGGACTGTGGATGAAGCCTGATCGGATAGTTTTGAAGCTTAAAGATAGCATAGCGATAGGCTGGGAGAATAACAGGATGAAGAACAGGTGGCGTAAAATTGACCAAAGTTACAGCAGATTTGTTTGTTTCTAGAAAGCTTATACTTCAGGAACAAATAGTTCGTTTCGAGAATTTACCACAATCACGAAGAAGTTATGAACAGAAATTGAACTGAAAGGAGGCTAATTATAATAAAAAGCGAGGCTTTCCATTATTAACAAGTTCATTTAAACTTTAGCAGTAGGCCAGGAAGTGCAAGGATCAAACAGTGGCAGTGGCTTAAGGAACAAATCGAATATTGTATCTTAACGTTTTCTATGTACAGAAAAAAAATAGTACGAAAATTCATTGAAATCACATTCTTAAGCCTAGAAGTTCACGAAGCCCTTTAAACAAAAGATTTGTGTATTTACATAAAATATTGCTCAACGTCGCAGTATATACAGCAGTTAAAAGTTTTTTACTCGACCTTTCATGTGGATACTTACAGCTGCCCGTATCTGGGAGGACACAGAAATATTCGTGTGTTGTTGTTCTAAAGTGTTTGTATACTTACCAATAAGCGACGTTTGGCTTATAATAAGGTCCATTAACATTAAAAGCGGTAAGTACCATGCAAACGACGCACTACATTTGAAAAATGTTTCGCTTACCTTGATGATGTGATGATTGTGTTGAAGGGACTAGTACCTCTGCCGCACCTGGCCCCAAATATTAGTATGCCAGAAGGGAATGTTATTACGCATGCGTGCTAAAACAAACATACGACAGCATTAGTCAAATGTGGACAGACATTTAGAGGACAATTGTATGGAAAAAAATCTGCCATTTTCTTAGAGGATGAGAAGTTTGAAGAAATTAAAGAATCAGTTTAGTTTGTAGTAAGTATAGTAGAAAATGACAGATTGAATGCAGTCAACATCAGCAATTTCCGATTTCGGATTTAAAGCGTTTACTTTCATGTTATTCTCCCCTGAGATACACTGCGTAGCGTTACATCATCAAATGCCAGCCTCTTTCACCGTACAACGTTCCCCGTGTGTTTAATATTTTGATTTAACAATTACCTTTTTCATCTTCCACATTAAGAATATCATCTAGTATGCTCCTTTGTCTCTGGCTTCGTTTTAGAAGGGCTTCTAACTCCTCATCCACTTCCTCTTCAAGTTTGAACAACTTAGCATCATTCTTTCTCCTTCTCTCAACAGTAGTCTCTGTTACATCTTTTGTAATGTTTTCAAAGTTTTTCATGGGGCTTAATACTAGTTCTTCTATAATTCTATTTTTAACGTTATCTATTTTTTTATCGACGGATTTGTACTCGTTTTCATCGAATTCCTTCGAAATGTGTATTAGTTTTTCTGTAATGTCGTTCTCGAATACCTTTTGAGACTTTTCTTTTACGATCAAAGATTCTTCTTCGTCCTCGCCTATGATGTAGTCTTCTTTGAAAGAAGATTGGCGGACGTATGAATCTTTACTGAATACTTTTCTCGTTTCGTCGATGTCGAATATGGATTTTGAGAGGTCTTCGATCGATATCTCTCTAGAGAGCGGTTCGTTCTGCCAGCTCATCTCGTCTTCCGAGACTGACATGATAGAAACAGTACGGTTCGCTCCTTGACGCCCACATCTCGATCCAGTATCAGCATCTGAGTCTGTTTGTGGTTCTTCAATGATGCCATAAGTACCTCTCCTCACATGATCAGGTATACTGTAATGGCCCATCTCCGTCAAGAAATAACTATGGCTAGCAATCTCTTCAACTTCCAAAGAAGTTGTATGTGGTTTGTTCGGTTGTATCAACCGTCTGCCTTCGAAAAAGTCATCGTCATCATAATAAAGTGACGTTGACGTCATTTTGTGTAAAGTGCGCGTTTCGGCCGGACCTACCAATTAAAATAGTATTATGTTGATTTTAGGTCATACAACGGTTTAGAAGGTTGGATTAGAATAGATGAGACTAATGCGTTATATCTTTAGTTTGAAGTATTTAAGCAATCTCAATGAATGGTGGAAAGTTAGTGGATGATCGATGGTAGTTAACTGATGATTGATGGTAGTTAGGACTGGAAAGAGAAGGTAGGAAGCTGGATACTGACCTGTGATTATAGCGCCATGAGACTTTGTGCTGCTGACTTTAGACATTATAATAGCTCCGTTGTCTCCTGTCTTGAACGTAGTTACAGTTTGGAAAACTCGGCCTAAACATAACAAATCACACTTGGAATGTTAAAGACACGGTGTTAAAAGCATGCATAGAGTGCGCGAAAACGTGGAATTCTCGCATAGTACTAAAAGCTGTTTGCTGAATCGAAGAGAAAGCGTTGAAGCGTTTAATGTGTATACCTTCAGTTTCAGCACTTAACGGTTCTTCGACGGGTTGTTTTTTAACCGATTTACGTTTGGGGGACTTGAGATCTTCAGGAATAGGCACTTCTTCGATGACCTCAGGTTTGGTTGCACTCTTTTCTCCAGCCTCTTTTTTAGTAACAACCTCTTCTACGACAGGTTTCTTGTTCTGTTCGTTGTGGTTTTCGTCCCAGAAAGATTTATCTTCAGCCGTCTCGGGTTCAGAGAAGGACTTCTTTCCAGCATCAGTGGGTGTCGAATCAATTTCCTCTATGGTTGGTTTACTTGGTTTGTCATCTTCGTCCCAGAATGATTTCTCTTCAGCCACTTCCGGTTCAGTGACGGACTTCCTACCTTTGTTACTGATTGGTGCCTCTGGTTCTTCTACAATAGGTTGTTTAGTCTTGCAGTCCTCAGCGTCATCCCAGATTGATTTTTCTTCTGCAACCTCTGGTTCAGTGATGGATTTCTTTCCCTTACCTGGTTTTGATTCTACTTCTTCGATGGACACCTTTTTGGATTTTTTGTCATCTTCCGCGTCATCCCAGAAGGACTTTTCTTCAGCTACCTCAGGCTCTGTCACTGATTTCTTAGCTGTGCGGGATGATGGTTTGTCTACCTCATCAACGCTTGATTTCTTCGCTTTGCCGTCTTCTTCGTCGTCCCATATAGACTTCTCCTCAACAGTCTCTGCTTTGGCCAACTTTCCAGACTTCTTCTCCCCCTTATCCACGTCATCTTCAACAGGTTTCTTCGCCTTCTTGCCTTCTTCATCAACCTCAGTTTCAACAATGGCTTCTTTATTCAATGTCGAATGAATCTCTCGCGCTATTGAACACAATGGAAAAATATGGTAACAATAAAAAATGAATTCTTAAAATGTGCGAATGTATTAAATTATAGACGTCACAAATGGTAAGTAAAGGTTTGTGCAGGACAAAGTGCATCGGTGTCGTGAGTGACTACGTCAGCATTCCAGTCTATTGAATGCTTCAATGTTTAATTACCATTTCCATAATGGTCGGTCTCTAGGGACACCAAAAAAAAACAAACTAACGTGCGGATAACATGGTAGTACTAGTAATCTAGGGTTCAATATCACTACTTCGTTAATGCAAACTACTTTACCCGTATGTTTTCCATCGAAGTGCCAATTCTGTCGTTTCTTGACAAATTCTTATCGACTGGTTTCTCGTGGGCTTACCATGTACTTGTGTAGAGTGTGTGTGACTGTGTGTCTTTGTGTCACTCTGTGTAGTGTTCACTCGTGATCAAATCATACGGATGTGCTAAGTTGACGTTGATTTTCAACCTTATTTTTTGGTGCATAAAGACAATTTTCTGAAGTAAAATTTTGTGATACGTCCTCAGACAAAAAATTCAAAAATGGTCCCTAAGGTTTGTTCATAAGATTGATATTGGTGTGTTTGCGAATACTTACTGTGAACTGTGACTGTGCTCTTAGAAGACACACTACCAAACTCGTTTTCGGCCCTCACTTCATATTCGCCGCCATCTTCTTCCTTCACCAGATTCACTGTGAGGTGGTAGTTCTCCAATCTAAAGTATTACAATGCAAATTAGTACTGCAACCAAATACATAATTTTATGGCAAGGTTTTTGACTGTCAGAAGCACTTCAGTTTTCCTAGACAAATAAATAAATGTTAATACGCGAATAGAATAGTATAGATTATAAATATGATCAAGGGCTTTACGCATATTAAAATGTTGCAATTACTCAAAATCAAAATATTTTATTTCACCTAAGCCTACAAGGGCACTTATGAAACGTCAGAAGCTAGGTGCACGGTTTCAATTGGTCGTTTCCTACGAAGAAGAAGCGGCAAGAAACTCCACGGTTACTCTTTTAAAGATAATTGGCTTTTAAAATGTTTACAAATTACAGTAGGTATGGGAGGACAGCGTAAGCCTGTCAACAAGTACCAGGTACTTGATAAAATAAAAAATGGTCTACAGATCTAAAATCTAGAGGGCCTACGAAGTTCTCACATTTACAAAATAAGAATCTAACAAAAAAATAAATCTATCTTCTAATATATAAAATTCTCCTGTCACAGTGTTAGTAACCATACCCCTACGAAATGACTGGACCGATTTGTATGAAATTTTGTGTGCATATCGGGTAGGTCTGAGAATCGGTTACTATCTATTTTTTTTTTTGCAAAACGACATTTGCGGGGTCAGCAAGTAAAATATAAAAACCTATTAAAACCAAGTGATATGATTTCCTAATTAAAGACTCGAATTAATTATATTTCTTAGATTGACATGAACCATCGTACATATTCTTACCAAATGCACTAAAATAACCCAGGTTTTAATATATTCAACACCATCATTTCATATATGGGACCTATCCAGCAGTGGACATCTTCTGACATATTTATGTTGACCTTTATTATCTCACCTCTTAGTATCCCTCTCGATCTTGATCCTGGCATCAGTAGTGACCTCCTTCCCGTCCTTGTACCACTTGACCCTGGGCTCCGGACAGCCCTCCACCTCCACGTCCAGCTTCAGCGTCTGTCCAGCGTCCACCGTCATGTCGATTAAGCTCTTGGTGAAACGGGGCTTCCCTGAAAATGATGTAATAGAATTTTAGTTACCGATAGAATTTGAAAGGACATTAATATTAGTTTTACAAGATAGGGTTATAATAGAGATACAGGCATAAAGAAATCATTGCCCAGTCGTTCGCTCGCTAATACATCGCAGAATATAACCTCCTATTCTGTACGGTTCACTTTGAACCTGACTTAAATAACCACACACATTTCGAAACTAAATTTATTTGTTTTTAAGGAAAAGCCGAGGATTCACACCGTTCGTGGACATTTCAGGAATAACCTCAACAGTTACACATAAACAACAGCAGTGCTATTCTGTAAAAATCTCACCGTGAAAACTAAGGTGAAGTGAGCTGTCATTCCACCTGATGTTAGGGATTGCCTCCATTGATAGCTCACTTCACGCTCACTTCACCTGTGTTATCACGGTGAGATTTTTACAGAATCAATAGGCAGATTACTTTTTGCTACAGTCCTAACACCCAGTCCTAACAAAAAATGCCTGCCTTAACTTTTAATAATAGAGTTGTTCAGTTTTAAGCTGTCGCTTATAGCTATATAAATATTCATGTGTTCATGTTACTGATTCGTTAGTTCATAAGCAGAGTCCAAAAGAACTTTGTATAAACCACACGTCGTTTCATTCAAAATTCTAACAAGAAACCTCTATTATAGTACTAAAACCTAAATGACTTACTGTTGACAGTGAAGGTCGCGGAACAAGAGTCCTCTCCCAGGACGTTTGACACCTTGCAGGAGTAGTTCCCGGAGTACTCTGCGGACACCTCCTTGAGGATCAGCTTGTGAGTGTTGCCGCTGTCTACGCGGGTGAACACCGACTTCTTCTCAGTAATTTCTACGTCTCCTAGGTACCTGGGAGAAAGAGATTGATGTAAGTCATTAGCGGCGGTTAGGAGCAATATGCTGGCCCGTAGGTTCGCTTGATGTACTAAGGAAGTAAAGATCACACTTTTTAGGGCATATTGTCAATCTTTCTACACGAGCGGCCTGTGGGTTCGGTATACGCAACGAGCCTACAACGTCCTGCGTATTCAGTATAATAATGCGTTCAGAATGCTGTTGGGGTTGCCGCGGCACTGCAGTGCATCGCAGATGTTCGCAGATGCGCGAGTTGACGGTTTCCACGCTGTAATGCGCAAGAAAGTGGCGTCATTATTACAAAGACTGCGCGGTAGCACCAACAGCATTTTGCAAATGATTGCGTCCCGATATGACTGTCCCATACAAGGCACACTGGGTGGGAATAGTAACGGTAAAATTGTAATGTTTATGTTTTTTTTTTAGTTTAATTTGTGTTTTTTAGATCACTTTGTATGAGATACCTACTAACATAGATCTTAAAAAAATTGTTACTAACACTTATATGGACTCTGTCCGAAATAAATGGAATTATTATTATATTAGAGGTATTGAGTAAAATTTAGATTTTTCGTGAAAATGTTTTGATCTGAAAACTTTTTGGTTGGAAATATTTGTGCTTATGCAATGAGGTCACTGCATGTTTTGTTTTTTACGATTTTCGTACCTTTTGCCAAACAGTAATAAAAAGTTACGTTATGTGCCAAAAAATAAAGATAAAAAAGTTGCGATACGTGATATTATGCTGGCCAGTATTAGGCGAAAGAAATTATGAAAAAAATGATTCTTAAGTAATGATTTCAGGGGTGGTTTGGAATAACATTGTCATTTTTATCAATAGGAATATCATTTAATTAATACTCATATATGAAATTCATACTATGAGAAACGCGTTAAAAATGTTCAATAACTGGGCAATTCTTTTCATACTCTTCAGCAGGAATTTAAACAGAAAGTGTTTATGAAAAATGATTTTCCTTAAATGCAAAGTGTGATTGTGAAAGGCACCTTACCATTTCACAGTGGGTTCTGGGAAGGCCTCGACTGCGACAGTGAACTCCACGTTAACGTCTCCCTCTTTGGCTGTGATATCCTTCAGCTTTTGAGTGAACTGCGGCCCGGAGCGCACGTTCAGCACGCACGAGTCAGATGTGCTGCCGTGGATGTTGCGGATCTGGGGAGAGATACATTTTTGTAATTTATATGGAATACACGAGAAATAGAGTTTATTAAAACTACGCAAACAAACAAAGTTAGTGTGAAAGTTGTCACTTCAAACATGGAAAATGTGACAACATGAAAAGCATTTTGTAATAAAAAATTAAAGTGTCAATCACAAAATTAAACTTCTGTTGAACATTTTTAAGTATTACAGCGATACTCCAAAAATCAACTGTGTAGGCAAGAGTGAGAGTTTTCGTATTTTACTACTCATGTAACAGTCTGGAGTCTAATCATTGGTGTTCCTTGTAAAAAGAATGCAGTAGTTACTTTTTCTTTCAGTCTGCTTTCAATATTTGGGTACAGTAAGCTTCAAAGAAAAGGACCCCCCGTTGGTAATGACGGGGGTCCTTTTCTTTGAAGCTTACTGTACAATATGACTGTGTCCTTTAGTTGATCTATAAACACGAAAAACAAAACACAGACCTCACAGGAGTATTCTCCTGCGTCTGCGCGCGCGGCAGACGTGATGACGAGCGAGTGTGCCTCGCCTGCTGATGAGATCTTCACGGTAGACGACTCTGATAGCTCTACCTTGTTCTTGAACCTGTTCATAGGACAAAAATATTTTACATCACATTCACATCAGTAATAATATTTTCACTTCAGTAGCTCAAACATGTAGGTTTTGCTGGCTGAAATCAGTGAACAAAATGAGATTTTGCTCACTGAAAAAAAATTAAAAAGTTACTTGGTCTCACCAAGTAACTTTTTAATTTTTTTTTTTTTCAGAAAGCCGCGAATATCTTAATCAGCCTTGGGTTAATCATACAATTCGAAACATTCACACTATACCTCTTTCCCGCCATTAGAAAGAGAAAGAGACAAAGAGCAGCCCTTTCGAAGTTCCGATTTAGAATTCGACCTCAAAGAAAAAATACGAACGAATACACGAACGAACGAACGAATACGAATATACGAATTTCGTACGAACTAAAGAAATTTTTCAAAAAGCTAATTAAGTGTCTTTTAATGTAATTTATTGAATTTTTAACTTATTCTTGTATTTAAACGAAAATAAGTATTTACTGCAAATAAAACTGATATTTAACCTGTAAATATTTATTTCTAGTTTCAATAATGTTACGTAATATATTTTTTACCATTGCCACTCGAAAAAGGGCATTTTATTCATCGAAAACAGTGAATAAAACTCTCTTTTAGTCACTGAATGAATAAAAACATTTTGAATTTGGAACAAGCACGAATATACGAATTATATACAAAAATAAATAAAACGTGCTGAAAGTACGTACTGGCTGGCTATACGGAGCTATTCCATAATAAAAAAAAAACCCGCCATTTTAGGTTCTTTTCTATCTGTTATCGTGGTTTTAAGTCATTGGAAAATCTAATAACATAAATTATAATAAAATGAGTTCTTCCAGTGACGAAAATGAGACACTAACTCCGGAATCATTTCGAAATAAAGCAGCAATTATAGTAAAATGTGATAAATACTATACTACTATTTATTTTCTCGCAGTCAATGGTAAAAAGTAGAGTACACAACTCGTGAAAAAAATAATTCATCTCGGTCCTTGTATCCCTCGCTCCGCTCAGGATTCAAATCTAGAATACCTCGCTACGCTCGGGATTCTATTCTAGAATCCTTCGCTGCTCTCGGGATCCAACGTAGTCCCTCGAATTAAATTCCCTTTTTTTTCACTTGTTGTATAATCTACTATTTCACTTCAGTAGCTCAAACATGTAGGTTTTGCTGCCTGAAATCAGTGAGCAAAATGCGATTTTGCTCACTGAGTGAGACCAACTTTTTTTTTTTTTTTTTTCAGAAAGCCGCGAATATCTTAATCAGCTCTGGGCTAATCATACAATTCGAAACATTCACACTCTATCTCTTTCCCGCCATTGGAAAGAGAGAGAGAGAGACAAATACCAGCCCTTTCGAAGTTCCGATTTTGAATTCGACCTCAAAGACAAACACATTCGGAATTTCGCACGAACTAAAGAAATTTTGCATAAAGCTAATTATGTCTTTTAATGTAATTTATTGAATTTTTAACTTATTGTAGTATTTAAACGAAAATAAATATTTACTGTAAATAAAACTGATATTAATTTAACCTGTAAATATTTATTTCTAGTTTCAATAATGTTACGTAATATATTTTGAATAATAAAATATAATGGGTGCTGTTTCCGAACACGCCTTAATTTATCTCCTAGTGTTCTCCGCTGCTGAAGTGAAAAGTTATGTGTGTTACACGAGAGCAAAGTTTTTTGCATCTCGTGCCTTTGAATCCCTCGCCACACTCAGGATTCAACGTTAGAAACACTCGCTACGCTCGTGATTCAATCGTTGAATCCTTCGCTTGCTCAGGATTCAAAATCAGCACTCGCAGCAAAAAACGACTTTGCTCTCTTGTTGCACAAATAACTATTATCTCCTAAAGTGTTCTCGCTGCTGAAGTGAAAAGTTATGTGTGTTACACGAGAGCAAAGTTTTTTCCATCTCGTGCCTTTGAATTCCTCGCCACACTCAGGATTCAAAATCAGCACTCGCAGCAAGAAACGGCTTTGTTCTCTTGTAGCACAAATAACTATTTTACGTCCTAAAGTGCGGTTTAATGTACAACTTGAATTAAATGATTTGACTATCGACTTAGATCACCACATTTTTGTTATATCACATTGCCTATGAAAGATTACGTTTAGCCGTGAAAACGAAGTAAATGACAAATTGTAAACGAAAAAATTACAGTATTACTAATGTTATAATATGAAGCTGAGTTTAAAAAAAACAGCTTTGCAGAACGTCATTTGTCTTTTCTTTCTAAAAATTTAGTTGCGTTTTTAACTGTAACTAGAGCAAATTGAATGCTTACAGCCGGTCGATTCTGTAAAAATCTCACCGTGATAACTTAGGTGAAGTGAGCGTGAAGTGAGCTATCAATAGTGGCAATCCTAACATCAGGTGTAGTGACAGCTCACTTCACCTTAGTTTTCACGGTGAGATTTTTACAGAATAGCACTACAGGAGAATTTTGAACGAAGAAGTTGTGGTTGGTTGCAATGATCATGTCTTAGTAGAACCTAAGTTCATATTATGGAATGCAATAAATATATTGAGTACTTAGTATTGATTAAATGTTGTTTACGTGAAGTGTAGAAATTATGCATTCTTTGTTACCACGTCACAGTAGGCGCCGGTTCCGACTCAGTTTCCACCTTGAAGGTGACAGTCTCCTTCTCCTCGCAGACCTTGCTCTCTCCCATCTTCTTCAGGACCTTGGGAGGTGACGTCACGTGCCACTGCCAGAAGTCCGAGCATTGGTTCACTTCGTTCCTGAAACACATGAAATTAATAATAATAATAAGTTTATTGATTCATAAAACAAGTGTTACAATATTGTGGTGACACTGGATCCCGCACTAGGATACCCTGTGTCGCAGGATCCAGTCTCTTTCGACAGATAATGAATTACTTAAGATATGTTAATTTATAGTGTTAGTGGTTAAAATAATAATGACCGGAACGGTGTTGAAAAAGGCCATAATCATCAGAATGACTACAATAAATTCAAATACAATAGATTATTACAACAAGCTGAAATATGGGTCTTTAGTAGCAATTTGTTATACTGATACTTTCCAATTAAAATTTTGATAAAGAACCATCCTAGTAATCCTATCCTACTATCCTACTTCCTACTAATATCCTACTAATATTATAAATCCTACTATAATATTATAAATGCGAAAGTTTGTGAGGATGGATGGATGGATGTTTGTTACTCTTTCACGCAAAAACTACTACACGGATTTTGACGAAACTTTACAGTAATATAGTTTATACATCAGAATAACACATAGGATACTTTTTATCCCGATATTCCACTGGATCAAAACTTACGCGGGTGAAACCGCGGGGCGCAGCTAGTTTAAAATAAAACGATTACAGATAATTCATCTGAGCCATAATAAAACGAGACAGAACGTGAATAATAGAACTTTGAAGTTTCGTATTATCAAGTGAGTTACAACGCAAGTTTGTTTGTTTTTTTTTTTTGTACCATCCCTTTTATACGGTTAACTTCATATGCCTTAGTTTTCAATATTTCCATCTCATTCTAGTCACAACAAGATTTATAACCCTTTCCATCATCTGCCTAGCCTTTTCCCAACTAGGTTGGGATCGGCTTCCAGTCTAACCGGATGCAGCTGAATATCAGTATTTTACATGAAGCGATTGCTTATCTGACCTCCACAACCCAGTTACTGAGTAATACGGTACCCCTTGGTAAGACTGGTTGTCAGACTTTTGGGCTTCTGACTACCCATAACGACTGTCAAAGATCCACGAATGACAGCCGGGGCCAACGGCTTATCGTGCTTTCCGAGGCACGGAGGGGTCTCGGTATGTAAAGATGGTCACCCATCCACAGACCAACCGCGGCAAGCGTAGCTTAACCTGATCGATCGACCTGTGCGGCTGTTATTATTTAGCCACGGACCCCTCAAGATTATAACCCTTTATCATTCTTTATAACTTACTTGGCAACAACAGAGTAAGACCCGGTATCGGTCAGCTTGGCATCCTTGATAGTAATCTTGTAGATCTCGTTCGACTCTTTCACGATGACGATGCGGTCTGAGCTCTTGATCTCGTTGCCGTCCTTGTAGAACGTCACGTCGGGCGCTGGGGTGCCTTCGATCTCGATTGTTACTGTGTGGCTCGAGGACACCTGGAGATGACGGAAAATATTTTGAAATCTGGAAGATGATGGTGAGGTCCATCATTTAAGCTATGTATGATATACATAGTAGGCCAACTACTACTTTTGTGCCAAAGGTCTGTTTAAACAAAACTTACATAAAATTATCTGTCAGATGGAATAACGGGAGATCCAAACAAGTTTTAAATTGTAAAATTCTGGCGAATTTTATAACTTATTTTGGAGAAGAATGAATTGCAACTGTTTTCATAATATATTTTTTTATTGTTGAATGGGTCTGGTCTAGACCTTGATCACGCCTGATGGAAGGTGATGGATGAAGTGTATGATGGCAATAGCGTGCCCAGAAAAAGCCTGTTCACTCTTGCAGGCAGACGGGTTAAATGTGGATGGGAACACAGACGCTGGCAGAGAGTTCCACACTTTCCAAAATCAGGATTTAGAATATTGAGCACGTTGAGATAGCAGGTTAATAAAAATATGACATTAGGAGATATTGGCTATAAGAGTAGGG
Source organism: Globia sparganii (assembly GCA_949316385.1). NCBI lineage: Eukaryota > Metazoa > Arthropoda > Insecta > Lepidoptera > Noctuidae > Globia > Globia sparganii. The sequence continues at coordinate 25,481,796 of OX438653.1, read as the reverse complement.
GAACACCAAAGAAACGATGGATGGACTGTGTGAATGATGATATGGTTACAAAGGGGGGGAGTACCGAGATGACGACTGATAGAGAAGTATGAAAGAAAAATACATGTTGTGTCGACCACTAATAAATTGGGATAAGGGTAGGAGAATGATGATGATGATGATTAGGAGAAAAGAAAGATTAAAAGATTCCCTAAGGACGCTTTCACATTAGGGCGTTAGCACCGCGATAGTAGCGCGGCAGAAGCAGATACCTTCACACAGTGGCGTGCCTAGGGGTCAAAATTAGGGCAAGCCCACAAAATTTCAACATATAAAAAAAAACTGAGGAATTGGCTGATTTACTTCTTGTTAATGGTTGTTAGTAGTACTAACATCATTATTATAATATTAGTAAGAAGACCTTTAAAATACGAAGAGTACATAATTATTTCAAGCATCAGTACGTAATTGCCATAAGCGCCATCTATATCAATGAATGTGCATAGCCACAGCGCATAATTCATAATTCGCACCAGATGACCTCACGCAATAATAAAGGAATTCAATTTTTATAGTCGATTGAAAATGTTAACATGAGATAATCATAATACCCTATAACATATAAACATAATCATGATGAGAACGTCTTCGACACTTACGAGCATGAAATCTAATAGGATTGTTTATTTTTCAGTCGTTTACCAAAACTACGAATGCCACACAAACAACATTATTGCCTAAACAAATTTTGGCTTTTCATGACACCAGCTATCTAATCTATGTTTTGTTAAAACAATCGTATGAGTAGGTAGGTACCTACCTATTTTGATTTAATCCGGAATCTGTCTTCTTGACTGACAAAAATACTTGTTTTTATTTCCGAGAAGTACTTACAGTAATTTAGGATTGGTTACGGTGAAGTAAAGAGTTACATAATGAAATAAAACTCAATGTATTTACATACCTTTTCGATGATAGTTTCCGATTTCACACGATAAAAGAACACTATATTCATTAACCATTTTCAAAATCATAGGGAATGACATCGACACATCAATAATTTTAAATTTAAATTATAAAACTACTTAATTCTCAAAATATTCAAAACTTCAAAACAATAACAAATGCGGCATCGCGCCATGCGATGGCCATGCGTGCATTCCTTTCGCAACTCACTTAACACTTTACGCGGGTCAACGCGGCGGCTATGTATTTGCGCGAACTTCATGCCTCTCAAAAGCCGGGCTTTTATTTTCATAGAAATTGTGCATAAGTACTTACCAATACATCAACAAATGTAAACGTTTCTATAGCAATTGAGTTCAAGTTCACTGACTGAGCTTTTTTAATATATTTTTTATTTTATAGATTGAAACGTACTTAAACGTTCGTTGTTGTGAATTATGATTTTATAGGGAAAGCCGGGCTTTTTGGCTTCTATGAAGGTACCGCCACTGCCTTCACAGTATAAGTACAGCCGCGCGATAGCAGCGCGGCTGCCGCGCCGTAGTTTACATCAATTCGTTCTCGGTGTCAAACTTGCAATCATCTCGTCACCGACTGATCGCACGCGGAGGCCGCGCTTCTGTTTCTAATATAAAATTCTGACAGGGCGACGCCGCGCGACTGTCACGCTGCTAAAGTCGCCTATGTGTGAAAGCGGTCTAAGTTACAAATTAGTTTAGTCCATAACTTTCAACTTTCCTCTTAGAAAGTAATCAATTTCCTGATATAAAACTTCGAAAGTGTATCTCACCATACAAGTCTGGTTCTCAATCTTCTTCTTGATCTTGGGAGCTGCCTTCACAATCAGGTGCAGCGTGGTGGTATCCTCGCCCAGCTCGTTGGAAGCTGTCACGTGGTAGTCGCCTGCGTCGGCCTGGGTCACGTTCTTGATCACCAGGGACATGGTCTCTTCGTCCTCGTAGAGGAACCTGGATAGTTACGGTTATAATATTTATTTACTTATTTATTTAATAAAGCACAGCCACATCACGTACATTAAACGTATGTTAGAATAATCTTAATAACTAAAGGACTAATGTACATGACAATTACGGCGTACATAGCATTAATTCTATTATATATTGCTGCCTTGAAGAGTATAAGCTAAAGAAAATCTATAATAAAATAACTAAAATAACTTTAATTCCTACACAATTTAGTTCAGTTCACGCTACAACTTCAAACATTTTTATAACTTTTTCAATAGTGCTAGTAATTCTGAAATCAACTTAGTTATAATTGAAATAATGTTGATATTTGTTTAACTTGAAACAAAGTACCTAGGGGTGTGCAGCACGGCGCGCTTTTACTATACTTAGATGTGCTACTTGTACAGACATCATGGCGCAGCCTGCTGCCGTGGGGTCAGTACATGATTCTGTACAGACTTTATAAAAAAAATACTGTTCCATCGTAAATTTTCTATAGTTTTCACTTTTCTATGAAACAGTAGATTTCTTTTTTTGATATCCAATATTAAATAATTATGTACGCTAGGGGGTCTAGAATCGCGGGGGACTAGAGCTTTTGCCCACGACGCGATTTCATTCCTCCCTCCTCCCTCTAAGGGGTCGAATTTCGAAAAACCCTTTGTTAGTGGACACCTACTCTTCACAAAGAACACACCCTCCAAATATCATGTCTCTAGGACCAGCGGTTTAGGCTGTGCGTTGATATATCAGTCAGTCAGGACTTTGAATTTTATATACAGGGTGTTCGGCAGAACGTTGAACACACGAACATGGCAGATAGGTGGGGTCGTGTGCTACCTACTCAGCCCAAAAAAAAAATATCTAGACCCCATAGTTTTTTTTTAATTTTTGAAAAGGTTTATAATTAATTATTACTAAAATCCACAGTTTTTTTTGCAATGCAAAGAAAAGCTCAAAATCACGTTTTATCCCTTTTTGTAATGTTTGATGGCTTACAACTTTTTGTCTAGTTACTATTTGCCCCAAACAATAATTTTAGATGAATCTACCAATAGTCGAGACAAAAACAAAAAAAAATGAGTTGCCAGTTTCGTCTATCCTACATAAAGTTCCTTCAAAGTTTTAAAACTCACGAATTTCGGTAAAAAAAAAAAACTGTGGGACCTGGGTAATTTTTTTTGGGCTGGGTAGGTAGCAGACGACCCCACCTATCTGCCATTTTCGTGTGTTCAACGTTTTGCCGAACACCCTGTATATAGATCTATGGAATCAGGTTGCGCTTCGATTTCCCTGCCGCCTGTTTGTCAATAGCAGGAGCATATGGTAGCAAAATATAAGCTCCATGGTATTACTCACTTGTGTCTAGCATCGGCCTCAACATCCTGGCCATTATGCTTGAAGACCACTGTAGGCTTAGGGTAGCCCTTGCAGGTCAGTTCCAGCATGGCGGAGCCGCCAGCTGCCACGATGGCTTCCCGGTGCTCTATTACCAGGGTCGGCTTTTCTGGCTCGCGGTGTAACTCGTGAACGGCACCTAAAGATAATTAAGATTTTGAGATTGACATTTGTATATAAAAAAGCATAATTTCAGTCTTTTGTTGTGTCAAATTTGTGTGGTTCTTCCCTCAAAAGACCATTTCAGACGCAGATCTACACGTTCCTCACATGATTTGACCTACATAGATCATGTCTAGACTTTAAAAGAGACTTTGACCCCTGAGATTGTTTCGCCATTTCTTCTCAGGGATAATCAGATAGAAAATGTTGACTCCATCTAGCTTATGTTTTAATATGACGTGTAAAAGTTATTCCGATATCATATAATATAATATTGTAAAAAATAAATAATTTCATTTCATTTAAGATGACATTCAATTTCAATTAAACATTTTTTTAGGCTTTGTAGAGTATGTAAGTTTCCTTATACATTTAAAGTGCGTTCCAATTCTGTACATCCAGTTAATGATTGGCCCTCCCTCATTTTCATCCAATTATTAACTGAGAATGTTCTACAAATTCTAAATAATGAGGGGCCCGTGGCTAAATAATAAAAGCCGCACAGGTCGATCGATCAGGTTAAGCTACGCTTGCCGTGGATGGTCTGTGGATGGGTGACCATCTTAACATTCCATGACTACTCCGTGCTTCGGAAAGCACGTTAAGCCGTTGGTCCCGGCTGTCATTCGTGGATCTCTGACAGTCATTACGGGTAGTCAGAAGCCCGAAAGTCTGACAACCAGTCTTACCAAGGAGTATGGTATTACCCAGTAACTGGGTTTTGGAGGTCAGTTAGGCAGTCGCTCCATGTAAAATACTAGTATTCAGCTGCATCCGGTTAGACTGGAAGCCGACCCCAACATATTGGGAAAAGGCTAGGCAGATGATGAATGTTCTACAAAAGAATAAATATAGCAATTCCTTTAAATTATTAAATAATATCAAGTAATCACTATCAATACCTTGAACAGTAAGTTCAGCAGAGCAGGAGATGTTGCCGGTGCTGGTCTTGGCGACGCAGGTGTAGATGCCCGCGTCTTCTGGCTTGACATGCTGGAACACCAGCGCTAAGGAGTCCTCGTCATCTCCCAGGAGGACCTGGTCAAAAATGGAAGTTTTTAATGCAAGAAAAAAAAACGTGTACACAGTTGCAATCTAATATATAAAATTCTCGTGTCACAGTGTTAGTTACCATACTCCTCCGAAACGGCTGGACCGATTTGTATGAAATTTTGTGTGCATATCGGGTAGGTCTGAGAATCGGCTACTATCTATTTTTTTTTTTTTGCAAAACGACGTTTGCGGGGTCAGCTAGTAACTTTATAAGAGTTTAGCAGTAATTATAATTACCACTTTCTCTCTCTCTGTCTGCCCGTCTATGAGAGAGAGAGACAGAGAAAGTCACATGGAAGGGGCATAATGCCTTTTCCTTATATGATGATTCCTACCAGTCAGCTCCTCCGCACGCCGCGTTAAGACTATGCCGACCGCATAGTGGCGCCCTCATCGTTAGTTTGGTTATTTCATCCAATTTAGAATGAAAATGCAGAAAATAAGCACGTTCAGTTGTCCTTCACAAGATTATACGTTAATATTATTAGAAACGATAGTTTTATATTGTTTAGTTTTATCATAATCCTTAAAACGGATAACAGTGTATCCGTTTCGGTCGGTCGGCATGGTCTTAAAGAATTTCGTTCCAACAAGAATTGCACGACTATAGAAAATACAACGAAAAATCTACGAACGGAGCTACGTACTTTACGAACAGCAGCTAAAAGCGGATCTATCGATCTGAAAAATAATCTGTACGAATAGAAGTACAAGAATAGAATTCGTGGATTATATAAAACAGCTATCGGTAGTACACCTTGCCTAACTCTCGGGAAATACCACAGATATAGATAGACCTCGATAACACAAGTATCAGGATCTGTATAAAAACCAAGCGTGCCATTTTTTTTACTATTACTATGACGTCACAAACGTTCTTTCTCACTCACGCTCGCCCTGCCAGCAGTACACAGCAGTGCTACTCTGTAAAAATCTCACCGTGAAAACTAAGGTGAAGTGAGCTGTCATTCCACCTGATGTTAGGGATTGCCTCCATTGATAGCTCACTTCACGCTCACTTCACCTATGTTAGATTTACTACGGTGAGATTTATACAGAATCGATAGGCAGCAGTGCGATTCTGTAACCATCTCACCGTGAAAACTTAGGTGAATTGAGCGTGGAGTGAGCTGTCAGTGTCATCCTGATGCTAGGGATTGATACTCTTGATAGGTCACTCTAAGCTCACTTCACCTAACTTTTCGCGGTGTGATTTTTACAGAATCGATCGGCTGGACTGAGCGCGAAAGTGGCGGCTTACAATTTTTGAACGTAAATTGGTGCGATTTTTGCCACGCGAAGTAGTTGCTCTTGCGTTATCTAGGTGTATCTATATCTGTGGGAAATACAGGCGTGGGGGGGGGGTAGTTTTATGTTGTAAAACAACTGTAGTAGTCTTTATTTGCTAAACAAAAGGATCGATCAATAGATCGCTTATTAATTGTTATGAAGAAGAATAGCATGTCGGAATACCTTGAATCTCTCTTCAGGGTCGAAAGCCTGTCCATCTCGTTTCCACGTGAATGTTGCCTTCTCTCCCTTGGCCAGCAGACCTTCGCCGCCGGGTAGGAGCTCGCCAAAGATGTTCTTGTCATCTGAAGGAGTAAGAGATATTGTATCGGAAAATAATATAATTTTATCACATAGTTATCGAGAGTTCAAAGAGTACACAGCCAGGAAACGTCATGATCAGATTTTTAGGTGCTGTAACTAAAAAATCCCCAACAAAAACATCTAAAAAGCAAAAAAAAATAATATGTATTGGCTCTTTATGTTTAATATTAGTTGTAGGTAATATGATGAAAGCGTCGTCGCGTCGTGGGACGGCTAATGAAAACAGGAAGTTAAGAGCACTCATCCTTTCTACAATAGCATACATTCATTATTGCTGAGCCTCGTCTGTTTTTGGCGTTTTCATTAGCCGTCTCCCTCTGTTTCTGCGGGGGTTAAAAATATCTGCCGACGCCGACGGTCAATATTTGATGTATAGTTAGTAAGACTAAAGGTTTATCAAACTTTTTGGAATGTGTATAGTAACGGGTGTTCTAGGAAAATTGGACTAGTAATCGCCTGGTGGTACTAAAGTTGAAATGTAGAAATGTGGGCTTCACGTTTGTCTGCTGAATGCTGGCTTATAACTTCATGGTAGCTCTAAGATTTAATCAATCAGATTGTATATGGAATGTAGTTACGGTTGCGCATCATATTTCTAAAGTACCCATGCCAGTATAAAAAAAAAAAAACTCGTAACTGATAATAATCAGTCCAAGGTCTTTTAAAATAGCAAAATCACACCTACGAAGACATGAAGAATTTAAGTCAACAACAATCCAAAACTATTACAAGTTCAGTCTAAATTCTGTAAACGATATTAATAGCACAATGATCCATAAACAAGCGCTGGAGGATGTCCAACTGTTTACAAAAATGTTACGTTTTATTTATAACCCTTCACATGAATTCTTCATTTATTACGACATTATTAATGATATTATTTTATTGCCAATAATCTTAAATTTTGCTTAATTAACGCACATTCATTAGATTTGATGGGTAGCATAATAAATATTTACATAATCAATTAAGTGTGTCGACATACGTCACGTATTTTGGTTTCGATTGGACCTGGTACCGAGCCAGCGGAGGTTCGTGTGTTCGGGTCCAATCGGGGGCGCTTCCAAACTATACTGTTAAACTGTTGATTTATTGAAGCGATTTTATGACGACGACATGTTTACTTGGGTATTGAATTTTAGTGGGAAAATGGCAACATTCCAGGACATTACATAATTTGATGAAATCTTTAGAGTAGGTATACAATCAATGGGTATTGCATTTATAAAGCATTTCCAACTCATAACGATTATAATAAAATAGTTACCACTGTTCCATAATCTAAATAAATGGAAAAGATTGTTTCTGAAACTTATCGAACATAAGTAGTTCTTGAATAGCTGAGTTTGGTTCTGTCTCATTAAAATTCAACTTATAATTGCACAAAATTAACCTTTCTTGTCCACGTCATGCAAAATTCAGCTTGTATTCTTTTGAAATGATTTATGTATTCGGAAAACGGAGACCAGAACGAAGACTACTATTCGTTTTTATTTATTTAATCAAATACACCAATAGCTTATACTTTTAACACTGGCTTATAAGAGTATTTAGGAAAAGTATTATAATAGTAGGTATACTATTTGGCAGTGCTTGGCTTGGTTGTATAGAGTTATGAGGAACAGGGTGTAATTTTCACTGAACCTCCATAGAAAAGGGAGGATCCTCAGATGAAGGGTGTGTGTCTGGAGGACTTTTTGATACGGATGGGAGAAACTATAGAATACTACCTGCTCCAATCCTTTTATACTCTGTATGCAATACAAAAGCAATTCGACTTTGTTATAAATAAAATAACATACCTAAAGGCGTGAGTTTATGTTTTAGTGTTTGCTTAAAAAATTGAATTGATCCTCACTATTGTTGAAGCCCGACGATTGGTGTCGGGACGTTGTATGATATGCCAGTTGCGAGACAAACTCTGCTTGTGCGACGCAGAATTTTTCGTGAAGTCAGAGTAATGCTTAGTTGCATATGGCGATGTAGATGCCGCCACAGTTGCATTCAATCTTGTAATTATGGTAAACTCACCAACAACAGTGACAGTAGCTTCCGAGGTGACATCCCCGTAGATATTCATGGCTTTGCACGAGTACTTCCCGGCGTCGGCCGGCAGTACGTCAGCGATGACGAGCTCGTAGCAGCCGCGGTCCGCACGTGTTCGGATGATAGACACGCGGTCTGATTGAGAGGTGGTGAGGATCTCTTTATCGTCGCGGTAGCTGAGGGAAAGTAAAATAGTAGTGTTTAGTCATTTTGGACTAAGCCATTGATAAATTGAAAGACAAGCTGCAATGAGCCTGTTCCGTAACCGTTTGCAGGGCAGTACACGGAAGGCAGGTCAATGTAATAGTATTAGTTGTGCGGCACATGGTTTAAAATAGCTTGACACTTCATAATTATGACACTTTTTGTCAAATATTGACTATGAGTTTACAAGTAACTTAGGCAAGTACAAGTCGTCAAAACACTCCAAACGTCAAAATATGTTTATAACCATGAAACACAAAAGAAAAGCCATATTGGTGTAACTAGTAACAAATAACAAGTACTGAAACCTTTGAACAAGACATTTGAAAAGAAGACTATGAGCATATTAGAAACAGCTAGATTCTAGAATAAAGAAGCACACAATGAATTAATACTTACAACTTGACATCAGGATTAGGGTCACCCTTGACATGGACCATGAAGCGCAAGTACGTATTCTCCAAGATCTCGGTGTCCTTCAAGGCCACCAAGAAGTACGGAGCCTTAAGAGCATTCCTCTCCTTGCGTTCTTCAGGAGTCACTATAATTGCCACATAATATTCGGAATTAGTATAATACTTTTGTCAAGTAGGAGCATTTGAGGCAGTTTTGTAATTTTGGAAACATTCAATAATGTTTTTTTTTGTCGCTCGATAGATCTGATAAAATATTAATAAATAGTACGAGTAGAACGTGCCAAAGATTTTGCTTACAAATTGGAATGTCACTAAACGATGTTCGGTTGCGTGTTTTAACTTTCAATTAGATCATATAAAATATTTTTTCGGAAATAGTGCCTCAAATGTGATAAATATTATTCATGTTATTTATTATCTAAGTAAATAGGTGTACAACAATACTGATAAGTGCAAAAATACAGGAAAATTATTTAATAGAGTAAACTGATCAGATTTCAAACTACGTGTTATACGCGTTACAATGTCTTAATCGGTGATCGCGATGAGCATGCATACAGTAATTTCAAGAAACAAAATTAAAAAAAGAATTAATATTTGAATACTCATAATAATTGTAAAAATGTGTTGATTTATAAATTGATGAGTGAGTTTGAGAAAAATTGGTTACAGATGGAGATAAACACCATATAAGTCGATTATTCGAAAAAAAAAACAGAATTCGGTAATGCAAGAATTCGATGGATCTACTATGGACTTAGCTCCGGGTTTCCACCAGATTCCACTGTTTTTCTCAAACTCAAAAAATAAATAAAAAAACAACACTCACACTCGTGCACGACTAACTGAGCGGTACAATGGGCATTCCCCTTCGGGTTTTCAGCGATTGCTGTGTAAACTCCTGCATCAGACTCCCTGCAGTGTTTCAGTTCCAGCTTGAAGCTGCCATCATTCTCATGGGAGATGGAACAACGGTCCATGAGGCGGTCGCCCAATGGCTTGTTATCCTTCAGCCATGTAAGCTTGACGTCAGCGCGGTCACGCAGAAGACATTCGAAGATAGCGTTCTCACCAGCTGGGGATTCAGAGCTTGGTTACGAGAGAGTTCGTACGGATTTGTTTACCTTGACGATATGCTAGTATTATGATCTTATTAAATGGAACAAGAAAGACTTATATTTACCAAATTGGTTGTTCCGTTACCGATATTTTGGTAAAATTAAGTTTGGCTAAAATTCAAGATAACTATTATCGTTTCCTGTAAGTTTCCGTACGAACTCTTATAGTCATAGAAAGGAAATAATGTTTTTAATGTATGAAGCGTTGTTAAAGTAATGTGTAGTGTAAGTTAGGTAACTAAAAGCATTATGTACAAGCACTAATAGTGTGTCTACTTCTATTTGATGTGTTCTACGTTTGGGTGCAAGTACTTACGCTCAATGTTCTGGCCTTCTAAGGTTTTCGAGAAAATTGGTTTTCCTTCTTGAGATTCTGATTTAGAGATGGACCTGGCTGTTTCGTAGCCAGTGCTCACTGAACCGTTTGCTATGGATTTCTTAGAAGATGAATACTTGCTCTCATAAGAGGAGTCTCCATTCTTCACGGTCTCATAGCTACTCTCGGTCTTGGACAAAATTGATTCGACCTTATCGCCATCAATGCTTGCTTTGATGCTGTTTCTCTTTGAAGCGTACTTAGACGCGATGCTATCAATTTTGCTAACAGAGTCGGATTCGAGTCCGTAAGCAGAGCTTTCAGTTTTACTCTCATATTTAGCTTCAATGCTCGCTTCGATGCCACCCACAGAGCTAGATTTGATACTATTTCTTTTCGAAGCGTACTTCGAAGCAATGCTGTCGATTTTGCTCATAGAGTCACCCTCAATGGTCGCATAATCAGACCTTTCAGATTTGCTCTCAACGTTGGATTCGATGCCGTATTTGGAAGCAATGCTGTCTATCTTGCTGGCGGCATCGTATTCAATTCCATACTTTGATCCAGCCTCAGATCTACTTTCATAGCTGGATTCAATTCCATATTTGGATCCTCCATCGGTTCTCGAAGAGTACTTGGACTCATAGCGAGAGGATGCAGTTCCCTCAATTCCTGTTCCAGATTCGTACTTGGAGGATTCTAAACGCGAGCCGCCTTCACGGCGCGAGTAGGAAGACGTCAGTCCACTACCATCGGTGGTAGAGGACGACTCGTAGCGACCGCCGCTTGATAATTTTCGGCTGCTACTGGAGTACTCTGTAAACAGTTAAATGATATTGTTTACTCTGTGAATGAATGGTTTGTACCTCTTCAGCATCGAACTTTTTAATTGATTGACTACTTATTTCTGTGAAGCTAATGGTAAAATGACCTCACGGATGAACTTTTAATAAAATTATGATATTCAAACTAGGAGCAGTCAGCCGTATAGGAATCAGTGGTAACACTTGCACTGCCGCCGTAACTACTACGAAATAAAGGCGCTGTCAATGTTTCACAGAAAGGATTAAAAAAAAGTTAATGATGATCTTACCTCCAGAGAGCCGCGAACTGCGGCTATACCTAGACATCTCGTCTTCAACAACTTCCTCCGCGGTTACAGTTTGACCGTTACCAGCTCCTTGTTGCTTAGATTCGACGCCACTTGAACTGACTTTCTCTACGGTTTTCTCCTTAGTTTCCTCTAATACTGATTGTTGAGTTGTTACCTCTTGAACATTAGTAGATTGTTGTGATGCTACAACAGTTTCTTGAACTGTTGTCTCTTTGACAGAAGCTTGTGTCTTAAATTCTGTAGCTTCTTGTGTCTTTGATTCTACACTAGTTGCTTGAGTTTTAGATAGTTGAGCAGTTGTTGCTTTTTGAGCAACTTGTGTTGTACTTTCTACTGACGCTTGTACTGCAGACTGTTCAGAGACAGATGTCTTCTGAGAGCTTGCCTGTACTTTTGTCTCTTGAGACGACTGTTCAACGGTTGTGCTTTGAACAGATGTCTGTTGTGTTGATTGCACGGATGTCGCTTGCGCAACCTTGACTTCTGATACAGCCCCTACCACTGTACCTTGGCTGGTTTGCTCAGAAGCAGACGCGGTCTTCTCAGTGACCTTAGAGCTTTCAACAGTCACAGATGATTTAGTTTCTGAACCACTGATGACTTCACTCTTTGCAGCACTGACTGAGCTAACTTTAACAGATTCTTGTGCCTCGCTGACTGAAGAAACTTCAGTTACTTCAGACTTGGAGATTTTAGTCGCAACCTCACTTTCTATCGACGCTTTTCTTTTAGTTTTAAGTTGTTGAGCTTCCTGTGTAGTTGCTACTTGCGTAGTTTCTTCTACGCGGGAGCGTTTTTCTTTGGTATCTACTGCTTCTTGCGCAACTTCTGCGTGTTCTCTCTTCTTTTTCTTCTCTTCTCTATCTTCTAATTCTTCTGGGGCAGCTTGTGGTTCTAGCTGGAGGTCGTCAGCAGCGTGTTCGGCTAGAGCAACTGAAAGGAGAACGAGACAATGTTTTATGGGAAGCATTCATGTACATTCACCCCTTTGCAATTATATACCAGGTTATCAGGAAATAAAATATGTCTTACCGGCGTCACTAGCGTGTTTTCTGATTTCAGTGAGCCAGTTGGTCTTGGTCTGCTCCTTATGGGCAGTTAGAGTAACACTGAGCGGTGGATCCTTCTGGAAAAGTTCGAACTTGTTCGGCTCGCCAGGGTTCTCCTTGATTTCGACCAACGGTAGCTGGGAAAGAAAAATTGGGTCAAAGTTTTGAAATTGAAAATCATTTTATCATATTGTGCTGTATCGAGTGAATTATTTCTTAGCGTTACAATAGTAGAATTTTTTTCATGTATTAAAAATTTAGTTTCCGCAGCACATAACTAGGAAAGGCAAACTAATTTGTGCCACGATTTTATAAAAAAATTGGGAATTAAGAATATTCATGAACATCAATTTTTTTCTATTTAATACGCACTTTAGTTTAAGAGAATTCTATTTGCTTTATGATAAGCAGCTTTATTACGCCAATCAAAAATTCTCAACGTAGTAGAAAATTAAATTTCAGATGTTGTGAGCTTATCTTGCTCTAAAATAGCGACTACAATATCGTCAGAAGCTGCTATTTCAATGACACGATGTCAATGTCTTGTAGAAACAACGTGCGTATAAAATATAATTCTTACTTGCAATGTAGAAAGTTTAATTCGAAATGATAAAGGAACTGCTTAATACTCGTACATTCCAGACGTAATTTTGGAATATATCCAAACAGTTATTTTTTGAATTGACCTATTTTTGGAGTTGTATTCAAGATCGTGCGAAGTGGTAATGAATGAAGATATAACTAGTTAGAACGCGTGTAGGCCGATTCTGGGAAATGGTTTACGTATGGACTGTTAAAACTTTCGTTAATGCAGGGAAGCACAAATATATTTTATGTTAAACAACGGAGTCTTTATCGATACTAAAATATGTCTGAAGCTTCAAAATTGGGAGAAGATCTAGTACCGTATGTAAGATTTTAACTAAACTCTTTAGTTTCGCGAAAAGAATGACTTAAAAACTTGGGAAAAAGACTTACCTTGACAATATCCTTTAGTACGAAAACAGAGCGATCATCTGAAACCCTTTTAACTTTACAGATGAGGATTCTAGCCTTAAAGAGAAAGACGTATCTCTCTCTAGCCTTTCCCTCAGCGTCGGTGACGGTAAACCAGTCGTGGGTAAGCAGGCGTCCAAGCTTGTAGATGTTCCCGCGGAAACCTTCGATGCTAGCGATGAACTTGTTGTCGGTAGCGCGGTTTGGAACACTGAGAAAGAGTTCTAAAGCTTTCTGGAGGTCGGTGCAGTCTTCGCCTAGCTGTTTCGAGTATTTCACTAGTTCCTGCATAAGAGAACATCAAAGTTAGAAAGGAAAGATAAAGGATAATGTATGTGGTGGTGAAACTTGGGAAACGTCTTTATCCACATGTAGATAATAAGGCAGTGTGAATTGATTGAAACAATGAAAACAATCAAAGAATGGCAAACAATGAAAGATATAATAATCCAAATGTTATTAGACTGTTGTACACCGCTTTGGTTCGAAGCAAACTCGAGTCCAGCGCCTGTGTTTGGCACCCCTATAACGCGGCCCAAACATTGATGCTGGAAAAAGTACAGAAAACTTTTTTAAGATGCCTCTTCCAAAGGTTATACCATTTCTTTCCCTATATGTACCCTACCAACTATCTTTTAGGGACGTTGGGCTTTAACTCGTTGGAGGTAAGAAGAGGCTTTGATCAGCTCACGGTAGCCTGTAAGACCTTACGGGAACGTATCGACTGCCCAGAGCTCCATGGCCTTTTCTGCCGACTATTTGTGCCCGAAAAATACATCGGACACCGTCAGAGCCGCCGGCACAATCTGTTTGCGCAACTGCCATGTAAAACTGTAGCCAGAGCCGAGTCCCCAGTCTGTCGTACTCTAAAGGTGCTAAATGCCCTTCTGACTGCCAACCCTGAATGTGATATATTTGCAGATGAATGGAGTAAAATTATGCGTATATGTTTGGTGTTCTGTGAGAGACAGTATGCAAGAGAGTCCACTGTGCCATGTTAGTTTTAAATTAAACTATATTTAACGTAATTATTGTCAACGTAAATTGTCTCTATGTTAATTAATGTAATTGGTGTTGTACCGTTTTAATTAACTATAAATAAATAATTAAAATAAATAAATAATATATCTCTCTATTACTAAAAGGTTTGCTGGGAGAAAACTCAACTATGAGTTAAGCTCGCCCTTAAACATGGACTCTTTAATGATTGATTTTTGATGATTGATTGATGATTGATTGATTTTTTTTAGTTTATTTGAGTTTTGCTTCTTTTGGAACTTATTATTGCAGTTATGTAAACATTGATAAATTTCAAATAATTTTTTAACTAAATTTCATTTCATTTAATTTTGTAATTAGGTACCCAAACCTTAAGCAGCAGTTGGTAGTCGTTGATTCTTTGAATTGGAAGCTTTAGATGCTCAGCGATACCTTTGTCGTCCTTGAGTTTGTCTGCTAAATCCTAAGAAGAAAAAAAAAATCAATTAAAATATGAAAATATTTTATCATCAAAACACAATAAATTTCATAAATAAACAAAGAATTCTTTAGAGCTACTAAAAAGCCACATTTTGGCGACATGGCAGAGAACAATAAAAACATCAAGACGTCTGCCAAAGAGCTTGTTGAGATGAACCAGGCGTAGTAAAACTCGTATTACTTTAATAACATAGAGACTGGATATTTATATCTTTTCTAAGATAAAAAATCAACATAACAATTTATTTTGAAAAACAAAGACGTAAGCCTAGCTAGAAACCAAAAGATTATAGAATAACATATTCTTGATGGTCTTTGGTATTCTTATTAAGTTATTTAAATTTCAAATCAAAACAATTCTAATAAAGATCTATCCATTACTGCCGAGTTGCCGACTTATTGAATAAACAATTTGAACCGAATGCTACAAAAGAAAACAATAAAGTTCCCAATAACCACTTTATTATAAGATCACCATTCCATTTCTCCATGAATCTCGTACCTAGAGACGATAAAATTAAATATAAAAAGTTTATTTTTAAACGTCCCCACCATTGGCCTTGTGATTTTTGTGGGTCGCAATGTTTACTGCTCATCACGTTGACTGTTCTAGACTAGTGATGATTTTGCTATAAAATTTGCCCACGCGAGTATATTGCGTCTAGCATCGAAATGTTCTGTTACTCCGTTTCACTCATTATTATAAAATTGCCGATAATTTATGGTTCCATCATCAGTAAAGTCATGGTTCATTCGTTTGTTACGGTAGGTACCTTTATCGCGTCCTACTTAGATTTTTCTGAAGTCAGGAAAAGAAGTAGTAGGTATGTTTACTTCGTCAACAACAAAAAAAGTGGAGAATAAGATACCTGTTAGCAGCTAGTCTAATCGGTACGAGTTAAGTAATCTATCCTGTTTTATTAATTCGCCAATTAAAGCGACAAAGACAACAGCACCCTAATTGCGTAACACACTATTATTAATCAGAATCTGTATATTTTTAAGGATATTGCTAATTCATTGCTTCATATGTTTGGAAATTTTGTCTGCTTCACAACATAAATAACGCAATGAATGTTGTTGTAAATGTCAAAAGGAAAGCCAGTCCTAATATTAATGTGTTACGCAATTACCCCGCTGGTAAGCATATACAATGATCAGTAGACTCTATTCTGCAGAAGTTGACCACGATAGTACAAAGATAAACGAAGATATCTCTTGAAAAAACATTGTTTCACAGATGAACAAAAACAGTACTATACTCGTAATACATCGGTATTGATATCATTGGTTGTATCGACAACCAATGATATCAAACCGCCACACCGATTCCATGATCAACATAAAGGACTAAATTGCCTACCGCAAAAAACTCTCGTATGACCAACAGCAAAAGTAGATGATGAAAATCAGAAATTCAATACTAATGAACGGAGTTCGCGTCAGAACTGAGAAGTGAAAAACTTTTTCAAAACTAGTGAACAGTTAAGATCAAAATCATGAGGCAAATAATTCATCAATCCTTATATTTTTAATTACCCCAGTAATTTAATTTGTTATGTTTTACGGAAAAACAGCACGGAGCACGGAGCAGAGAACAGAAAAAAAAATAGGCATTAGTTTAGAAAAATAAATCACTTCTTAGTTCTGATGCGAATTGAGTTTATGACTTTTGGAGTCAAAACTGATCACGAATATATGGCAACTGTATTAAATGTTTGGTATAATTTACAATCACATACTTTTGAATCACTTCGACGCCACACAGTGCTGACGCTAACTCCGTTCATTAGTATTGAATTTCTGATTTTCATCATCTACTTTTGCTGTTGACTGTACTACAAATGTCAATGAGACACTTGTCTAATCAAATCGAACGTACTTACATAATTAATTGACATATGTCCGAAACATTCATCGGATGTCACACTAATTGTTCGTCGATGTTGGCACCAACTCAAAAACACCCGAAAATATTGACACCGTTGCAATTTTAACGCTCCGGTAAACTATTCGTTGCTACGCCTACGTTGTAAAATATTTCAATTAAGGTGGATGCTCCAGGTAGCCCGCGAAATCCAAACTTTCTTACGATTTTTGCAATTTGCAAGTCAGTATTAGGTTATATGGTGATCAAAATTTGATTCGCGGCTATAACAAGGACGTATTTACAGAATTATAATCATTAAAGTCATCAATACAAACAACTCTTTAGGACCCCGTAATCCTAACATCATGGAATTGTCGTAGTTAGGATTACCTGGTATGGTCCTGGTTACTTTAATAATTATAATTCTATAAACACATAATTGTTACGGCCGCGAATCAAATTTTGATCAAGATACAACCTAATACTTACTTACTTGTAGATTGCAAAAAATGTAAGAATATTTGAATTTCGCGGGCTACCTGAAGCATTCACCTGTACTGCAAGATTTAGGTTTATTAAACCACTATAATATGCAATCATTCGTACGTTCTTAGGTTTATTAAATTAGGTCTAGGTATTAAATTTATGCTCATTGCTAATTTGGCTGTTAAAATCGCCTGGCTTAATTGCATTGCAGGTAATAACAACACCTCTCATTTGAAATGATAACTAATAAAAGTAAAGTACAATCGCAAAGGTGAAACAGATAGTAATATTTTTCATGTAATGATTTCGTTTATCTAGGACCCATGCTATAATGGTTATTTATGCAACTGTTGTATAATAAGGGGTATTAAAATACGAATGTAGGTTTATCACATGAGTGTTTTAATACCTAACTAATTATGTACATTGGCATACAAGAATTTGTTTACACCTATGATATGAATCCTCTATAAAAGGTTCTGAAACCATAGGGTGTATTGTACACACGGCTACACATCAAGCTATACATTTACAGTTTTAGCTGACCTCGCATTGTATAGGTTTTTCGTACAATCAGAAATCAGCTTATACTGGTTATGTATAGCTTGATGTGTAGCCGTGCGCACAATGTTGTAAGAACTCTATGTAAATTCATGGAAAGTTTAATTGTTGAGTACAAAGCACGTATCGACACCTACAATTTAAAACATTGTAACTCATTTTTCACTACTTTTCAGGATAGCGATTTAAACATTCAACATATTCTCACTATTTTCCGATAAAGTCCAATTTTGTAAATATAAGTAAAAAGGGATCTACTTTGCTGTATGACTAATATTTTGTTTACTTATGTATTTTATATGTTTTTATGACTTGAAATGATTTTTCATTACAAAGTGAGTTACAATGTTTTAAATTGCAGGTGTCGATATCACTCATTTCTATAAACAACAAAGTACTTATAAGTAATACTTTTTTGCAATACTAATATCGAACTAAAATGACGGGATAAAAAGAACATTAACGATTGCGTCAAAAAAATAGCTATGTTATGTGGAATGGATTAATTGCATAATGGCAACATTTTAGTCCCTAGATTCATGATTTACGATCGACTTGTAGTGAGAATACATGATTAGGATAATCTCACCATTTTATAAGCGACTTAAAGAGACGAGCGTCATGAACGAGTGTAAGCGCGAGAATTGGCCTCCCTATTATCATTTAGAAAATTTGAAATTGGAAATTTTACATAACACGCTTAAACATGATATTACGCCTGTACATAATCACTGAAGGGTTAGGGAGTTAGGTTACGTAAAGTACACACATATTTCGTCATGTTTAAGTCCTATGTTACAGGGGGCGGCCTTATTGCCATCAACTGGATACAAATTCACACTCTCAGTAATTTTAATACAGTTGTTGTTGGGACACGCTACAGAACTTTAATACAGTTGTTGTTGGGACACGCTACAGAACTTTAATACAGTTGTTGTTGGGAGACGCTACAGAACTTTAATACAGTTGTTGTTGGAACACGCTACAGAACTTTAATACAGTTGTTGTTGGGACACGCTACAGAACTTTAATACAGTTGTTGTTGGGAGACGCTACAGAACTTTAATACAGTTGTTGTTGGGACACGCTACAGAACTTTAATACAGTTGTTGTTGGGACACGCTACAGAACTTTAATACAGTTGTTGTTGGGAGACGCTACAGAACTTTAATACAGTTGTTGTTGGGACACGGTACAGAACTTTAATACAGTTGTTGTTGGGAGACGCTACAGAACTTTAATACAGTTGTTGTTGGGACACGGTACAGAACTTTAATACAGTTGTTGTTGGGAGACGCTACAGAACTTTAATACAGTTGTTGTTGGGACACGCTACAGAACTTTAATACAGTTGTTGTTGGGAGACGCTACAGAACTTTAATACAGTTGTTGTTGGGACACGGTACAGAACTTTAATACAGTTGTTGTTGGGACACGCTACAGAACTTTAATACAGTTGTTGTTGGAACACGCTACAGAACCTTAATACAGTTGTTGTTGGGATACGCTACAGAACTTCAATACAGTTGTTGTTGGGACACGCTACAGAACTTTAATACAGTTGTTGTTGGGATACGCTACAGAACTTCAATACAGTTGTTGTTGGGACACGCTACAGAACTTTAATACAGTTGTTGTTGGGATACGCTACAGAACTTCAATACAGTTGTTGTTGGGACACGCTAGAGAACTTTAATACAGTTGTTGTTGGGACACGCTATAGAACATTACTTGAGAACAATAGTGACAAAAACAAATGGACGATTCTAACAAGATAAAAGTGCAAAATGTGGAAGGAGATCTTATCAAAAACAGAAACCACGTTGAAATTTCACATTATAATGCAGCGTCTGTGTAGCAGACACGATCAAGATACAATTCCTCTGAATCATCAATTGCCTCAAGAAGGTATTTTGAAATCGCTTCAGTTGCACTCAGTGTAAACAATATTTAGTTCATTCCTTAGCAGTAGCTTTTGCGTCTGTTTTACCATTTACTTTGCGGTTTATGAGGTCTGTAGCTTTCATAAAGTGGTGTGGTAGAAAGTTACAACTTTGTGACAGATCAAAGCTTTCACGTATGGAATATTCAGTTAGTGTTTACGATTTTATTTTACAAATAAATTAGCTGTCCCATTCTCAAATGAAGCCTATACATTGTTTGGATTCTAGATCCTCCAAAATAGAAAATTCTCGTCGGTTAACACAAAAAAAGCTGTTTCATAGGAAAATGCAATAATTTTTTGTCAGTTTTTTTTTTTGATAAATTCTACGCAGGGGGGTTCAGAATCATCTAAAGCCATGGTAACAGATCGCGCCGATGTCCCTGGCACCCTTATCATGACACTTGCTGAGTTGACGGCATAGAGATATGAAAAACCGGCCAAGTGCGAGTCAGACTCGCGCACCAAAGGTTCCGTAGCATTATTTATAAAAACGGCAAAAAAAATCATGTCTGTTGTATAGGAGCCCCTATACAATTTGCAAATAGGATATTGGCAAACTGGAACAGGAAGTTGAGTAGTTATAAAATACCGCACATAGCTAGACAAAACCAGACGTGGCCCCGAATCTGTTGTTCACAAACTAAACAAAATTTAAGTTCAGTGCATCTTTTTCTTTCTATTTCATTAAGAAAAAGACAGAAGATAAATATTAGTTTAGTCCTGTCAAATTAGTCAGCGCCTGACGTAAATTGACGTATTTTTAGTAGCCAATTTTTTAATCACGTCTAATCCTGTCTATGAATTATCTAATTTGACAGGACTAAACTAATATTTATTTTCTATCCTTTTCTTAATGAAATAGAAAGAAAAAGATGCACTGAACTTTTTGATTTAGTTTGTGAACAACAGAATCGGGGCCAGTAATACTTATCCGAATTAATGCAGATCGGACGTTTAGGAAAAACGAAATAATCTATGTATTTTCTGAGAACAGCCAAACGTTAACAACAGCTTTCCGATAAATTGTAATGTTATGAATATGAAGCTACATCACAGCTATATACTTAGTAAAACTCGTAGCAAAGAGGAATCTCTGCAGCTTGAGAAAAAACATGTTGAGCAATGTAAAAAAATCAAACTGATTTGAGTTCTTCACTCATTTATGTAATTCATAGCTGTACTTTATTTATTATAGCATTAGACAAATAACGACAAATATTGCGATATATTGTTGAAATTCCTGCACTTTTAGAGTATTTTTTTAATGTAAATAGATTACATCGCTTTGAATTTGTCGACTAATAATGGAGTTTATAGTAGGTATACTTTTTATCGAAATAAGGAACGGATGATAACCGTTATTTGTCTAATATTACAATAAATGGAGTATAATAATTTTGAGCTCGAGTTAGTAGATCTTTTTGCAATGCTTTTATTGCATGCATCCACGATTTCTTTGTGCCTGAATATTACAACCTACTTTTAGAGTAAACAAAAACACATTTATAGAGAATATTACAAAGAAAACGATACCCAGGCAAAATGCACTAAAAGTCCAGCATTTTAAATAAAATGGAAACGGAGGATAAACCATACGCCAGTCGGGAATATATTTAGGGCACCTTGACATATTGAGCTGGCGTTGCTCTGTTTCGCTAATAGCAAGCTGGTGCTGCAATATTTGTTACTGAAAAAACAAGAGCGGAAAGCAAGATTGGAACCGAAAACATTTCAGTTTCATTTAATTGAATTTCAGCTGAAATATCGATTCGAAACTAAATATTTGCGTGGCTAGTTTCCGTTGAACAATTTGCAATGTTTATTTTGTGAAAATATCTTTGTATGCATCATATTTCATAACTCGACTTCGCCCACTGCTGGGCATATGCTCGTTTGCATAACATGTAATAGTTAAATTGACAAAGATAACATTTAAATAATGTCAATAAAGCTCAAATTAAATAGATTCGCCTTCCTCATTCCAAGGGATTAAGCGTTTGATAAACAGCTGTAGCAGGTGATTTGGTATTTCATACTCTGCCATACCAAAATGACTGCATTTGCATATTGTAATGATATTCATTGCTCCAGATTACGAATACCTACCCATTTTGTAACATGTCTTTATTTTTCTATCACGTCTTTCTTTTCTCTCTAGATGTCTATAACCTCAAATTCAAATTAATTTATGTAACTTACACAGAAAGAATGAATAATTAAACAAAATAAAATACTAATTAACAGAAGACTCTTCACAGATTTGACAGCGGGTCCCAAATTATGATAGCCTGTATCTACGTAATAACTGATCATTTTGAATTACTTATAGCTTTATTTTCCATCGCGGCTTTCATTTGAAAACATTCCCTCATTGTTTTTCTTCCTAATCTCTCTAGCATGTGGAACTGATATTTGAAACTTGAATCAAAATTAATTATGCAGGATTAGCGTAAGAATGGCGATGTTGTAATCTCTATAAATAATTAGGGCAATGACTGTATTACATTTACGGCTGTTCATTGATCTAATGACAAGATATTATGCGCTGTATGTAAAGGTAGTAAAGTTTACAATCGTACTATTTCAATTGATGTACAAATAACAGTTGCGATCCAAGAGAAAATATTTGAAAAGAAAATTTTATTTTTTTGTCAAACGTCTCGACAGGCTGACTTTGATTTGAGGCTTTCCGTCAGTATAACAGCGATGTGAAACGAATTGTGTTAAGCTTTGAGATGTCACTAAAATACTATTTGAAATAAAATCAAAATTTTCTCAAAACATTCGGCATTGTTAATGCTAAATGGATTTTATTAATATAAATTACAAAATATTTGTAAGAACTAATGTATGTTGTCAATGATTTGATGCAAAACTATTCGAAAAACTGACAAAATGCCAAACAGAATTGGCGTATAATTAGCTTGGCAAAAACGTAAGATAGAAAACCCTACAATCATACTTGAATGCGAAAAGAAAATAAAAAAATTTAACGTCCAAGCTTTCAGTGAAACCTATTTGCTGATTGAACTTCAATTGATCTAACATGAATCAATTAAGACTGTGCCGACCCTACAGTGGCGCCCTCATCGTTTGTTTGGTTATTTCATACAATTTAGAATGAAAATGCAGAAAACAAGCACGTTAAGTTGTGCTTCACAAAATTATACATTAATATTATTAGAAGCGGTAGTTTTATATTGTTTAGTTTTATCATAATCCTTAAAACGGAATATAGTGGCCACTTTTATCCGTTTTAAGGATTATAATGAAACTAAACAATATAAAACTACCTTTTATAATAATATTAACGTATAATCTTGTGAAGCACAACTTAACGTGCTTATTTTCTGCATTTTCATTCTAAATTGTATGAAATAACCAAACAAACGATGAGGGCGCCACTGTAGGGTCGGCACAGTCTTAAGTAATAATGGTTTTAAAGATCTAACCAGCCATCCATATTCAATGTTTATGGAAGCCAGAGACAACAAAGCAACAAGTAACAGAGTATGAGATTCATAACTATTTTTTATAGTGTTTTGCACAACACTATGCAATAATAAGCTTGCCTAACAACAAGATTATTTTCATATTTTCTTTTTTATATCATATTTAAGTCATCGTTTCAGATAGATTAATAAACATGTAAACAGAAGTTGAACATACATAATAAACTCTACTTTTTCATTTACATTTTCAGTAAGAACTGTACCCATACATTGTGTTGTTGTCAGTTCCGTAGCTTCGTGTGTATGCATCGCTAGAGATGCAACTCCGAGATATAATTAGCTCCGCTAATCCCTAAAAACATATGCAAAAATTGGGTCAAGGTCATCCCAAGCGGCTTTAGCATAGATCCTGCGCGCGCGCCGCTCGCACCGGCACCGTGCACACAGCGCGGCGCACAGAAAAATATAACATTGCCGCGAAACTCATCCACCCACGCCGCACTAGAAATAAACCAGACGCGTTGCTGGTAACACTACACCCGTAACATTGAAACAAGGGGGAAAAAATCACGATATTTTCGCCACAGCCCACAGCCGGTCTAATTATAAAGCGTCCAATGCTAATTGCGATGTTAAGTCGTACCTGAGCGCGAGGCGGTCGGTAAAGGTATCACGAGAACACAATCACAGTCACACACTTCACTCGGGCGAGTGGTCGAAGGTCGTACATGCGCTGGAGCGAGCGAGGTGGTCGCGTCCGCGTCTTCCAAGCGACTGCTCCTCTCCTGGCCCTGTACTCTCCGCCCGCTAAACATAGAACACCCGCACACACGATGATTTTTAGAGGATAACGCCATTTCACCGGTGACGTGGTGTGTTATCTACTGGGGAACACGGGACAGCTCTCGTGGCAAGGTCGACAAACAAACCTTGAAACATCCTTGATAAGAGAAAAGTCGTGGGTGGTGTTAGCAGTGTCCCCTTTGTTATGAAAATGAAAAGCATGCGAGCATGTTACAGTGTCGCATCGCAGGTTAACAACAACAGTAGGTAGTAGACGAGCAAATTAATTGAATTGACACGAATGAGATTAAGATGCCAAGTCGAAGTCTGTTTATAAACTGTGATACATATAAATCACCTACGATTTGGACAACTGTTACTGACCCTTTCGCCGAAATTAGATTAGGATAGTCTGAAAGATTATTAGGTGCAATAATATTCTTTTTGTTTGAACCATTCTCTCCCTCTTTATTGCGTGGGGTATGGGACATCCAACGCAAAGCCATTCTAGAACACGCATTCTGGAATATTCAAAACCTTACGTGGGATAATTTCAATATCATCTTAATAGCTGAGCTACCGATTATAAGAATTATCTCATAGACGGTAGCTTACCGTCATGTGTTTTAGATAAAGATGGATTGACCTTAGGTATTTATGGTTTTTCAGATCTAGTAAGTATATCATCAGTCTTATTTTTTTCGAATATCGTGCAATTTTGTTATATCCTTCAATAACCCGTCAGCTTTCAAATCGAGAGTGAACAGGCATCTTCTGGACACGCTCATTCCATCCAGTGTCTCCATATACACGGTAATTACCGTAGATGCACGGTAATCTGGTCTTTAGCCACCGTTGTTTTCCTTTGAAAAATTACACGGTAATTTGCACGGTACACTTTTAGCAGATTCACCGTAATTTGGTCTAAAAACACCGTATTTTTACCCTTGCAACACGGTAATTCCCGATTTACATATGGAGACACTGATTCCATCATAGTTCTCATTACTTCTCATCCATCGCCTTTCACCTGGCGAGATCGTGGCCAATAGTATAAAAAAACCCTTGGGACCTCCCAAAAATCTCTACAGCCTCTGGGAGCAGTGACTTTTCAATTACACTTTTACTGATAGCAATGCGATGATAATTATTTAGACTGGGAGGACAGATGTAGCTCTCTGTTTTCCTGATTACAACAGTTGTTGTCTACTCCAACACCCACGGAAAGCAGTGGATCCGTCTATTTGCAGTCGAGACACCATTGCGATGTAGGCAAGTGCATTGAATTAGAAACTATGAATAATGGCGAGCTTATATAACATGTCTGCATTATTGATCGCTAGTTTCTGGAAGCTTTCGGTATAAGGTCTACTTTGGCTAGATTTCAACTTTCGGCTAATTGAGACACAAATAATGAAATCAAAGAATGTCCTGTTTGTTGGATATTGTCACGTATTCGTGTCACCACTACACCTTGTGGATTACGATCAGCTGGTTATAGTTCAGTAAGAAGTCGGATATACTTAGATGACTTGGCTATGTCGTTTCAAGAACGGAATCCATTCGATTCATATCAGTCCCATACGTTTAGGTCGAGTAGGTATGAAGCTTTCTATGGGACAGTTGATAAATTTTTCGCGATTACGATGTTGGTCCCATGGAGCAAGTTGTTCAGTTTGATGGTCTGTACCACACCCTTAAATTTGGCTGGTCGTTGAAAAGTCACCCTGTTTAAAACAGCATGAATTCCACACTTAAGGCATAAACTATTCCCAAACAAGAAAAAAAAACAAACAAAAAAGAAAATAATTATTGATGACTAGCTGCGCCCCGCGGTGTCACCCGCATAAGTATGGATCCCATGAAAATATCGGGATAAAAAGTATTCTGAGTTCAGGTCATGGTCTACCCATGTGCCAAATTTAATCAAATCCGTTTAGCCGTTTTAGTTGGAAAGCGTAACAAACGTAGCGTAAAAACATACTAAAAATGAAATCTTTTCTCTTTATAACATTAGTTTACTCTAGATGATACCAATTTTCTTTCAGAAATTTGCTAATCGAGTGTTGCATCATCTTTTCGTTTGTAAATCCATTTGGTGCTATTAGTAACCCGGAACAATACGTCATTCGCAACCGATGACTATGGCTGGCAGAAAAATCGCACAAAGGAAGCTTAGACACATGAGAATAAATAAGATTGTTACATTATTTCTGGGTTTGACTCAATCATGACGAATATGAGTTGCGTAGGATTTTATATCGACGTAGCTTATTTTGACTAAATAGTCATAGGTGGTGAGGGGCCCGTGGTTAAATAATAACAGCCGCACAGTTCGATGGATCAGGTTAAGCTACGCTTGTCGCGGTTGGTCTGTGGATGGGTGACCATCTTTACATACCCAGACCCCTCCGTGCCTCAGAAAGCACGTTAAGCCATTGGTCCCGGCTGTCATTCGTGGATCTTTGACAGTCGTTACAGGAGCCCGAAAGTCTGACAACCAGTCTTACCAAGGGGTATTGTATTACCCAGTAACGGCGTTGTGGAGGTCAGATAGGCAGTCGCTCCATGTAAAATAATGGTATTCAGCTGCATCCGGTTAGACTGGAAGCCGACCCCAACATAGTTGGGATCGGTCAGACAGATGGTGATGAGTCATTGGTGGAGCATTCGAAATGTTTCGTTTAGGAGCTAATAAATTGTGGTATTGATTGAAATGTGAGTGGTCTATTAAATACAGAGTAATGGTATTGGAGAACAATTAGTGACGTTTTCGCCGCCCCCTCATATCCTGTTGATGTTAGAGTACTTATTAGAAGATTGGACTGCGAAATACACACGTCGGACGGCTGAGGAAGAGAGCTTCACGTTCCAGCCGCCGCGGGAGACGCTCCGGGCGTCGGGAGCCGCGTGACGACTCCCGGCCACCGTAGGCGCGGGCCTGCGGGCGGAGAGTAATGGGTAACTCTCCGTCCGATCAGGACCACGCCCGTGCCGGACGGCGCGTACGTGTTCCACGCGCGCCTCTAAGAGATGTCAGCATTAAGGAAGGGGCCCGTAAGGGCCGAAGCTTGCCGGGGCAGCGGGATTGTCCGAAAGGGTTACCGCTGCCCCGGAACATAAAGGGCTAAGGAAGGAACACGGGTGGGTTTTAGTCAGTAAGAGTCTGACACCAAATCTCAAATCAATCTGAATCATCAAAGAGGGGTCATTTGATGATTTCCCAACCTCAAAAAAAAAAAAGCTGATAGTATATTTATGATTGCCCACCATAGTCATAATCTGTGAAACAGTCACACCGTCTTCCTCAATAGATTCGTGTAGCGACTAACCGGAAAAAACAATGGAGTCGATGCTAAACTTGAAGTGGCATCGGTCTCAGTATACTGTGAAATACCTATAATCCTCAGAGAATGTAATACAATGGCTTGAGAGGACATTGCATTTAAATCAGTTAAAATAATGAAGGACACTATCCGTTTAGATGTGAATACTTTTGATTCCTACAATTTTCCAATTAGTGTCATGTTATTTCCTACATCTATACAGGGTGCTCAAAAAGTCATGAATCAAACGAAATAGGGAGATAAAGGAGGTCATTTACAACGCTTTTAAAGTGAGAAATAATTTTTGGTAAAGCTTCAAAATTTTTGGAAAAAAAATTATTGTTCTTGAAATTTGGTACCCAGAGCCGCAATAGAACTTTTGTAGAGCTGATACATTATCTAGTAATAATATAACACCGTTTGTTTTATTGTTTTATATCAAATTTTGTTTTTAATAGAACTCGGTATACAAAAAATTCATATTTAAGGCAATTGAATTAAGGCCATGCTGTAAAAAGATTTTATGTTGGAAATGACCTCCTTTATCTCCCTATTTCGTTTGATCCACGACTTTTTAACCACCCTGTTACCACTGGACCACTACTCCTCACATAACAATGTTGACCAACACCGTTCTAAATACGTCCAGAAAAAGTCAAAGAGGGACATAGCTACGCTAACACAGTTCCACACTTGGCATAAATCCACCGCCTCAGTAAACAGTGCAGTTTACCTCACTGATTACGTATTTTGGCACCGGCCATGTCTGCTTTAACGAGCGTCCAAAACCGTAAATTGTTTTAAATTGTACGGTTTTCATAGTAGTTGGGAATGGCCCTAAAAATGAATGACATGTAGTTAATTTGTAGGACGGATTGGGGTTATGGTAATTTCAGATTGTTTAGTATTCCTGAGGTCGAAGAATGAGAAACAAGTGTTGTGGTGGCGACAAAGCAGCAAAAGGTTGAGTTGATTTAACTAAGTACATACACCAATGGTGTTAATAGAGATCAATTCATTAATTCGTCCATTTGAACCGTTAGACCACCGATAATTTATTTCGTTCTTATAAAATTTATAAGTAAAAAAAATATTTATTAATAATTACGTTACTGTCAGTAAAAGAAACATTTGCAATGCCTGAAAGCACGACAGTAATAAGTTAATAACGTCATCGACATAACTTATACACACGTATACAGGTTTTGGAACTCCCATCAGGCAACTCTGGCCCACTTTCAGATCCTTATCATGTTTGGGCCTTTCTAAAACCCCCAGATATTATACAAAAACACAATTTTTTTAAACATCACGCTCCGTCACAGACTTCTTCAGGGTCAGTTCTTGACATTTGATATACGTTCCCTCATAACCAATGTGTCATCTGCTGTCGTAAATATTTCTATAATATCCTGAGTCTATGATTATTCTTTTAAATTAATGTATTTGTTGAAAAGTTTAAGTTCTTTTCTATCAGTAGAGGATCTTGAGATTTTATTTTAGATCTTGAGAATGAAAACGGTCTATGTGAAAATTATGCTAACTTTTGGTTATACAGGGCGTTCGGTTAAACAAGGGCCACAATTTAAGGGAGTGTAGTAGTCATGAAAATGAACAAGTTTTATGATGGTACCAGCCGGAAAATATGCAAAAAAACAGCTTTTCAGCCGTTTTTTTTATATTTCAAAGTTTGCCCCGCGATAAAAGTAGTTTATTTTCAAGAGTACCTAGACTACTGTACTTCATTAAAGTATGCCCCGTGTTTAACCTAACACCCTGTATAGGAAATACATGCTCATAAAGTTTATTGCTAAAAAAACACAAAAATGTTAACATTTAAAGTTCTTAACAACATATTTTACGTTTGATAACGTAAGGTGCGGTTTCCTTTTTTCTGTTGCCGCACTTAACGGCCGCAGTGCCAGCTGTCATGAAAATGATGACAGCAACACAGATTTAAATCGTTACATTCGCCATAACGTGACAAAAAATAGGAGTGTTTCTCGTTTCGTTATGACACCTCTGACACATAATGACGCAGTGACTTCACTTGATTTTCAAGGAGACGAACTCACTCTTCTCAGTATGGACACTTTTTCGCATGACTAAGTACTGTAGGAGCACATCTAGCGATTTAAATCGTTGCGCAGTAGGGTATTACTCAAATACTGTTGTAAATGATAGATTTTCATGACGGCAGTTATATTATAACAGAACAGCTTTCTTAGGAAACCAAAACTTAATAGCTACGTAGTTTTTTTAATGTAATTTTGCATCTCAACTGCTAGCAGTTGAGATACGAAATTACATTAAAAAAACGACGTACTACTAGTTTACTAGTGTACGTAGTACTAGTTTTTCTGTATTTTCGCTTCTCGTTTTCATTTCCCACGATGACCGTTTAGAACTGTTTGTTTGGGTACACGGACACGGGTGTTTCGGGAGGTACCTGCACATTATCGGGCGGGAGGATACGTCCGGGTGTCACCACTGCGAGGGTCGCCCGGAGGACACGGTGGAGCATACGGTGGCGGTATGCCCCAATTGGGCGGAGCACCGCCGTGTTCTCGCAGAGGCGATCGGCGGCGGCGGCGACCTCTCGCGCCCGGCCCTGGTTCAAGCCATGGTCCGGGGCGAGAGGGAGTGGGAGGCAGTCACCTCCTTCTGCGAAGCAGTCATGCTAGCGAAGGAGGTGGCGGGACGGCTGAGGGAGAGGGCCTCACGTCCCAGCCGCCGCGGGAGACGCCCCGGGCGTCGGGAGCCGCGAGACGACTCCCGGCCACCGTAGGCGCGGGCCTGCGGGCGGAGAGTAATGGGTAACTCTCCGTCCGATCAGGACCAGGCCCGTGCCGGACGGCGCGTACGTGTTCCACGCGCGCCTCAAAGAGATGTCAGCATTAGGAAGGGGCCCGAAAGGGCCGAAGCCTGCCGGGGCAGCGGGATTGTCCGAAAGGGTTACCGCTACCCCGGAACACAAAGGGCTAAGGAAGGAACACGGGTGGGTTTTAGTCAGTAAGAGTCTGACACTCCCTTCTGCTCCACCCAGAGCGGGAGGGGTCATTGGATGATTTCCCATCTACAAAAAAAAAAAAAAAAAGGGTCGAAATTGTGATCATATCAGGATACCCCTTGCACTAACGGGAATGAAAAAGTTTAAGATGAATAAAAACCTTCAAACAAGACGAGCTAGGTAATCCATTGGCACTTGGAATTACCAAAATGACAAAATTTTCTACACAAATTGGTAATTAGTAATCTTCTATTTACAAAGCCTCTACATTTTAAGCAGATTTAACTGGAAACCTTACGCAACCGCAAAGCAGTCTGCTGATTTATGCTAACTATTTATCATTTTCGGAGCCAAAGTCTTCTAATATTATCGTGCTTATAGGCGAAATCGTGTGATTGCGCTCGATATGAGTGGACGAATTGACAGCATTCATACCGCGGCCCGACGTGGCATCCGAACTATTCTAGTTCTTGGCCGATTGCCTAACTTTCGAGCCTGCCGGCGCCCGGCTATCCTCACGCCGACAAACACTGGGGCTAACAGATCAATTGTTTAGGCGGAGTCGGAATTTAGATAATTTAGGAACTGATTCTATATGCAGTTAACATTGGAGAGACGAAAATAGTTCGGTTTACTTTGTTGACACTGCTTCCATCTTGAATCGATGCTTTGTATTGATAAGTCAATAGGTAACAATAATGCGTTCAGAATCAACCGGAACTATCACCGCCCTCTAGTGTAAGTTTTCCGAAATAAACCAGTAGTAAATCCATCATGGCGGCGATTTTCCGCGATGTTTCTAGAACCTGTAGATAGATGGCGCTGATTGTAGAAATACGAAGTATCTTAAACGCAAGCGAGATGGCGCATAATTTGGCGTTTTGTCGCAAGTGTCACTAAGTAAACACAGATGTCGCTAGTAAATTCGATAAGCTCAAGTGCTATTCTGTAAAAATCTCATCGTGAAAACTAAGGTGAAGTGAGCTGTCATTCCACCTGCCTATTGATTCTGTTAAAAATCTCACCGTGATAACATAGGTGAAGTGAGCGTGAAGTGAGCTATCAATGGAGGCAATCCCTAACATCAAGTGGAATGACAGCTCACTTCACCTTAGTTTTCACGGTGATATTTTTACAGAATAGTACTGTTGATGTTAGGGATTGCCTCCATTGATAGCTCACTTCACGCTCAGCCGATCGATTCTGCAAAAATCTCACCATGAAAAGTTAGGTGAAGTGAGCTTAGAGTAAGCTGTCAAGAGTATCAATCCCTAGCATCAGGATGACACTGACAGCTCACTCCACGCTCACTTCACCTAAGTTTTCACGGAGAGATAGTTACAGCCGATCGATTCTGTAAAAATCTCACCGTGTTAACTTAGGTGAAGTGAGCGTGAAGTGAGCTATCAATAGGGGCGATCCCTGACATCAGACGGAATGACAGCTCACTTCACCTTTGTTTTCACGGTGAGATTTTTACAGAATAGCACTGTTGATGTTAGGGATTGCCTCCATTGATAGCTCACTTCACGCTCAGCCGATCGATTCTGCAAAAATCTGACCGTGAAAAGTTAGGTGAAATGAGCTTAGAATAAGCTGTCAAGTATGTTATCACGGTGAGATTTTTACAGAATCGATAGGCAGATCTAACACAACTAAAACGACTGTATTCAAAGAGCGATCAACAAAACTGGTTTGTGATGTCTGAACGTTTTTGTTTCAAGCTGGTAGCTCCCAACTACAGTGTTAAAATTCACTGACCTGGAAATACTTGTTGACCACAGGGTCGCTGGCCAGCAGATGCTGTGCTCGTGGCTCGTCGCGGCAGTAGCAGACGTGCTTGTCGAATTCGCGCTCCATTCGTAATAATGCTCGACCGAGCATTTTCGGTTCGCCGGCGTAGTATTTGATGCCTTCTAGCAGGACCCTGCAAAAAAATTAAAGTGTAAAAATGACTGATGATACTGGACCGGTAAATGTAGGTATTAGAAAAAGTATAAACAACTGTAAATGACTGAAAGAAAATACGTTTATTTGCTGTAAACATGACGCAGTGAAAGAACACAATAACAATAAGTAGGGGGAAAATATGCATCACATCCACGCAAAACGGTAATCGCTTGGCATAATGCTACGACGAAGAGTATTCTATTCTACGACCAAACTTGACCTTACCTACCTGACCTTTGATATGCTGCAAATTACAGACGACAGAAGGGCTCTATTAAACTTTGGATAAATGGTTCGCCCTTCGTCTAAGAACTGGAATTCTGTACATCTTCTGTGCAGTAAACGGGAACTCATAGTCATCATATTGGACTTAAAGGTCTAGAATAAATTCTATTTTATTGTAATTTTTGACGTTCAAAAGTGCCTTTTATGTGCCCTATTTTAAATAAATGCTTTGACTTATACAAAGTGTTAATGAAATAACCCAAAACCTCGGACACCCCAACCGATTTTTATATTAATAAATTGATATGACATATAATTATTTATTTTCAAAAATTATAGCAAAAGATATTTGTAAATGTTGTTGTCGCGCTACTTCTTACAGATTCGTAGCTCTAGCGCCGCCGGCGCGCTTCCCGGCCTTGGCGCCAGCTCTAGCACCCCCTCTCCTCACCCTCGCCCGCGCTGTTTGTTTTCATTGCGTTGGACAGTAGCGTACAGCGTCGTTAAAAAATATTAGACACGGCATGACAAATAATTATTTTTTGGAAAAAAAATAACCCATATTAAAAATTATTGTATTCGATTTTGCTGCCGATTCTAAACAAACTAGTTTCAGGTTTTGGGTTATTTCATTAACACATTGTAGATCTTCCCCCGTAACTGATTTTGTTATGATCATCACCGGAGTTGAGCTTTGTCCTCAGAAATAAATTACCAGAATAGCCTGATTGGACTACATATCACATAATTATTATAATGGCGAAAGTTGTGAGTGTGTGTGTGTGCGTGTTTATATGTTTGTTACTTCTTCACGCAAAGACTAGGTACTGCAAGGATTTGGATGAAATTTGGCACAAAGATAGGTTATAATCAGGATTAACACATAGGATACTTTTTATCCCGATATTCCCACGGGATCGATACTTATGCGGGTGAAACCGCGGGGCGCAGCTAGTCAGTCATGTAAGTAGCTTTCGTCTACAGCAAATCGTGTATCAACATTTACAATTGAGACTATACCTACAGTTTGGCGGGAACATCGACGCGCAAACTGAAACTGAATTCAGAACATGGTTTCAGACCCCTAGCGTAGAAATGTTTCATCAGTTATAAAAAAAATCTGCCTTTTCATAGAAAAATGCAATACCTACGCGGTCAAATTGTATGGAACTATAATTTTTTTTTTCGGATCCGTTCAAAATCCTTTACTGAATCCATGGTAACAGCCATGCTATTCTCTAAGGATACAGCCTTGCGGGCAGCGCTGTCGCAGCGCTGTCGCGGTGGGTTTGACAGTTGCGACAGCGCTGTCCGCAAGGCTGTATCCTTAAGAATAGCTCCCGTCGAGATCGATCAGATTGCGGAGAACGAAACATAAATTAATAATATTGGTATTTACCATAGAATAATCGATTCATGTTCAAATTTTACTACAGCAACACTTTGAAATTATAATGGTTAAGCTTAAGACATTATCAATAAATTACAAACTGACATAGCTATAACTTTGACATCAATTAATTAATTTGTTTCTATAAATCACTATGCATGAGATCTTATTTGTTGTTTTTTTTTATTTTTTTGAATGCACCTAATAAAATATTTGCAGGTTAAAATTAAATATTTGCTCACCATATGTAATGGTAGCCATTATAGTTTTAAGATCATAAATTGTAAACCTACATTCTGGCAAATAAACGGATTTGATTTGATTTTATTTGATGTCCCTGTCCCTGTTACCCTGTATGTAGAAAATATGATTACACGAGCACTCACGTATTATGAAACTCGCAGATCTGCCTGAAGTTGGAGAATAACAGCTCTCGGTTGTCGAACACTGCCTTCGGGGTGGTCGCCTTGTCGATGGGCTTCATGTACCGGGACACCACCTGCTGCATGTCACGACCGAATTCCTCTTCTGTTTCAATCAGCTCTCGTACCACGGCTCTGGAGATAAGGTTACTTGTTAAGAGCCTATACTACCTCAGCTAAAATTCACTCTTTATCTCGCTCGCACGATACTGCTCGCGGACTAAGTGAGAGCGAGACAGAGTGCGGTGCTAGACGGCAGGCAGCGCTAATAGTTTAGGTATTTGCTTTTTACGGTGAAAATAATGGTAATTAAAAAAAAAAAAATAAAAACATAAGACCGGCTTTATAGTTAGTTCGGTTAGTATACAAAGTTTTATGATCTAATCTGAAGTACTTTTTGAATACCAGCGGTTTATTGTTCGGTTTGGAGGTAACTTTGGAATTTTTTGTATCGAGAAAATTTTATGGAATCGTGTTTTCGTCTAACATACTCGTAAGCCCTAGCATTAATCCTCAACTTTACCATATATTTATTTCAAAATTAATGCTGCAGTGTTTTCGACATAGCGGAAGATCATGCTAAGCCATTTGAGGTAGTATAGGCCTTTAAGACTTGAATCAAAATTTTTGGAGACTACAACTATTTGTTCATAGTTTTAGGCACAGAACTCATAAATAGATACATAATCATCGTATAGCGTTACTAACAGCTGTTACTCAGGCTTTCACGCAACTGAAAATGCGCAAGATTGAGCTGTATTTCGCTACACGGGTCCAACGTGGCTTGGTGGTTGTTTTTGAATATTTGGTTGTAAAACATACATAAAAAGTCTATAATGTTCCGACTGCTGGGTCACAGGCCTCTTCTCTTTTTGAGAGGGAATAGGCCATAATCTACCACGCAGGCACATGTCTTCGAACTTATGGTTCTACGACATACCGGTGTTTTTACCGACTTCACAAAAAGGAGGAGGTACTATGTTCGGATGATTGTTTTTTTTTTTTTTTTGTATGTTTGTTCATCGAATACTCCGCCAATTGTCGACGGATTTTCAAAATTATTTTCTTGTTTGAAAGGGTATGCTCCCGAGGTGGTCCCATTGTCACCAAATCGGAATCTGATGAGGGAATCCCATGGAAATCGAGGGAAACCCTCAAATTTTGTAGACACACCTATAGCGATTTGGGTATTTTTTATAGTAACTCGTGCATTTGCTCTCGGAAACCACCATTCGGTGAAGTGGAACTGATGATGAAGACCACAGATGGCCATCGGAACTACTCAATAATAAATATTTCACGGTTTGCGATTCGATTAGGTACTTTATTGTGGTTGCTAAGCACAATGCGTATCTTGAAGTGGAGCTGATAGTGACTTCTCAATCAGCTCTAGTTCTCCTGGTTCTTACAAGGAGAACTCAACAATTAACGTCCCTGCATCGGGAAAAGCAATATTTTGTAAAAGGTGATGAGCAGTTGACATTAGGCTATTGTAACTTAGATAAGTTACAAACTGGCCCACTAAAAAGTGAAAAATAAAAAACTTTTTTACAAAAAAAAAAAAAAAAAACTACCGACTTCCAAAAACCACTACCAAAAAACAATACAAAGTGAAAAATAACTTTAATTTCGGAAGTCAGTGTCAATAAAAGTAAATGCGGAACCAACGACACCGACTTCCGAAATTAAAGTTATTTTTCACTTTGTATTGTTTTTTGGAAGTCGGTAGTTTTTTTTTGTAAAAAAGTTTTTTTCCTTAATCGTTTTGACAGCAGTGGTGATGAAATAAATTACACAAAGTAACGCGCCTGACAGGATTCGAACCCACGAACTAAATCTCGTAAGGTGATGCCGTTACCACGGTGCCATCACTGCTCTAGAACATGGTTTTCGTTTTCACATGTCTTGGAATTTTTGGTTCTAGGACATACCAGTTTCCTCGCGATGTTTTCCTTCACCGTTTTAAAAACAGTGCTAATATAAGAAATTGCAGAAAGTCAACACAGTCGGGGCCCTTACTACAAATCTACGAAAGATCTCTCGAAAGTAATTTATAACAGTAAAGGAGAATGTCCAAAAAGGTATGAGCAAAAACCCAGATTTGATAAAAAAGAGCTTATGTGGGGTAAAAAGGTATTGATTTTATTTTATTTTATTTATTCACAAGGCAACTACAACAGGCAATAATCACAATAAGTATATCACTAGGTTCAAATTATAGGTTTCGACCTGACTATCACCCAAAGCGTAGTCGCACAACAATACTAATGATAACAACTACAGTAAGAAATAAAAATAAAACTTAATTGACAAAATTATAGCTACAAGGTATGAGCGTCTGCCCTCCGACGCACTACTACTTATGTAGATAACAAATATGAAATTACTTTCTTTAAAAATCATCCTAAGGATTGGCTATGTATTGTTTTATTTTTAATAATAGGTAATGATTTTATGGCTTTTTTCATGTAAATAAAGTTGGTTAGCAGTATATCAAAAGACTCATGTGAAACAGCGTAGGTAGGTACCTACATATGTATTACAACTTTCCAATGTACGATAACCGACGATTTTTTATTTTTATTTTTTACTAGCTGTGCCCGCGACTTCGTGTGCTTGTCGGAAAAATAATTGGATTTCATAGGCTTTTTTTTGCGCCCTTATTCTTCTTCCAAAATAAAAGTAAGCTGAAGTTACGCCTTATATCATCAGCTATCAGCAGCCAGTGAAAGTCTTGTTATAATCAGCCCAGCCTTTTCGGAGATTAGCCGGAACAAACAGATAGACAGACAATTTTTAAAAAAGATGTTTTTTTTGTACGTACCATACTTATATAATTTCATATGCATCTAGTAAAAAGCTGTCATTTTGACATTACAAACAGACACTTCAATTTTATTTATTTGTATAGATTTTCATGTGGCGCCCTGTCTGGGTAGGGTTTTCGATATGCATTAATAAGCCCAGCTGCGATTCTAAAGTCACTCATTGCATTCGTC
The DNA here is from genome assembly GCA_949316385.1 of Globia sparganii. Lineage (NCBI taxonomy): Eukaryota > Metazoa > Arthropoda > Insecta > Lepidoptera > Noctuidae > Globia > Globia sparganii. The sequence continues at coordinate 25,444,499 of OX438653.1, read as the reverse complement.
CCTGTATTGTTGAAATGAGTGTAATTAGTACTCTTATTGCTTAACTGACTTTCCTTACGCTGTTTGGATGGTAGAATATATGCAATATAACTGCATGGGGCACTGCCTATAGTGCCTATCTCTTTTGGTCCACAGGAAACTCTTTATATCACGCATGCAATGTTGCCGTTTGTGCACGCTGTGGCACTTATGGTGATTGTTTTGAGAGAAATCAGTTTTATATTTAATATCTACCATGTATTGCCCTACTATTGTGTATATAAGTTTTTTTAATCGACGCTGGGTTTTTTTGGGCATTCTCCTTTTTTTAGTTCTCATTAGATATGGGTCATAATCACTAACGAACTCATAATAACTTCAGGAATAAAGTTTTCGGGCGGAAACTGTAAATTACTAAACGATGTTATTTTATTAGATTTGTGTATAATTAAGACATTTGAAGACGGGTTTAGTATCCGTTAGATTTGATAAATTAACTAAAACATCATGAGAAATTTATCAGATCAGGAGACACTTTTAGAAAAAAATCCATCTGAATATATAAATTAGCTCTATATTTATACAACCTCAAAATCTTGTAGTGCCCTATATCAAATAACCAAAGCTTTCAAGATCAATAGACGGATATTTCAATCAGTATTCGAGTCGCGATTATGACGTCAAAACGAGGGTATAGATGATAAACATTATAATAAATTAGAGTGTTTTCCTAGCTCCTGAGTCACCGTGAGAGCGCGCGGTAAAGTTGCCAAGAGGTGAGAGCGTGGGAGCATCTATTATGGTGAATGGAGAGGTAACACGAGGATTGGAAGCTCGTGATCAAGGTACGGAAGCTGATTGCTGACTATTCCTGTTGGCTTCCCTAAAAAGTCTTTAGAAAAGTGAGCACAGACGGGGACGAAAATGCAGAAATAACAACGCAATCCACAAAGAGTGCTGAGGCTCAAACAATAATAAAATATTACTTAGGACGTAAAAATCTGAACAGCTGATCATCTACGTCCATGACCCAGAATCAAGTAGGTAACTAAAGACCAAGAGGACAAATGTGCCTTCTTGCCAGGCTCATCAGATCATCATCATCTGCCTAGCCTTTTCCCAACTATGTTGGGATCGGCTTCCAGTCTAACCGGATGCAGCTAAATACCAGTATTTTACATGGAGCAACTGCCTATCTGACCTTCGCAACCCAGTTACTGAGTAATACGATACCCCTTGGTAAGACTGGTTGTCGAGACTTTCGGGCTTCTGACTACCCGTAACGACTGTCAAAGATCCACGAATGACATCCGGAACCAACGGCTTAACGTGCTTTCCGAGGCACGGAGGGTCTCGGTATGTAAAGATGGTCACCCATCCACAGGCCAACCGCGGCAAGCGTAGCTTAACCTTCTGACCGCCACGGTCGGGTATAGCCGACAAATGAAAACGTGCCCAACACGTCACCGTCGGCTAATGCCGACAAGAAAACACCATGTTTTAAGTACAAAATAAATTAAATTCAGTTTTCTGTGTTTATACTTAAAACATGGTGTTTTCTTGTCGGCTTTAGCCGTCGGTGGCGTGTTGGGCACGTTTTCATTTGTTGGCTATACCCGACCGTGGCGGTCAAAGGGTTAACCTGATCGATCAACCTATGCGGATGTTATTATTTAGCCACGGGCCCCTCTCTTGCCAAAATTGACAGCCAACTTGTCACTGCATTTACAACTACTCAACCAAAGGCAGGCAAATCCTGCCAAATCTATCTGGACAAGCTGTTGGCAGTTTTGACTAAACACCTAACAATATTGTACTGGCATGATGCTTCTTTAAGACAAGTGGGAATAATTGGACAAGCCGCTTATATATTGCTTGTTGTACGTCTCCACAATGAGATGTTTCTGCGCACTTGAGGGTTTGTTTCTAAAATTAGGTGCTGAAATTAATTGTGACAAACCTGACGGATATTGAAAAGCTTGTTAACTTTAGAAGAATACAATTTATGAGCTTTTAGAACGAATATAGATAATTATAGACATATGGCCGAAATGATGAAGGTTTTGATTCATGAAAAGATGGCTGCCAATTTTTAGGTAACCTCATTAAAACAGAGAAGGTTATATACCTGAGGGCGTTGTGGAAAGCAAGGGCTTACAGAATATTAAAAGGAAGACTCGTATATACCTACCTATGTCGTCTTGTGTATATTTGCGACACGTACCTATGCCAAAACTATGAACTGAAAAGTTTATTTGACAATTTTACAGACCATATAATATTTTATAAATATACAATAACCATAATTTCATGAATATAGAGAGCAGATCCATTTTACTTAGGATTCATTTTACTCTTGTAAATAAACAGTGACAATTCGGCTCCGATTCGACAGATATTTATTGATTACATATCTCAGGTATGTTCGACGAACAGTTATCATTAATCAGATAAAATTATGGCCCTAAGAACATTAGAGTCGGCAACAGTCCAAGTAATGGCAGAGTTGCTACAGGTGAAATAATCATGAGAAACCATTGACTGGGTCAGAAAATTGAGTAATAAAATGTCTTACATCTAGACAATACAATACAAAGAATCATTTATAAAGTGAAAGATAATTTTATTAGTCAAAACATGCGTATACATGCAAATTAAGCATGCAGGATGTGACAAATCTACGAAAAAATTGTTAAACGTGTTAGCCATTTCTAGAGGGTCATTTTATGTTTCATTTATGTATCTATCTTTATAAAATGTATCTTTTTTAATTTTAAAGTGTAACGCGTTTAAAGTCAATGACACGACAAAACAAAGCAATGCAACATAATATATGGACATTCAAATGAATCAGACTGCCATCTTCCTATCATCTAAAAATAAGATCCATAAAAGCAAAACCAATGAACCTTCCCTGAATACATTTCCAATAATGACAAACACAAAGGCCAAAGCGTCTAAATATGGAATCCTTGTAACAAGGAAACATGAGGAGGAATCCTGATACCTAAAAACAAAAGATTAGCGAAGCTTTCGAAGACAGTTTGTTGACACGGAAGGGAAGCACTCACTCTTGCCAAATTATATTGCTGATGATAACTTAATGTATCGTCCTGAATACTTGATTATATCCACGGGTTACCGTCATATTTTTGTTACGTTTGTGTAATTTGACGACATTTTGATTGGCGTCAGAATGTTTAGCTAATAATGAAGGAAGCTAATGATGCAAACGCATCACATGTGTCGTTTCTTTTATGAAATTATGAGAGATGCGTTTTAATTAAATTTTTGGTGATGAAAAATATATGTGTATAACTGAAGCTTAATTTTAATCAAACTTCATACTTAATCATGTTATAATCTGGTCGTTAAGAAGATACAGACGCCAGCACATCAAGTTTAGTTTCATCACATTTAGTAAGGACCATTCTTTTTTCTTTCTAGTAACTGAGTCGATGTCGACTATTCTGCCAGCGTGTAGTAAGAACCTTATAAAAACATTATTTCTCTTATCGTGTCGATGGCAATTATTTTTTGACATTTTGATATTTTTGGTAACAACATATCAAAATGTGTGTACCTACGTCTACGTGCAGAAATCCGCATTTTGTTATCATCAAAATTAAGACTTCAAATTATTTTCCATAACGATCCGAAATCCACTTTCGACACTGGAAAACTATCCACACATTTCTACATACCTAAATCAACAGCGCCACAAGCACAAATTTAACATCGAAATCCATCCAAAAACCGTAAATATGAGTGTACTGGATTTGTAGGTAACAGCTTCACGTGTACTCGAATGTTTAACAAGCATTTAATAGGACTTCACTAGCTTCTCGCCAAGAAGTAAGTCCGGTAGTAAAGTGGATTAGGAGAACACGTGTAAGTATATGGATAAAGTGGCGTTTGAAATTATGCCAAAAGGTAAAACCAATTCAGTGGAAAGTGCCATTCAAGGTATAAGCATATTTGAATAGGATAAGTAACTTATCTGTCCTATTCGCTATACTCTATGAAATAAAAATTGAAAAATGGGAGGGGTAGTACCTGATAGCATTCATATTCTGGATCTCACTTGTGATGAACAGGGATCAGCAAAGCTAATTCCAACCATTCGATACGTTTCCGTGCCGAATCGAAAATCAATCAATGTCATCGAAGGAGTCCCCTAAAGGCTGCTGACAAATCCTTGAGCCGAATATTTTGTCGGTTTAAATCAAATAAACGATCACCAATTTTTCGAAATCAGTCAAGTCCAAGGCAAATCAGTAAGAAAATGTGTCATTTTCAATACGAATGCCTGTGGAATGGTTGTGAATAGTTATGCAGAGATGTTAAGCATGATCACGTGAATAAAATACAACGGAAATTTGAACGATTATGGAATCTAAAATACAACTATCCTATAGCCTCAGGAGGCTTGCAATACAGTTGGTATCCATAAAGTTTCTAAACAAAACTAAACAAATCTTCTTCTTCTTTTCGTGTCGATGGTACTCTTCATCGCTATTTTGTTTAAAAAAACCAACAAATACATGAGTGCAAAACGAGTTTTTCAATTTTAAAATTATTTGAAATGCTATTGAGCCAGGCATTTTTATCTGCGATGTAATCCCCTAATTCATAATATGCCTGCATAGTGTGCGTATACAAGTCTTGAATTTTGTCTCATTCAGTTGAAGTATGTGGGGAGTTATTTTACTATAACATTTTAAACAGTAACCCCTTTCACCTCTTTTGCTAAGATGTAAATTTTTCCTCAGGTAAGATGATGTTTTCGTAGATATATTGACAAGGTACCGTCATGATGTTAATATCATTAAACAGTTCCCATAGTGAATCGCACCTGCGGAGGTTATATACGGCTCTGATGGCTCTTTTCTGCAGAATAAAAAAAATAGAATCGATGTCTGCAGTCTGTAGCCCGAGCTCTTCGAAGAACGAAGGCTGTTTATTGTTCTCATTAGTAGCAATGTACGTACATGTACATCCGCCTCTATGATAATTATTAAGGAAATACGGAAATACTACTTATAAAAACAACAGAGTGTTATCAAAATTTCACACGTAATACACGAAGCGCAACATCTCTAAAATCTGAAACTCGTACGGCCCACCGGACATTGGGGAGGTAACAGGGCAATTATACTATTGCCCTGTATATTGAGTATACAGTCCTTTACAAAGACAGAGAGTGGTCTGTCCTACAGAAAATAGACGAGGAAATCCAATTACACTTTCACGTCACATTCACGTTCTTGCTTATTACTAGTCTGACACAAAAATAGATTGGAACAATGTTACAGGTGTGAAATTTTGCAGCTGATATAATTATAAACATGCTTTTCTCAAGTGCAAGGTTTATGAAAAGGGGAATTTCCGTGAAACTGACCTTTGCAGTAACAATAAAAGAAAGGACAAGGCTGAATATGTTAAAATATTGTCTAACAGGAAGAGATATCAAATCAGCAGCAATTAGTGCAAGGCAAGGGCGTTCGCACAAGCAAGCAATGAGTAACTTTGGAATATATAGTTAAATAATATGTAAAGCCAACGTGGCGTGGAATTTTTAAGAACGTTCACAGTCAGATCTCAGTCTCAAGCTGTCAAAAATACTTCAAATTTCCCTACATTTTGACAAGTTTTTGACATTTGTTTGTCGCCGAGATGAGACTGCGATTAGATTTTGAACGTTTTAAATTACAAGAATTGGCCTACTGATGTCAGGCAAAGTGACATTTGTGGTTTTTTCTTTAGGAATGATTCAGTAGGAGCCTAAGTTCTGTTTTTTTTTGTCGGTTTATAGCAATAGGATCTCCCAGTGACATCACAGTGGGCCCTCTCAGAATACCAGCGCTGCGAAATTTATTTTTAAATGTCGCAGCATCATGCTGAGATAGGAGCCTTTTGGCCTCGTATAGGACTTTCTGTTTAATTTTTCTTTTTGTTACTTTTTATTTTTTAAATATAATTTGGTTTTTTTATATTAGATTGTGTTTAGTTTAGTTTGTGATCTTCCTGTACGAGTCGCAATAAATACTTTTTCTTTATTTTCTTTCTTTCTTCTTTTCTAATAACTGCTTAAAAGTGGGTGTAGTGCAGTTTGTCAATGGGGTGATACACTTATTTCGGGGAATACCGATGGCGTGATGTATGTTATTTTTAATTACAGTAGTTGGTAATTAAGTAAGAGCTGATTTTCCAAAAGTCAGATAACTTTTATCTACGAAATAAGTATGACGGTTTGACAGTTTTTGTATACAAAATAAAAAGTTATCTGACAGAGGGCCGATTTTTCAATCTACCGATAAGTTTTATCTGTGAAATAAATAGGTGTGGTGGTTTGACAACGTTTGTGTAGGAAATATGTCAGACTATCATATTTTATTCTTCAAATAAAAGTTTCGTTTTATAATTATTATATTGAAAAAAAACCCTAAGTAATTGAAAAATCAACCTTTAGACGTAGTAAAATAAAATTAAAACAATGCGCTCCAAATGCTAACGATCCACAAAGATGTACAGTCAACAGCATAAGTAGATGATGAAAATCAGAAATTCAATACTAATGAACAGAGTTCGCGTCAGAACTGTGTGGCGTCGAAGTAGTAAATGTTTGGTAAGTATAATTTACAATCACATACTTTTGAATCACTTCGACGCCACACAGTTCTGACGCGAACTCCGTTCATTAGTATTGAATTTCTGATTTTCATCATCTACTTTTGCTGTTGCTGTACACTGACACACTGGTCAAAAAGAACATCGATAAAATTCTTTACACATTCGCATGACAGTCAACGATCCAATTTCATGCAGCGAGTAAAGTGACAATAAAGACCCGATGTGGATCTTCTTTCAGACGTCTCAAATTCCCTTTGTTGATGCACACAATGCACATGTTGAAACAATGTTTGGTGTCGTGCTCACGTCAATTGGGAACATTTTCGGAAAACTTTGCGAAATTAAGTCACCATCTGCGCACGATATGTGACGCAAACGGAGAGCTGAAAGGCAGACTGAGAGCTTTCATATTGCACTAATTATACGTTTTGAAGTCTCTGATTTCTGGAAGCGTGATCAAATCTCTGATAAGTAAGTCGTCCATAAATGTTAATTTTCCAGAAAAATATAGTTATTTTTTTTTTTACATACGATGACGAAGGTTATTCATTGTCAGGGCTTATTATAATAAAAAGTTTCATTCGATTGATATATTGTAAAATAATTGAGCTACGTACGTTTAACTTCATTAAATTGAAAGTATCCACACTGCTTTTTAGCACCTACCAAGAAAATGGTGGTAGGTATTTTACAAAATCAAGGGAATCTGCACCTTTTGCATGTCAAAACAAAGTTGATAACTCACTGTCGTCTCGCAGCCATAGCGGTCTGGTCCCTCTCTGCGGTCTGCTTCTCCTTCAGAACTTGTGCGGGCACGTACCCCTGGCGCGTGCGCAGCTCGCCGCCCTGCACGTCCTCTATCACTCGGACCAGCCATCTGGAAACAGGCGAGGATATATTTTAGACTAAAATAATAAGATATAGCTAAGTAGCTGAGAAAATTGGGACATAGAAAGTTTTATCGGCACAATAATAATGTTTGAAATTATCAGTAGATACGGTAGCTATTCAGTTATGTGCGTTTAAAGAAATGTAAGAGTAGAGTGCCATTGAACACTGTTCTGAACTGTTTTTATTACCGTACATTTGAACTAATACGAGTAAGTTTAGGTACTACGTCACAGTGTTTCCAATAACACGCAGGAGATTCAATCCTGAAACTGGTGTTTCAGGATAAAAGATAGGAAAGTATAGGTATACTTTCGTCTATTTCAGGGGGAAGTGCCAGGGTACCCCGTGAAATTCAAACTTTGATAAATGATAAATGATTTTATCTGTAAATAGGTTTGTACAAACACTTTTACACGTCAATCATATTTTTAAAAACGAGATGAGGTCGGCGTTTCCTAACTGACTACTCTGAGAAGAAAGGCCGAAACAAACTCAGAGGTCACAGTCTCTTTTAAAGTCCAGACATAATCTTGGTCAGATCATGTGGAGACCATGTAGATTGATGTCTGAAATGGTCTTTTGAGGAAAGAACCACACAGATTGAGTGGCCCTGTCCAGTCAGTGCACGCATTTGTCAGTAATCATGCAGCTCAACTCAAACTTAAGGAGCTCAACGATTCGACGAACAATACCAAAGAAAGGACATTTGGGTGGGTCGCATAAATTACTCAAACTGCTAGACCATGACTAAAACTATCTGAGAAAATAAATAAAGGCAAAAAAAAATTAACCCACATAGTCTTCACATTCACAGTCATTAAAATAATATAATACTTTACAAAGTAAATATTCATGTCACTGTATATGTAAAATTTATCAATGTCAATGTGTATATAAAAATCCAGAAATAGTCTTGGTCAGATCATTTTGAGGACCATGTAGATTGGTGTCTGAAATGGTCTTTTGAGGAAAGAACCACACAAATTTGAGTGGACCTGTCCAGTCAGTGCACGCATTTGTCATTAATCATGCTGCTCAATTCAAACTTAGGGAGCTCAACGATTCGACGAACAATACCAAAGAAAGGACATTTGGGTAGGCCGCATAAATTACTCAAACTGCCAGACCATGATTAAAACGGAAACAATGACCCGCATAGTCCTCACATTCACAATAAATAAAATAATATAATACTTTACACAGTAAATAGTAAATGTTCACGTCATTGTTTAAGTAAATAGATATTTAGAAAAAATGAAGTGTAAAATCGCAAAATAAAATAAAACAACATTCGCAGTCTAAACTTATTGGAGCAGCTCAATCCCAAGCATTTTTGTCCTCAATAAAGTCATTTACAGTATAATAGGCTTTTTGGCATAGTTTACGCTTTATAAAAGATTTGAATTTATTTAGGCTTAGTTCTTGAATGTGGCTAGGAAGTTTATTATAAAAACGTATACATTGGCATCTAAACGAGCCACCTATTTTCTTGAGCCTTGATGAAGGAACAACAAATTTGTGTTTGTTCCTAGTATTTACGTTATGGATATCACTGTATTTGTATCTGTATTTGTTACAGACCTATAGCGTTAATACCTATCTTCTCGAAAATTTATGAGAAAGTTATATATACATCGTTGTACTCTTTTCTTGAAACCAAGAACGTTCTTGCCCGCGAACAATACGGCCTTCGTAAAAGTCAATCAATAAATAATGCGATTTATAATTTCATATATACAGTAATGACCAATTTAGATAAAAGTAAACCAGCTGTAGCCATGTACTTAGACATGTCAAAAGCTTTCGACCACGTTCGTCATGACATTTTGCTCCAAAAATTAAATGAGTATGGTGTTAGGGGTAATGTTAATAATCTAATAAAATCCTATTTAAGCGATAGACACTAAGCTACTCAAATAAATAGAGTATGCCCAATATCGAAGGAAGAAAAAGTATACGAATCTCAGTTCACTAATGTCCGTTTTGGGGTACCACAAGGTAGCGTATTGGGCCCATTACTCTTTATTGTATATATTAATGATTTACCATCCATAACGCACCATCAGATGACGCTTTTTGCTGACGACAGCACAGTTCTGTTTGATGGTGATAATTTGCACTCTAGCATTAATGCGGAGATTGATATGTTTTTAACTAATGCAACTGAATGGCTATCATCTAATAATTTAAACATAAATCTGTCAAAAACAAAAATTATGAAATTTAGACAAAATTTTCTAGCATCGCCAAATTTAAACATAACATTCAAAGATACAAATATTGAAGAAATAGATGAAATAAAGTTTTTGGGGCTACATATTGACAGAAGACTTAACTGGAAAAATCACATAGATTATGTCTGTAAACGCTTAAATCAACAGTCATATGCCCTTTATAAATTAAGTAAAATAGCAGACAAATCTGCTGTTCTTAGTGCGTATCATGGTTATGTCTCTTCCATTTTGAGGTACGGTCTTATGTTCTGGGGCAATTCGACCAACAAAGACCTAGCTTTTAAGGCGCAAAAGCGGTGTATCCGATCAATCGTAAACATTGATTCAACGGACACCTGTGTTCCACATTTTAAGAAACTAAAAATACTACCACTTCCCTGTATGTTTATTTACGAATGTGCCATTTTCGCTAAATTAAATATTCACCGTTTCAAATTTAGTAATAGAGCCAGACATAAAGACAAAATGACACGTGAACCCCACAAAACTGCTCTTTTCCGCAAAAGTGTTTTTTATCTAATACCTGACATATATAATAAACTGCCAAAGACAATTAGAGATTTGGATTTGCATAATTAAAAAAAGAAATTATTTCAATTGTTATTAGACAAATGTTACTACACTCTAAAGGATTATCTCGATGATGTCATTTAACTTTTATTGTTCCCCTGATGAGTAAAATGTGTATACTTTTTAATTTGTATTATTTAATTCTAACTGAATTTATAATTTATGTCTCGTTATTTTAATTGCTGCCTTGACATGTAAAAATCTTCGTTAATTCTAAAGTGCTGCATATTTAAATTGTTATTTCAATTTTCTATTTGATTGTGCTGTGTTTATGTTATAAAATGTTACCTACCTTAAAATTATTGTACGCCATTATGGCGGGTCATAGCTGTGTACAATTTCGGAAACATGTAACAACTTATTGCTTACCTATGTACCACAATAAAGAATATTTGTATTTGTATTTTTTAAATAGATTAATATTCTTATGTGCATACAAAAGATTATCATAAATGTACAGAGAAGGCACAGTCATTATATTAATCTCTTTAAATTTGTCTCTGAGGGAGTGTCTGGGTCTTAATTTATAAATGGAACGAATTGCCCTTTTTTGTAAAATAAAAATTGTCTTTCTTGTGTTTTTTGCAATTTACAGGTCAGTGTCAGATTGAATGTTGAACAAAATATGATTCGCGACCGTAACAAGTAAGTATTTACAGAAACATAAACATTAAAATCATCAATGAAACCCTATAAATTCATATAACTTCATTAAATGTCTATTTCATGAAATATCAATCAATAGAGTCAATCATATTTTGTTCAGCATGCAACCTGATATTAACCAGCCGATCGATTCTGTAAAAATCTCACCGTTATAACTTAGGTGAATTGAGCGTGAAGTGAGCTATCAATAGGGGCGATCCCTAACAGCAGGTGGAATGACAGCTGTACAATGCAGCAGTGAGATTTTTACAGAATAGCACTGCTGCAAATTGCATAAAACGTTAGAAAATTTGAATTTCGCACTAACCTGCAAACTGCAAAAAACGTTAGAAAATTTGAATTTCGCGGACTAACCCTGGCGCTTCTCTTAAGTTAAAAGAAGTTTATGAATACCTAAAGATTATTTAATATTTCTTTGCACGTCACCTAGATCATAATTTTACACCCGTATGAATATAATTTATACTTATTTACTCAGGAAACCCACACGAGACAATAAATGCTATTCTCAGAAGGGCGACACCTGGAGCGACGGTTGACATTTAGACACGAGTTAGTATTCTCTCTATTTTGAACTATTTATAACGTGGCATTTCAATACATAAATGTAATAGTTGGAAGACGCGTGTGCCTTCCTTGTGTATCACTTCGAAGAACGATAACTATTACCTATATAAATTTATTCATGTCTTGTAAACTATTATCCGTCTAATAGGTCACTCATCATCTGCCTAGCCTTTTCCCAACTATGTTGGGGTCGGCTTCCAGTCTAACCGGATGCAGCTGAATACCAGTATTTTACATGGAGCGACTGCCTATCTGACCTCCACAACCCAGTTACTGGGTAATACGAATTACGTTTCGAAGCCCAAAAGTTTGACAACCAGTCTTACCAAGGGGCATTGTATTACCAAGTAACTGGGTTGGGAGGTCAGATAGTGTAACGTTACAATTAGTCGGTAGGACTATTTCTAACGTTACAGTTTGGCCCCACGTTGGGCGCCAAACTATTACATTACATGTAAATAGTCCTCCCGACTATTTGTAACTTACAATAGACAGTCACTCCGTGTAAAATACTAGTATCCCTGCATGCGGTTCGAATGGAAGACGACCGCGAACATAGCAAAAAGAAAAAAGTTGTTGGGAAAGGGATAGGCAGATGTTTTCTCATTTAGGAGAAGGAGCGCTAGCAATGAACTCAGTAGCCTGAGGAAGATAAAATAGCCTGAATAAAGATGATACCTACTTGAAAAAGCTAACGTAACTACTAATATCAGCACGATAGTTAAATTTCGCCAGAAATGAGGTCTCAATTTCATCGTTATTATCCCATCACGCCTTTCTTTTGATCACCCCAGACACCCGTCAACCTAAATTATTGTCAAGAATGAACCCATCAAAATTATACACAATAAAGAAAGAAAATTAAAATTTAAAATAAAAGAAAATATTAGTTGAATTTTTCCCGGAAGCTTTTCTCCACTGTCAATCCCATCTGACGATGACGTCACTCGAGCATTGCCCTGTGGTTCATTCGCCCAGTCTAGGTTCAGTCTTTGTCTAAAATCTGAATGTTTGTAGCCTAAATTGTAGCTGTACCGTGACACAGGGGTATTGAATGTCGTCTACTTGTTTGATTGACAGTGATGTGACTGATTTTTAATTTATCCCAACACGAATGGTCGTTGACCAAAACATCTACTTTAAAAAATTCTTAGAATATTTTACATCCATTAAACTGGGTCTAGAAGTATTGAAAACTTGCACAAGTTTTCTTTATTTATCGAAAATGAGCACTGCAATCTACTTAGCCTTTTCCCAACTATGTTGGGGTCAGCTTCCAGTCTAACCGGAAGCAGCTGAATAGGTACCAGTATGTTACATGGAGCGACTGCCTATCTGACCCCCACAACCCAGTTACTGGGTAATACGACTATATAATAAGTGTTTAGTATAAGTGTTTTGTACCTATTGTTTATTAGAGTTTAAGTAGTACACAAGTTAGGGTTTATACCTACCCACGTGCACATTAGGTTCACATTGTGCATTGTAAATATTCGTATGCCGCTATCAGGTTATTATAATAAATTACGCTTGCCGCCGTTGGTCCGATCGATCCGTTCGGTTATTATTACTTGGCCTGCATAAACATACAATATTGACTACCCAGTGGTAAAATAGAATTATGTTGAATTGTGACCAGACAAATAACGAGAGCCTTACTTGCTGTGCACATGGACCGCTACGGCTATAAATGAGGAAAACCATTGTCATATTCACCAAGCTTTGCAAACGAGTTGAAAATTCCGTCTATGAAGCCAGAAAAAACACTACCTACGTATCTATCCTGTAATGCTATTCTGTAAAAATCTCACCGTGAAAACTTAGGTGAAGTGAGCTTAAAGTGAGTTGTCACTAGTGTCAGTCCCTAGCATCAGGTGGAATGACAGCTCACTTTAAACTCACTTCACCTAAGTTTTCATGGTGAGATTTTTACAGAATAGCACCGCTGATGCAAACAACACGATCGCGCACACAGTTGATTGACCCTTAAAATACTAGATTAAATGTTTAAATAGACAGAATGACAGGATTACCTCTTTCAACATCTTGTTAAACGACACACAAATATTACAAGAGAACTTCAGAAATTCAAGATAAACAGTTTTCGTCCACATTTTATTACATATTTACATACCTATCTATAAAGCGTACGTTTATTTTTACAAGCCATACTTTATTCTGAAGAGATTATTGCGATAATCATTCGGAACATTTGTTACTTTTGTATTCTAAATGATTGTACTCGATTCTTGGAAGAAATGGCGGGAAAACGAAGTAGGTAACCTTATTCGTGTCGTGGAAACTAATGCATGGATATGTCATCCGAATCATATCGGAGGAATCTGTGCCTCATTTGTTTAGAGTTCTTAAAAAGTTATTTTAAATGATTTGTTGGCTATTTCTCAGACGGTGTACCTACTTGAAGCTATAGTAAGATTTTTTTATATTATTAAAATGTTTTATAGCTATTTTATTATTTTGTTAAGGTCGTATTAGTGTTTTCAAGCAATAATGACTACATTTTAATCATTAATAAAATGATTTTGATTATTTTATTTTGCCGTTCTCAATTATACTTATTTTTGAACGAAGCAGCATCGTTAAATTCATTCCGCAATCTTTAGGTTCATTTTAAACCAGTAAAACCTAAAACACTGTTGTGACTATCAAACCCCGAGGTGACATTTACGCCGATCGTAAAAATGTAAAAACATTGCTCTGCAAGAAATACCTAGGTACCTACCAAGTATCTCTAAATTCTTAAAAAATAACAATCCTTACAAAGTCGTCTTGATGCTACTTCTCCCACTTTGCTGAATGTATTTATCCAACATAAATCGCAATGAATCAATTCTCAATTTCTTGTAAGTAATTTGTTAGCATTTCATTGTGCTTTTGTGTGTTGTGCTGTATTTTGTGTGCATTAAATGAAATGAAAAGATTAAGGTACAGAAATGAAGAAATTAGAAAACCAAATCGGAGAAGAAGTTGTGGATTGTTTGCACCCTAGATACTCTATTGTTTGACTGCCCCATTGGTCCCGTGGTTGCAAGCGCGACTGCTGGGCGTGGGGTCCTGGGTTCGATTCCCGGGTCGGACAAAGTGTTATTGAGTTTTTCCATTAGGAATTTCTTAGCAGCAGTCCGAAGTTTGGAAGTTGGCGGTTTAATACCCCCGTGCCGCGGAAAGCAGGTATAGCCGTTGGTCCTGCGCCTGATCTCTCTCCGGTCGTGTCGGATTGCCGTCCCATCGGACTATGAGAGTAAAGGAACAGAGAGTGCACCTGTGTCTGCGCACACACTTGTGCACTATAATATCTCATGCGTACATGGCTAATCTCCGTTGAGATTGGCAAGCGTGATCGAAATCGGTCGCGGAGGATATTATTTACTCTATTGTAAACTCGGAATTTAGAAGGTTGGTTCATTTGCCGTGCGTTACAGTTACTTAGTTCCACTATCCCTGTGCTGGCGAAGAGGATAATAACGACGAGTCCCTTCATATTTTCTCCTTTTGCGCTCAGTTTTGGACTAACATACTCGTAGGTGTTTATGTCCCGTATTACAGAACATCACTCAATACTCAAGCATTACTTAAAACTCAACCAATCAAATGGCTTGAATCTAGTTTTAAGTATTGCTTGAGTATTGAGTGACGTTCTGTAATACGGGGCCTATATATGCATATTACCATTTTGGCCTGGACACGGGGCCAAAGGCCTGTTTCTATATTTTTTTAAAGTCCGATTATCTTCAAATAATAGTAGAATAAGGGCTGATTTTTCTAACGCCAGATAATTTTATCGGAGGAATAATTTTGAATTTTTGACAGTTCTTCCATACATAAAATGTCAGCTATCAATTTAATTTCACGAATAAAAATTATCTGGCGATTGAAAAATATCAGCCCTAAGATAATCATTTTACGTTAATTAAAGAACATTAATGCTTTAGTTTTTTTTAAGGTTTTTTCAAGGGTTAGGTAACTATTATCGTGACAAGCCGAGGCATAGCATTCAAAACACGTCAATTTACGTCAGGCGCTGACTAATTTGACAGGAATAAACTAATATTTATCTTCTGTCCTTTTCTTAATGGAATAGAAAGAAAAAGATGCACTGAACTTAAATTTAGTTTAATTTGTGAACAACAGAATCGGGGCCATTATCATACTTTCAAATATATCAAAGAAGATAAACATAAAAGAGTTTTTAATAAAACAGTACTAATCTATTACATGTCGAATTATTTCGGCTATCCCGATCTATCTTAGCGGTGGAATATCGCCAACTCGCTATATATCATAATTTTTGTATGAATGCCTTGATGTGTAGGTACTTAAGTAGGTCGTACATGTTTTGCAAAATGGATTCAGAGTAAAAGATGTATATTTTAATGAGATTGTTAGTAATAATGGAGTAATAATAGGGAATGTTTCATCGTAACAGCTTTTGTTTCTTTGAATCTGGCTTAGGTTAGACTTATATATAACAAGAACATCAAAAGAAATGTCTAACGATTTATTTATACTTAATTATAATTTTATTGTACAGTGAGAATCACGATGTGGGTACCCCCCTTGAAAGCACCTACGTTCGAACCCGTGATGGCCGCATCTATCAGTTTTGTATTTTATTGTAATACTAGCTTTTGCCAGCGACTTCGTCCGCGTGGAATAATGACTTCCGGAAATTGAGGCACTAACTCTCATAGAGTTTAACGGATGTGCTCTTTCTTCTGCCGATTCTTGAGAACGCGTATTTCTCATTCAACGCGTTTTTCAAGACAATAGCGGGCGGACGCTGGCGTCCGCTTGGGGCTTGAATAACTAAAAATATATAACGACGTCTAATATATAAAATAATATATAATAAAACCTACTTCACTTAAAACTAAATACCTATAACTACTATAATTAATAATACCTATACCTATAATTAATAAAAGTACCTACGCTTTTACCTACTTAATATAAATGATAAATGATAAATGATTTTATTTCTGTAAGTAGGTTTGTACAAACACTTTTACATGTCAATCATATTTTTTAAAACGAGATGAGGTCGGCGTTTCCTAACTGACTACTCTGAGAAGAAAGGCCGAAACAAACTCAGAGGTCACAGTCTCTTTTAAAGTCCAGACATAATCTTGGTCAGATCATGTGGAGACCATGTAGATTAGTGTCTGAAATGGTCTTTTGAGGAAAGAACCACACCGATTGAGTGGACCTGTCCAGTCAGTGCACGCATTTGTCAGTAATCATGCAGCTCAACTCAAACTTAAGGAGCTCAACGATTCGACGAACAATACCAAAGAAAGGACATTTGAGTGGGTCGCATAAATTACTCAAACCGCCAGACCATGACTAAAAGTATCTGAGAAAATAAAAAAAAAAAGGCAAAAAAAAAAAAATAATAACCCACATAGTCTTCACATTCACAGTCATTAAAATAATATAATACTTTACAAAGTAAATATTCATGTCACTGTATATGTAAAATTTATCAATGTCAATGTGTATATAAAAATCCAGAAATAGTCTTGGTCAGATCATTTTGAGGACCATGTA
The DNA here is from genome assembly GCA_949316385.1 of Globia sparganii. NCBI lineage: Eukaryota > Metazoa > Arthropoda > Insecta > Lepidoptera > Noctuidae > Globia > Globia sparganii. The sequence continues at coordinate 25,427,391 of OX438653.1, read as the reverse complement.
GATTGGTGTCTGAAATGGTCTTTTGAGGAAAGAACCACACAAATTTGAGTGGACCTGTCCAGTCAGTGCACGCATTTGTCAGTAATCATGCTGCTCAACTCAAACTTAGGGAGCTCAGCGATTCGACGAACAATACCAAAGAAAGGACATTTGGGTAGGCCGCATAAATTACTCAAACCGCCAGACCATGATTAAAACGGAAACAATGACCCACATAGTCCTCACATTCACAATAAATAAAATAATATAATACTTTACACAGTAAATAGTAAATGTTCATGTCATTCTTTATGTAAATAGATATTAAGAAAAAAAAAGAAGTGTAAAATCGCAAAATAAAATAAAACAACATTCGCAGTCTAAACTTATTGGAGCAGCTCAATCCCAAGCCTTTTTGTCCTCAATAAAGTCATTTACAGTATAATAGGCTTTTTGGCATAGTTTACGCTTTATAAAAGATTTGAATTTATTTAGGCTTAGTTCTTGAATGTGACTAGGAAGTTTATTATAAAAACGTATACATTGGCATCTAAACGAGCCACCTATTTTTTTGAGCCTTGATGAAGGAACAACAAATTTGTGTTTGTTCCTAGTATTTATGTTATGGATATCACTGTATTTTTTAAATAGATTAATATTTTTATGTGCATACAAAAGATTATCATAAATGTACTGAGAAGGCACAGTCATTATATTTATCTCTTTAAATTTGTCTCTGAGGGAGTGTCTGGGACTTAATTTATAAATGGAACGAATTGCCCTTTTTTGTAAAATAAAAATTGTCTGAATATCGGCGGCATTTCCCCACAACAGAATACCGTACGACATCACACTATGAAAATAACTAAAGTAAACCAAACGGGCTGTCTCTAAATCAGTTAAATCACGAATTTTCCTAACGGCGTATGCTGCAGAGCTAAGCTTTTTTGACATTTTATCTATATGGGGGCCCCATTGAAGCTTGGCATCCAATGTTATGCCTAAGAATACTGTGATATCTTCGGGTTTTAACTCTTCATCCTTTATGAGAACACTAGTTTCGACTTGTCTAACATGGGGTATCGTAAACTTAATACATTTGGTTTTTTTTTCGTTAAGTAGTAGGTTATTAACATTAAACCAGTCAACTACTTTTGCGAGGGCGCTATTTACATTGTCAGTAACCAGCTGCTGACGTTTAAGTTTAAATACAAGTGAAGTGTCATCTGCAAACAACACTATATCATGATTATCCTTTATGAGGTAAGGCAAGTCATTAATATAAATAATAAATAGAAATGGGCCAAGAATTGAGCCCTGGGGGACCCCCATTCTTACTACAGATCCGGGTGATCTTTTTCCGTTAACATCAACCCTCTGAATCCTATCACTTAAGTAAGAAGTAAGAAGATCCAGGGAGGCGTTACGGATTCCGTAGTGGTGCAGTTTCCTGATTAATGTTTCATGATGAACACAATCGAATGCCTTGGACAAATCGCAAAAGATGCCCAACGCATCGCATTTGTCCTCCCAGGCATTATAAATATGTCCTAAAAGTTCAACTCCGGCATCGGTAGTCGAACGACCCCTTGTGAAACCGAACTGTTTGTTATGCAGTAATTTATTTTTATTAAAAAATCTTTGCATTTGGTTTAAAATAAGTTTTTCAAAAATTTTACTAAAGGTAGGTAGTACTGAAATGGGTCTATAGTTAGTAGGGTCTGATGTACTACCCGATTTAAACAATGGTATTATTTTACTGTTTTTCATAAGATCAGGAAACTCACCACGGTCGATACAATTATTAAATATAACAGCTAAAGTAGGTGCTACAATGTTTATAATCGACTTAACAACATCCACAGAATTACCCCAAAGATCTGCGGTCTTTTTAACATTTAATGTGTGAAAGGTTTTAATTATATCTTTACAGGTGACATATTCGAAGTGAAATTCAGAATCACAAACTGGAACATTTTCCTTAAGCAAAGACTCTGCAGCAGTGGGTGATGAGTTTAAAGATCTAGTAGTTGATACGGGAATCTCTGCAAAGAAATTTTCAAAGGCCGCGGCGACTTGAGAATCTGATTTAATTATATTGTCATTAATAGCAAGGCTGTAGTCACTACTTCGGTTGCATGACTTTCCCGTTTCGCTATTAATTACATTCCAAGTCATTTTAATAATGTTACTACTATTTTTAATTTTTGAACTCAAGTAACGTGACTTGGCTATACTACAAACTTTTTTAAATATTTTAGAATAATTTCTAACATATAAATTAAATTCAGCAGTGTTTATACAAATCCGTTCTTCATATAATTCATAAAGTCGTTTTCTACTTTTATGTATACCAATGGTGGCCCAGTCGCTGAAGGAAGCGTTACTATTAACCGATAATGTCTTTGGAATGAATGTATTATCAAATTGTGTGCAATACATATTAAAAAAATCATTAAATTGTTGATTAGGGTCATCATTAGTCAACAAAAGTGGTAATTTACTCAGAAGTTTAGTCTTAAATGTTTCCAAGCGTTTAGTTGTTTTTGGGTTTACAGTGATATCTTTTTTAGTAGCCTTTTTTTTGATATTAAAAAAAACTGAACATAAATTAACCAAAACTTACCTACTACTAACTAACTACTACTAACCTATTACTACTTCACCTAAAAAGAAATCCTGTTTTCCCAACATTTCCCTTCACTGCTCTGCTCCTATTGATCGTAGCGTGATTAAAAGTATACTATAACCTGCCCAGGAGTATGAAGAACAATTGTACCAAGTTTCGTTGAAATCCGTCGAGTGGTTTTTGTTTCTATAACGAACATACAGACAGACAGACAGACAGACAGACAAAAATTTTACTGATTGCATTTTTGGCGTCAGTAACGATCACTAATCACCCGATGATAGTTATTTTGGAAATATATTTCATGTACAGAATTGACCTCTCTACAGATTTATTATAAGTATAGATAGATTTTATCAAACAGTTTATACGTAAACAACAATGCACAAAAAATACATGCAATATTTCAATGGCGATGGTAACAGTTTAGTTTGTCTGAAGGTTGAGGATGTGACATATGAATCAGCTGATTCAAGTTCAATTCTGGCAGTATGATATAATCACGTTTTTGTTGTCGTCAAATTTTATCTTTCTCTAAGTCAGAATTATTTATGCAACTTTTTCTTTTATACATTGTTATAACCAGTAGGTTTATATTAAAATAAAAGAAATAATTATAATTTATTTGAGTAAAATTTATTATAAATTGAAAACTTAACTATATACCTAACTATTAGTATAGATAACTAACTGTAACTTTAAAAAAAGTTTGTATCGCTTCACAGAAAAACTTACAACAACTACTTATAATGGTTGACAATTTGCCTTTCAAACTAGTAGAATAAGAAAGAACAATCTTTGTTCTCAAGAAATTATCTATCATTTTATTTTTTTTTAACACAAACACGTATCGTATGCAAAAGGTGAATCAAAACTAGACTCATCAGACGGTAACTTCATTATAGATTAGTAAAATGTATGCATAACTACCCTCAATTAACAAACTATGCAGTATGCATTCTCTGCGAGCTCATCTAAATCGATTAGACAGAGACAGAATTATAACGCTAAGTAGATTGTTAATTCATTGTATTACTAACTACCTAACTGGCTCAGTTTGTAAGAGCTCGCGGTAATCAATGGATAACCAATGATTCGATGGTTCGAATCTCGTCCAGCACATGAGTACTTTTGTGTTATTCTTAAGGATGTATGCGTTTGAATTGCAAAGTTGTAGCAAAGTTAATTTTAATACAACTGGGGTACCCAATTGATGCAGCCCACTGTACACCAAATAAATACAAAAAAAAAAAAATACAATTATCACTACAACACTATGAATGGGCGGCCTTATCGCTTTCTGCAATCTCTCCCAGGCAACCTTGCACCCACCTACCTTACCTGGCCTCTCAAAAGACATTATCCATACTAATATTTTATATGCGAAAGTGTGTCTGTCTTCACGCTTAAACCGCTGCACCGATTTAGATGAAATTTGGTATATATGGCAAACTTTGGTAAATCGGTGATATGTAGTAATTCTGTGATAGTTTGTTCGTCCTTTATATAAAAGTTACTACATAATATATTTACTAAATTATCCGATTGGAAAATAAAATTTTGCAGTCAAATCATCAAAGTATCACTGATTAGCCAAGTTTTGCACTATGTAGTAACTTTGAAATAAAGAACGAACAAACTATCACAGAATTACTACATATCACCGATTAACCAAAGTTTACCCTAGTTTGAGTCCCGGGAAAGGACATAGGATATCTAGTTATCCTGATATTCCTATGGGATCGACACTTATGCGGGTGAAAGCGCGGGGCGCTGCTAGTTTGTACAGAGGCCAGCACATCAAGCTACCCAATCTGTCAAAATTTCCCAATTGAATATGAACCTTATTCCTTTGTAGTAAAGTTGAAAATCTATCAAAGAAATTTGACAGATTGGGGTAGCTTGATGTGTTGGCCTTTGTAAGTACATCTATAATTCTATACTAATATTATAAAGAGGAAATATTTGTATGTATGTTTGTAACGAATTGGCTCAAAAAGTACTAGACCGATTTTAAAAATTCTTTCACCATTTGAATGCTACATTATCACTGATTAATATAGGCTTTTTTAATTGCAAGAAAAAAATAAAATGTTTAAAAAATAAATTTCCACCACACGTGCGAAGCCGGGACAGACCGCTAGTATTTTTTAAATCTTAAGAAGATCGAGATAAACATTTAGATTTCTTGTGATGTCTATTCCATTCCTACCTCATAATACTCCTACCCTTATCCCAATTTATTAGCTGTCGGCGCAACATGTATTATTTTAAATAAAATTGGTCGTAAACGTTATTTTTAATTACTCGTAATCTCGGTAGTCACCCCCTTTTATAGCCACTCCATTCGTACCTACTAAACCAATATTTCTTTATTCAAGGATTTTTCCTGAATCCTAGCAATAAGTTACCCTGAAAGTCCAACGACCCATAGGCAATCGACGTCACCGTGTACGACGTTACAAGGCTGCTCAAACGCACCGGATGCAATGTTATGATGCAGAGTTTTACACAACTCCGCGCAGTCGGGCAACGCACGTATTTCTGGCACGCTATGACGTAACGTAAAAAGGTACTCATGATCTAAATACTATGACAGATGGATTATGAAATGACGGAGATGTTGAATGATGAAAGAACGCCCTGCGCATACGCATAGTTAACTACGTTAATCTGACTCTACTTGCTGTTTTATCTTTTAGCAAACTGAAATAAGGGTAGATACTAAAGAAGAGATTTTAATAAAACTTTATTTAAATAGTTTAAAACTTTGTTTATTAAAAGACAGAATAACGGTTTTATAAACACTGGCCTATTTTAAACTTGATTGATGACATGGTGTATGGTGAACAGATAAGCCAATCGCCAAGGTCTTAGTGGGAGTTACTGTCCGGTGCCCAAAGTGTTCCAGCACAGCTATTCATAACCATTAGACAGGCTTCCTACTCGAAATTGAAACATTTTAGGTTACCTGATTTGCCTAGACCCGGACCGCAAATGGCCGTCGGAAAAATAGTGGTGTCTATTTGGTTTAATCTGTCAAAATTTTCGGGTTTCGGATTTGTGCACAGCGTTTATAGGATTATTTGGATAACATTGATTGATGTTGGATTCGGCACGACAGCGTAACAAATGGTTGTGAATAGCTATGTTGATCTGTTTTAATATGTCTAGAAGACTCAGTAAAGCTCTGTCACTAAAATAGGATACGAAGAAAAACATTCAGGAAAAGTTTATTCAGGACACTGATTAATTTTTATATTAGGGAAGAGAAACATATTGGAGTAATCTTACTGCTCACCCACTCGACTGTAATGTGGAGCGGCACAAATAAAGTGTAAACAAATGTGTTATGTGATGAAAGCACTAATGTGGCTGCCGCGAGACCTAATTAGGTACAACACGCTGGCTGATCGGTACGAGTGGATTTAGGGTGCTGTCATCAATGACCTTGGTTTCAAAATTAAGTGGTCATTTCTGCGTATTGTTGTGACTTGTGGTATCATAAATTTTCGTTTCTTGCGAACATAGAGAGACCGTCGTTATTTAATTTAGATAAGTATCCGCACTACATTATAAACTAAACTCTTCTGTTGTATTGTGAACAATGAAAACAGTTTTGTCGGGCATCGTTTTATATGTATGGCTGCGATAAAAGTTTTATAAATAAACTAGCTGACCTCGCAAACGTCGTTTTGCAAAAAAAAAGAAATAGATAGTAGCAAATTCGATTCTCAGACCTACCCGATATGCACACAAAATTTCATACAAATCGGTCCAGCCGTTTCCGAGGAGTATGGTAACTAACACTGTGACACGAGAATTTTATATATTAGACTAGCTGACCCCGCAAACGTCGTTTTGCAAAAAAAAAAAAGATAGTAGCCGATTCTCAGACCTACCCGATATGCACACAAAATTTCATACAAATCGGTCCAGCCGTTTCAGAGGAGTATGGTAGGTAACTAACACTGTGACACGAGAATTTTATATATTAGATGATAAGCTAAGATTAGCTTATCTTCTCGGTTTAATTTCTGAAAGAGCGCATTAATTGAAGATCAAATAAAGATCAAGAAAAATATTTGCAAGATCGACTGGCCCACTATTTTTAGCAATAAATTAAATAGTTTGTAGATGTGAAAACAGCAAGCTGCTTCTGAAATCGAATACGAAGAGGCATTCGACACACATGAATAATCACTACGACCAAATACGGCAATTTAATCTGAGTTGACAGGTCTGCTGGAGTAGATAACCGTTTAATCTCCAAATTCTTAATATATACAATAATATAATAGGTACTTTAAACCCATTATGAGTAGCATAAAGTGTATAGCGATATTAACTCGATAAAAAAAATAAGACACAAAAACATGTTCATGAATTAGTTTAGATTTTAAATTCTAAACTAATTTGTGTGTAATGTGTATGTTGTCATTTTAATGTAAGCAACAAGGCAACATATTCGTAATACCCCAAAAACACAGTCTTTAATACAAAGTATTAGTATTGTCTGTATAATTATCATAATAACTGATATAAATGGATAACTAACAATTACAGATTAAAAAAATATTATTTCCAGAACTTGCACTGAGTGTAGTTCCACAAATTCGAACAGTTCCTCAATATCCGATATGGTCTAGTGGCTAGGATACCTGGCTCTCACCCAGGAGGCTCGGGTTCGATTCCCGGTATCGGAAGATTCTTTTTACACATTCTAAACATCATTTAGCTACTTTCGCGTTGCTAAAATTAGTTTTAATTACGTTGTTACTAGGTTGAGTTTAGATGGTTTTTATAGCTATTTATTTTAGGGGTTTTTATTGAAGTGAAACTTCTTTACGCACGCTTGACTTGGGGAGTAAGCTGGCGAACGCGTGACGTAAGCGTTACGAAAAGTGTGATCGGGCAAGGCGAACGGAAGTTAAGTGGGGGATATAAGCAAGAGACAGCAGTGCGCGCGCACATTTTCTTTCTCTCTTCCTCTCATAGCCAAATACGTTCCGTATATCTAAGCACACTGCAGGCTTATTGTCTGTATCACAGTGTAGGAGCAAGAGAGAGCAGTGCGCGCGCACATTTTCTTTCTCTCTTTCTCTTATAGCTAGTAAATGAAATATACATACAGATGGAGCGAAAGAAGTTTCACTTCAGTCCTGTGGTCATAAGCACACTCGTTTTTTTTTTTTTAATTTATTTGTCGATACATTCGTGACACCTACCAGCCCCGCGTGGTGGATTACAGCCCACTCCCTCTCACCGAGTCTCCGAGAGGAGGCCTGTGTACCGACAGTGGGAAAATTATAGGCTGATTGTGCTTATCTATATCTATACTAATATTATAAAGAGGAAAGATTTGTATGTATGTTTGTAACGAATTTGCTCAAAAAGTACTAGACCGATTTTAAAAATTCTTTCACCATTTGAATGCTACATTATCACTGATTAATATAGGCTTTTTTGATTGCAAGAAAAAATTAAATATTTGAAAAATAAATGTCCACCCGTGCGAAGCCGGGACAGGCCGCTAGTTCTTTATAATTGGAGCATGTTCTCTGACGCTTTTTCAAGCGAACTTGATTATTTATTAGGTAATCGATTTATCGTTTTCAAATGCTGATCCTCTTGGCCTCGTACAGGACTTTCTGTTTTTATTTTCATTTTATTGTTTTTTATGTTCTATGAGTGTGTTTAGTTTAGTTTGTGATATTCCTGTGCGAGTCACAATAAATACCTAAATTTTTGTTCTTGCTATATTTACCATTCTGAATTAATTAACTTTATTAGTCATTTTATTTTTTAAAGTTCAACAATATACAGTTTTGCGACGGATTCCGTTCGCGTGACCCAGTTTACACAAAAACTCGGCTAGATAATAAATATAAGGTGTTAAAAAAATAACCCTACAAACTTTAAGAGGTGCTTTAGACCTTCGAAATGAACAACTTCCACTATGGGACCAAGTCTGAAATCTCGAAAAAAAATATCAGCTGTTTAATACAAAAGTTCAATAGGTAGATAACCTACCTACTTGACCAAAACGTATCAAACAGCAGACTTTTATTTTCGTGATTTCAGTGTTGGTCCCATAGTGAAAGTTGTGCAGTTCGATGGTCTAAAGTACCTCTAAAAGGTGGTAGGGTTAATTTATTAACACTTTGTACATGGATTGAAACAAAAATCATCACAATTGGATAAGGGGTTTTTGCGGACCGACACAAAAAAAATGTTGTGTATTAAAATATGGAAGAATTATAAGTACCTCTGGAGTGAATAAGATATTGCCAACTAAAACAAAAGCGTCCATATATCACGGGTTTGTGAGTGAGTTTCGAAATCTTGTGGAGTGTGTAGACGCATCCCACTTTCGTTAATCCCTCAGGATAAAATATTATACGAAATAATTCAAGCTTGAAGGAAATAACGAGCACACACTGAATGCAAACGCAAAATATTAGTTTACGCCACAAGAGCTTTGTTTTATGGATATTTTTTGGCTGTTGAAGTTTTAATTTTCAGTTTTTTTTTGATAAACAACAGGCGATTGACATAAATAAAACTACGTACGCAATTATGATAATCCAACCAAAAGTTGGAACGAAGGTAAGTATCCTTGATGAAAAGTATTTTTATTCAACAAGTAGGTAAGATAAGACACCCGTTTCTAAATTTTTTACTTCTGATAATAATACTAGTTCTAGGTAATTTGTTTATGCACTTGTAATTGGCAAGAATCCGGATATGTCCAAACTGTCTGTCCGTTTCCACTGGACATGTAAATGTCTCGTCCACTTGTTTTTATGACAACTTATGATGTCCACTAAATGTTAAACTGAACTGTTTTCCGCTCGTGACATTTACGCCAATCATAAATATTTTGCCCCATTTCTGATTATTTGAGAAGAAGAATTAATTTGTTAGTAGGTAGGTAGGTCCTACAAAGTAAAGGAAAATTTTGATTTTGGCTAAAAACTAAGTTTTAGCACGTATGTTTAGATTCAGATTTACTATTTACACAACATTTTGTAGCATCTTCTTCGATTTACCATTTGTAAATACATAATATAAATAGCGCACTAATTAAAGTTTTTTTTTTATTGATTTTCCAAAAACAACTTAGTCCCCCTTAAAAAAAAAGCAAGCTAAAAAAAATTGTCAAATGCAAAAGTGAACGACTCTTAACGCTCATTGGATCGTATACAAAAACCACAGATATAGATATTATATTAGTTAGTTTTTTATTAATTATAATTAAACTACTTTGAATAAAAGAGCCATTTTCAATAGGGTTCCTCCTATGGGTGAAACTAATCTATTAAAAATTGACTCAATTGATTTTTTTGCAAGCTACAATGTTTTCAGGTTTCACATTTGATTGACGGGATTTTTTTTTTTGAAATTTCTACTGCGTTAAATACATTTTTGAAAAGTACAGAATTAATCTCCATTAAATTACCTATACAATGGCATATAGATTACTCGTAAGTAGGTTCTGTGTACTAGCAGGTGTATAACAATAGATACAGTTGCAGAAAAGCGGCAAAACAAAATTTCGATCGTAAAGCACTATAATACTCCGCATTATGAGTCGTGCAATAGCGGAATTGTACTAGAAATTGCACATTACCCAAATATAGTATGTAACAAAAATAAAGAAAACACATCAAAAATGTAAATCGGAAATCCTAATTAAACTTTTTCAATTAGCCTACTGTTTATGAAACACCATTCCGTTATAAATAACACATCAATTTTCGTCCCACATTCGTCTTCTACTCAACTCATTTGGGTTCATGGCACAGGGTTAAGAAAATAACCTCTAAACACGATCCCACGTAATGGTCATCAAAAGAAACTAGCAATAAATCTTTTCCAAAGATAACTTATAATAAACTGAAACGGAAAACGTGTGCTAGTATGCTGATTTCTAGGTTATGTTGATCGAAATCAGTTTTTAGATTTTAGTATGTTCACTTGCTTTTATTGAGTGAATTAGATCTGTTTGATTTTGATTTAATATTATTTTCATGACTTGTTTGTGACATACTTCTTTTACCACGATATTTATGATTCGACAGCCTTTTCCTAATCGCCTTTTTGTGTTGTTTTTCTATACTGTGCAATTCACTGTCGTTTCAGTCCAACTTATGCTTTGAAACATATTATAATGGAAAGATATGCTACTTTCATACTGAGCGACGTTTTGTGTTGTTGGGATAGTGGTTTTAACTACGACTGCGACAGATAATACGGAACGTATGACATAGAAAGAGATAGCAATCTGTAGTGTGTTACGCTTGAAGTATGTCGACTAAACGAAATTACAACAATTGTCTGAATTTGACTGCAACAATTTGCGCGCGCTAGTGCCATATCTACCTTTTTATTTTATACAATATCATTGCTTTGAAAGCGGACAACGGTCACGCAATAAAGCTACCGTTAGGTACCTAGAGGAGCGTTTCCGTCATATTTATAACGGACATCATGAAAATCTGTCATTTTATTTATATTTATTATTCACAAAATCCATAGCTCTTTGAAATTTTATCTTTAAAATATATAAATTAGTCTTACAGCCAATTACGAATTTACAATTTAATAGCTATACATTACATGCCGCAGAAACAAGCTGAGAATGAAGTGAACTGCTAGTACCATCTAAGCATTGCTAAGTATACAGTGTGGATGAGTGTGTACAAGTGTGCATGAGGAGTTGTGAAGGGGTGTGTGAATATTCTATAGTAGTATGTGGTGACTGCCTGTATACTACCTTCTATTCAATTCAATTTAGTTTAGATTTTCATCAGTATTTGACATTAAGGTGTCAAAAATGCTCTGTATTGGAACATTACGAACGCATATAGGGCCACCGTTCTTCTTAATCTTAAATGCTGGTGAAAATGACAGATTTTCATGACGGCCGTTATAATAAATGACCGAATCGCTGTTCTAGAAAACTGTAGCTTAAGGGTCTACTCACGATCCTTTGCAGTTCATTCATAAGTATCTAAAGTTATTTTTAACCGATTGAATGCCGTAATTACAGCGCGTGGATCCACGGCACACGTAGCGTTAAATTCTAATCAAGAACTTATAGGAATCTAATATTAAACTAAATATAAAATACTTACTGAATATGCAAAGCAACTGTAAAATATCCGTGACGAAAGAACTAAACCACGACTAAACAGCTCTTTTATTAACCTACATTCACAAGCTACAGCAATTTATTCATGAACAGCCGATCGATTCTGTAAAAATCTCACCATGATAACTTAGGCGAAGTGAGCTGTCAATAGGGGCAATCCCTAACATGAGTTGGAATGACAGCTCACTTCACCTAAGTTTTCACGGTGAGATGGTTACAGAATCGCACTGCAGGGCCTGTCTCAACAAGGAAGCGTTCGCTCTGTTCAAAATCACGCGAGTTCTTGTACTGCACTGCACGTTTTTTCAAAACTAAAACGCATTTGAATCAATTACAGGTACTTTTGAATATTTGAGGCAGTATAAGAAACTAGGAGCCCATTCTATAGCGTAGTACGTTCCTATGGAGAAGAACGGGCAAGAAACATGGACGCTGTCGGCCTTATTACAAAACAAGGTTTATCTTTAAACCCAGGTTAAACCATCGACCCATTTTTATATTTCGAACTAATCCGACAAGTTAAAGTTTTTATTACAAAAACTGACATTAATCCCGAGGCTAAATTGTCAATTTTGCATTAAGAACTTTTCGTTCGTCGGAATAAAGTTTAAAATACACTACCTGTCTCACAGGTTTAGGCTAGGTCTAAAGTTAGAACTCGTTTTGTAATAAGATGATATACTTAAGTTTTTTTTTCTTTTTTATAACAGTCTAGCTTTTTCGATGCTCTTTAATCAGAACATGTAGAATTCACGCTAAACTTATTTTGCTAGAACTTTCGTCTTGTAGGCGGTTGGCCTCTTGCCCTATTTTTTGGAAAAAATATCGCTTTACTACTGTTTTGACTTTCATTTCCCCCTTTTTATAGCACCTGAAACATTCTGAAATCTTAAATTAAACTATATTTTATGTTAACTGCCTTCATATCAAATTGAGAGTGCTCTGTGTTTATCTGCAAGCAGTTGTTTTTTAGCGTTTATAGTTAACGTCCTCAAAATGATTTGTATAATGCTTTCCACAATGACTATAGTGTTGGCAAAGAAGATTAATTATCAATAGTAACATAAGGTTTCCAATAAAGTTAAAGATGTATTAACAAAAACTAAATGAAAGCACAAACTGTAATGTTCGTAAACGAGGTGCAAATCTAAACAAACCGAACGAAAATATGTTTAACATAACTACTTTAGAAAGAAGAAAATGAATATCAGGTACACATAATAAACTACACACCATCAGGGCTACCAGATCTGAGTTTAACAAAGCGATAAAAGATAACGATGCCATTATTCTGACGCGCTCTTTCGAAATCGCAAAACGTTACTGCGATTTAGTAGCCACTAGCCACCGTTCTAATATAAACAGGTGGCTTTGTTCGCTAAAGTTAGACTAAGTATTTCACAATGTTTTCAGTAGGTAAGTCATGTTCGAAACTCTGAGTTTACCATAAAAAGAGAATGAAAAGTATAATTTTGACTGGGAAGTGAATAATGTAGACTGTATATAGTTTTAATACCTAGTTAATATCATGAAAAATAGCAAAAATATAAAAAAATCTCTAGTATCAGCTATGACATGAGAAAACCCATCTATCAATACGCAACCCACAAATAAAAAACATAAGATTCAAAGTTAATACAAAATGAAAATTTTAGTCGCTTTAAACGACAGATTTTCATAATCAAATTCACTCGCAATAACAAAACGCATAAAGCAACAATCAAAACGAGAAAACAAACATCGAACTAGAAAGTCAAAACATCAGGAAATCACAACTGCAGTCAACAGCGACCTATATAAACAAAGGAAATAGGGCGAGACAACACGCGATGGGCTTCCAATTATAAACATGACATTCAAGATGTTGAACCGTCCAAAGTTGAAATTAGGCCTTCTCCAGCGATCCTAAATTAGACGCATAGGTGGACGGTAACTGGGGCAGACAATAAGAGAGTAGTGAAACTGTATATTACAGAACGTTTTGTCCACGAGTGGGTGTGCAAGCCATCTTAATAACGCTAATAATGTACCGGGAATATTTTAAGAGCGGCGACCACGCCAATTTTTAAAACCACTTTACGAAGACCTGTACCTTTTCCTTTGAAGTTTCATAACAATGAACTGTCAGTGGAGATTTTATACAAGTTGGCAGGCCGCCTGAAACTGGTGGCTGCTCACGTATCCGCGAAATGATTATGTAGTTACGGGTTTTTTTTCCTGAGTAGGAGGACGTTGACCTGATATGAAGTATCGAAATATTGAGATTATTTATCCAATACAAAAATGCATTTCATGTTTCGTTTAGTTTAAAGATTTACACACATGAGTTGTTTATGATACATTTAGCTTACAAAAGGAATGTCTGTGTTGTTTTAACCGTTGTTTTTGTAGGTCGAATAGAGCTCCCAGCAGTGGTTCAAGTAAGGGGTTATTGACACGATACTAGGCATTTTCCTAGTAAAGCTATTAACGCTTCACTTTATGTTGATAGTAGAGATTCGGGAATATCCAATTCATAAACATGAGATCGAAAATATTTTGCAACCAACCCAAAGCGTCTTATCCTTTTATAGGTCTCCCAAATCTTTACGATTGTAGAAAATTCTAAGCAGCACGAACAAAATTGGGCAAATGGAACATTTAGTAGGAAGCAGACGCTGGCAAGTAGCCAGATCATCACTATGATATCTAAGACATTACTATAAAATTATGACAAGTAGATACAGATAAAGATTTCTTATTCACCTTGGTAGAGAAACATCGAAGAAATGATGAAAACGTATCGACTTGAGTGAAGTGTTGTTTTAATATGATTGAGTTTATAAATTTTGCAATGAAAACAATATTTGAAGAAATAACCAAATTCTGTATATTGGAGCACGATTGTGTGCACTTGAGTGTTTATTCATAAACGTTGGTTAAAATTGAGATACGGTTAAATGACGAAAAATATGGTTAAGCAGACATTAATCATTACTTAAAGTAACTAGAAGTGGTTGTGTCGGCCCTTTAGCTACTCATTGAAATCGTTGAATAATGGAAGGTGGTACCTATATGTCACAATCAATGGTATGGCATGTTGATTACATTTATGAGGGCTCGCCAACGCACCTGGCTGGTGCTTTCACAAGACGATGCCCAGACTACTATATCTTGTTGATCGAAGACTATATTAAATTCTTCTTTAGTGCTATCAATTTCTCGTCACTTAGAGGCGTATACCCAATCTTAAGATAACTTTTCTATAGGGAGTAAAAATTGCGGTTCGTCAGCTTTTGTATAGAAAATATGTCGAAGTTATCCGAAGAGTACCTAAATAGATATGGCATCTATTTTTTAATCTTCGTAAAACTTTTCTGACGATTTTAAAATCGGCCCTTATTCATGAATGTTGTCGCCAATCTAGTGTTAAAGATAAACAAAATGAGTGTCGCTAACTCCGAACTGTCTCAGCTCGAATCTGCAATGCGATTCAGTAACCATCTCACCGTGAAAACTTAGGTGAAGTGAGCGTGGAGTGAGCTGTCAGTGTAATCCTGATGCAAGGGATTGATACTCTTGACAGCTCACTCAAAGCTCACTTCACCTAACTTTTCACGGGGAGATTTTTACAGAATCGATCGGCTGCAGTGCTATTCTGTAAAAATCTCACCGTGAAAACTGAAGTGAAGTGAGCTGTCATTCTACCTGATGTCAGGGATTGTCTCCATTGATAGTTCACTTAACGCTCACTTCACCTATGTTATCACGGTGAGATTTTTACAGAATCGATCGGCTGTACATTTGAACATAAAAGTGACTAGGTATTTAGGTGGCTAATGAACCCTGCATTGCTCAAAAGGCATGTAAGTATATCAATCCTTTCCTCATTGGATCCAGGCGTTCCAGCCATTACGCACGAGGCGACCGACCGTCTGGTTTTCATCAGTTAACATTACGCAGTTTGTTGTGGGGAAAATACGCGTCTGTGTCTCTGCATTTAGTACTATAACATTAAAACTCTTTAAAACTGTGTCTGTAATCTATACTTAATATTATAAAGCTGAAGAGTTTGTTTGTTTGCTTGAACGCCAAATCTCAGGAACTACTGATCCGATTTGAAAAATTCTTTCAGTGTTAGATAGCCCATTTATCGAGAAAGGCTATAGGCTATATGTCATCACGCTAAGACCAATAGGAGCGGAGCAACAAAGAAGAATGTTTCAAAATCGGGGGATTTTTTTCCTATTGAGAGTTTCCGCTGTGTGCGCTGCGTAAACGGTTAAAGTTTTGCAGAAATCATAAATGATAAAATTGTTCCTAAATAGATCGCAATAGTACTCTTTACTTCTTAGAATGTAACAACACTACTTTGAATATCATCTACAATTTATTCAAATGTATATGCTAGAACTGATACTGTTCACATTTGCCACTGTTTTCTTTTGTGAATCTCTTCATGTTTGTTTTGATCGAGAACTGAATTGGTATGCAGTTTCGGATCTGTATCTATCTTCAGAAAATTTTGCAACTGCATCACAAAAAATCGAAGACGTGCGAGATCTACCAACCCGCATACTAACCACACTTATTCAGCTCTATTCAGCTTTTGTCCATAGAAAACAACTATTTTGCATGAGATGTGTACGCATCCCGTTCAGCCACGGAAAGCTGATTGATCAGATACACACAACCTACCCTTTGAAAGCTATTTACATTGACGTAGATAAACATCTAGGTGGGATTTGGTTTCATAGAAAAATAATTAGTTATCGTGATGGGATTAACAGAAGTAAACAAAAATTCAGGGGAATCAATTATGCGAATCTACTGCAGCCAAAGATAGACGGGTAGGTTGAAACAGCCACAACAGACAAACAGTTGTATAGATGCGAAGTTCTTGTTAAATAAAGCTGACCTTCCTATTTTTGAAGAAAATGAAGCTCAGCGCGCAAAAAAGCAACTTGTAGATGACACGAACATTAATATTGAACAATCTGCAAAACTTGTTAGCAATCAAATAAATGAGATCAAAGCTAGAAACTTAATTTTATATCTCAGTATTAGTTATTGGGGACAAACTATTAAAAACTGCATCTGGCATGGCCGGTCACGCTTGGATCTTGACCGATATACTGGAGTGGTAACTCGTGTTCTCATATTTTTATGTCAAACAGTTTGGAGCGGAAACTATTACTAGGTTGTCACCGATGGCTAGATGCTGCTTAGCGATATATAAATGGGTGGAGATTTGTGTTGGTATACATTAATTATTTTAAGATTATATCCTCTTACTTTGCTGTTCTCTATGTGGAATATAGTCCTATCGTCCCAATACCTATTTTTAGTCGTAAATCCACTCTGATATCGTTGTCAGCTGTTACCTTTGCCTTTATCTTAACCCTATCTTTGTTTGATAGATTACTACTGTTACTTGTATAGAATAGAATACTCTTTATTATGTACACCATAAATATTACTGATATAAATGTAGAAATTTTACAAGGGGTAACACAATGGGCGGTCTTAGCGCTAAAAGCGATCTTTGATGGATGGATTTAGAGAGAAAATAGAGAGAATACTGCAGATAGTCTGTGATGTACCATTTACATATATACAAAAAATGGTAATCCTTCTGAAAATGAGGATAGGATATAGATAGACGTTCAGTAATTTTCATGTTTTCCAACTTATGATAAATCTGTGTTTTCAGGGCAAGACCTCAATATTGAAAGCTTATAACGAGTGCAAATAATACGAACGGACAAACACAAACTTTTAAACTATACCTAATAGTTTTTATTAACATCCATTTCTTTTTCAACAAGTGAAAATACCCAAGAGACATCGCGCGTCTCCACTAAGCGAGCCTTTTCGCAAATCACGTATTTCGTAACAGCGAGTAATGAGGTCGCGAAGCTTTTAACCGCAGCACTAATATACATCATTGTTATGTAATAGCCGAGCTACGTTATGTACTGAATTATATACTGAAAAAACACACGTCCAGCTGTTAACACGGTCACGCCATGTGATTTGCTTTCGAGTGAATTTGGTTTGACATCTCTATGGAAACTTTCAGTGTGGTGGAAGGTAATGACGTTATTACTGTAGGTACCTATCTGATATTATGGGAACTAGTAGTGCTATTCTGTAAAGATCTCACTGTGAAAACTTAGGTGAAGTGAGCTGTCACTCCACCTGCCGATCGATTCTGTAAAAATCTCACCGTGATAACTTAGGTGAAGTGAGCGTGGAGTGAGGCTATCAATAGGGGTAATCCCTAGCATCAGGTGGAATGACAGCTCACTTCACCTTAGTTTTCACGGTGATACTTTTACAGAATAACACTGCTGATGTTAGGGACTAACCCTATTGATAGTTCACTTCACGCTCACTTCACCTAAGTTCACGGTGAGATTTTTACTGAATCGAACGGCTAGTAAAAATAGGTCTAATTCAAAAACAGAACCAAGGAATCTATAGTCTACTGTAGATTCGAATATTTTGGGTAAATAGTGAAAAGTAAGTAACCAACTATTCTTAAGTAAGTAACTATGCCAGTGTATTTGTGAGGAGGGACAGAAATCGTACATAGATCTTAGAGCATATTTTTGCTACACGTCTCTGGGTTTTTAGTGAACACAGTACCTACTTTTCTATTGGGTATCTGTGACGTCGCCAAAGATGGTGCCTATTCAATTCTGCTTCATATCCCTTTATATATATACTTATGCCATATTCTTACCTCCCTTCGTCGTCAGTCTTGGTGGTCACAGTCTTTCTGGAATCAGTTTTCCTGGGATGGTTCTTCTTGGGTCGTACGGCTATCTTGTGCTTGGCAGCGCTGGCGTCCAAGAGTTCAGAAGCCAGAGCCTTGATGTCCAGGTCAGGGTCCAGCCGGGGCTTCCTGGACGGGTAGGGATCATGTTATTGGATGAAATGGTGGTTAGTTTACACGCAAGAAGGGAGTCACATAAAGAGAGAGAAATGGAGCCAGTATTGTGTTGGATTGTTTTTATCTGCTTAAGAATTGTTTGGTATATTTGTTTGTAAAGTGTACCTTATTCATTCATCGTTGCAGCAATGTTTTTTCGTAGTATTTCTCTGAAGAAGTTTCATGATAATATCACTTGATAGTAAATGGTTTTCCGCTCTGTTTTCTTCATGCATTCCTATTTATTTTATAAATTTTATACTAGGTATAGAAAACCTATATTACTTCAGCTTATGCAAATTAAAAAAACGACTCCTATTTATATGTTTAAGTCTCCAATACTTTTTAACTTACAAAAACATGCCTACATGCTTACTCACATTAGCATCGTATCAAAGATTAGATTGTTTGTGCCTACGGTTATCTCATGTGTGAATAATTCGGAATTGTTTTTCCTCCATTTCTCTTAGCATTTATTATAACAACAATTATCTCCCACTACTTACAAGAAGGATGACTAGGCTACACAAGTACTCAGAATGACCCATAGGTACCGTGTGCATTTCATCAGCTGATTCACATACCCAAAAAATAAGAAGAAAAATCTTTCAGAACAGTTATTGTTCAGGAAAAATTCGATACGCATGCCAAATAAGTTTCAGGAACATTGTACCTTGGTCTCTGTATTTATTTGTTTGAGGTAGATAATAAATATTTAAACTTACTTTGAAATGTTCAGATGAAGTTTGGAAAATAAATCAAAATAGCATTGACTGGACGATGTATAGCATTGTATCTAGAAATCATTTTATTGCTTAGAAACTATGAGGTTTCTAGATTGCTCTACAGCATCTTATATCATATCAGCATGATTTCTACGAATAGAAAACCATTATTCATACAGTGTGCAATATCTGCTCCAGATAGGTATTAGGCCTTATTGAAAGATTTTGATAAGAATATACGACAGTCCGTATCTCAAATAGAAAACTAAAAGACTTATGTACGAGGAGATACCTACATGACACTAAGCTGACCTATCATTTTTAATTTGTCTAAGAAATTGTTATATTTATTTATTTATTTAAATTTTTCGCACAAAAAGGTACAAAGGCGGACTTAATGCCTTAGGCATTCTCTACCAGTCAACCAAGGGTGGTGAAGAGATTAGATGGCAGGAGCTTCAGTTGAGAGGAACAATGAAAAAAAAAAAAATGTGTGCGTGTACTAGTGTACACACGTAAGAAGTGAAACTTCTTTATTCTTGCCCCTACCACGGTTGGTTCAGACGAAGAGTACTTTCACTTTCAAAGATGTCGCGTAACGGAAAAAAAGTGACGCGTAACCGAAAAATGTGACGGTAAATTTTTTTCCAACGCCGATAAAGAAGTTTCACTTCAAAAAAACCTGCTAAAACTAGGTATTAGGTGTTTACACTAGGTAAACTAGGTACTTATTTTGTATCTATCAAGTTTCTGGTCAGAATTCGAAGACATGTGACATCTACGAACCCGCACTGGGCCCGCGTGGTAGAGTGGAGACCTGTGTCCCACCAGTGGGAATATTATAGGCTGATTGTGTTAAGTTGCTGGTTCATCCACAATACTTGTAAAAAAAAATTCCACCGCCTGCATGCTGGGTACAGGCTACAGTACACTACGTAGCTTTTTCCATATCCATGATTCTGCCGAATGACTCCAACTTCCCTTCACTATATCATTATATTATTCTTTCATCCGTTGGAAAATTTAAAGGTAAACCAGTTAAATTGTAATTTATCAGTTATTTCCTTGAAATCTGAAAAGTTTATTGCACTAAATCTTTACCGAGGCCAGTGTCACGGCGGGTTGTACCAACATCCTCAGATGCTCATAAAAGATTGTGATTGATGGCCGCTTTTTGACAAACAATACAGGCAATGTTTTACGATAAATAATGCCCATCTCGTGACAGGCAAGGTCGTGGCGTGTCGTCTCGTCTCAAAGCTCAGTTAAAAGTAATGTCTCCGTCATGAAGTAGTGGGACATTTCACTGTCAGGGTTCTGCTAGCTCAGGTTGCATCATGTGACCCTCACACTTTTTTGGCAGAAGAAATTGCGTGGTTAATTCGATATTTTTTGTATAAAGACTTGGCGTTTTCAAAAAAAATTAAATAACATCTGAAAAAAGTGAAGGAAAAGAGGAACTCAGGGATACGTACGTAGATAGCCACATCCTAACCAAAGCGATCGTTGGGCAAACACGCGACTGTCGCGTTCATTTTGTTCAGCTAACCCGAACTGCGGTTGCGCCGAAAAAAAAACGGAAAGCCCGCCTTCCCGTTTTCCAAACAAAAAGTGATCTATGAATGAGTCAATCACGAATTTCTCGCCTTCTTTTTCATAGTTTATATAAATTTGTGGGCGAAATACGTAAGCTGCTCCTAGTTTCAATATTCTATATTGTATTTGTTACCAGATGATCTTTGTTTTTCCTAAGATGCTCGCTCTAGTTAGTTCTTCATTGATGTTTTTATTAAGGGCGTAATAATGACACAGACGATCATCTCATCTTGACGAACATTGATCCGTAGCTATTTATAATGAACTCTTTTAAGATCGTTGTGCTGTCTTTAAATATATCGTCAATATAAAACATTTTCGTGAAAAATAATTTGTATTGTGATGCGAATAATCGATAGAAGACCAATCCCCGTAATTAAAAACGTTCATAATCTAGTCTCAATCTCATCTCAGCGACAATCAAAGTCAAAAACTTGTCTTAAAAATGTAGGGATTTTAGAAGTATTTTTACAGATTGAGACAGATCAGACTGTGAACGTTCTTAAAATTACGAAAATGGCCCCTCAGGATTTATTCCCTTTTCTTTGATTCCCTCGGCTAATTATTACAACTCTTAAAACAAATAAGGTAGGTTTGTTAGCAATTGGTCGAATCTTAATTCGTAGATCCTGTTTAGGCAGATGTATGAAACCTTCCAGCGGGATGTAGTGATGGCGATCAATGATGTCTTCAAGAAGCTGATTCCATTCCAACTATACAAACATTGTGTACAATATTTTAAATATCCTTGTCATTGAATGTAATTACCTACCACCTATCAAACACAAGACTAGTTATGAATATAGACCAACCAACTGGATCATGGGTTGTGGATAAACTATTAGTTCAATTGATAGCTAACGATTATCGAGTTTCATAACTTTCATAGTCTTTCTACATCTCTGTTTGAAAATCGTTTGTTTTATTTCAGCTCGTGTTTAATATAGACAGTTCTGAAGACGTGTAAAAGTAAAGAAAAAACCAAAAATCTTCCCTAACTAATTGGGCAAAAAATTGCGTTGACACTAATTTCATCATTAATCTTTTCAGTTTATTAGTCATCGTCTCCTGGCAAGTTTTCCTCCAGTTTCGGGGCAAAAGGTAGCTGACACATATTCATTTTAATTTCGTCTTCACGCCAGCTCACACGTCAAACAGTGTAAGCAGTCATTTAAGGCACAGCGCACATCCTAAGTTGGCGTGTGCGGTTATTTCGGGCTGACCCAGAAACGTTGTGACGTCAATACGGCACAGTTCGTAATGGGGTTAAGTCATAACTGTTGGTTCTGGATCACCTCCCCTTAATAAAATTGCACAATATAATATTAATTGAGGTTGTTTTAGTTTTAATAGGTACATTCTTTAGTAGCCATGTCTAGATAGGATTTATCTTAATGTATGGTTCTACGGTATAAGCATTACCTATACCATTTCTGATTAAGATAGTTTATTGTACCTTCACTCGACCTAGTAGTTTTTTTTTTTAAGTGTAGACTTTTTAAACTTCAAAATTACTTATGACAGTTCCCCGAAACGCCGTTGTTGCCGTTTAGGGTCGTATTGAGCCTTCGCTGAAATAGTCCAGGCAATCGACTAGACGGCAATTCTGGTAATTCAAAACGTTCAAAATCTAGTAGCAATCTCATCGCAGCGTCATCAATGTGAAATTAAATAGAGGTATTTTTGACAGATTGAGACTGAGATCAGACTGTGAACGTTCTTAAATTTACGAGAATTGCCCTTCTGGACATACCACCAAACCATAACACAGCATATTTAGACAACGAAATCACAAATAACTTCCTCTTCTGCGTCATCCTCATCTACCAGACCTTGTATGTTTGAAATTACAAAACCGAATCCTATAAATCAGTTGAACAGTAAATCAGAGTAGGTACTGGTAGATACTCAATCATGATAGAACCTTGTTCAGAGGAAGTTTACTAAGGTCAGTAAACGAGGACATGGTGTGTTTTCTTTGACTGATCCGGTTGGGTTAGGTTAGTTCCTCAATGGTCTACTAGCCTATCCACCTATTTATAAAACATTAAGGAATATATTGCTTTAGGTGTTGATAGATAGATATAGCCGAAAAAGTATTTCACAGACTTGTTTCTAGTGCTCCTGGCTTCGGAATTGACTTTTTATTCATTGAATGAATTAATTTTTATATTCCGTGTTATATACAATTCATACAACTGTCAAAGAATAATGTGATTTGAATATACGGACAATTTAAGTTGGTAGTCAAATTGCTTAAAAAAATATTTCTCTGACATTTTTCTTATTGAAAATGAGAGGTGCAAAAGCAACAGAACAGCATCTCTAGAATCTGATCCCAAGTGTACTCGTAACTAAGTGCCGAAGATGCCTCACTGCGATACCTCGCGGTCGAGGCTTAGCTCGCTACCTTGATGTCACTTCCACGTAGAACACACATGCTGAAGAATACGTCACTGCGGTACTCGCAGGCTGCTTCGGGGTGTGCCTCAATACCTGGCATGTGTATGCGTGTCAATCAGCACGCATTGGTTTTAAATGGAATTGTCATCAAGGAAGCGAGCTAAGCCGCGACAGCGAGGTAGGTATCGCAGTGAGGCATCTTCGGCATCTTCAGATATGGGTTGGGAAAGTCCCAAACTTCTTTTTCGTAATTGATTTTTTCTCTGTCTCCATATTTTTTGGTGAAATGGCTAACAAAAAAAATAACATATTGCTACCAAACTAAGAATAGATATTCTAATTCTTATGCAACCGTCTTACATGACAAATTAAAACGTAGCACTTAAAATGTTAATAAATAATCTTGGCAATTAATTTCCATGTAGACGCTAAACAAGTAGAACGTCAGAAAAACCATTACAGTGACGTGTTCAAAGCACCAAACTATTTGATTCGAGACTATAAAATGTAAGTGGCATTTGCCAACGTGTTACCTGGACTAGTGTTTGGCAGCCAGCCAGGACGCACTCTGCCTTAGTCTGACTTTGTCTGCGGTTTTTCCTTTAATTTCGTTAATATCCTCTTATTGTTAAATGTTTGATATCTATCTGTTTATTGCGACTGCTGGAATTTCCAGACAAAGAGTTCTCAGACAAGAAAAAGGTACTTAGTGTTTTTATTGTTTTGAAAAGATTATGGGTTCCTATAAATTTGAGACGTGCGTGCATGTCTGTAATGAAAACTTAGGTGGAATATAAAGTGCTGATTAAATTTCTACTCCACAATGTTTATAACGTTAGTATTATGGTATTTTTATAGATGAAGATAATAATATGAATCCATAAACTTATTTTCAAAACTAGGTGCGCCCCGCGGTTTCACTCGCATAAGACTCGACCCCGTGAGAATACCGAGATAAAAAGTATCTTATGTCCTAATCCAGGCCATGGTCTACCCATGTGCCAAATTTCATCAAAATCCGTTCGGCCATTTTAGCGCGAAAGCGTAACAAATAGTCATACAAAAAATCAAATCGTTTCTCTTTATAATATTAGTTTAGATGATATTCTTCAGTTCTACGTGACTCATTCCTACAGAAAATACTATATTACTCAGAAAAGTCACCCATAAATATTAGCTAGGAGACACGAACGGCGCTCTTGTGTTTCTATGACAACTAAGAATAATAATAAAATCATCTAAATATACTGAACTTTATTTATACTCTATCACAAGTGCTCAGTATCTTACCCCTAAATAATTATATATTAAGGTGCCATAATTATAATAAAATACTATTGCGACAACTTATGTGTTAAGTGTTATGTTCATATACAAAATATTTTCTTTTGGTTAAACTTGATAGAATCCAAGGACAATGTCTTTAAGACCTCATTAGACAAAATTATTTTTAATTTTACATTGGTTCATCGATTTATTATTCCACTCTTTGATACCATTGTAGATGGTAGAGTAATAACCACAGCTATTTATTACAAAATACATTACATTTGTCTAATTTATGTTAGTTTTAAATAGGACAACCATTTACCATCAAGTGAGCTTAGTTATCATAAACTGAAATCATAAAATCCAATAAAATACGTTGGCGTTCAATAAAATTCGTCGTGTGCAATGTTGATGTAGCCCGAACAGATTGACAAATATCTTATAGCACATGAACTAAATAAGAGTGATATTGGAATCATATTTACACATTGAAATTGTACACTAACCTACCTATATCAATTTATTTTAAAAAAGAAACTCCGAGAACTTTATTACTTTTATTACATAAGTTCCTAAATGATACACAAATGTTTAAACATATAACATATGAATGTGTAAAGCCATGTCGGCATAATGATACATAAGTTATCACAATACAGTAATATGTCGATCACAACATAAAATGATAAATACAACATAAGTGACGATATGCAAGCGAAGATTATATACAATGCAAAATGAGTCCGATCTTCTGTCTTCAGAATCAATGATAATACATTTTGTAGGTCGGAACGCTAAACACATAGTCCATGTATGGACCTCTGGTTTTGAAGAAATGATTCTCGTAACAATATACGCGGCCTCTGTACCTGCACCAATAATGTTTTCTTTTATTACGTCATCAGCGGTGAATGTGAATGCAGTGGATGGTGATTGTTTAGAGGTAGTGAATGAAATGGTTTTTTGTTGAGGCTTAGAATAATGATCATGATTTTTGGTTGAACTGTTAGAGACTAGGCAGCTGAGTGCATACTTTTGGCTACAGGTATACTTATTTTTCAATAAAGGATATGCAGTTTCCATCAGAAGCTTATTTAGGTTTCGATATAATAAAGTAAGTTCTGAAATGAGCTTCTGAACTGTAACCCAAATCTCGTGATGCAACAAGCTGTCCTTTAGATTAAACCCAGAAGTCGTTATTCAAAGGCGTCGAGATGATAATGGAGATTAATGTGTACAAACGTGAGAAGAAAAAACAAACGTGTAAATTAAGATATATATTATAGAGCGTTGCGCAAACGGCGGTGCAACGAACCCGCTGCTAAAATTATACAGTATCGAAGTCACAGGAGGAATGCTGGACGCATTGGAGCTATTAAAATGCATTCTTGACATTTATACTCCTTCCGCAACACATTTTCACTGGCGAATATGATACTGCCACTTCGAGCTGTCGGCTTTGGCTTGTTGTGTTTCACATGTGGAGTTTAAGTGTATCGTGTTACAGTTGTTACCGCAGTGAAAGTATCAGCCACTGACAGTAGCTTATGACTTGGAGGAGTAACATGTGGTGTTACAAGTATTTATAGATCGGGAGTATTAAAAGCATAATGTAGATCATCAGGGAACGAATGGTTTTGTGAGTTTATTAAAAACGAGGAGCACGCTTTGAAAATAAATGATGATGATAAATGATTATGACAGTTATTTAAAAAGGGTAAATCAATTATCACAATGATACATTGTTACAAACGCTTCGTCGTCCTGGAGTTATTTCAAGTTGGATGAATGTTAATTATGTGTTAGTATAGTGTGCAGAAACTATTTAATTAAATATTATTCTGGTAACCGAGTTTAGAGCTGGGGTAACGATCAGTTTCACATCGCGCGCATGTTCGTACAGTTTATTTACGAAATACATCAATGAGGGCACAGTTGTGCAAAGCTCATGCCAATAATACAGGGTGGAATCGAAGTCATGGGCATTATTTTAACCTAAGGCACTACTCACGATACTGATTGCATTAGGGCTATTAATACGCAAATCAAAAATATTATTAATGCAAGTAAGGAAAACCTTAAAAATGTAGTAAGTCAAATTGCACAAGGCTTATTATTGCAAATAAACACTTAAAGTAATTAAAACAAAATACTTTGTTAACGCCAATAATTGTTGAAATATCAAAATCTTAAAGCGCAGTTACAGCGCAAAGCGAAATGTAAACAAACATCACCTGCGCGCGCGCGGGTTTTTCCTTACAAGTAATAATAACAATGGGCTACAAGACATTCCGTCCGGCGGGATTCCCTGAACTCTCTCCGTCCCACTCCCTCACTCGCAAAAATACGAATATCACCCCCGCGCGGGGTATGCTTCCCGCCGCAACACGAAGTCACGAACCCGGAACCAGTGTCATAACGACTGCGCAGGTGCATTGACGCGTAATTGATTTATTGATCCCGTGACGTAATCGCCGTACTCGCCGCTCGCGTCATACGGTGCTTGGATTGCAGTGTATTAAGTGTTAGTTTATTAGTTGTGTGTTGTGTGTGTGTTTGTGTACACGATGCCTCGACCGCGTAATGTGCAGGCTAGGTACACCAACCAACAATACCCACAAATGGTTGTAATTTACGATCGCACAAGAAATTTAGTATGAACTCGTGAAATGTTCCATCGGCGCTACCCGAACGACCCTATTCCTTCACGGGGTCTCATTCCACCAGAACCACTCAGAACCTGTTGGATTTTTCGTCTTTTCACGTGCCAGCACATGCACAAGCTCGTGGAAGAGCACCCGTTTACCCTCTGTCACTTTACCGACAAATAAGGTTTTTTCAAAACAATCCACAAGCTAGGTACGTAAATGTTTTTTTTTAATGTATGTTAGTTGACGTAGTTTTGACCGTCCTAAGCCGGCAAAGTACGAAGGGAAAATTGGAATTTATTATGAATCAATTCATTGGCAACTTACGAATGTCACGTGAGTCGGGCGGGGTCAAAGAATTCACGCCCAATGACGCGCGTACGGCGTAGTGTACCTACGCATTTGCTATCGAGAAGCGCAACTAATTTGATACTTTGTATGACTTACTACATTTTAAGGTTTTCCATACTTGCATTAATAATATTTTTGATTTGCGTAATAGTAGCCCTAATGCAATTAGTATCATAAGTAGTACCTTAGGTTAAAATAATGCCCATGATATCAAATGCACCCTGTATATATGTACTCACTTTGATCCGAGGGCCGACTTGGTGTCGAGAACTTCTACAATGTCGCCGGCTTTCAGAGATACTTCATCATCAGCAACAGCTGTATAGTCAGCTGATGCTACCACAACATCTTCTACCTGTAACAAAATAAAATAAACATTAAAACACATCCTTGCAATAACCATTTTGTTTTATGAGTTGTTACAAATATTACCTTAGGCGGACTCCTACTACAATTAGATCTAGATCTAGAACTGGACATTGATCGAGAAGAGTATCGTTTGTAACTTGGTGTCGTTTCTAAGCTATTCATTCGACTTCTAGTATTCTCTCTGTCTAATAAAACGCCGCTATATCTGCGCGACCACCCACCGAGTCTAGTGATCTTCTGATTATTACTAATGTTGCAGTATCCGGTGAATGTCTGTAAGTCCTCGTCATCATCGTCAACAACTGGACAACTGTACATAGAGAAACGATGGGCGGTAGGCTGACTTAGGTTTAAAGCTGAAAATACGTGCATGGGTTCAAAGTGTCGGATGCCATTTTCATCAAGAACAGTGTATGCCACTTCGCCAGTCAATACGGCGCGACTAGCTTCGCGAGGCACAACCGCTTGCAAACCTTTCTTCATAATCAATAAGGCGCCTTTATGTTTTCGTCTTTGGAACAAAAAGTCTTCCATGGCAAGGCTATTTTCTGGGTCAAGCAAGTTCAATGGAACGTCTTCAGAAGTCATCAGAGGAGTTTCTTCAGGCACAATCATTAACGCAGCACTTTCTCTTACTAAATCCCTTAGTTTAGGATCTGTGCGAGCCAGTGCTGGGTCAGTCTCCAGTTTGCGTAACGCGGAATGCAAGCTCGGTGTCTTATCCGCTAGTTTCCGCATGACAGTCAGTCTCTTTAGAATATTTAAGCTTGTGGGGTCAGACGCTATTTTAGACATGCTGTCTTCGTCGTTTACGACCGACATCAAATTAGCGGCAACATCTCTCATTCCGAGTATTCTAGCGAGTCCAACGGACTGTATAATTAACTGCTTTAGGTTTTGTTTGTCTTTGTCTTGGAACATTTCTTCCAATTCCTTGCTACTCGCCTCTTGCACTGCACATACTATAGCTTTCTGTAGAGTTTCAGTGACTTCGCGGTCTGTTTTGACGAATGAAATAGATTCTGAAATGCGGCTCAGTACATGTTGAAGTAAGCCAGAGTCAATCTTAGAAATGTTTTTAAATGCTGGGCCTAAAACTTCATGTTCGCTACTCAAGTAGTCTCCGAATTTCTCAATAATATCATCTTCAGTAAAGGAACGTTTGCGCAAAGCGCTGTTTACGGCAATTCTGACCAATTCAACCTTTGGCTGGGAAGAATTTTCAAGAATTTCTTCACGAAGAATTTCTTTGTCTTCTTCTTTTTGAAGAATGTTAAACATAGCAGATACGAGATCTTCATCAATAGTCTTCCCTAGGATGGTATCAATAGACTTCAAAATCATCTGATACTTTTCTTTACTGTTATTATTATTGACTTCTTCGAACTGTTCAGCTGTAACTAAAGCAGCTAGTACAGCAGCAGCGATAGAGTTTTTCACATGCTCTTGGTGAGCAGATTGACCGTTGCCACCGGTGAAACCAACGTGCTCCTGCATATCCATTCGTTTTTTGCTACTTTTCTTTTTCGTTTCATTTGTTGATCCATTTTCTTTATTGTTCTCTCGAATTTCCGATTTCAAATGAACACTCATTTCAATAATAGAAGTAATAACGTCCATTAATTGGTTTGCTACATCATCTTTTAATCCGAAATCTGTGACAAAGGCTTTTAAGGCCTCTGCATTTTTTGTTTGATTTAAAACGACATTGATAGCGGGTAATTCAGCGGGCACTTGTCTGCCAATAGACATTCCAGCTTCAGAAAGTTGACGCAGCATATTTGTATCAATAGTTAACTCCCCTTTTGTGGAAGTGGTGTCATTCGGGTTTGTCTTTACTTTTAATAGTTTCAATTCTTCAGGAGTAACGACGAAACTTTGAACAGAGAACTCTAGTCCCTCATCGCCCTCTGTGAGGTCAGGTGCAACAAATTTCAATCCTTCCGGTGTTTGTACGATTTGTCCAGGGATAAATGTTACACCGTTGTCATCTGTCTCTATGACTCTACCGGGAACGAATCTTGGACCTTCTTCAGTATCAACCACTTGACCAGGTACGAACCTTGATCCTTCATCTTCTGTAGAAATCACTTGGCCGGGAATAAAAGTGGGACCAGCTTTGGTTTCAATAATTTGGCCAGGTACGAATCGTGGGCCATCAATTGTGTGTATTGTCTGACCGGGAACGAATTTAGGTCCTGATTTAGTATTTACTACTTGACCAGGAACAAACTTAGGCCCTTCAGCTGTGTCGACTACTTGTCCTGGCACGAATTGCTCTCCATTTTCTGTAAACACTATTTGTCCCGGTACGAAATTTCCCTCGACCATCATTCCTGGAACAAAGCGAGACTCGTTTGCTTCGTTCTTTACAAGTCTTCCAGGGACAACCTTGCCTTCCAACTTTGGCATTCTTGGGCCAGGATAAAATTCAATTCCTTTTGCTGTTTGCACCATATGTCCGAACACGTACAAAGATTCCTCAGAAAGAGAACACGTCTTTATATCAATCGGCAGACCAACCGGAGCACCTTCACTAAATGTGATGTCTTCTATGGACTTGGCAACAGAGAACTCTACATGTCCATTTGCTTGAACGATAGTTTTTCCTGGCATGAATTTTTCACCGGAATCAGTGTGTACTATTTGCCCTTCGATAAACTTTGACCCGTCGATAGTTTCAACAGTAGTACCTGGAACAAACTCCAGTTTATTGTTACATCCTGTTTTCGAAATACCAGGGACAAAACAAGTTTCACCATCAATAGCAACTGTTTGACCCGGAACAAATTTAAGGCCATTCGGTGTAGCTATTGTGGCTCCTGGTACGAAATGTAACTCATCGTCTTGATGTAGCACTTGACCGGGCACAAACTGCCACTCATTGTTAATTTTAGCGTTTTGTCCAGGAGTAAAAGTAATGCCACCATTTTCTGTTATTGTTTGACCTGGAACAAATTGGACACCTTCTGGTGTCATAATAGTTTGACCGGGCACAAAAACTTCTTCAGGTCCAGTATTTATAAGTTTTCCGGGTACAAATTTGAGTCCCTCTTCTGACAGCACTGTTTGTCCTTCAGCAAACCGATACGTATCATTTTTGTTTTTTATTGTTTGCCCGCAAACAAATTCTTCACCGTTTGATGTTTGTAGTACTTGCCCAGCAAGGAAGAACGGTTCATTTGTATTTTCATTGGTTACAATGTGTCCAGGTATCAGTCCCGGACCGGTAGGAGTGTTTACACTTAAACCAGGAACAAACACGGGGCCGATAGGTGTTTCCACTGTTTGTCCAGGCACAAAAATAGGTCCTTGAGGCGTGTTAACTACTTGGCCAGGAATAAAAGTCTTCGCTTTATTTATGTCTAACGTAAGCCCGGATATCTTAGCCACTTTTTCTCTCTTGCCTTTTTTGATATTTTTAACAACTTCGGAGAGATTTTCCATTGTAGGTAGCAGATCAACTTTATCACTTTCCACTAACTTTTCAATTACATCTGCTGTATCAGTTAAACGTTCTTTAGGTATATCTTTGACGGCACTCAAAACTGTTTCCGTTGGACGTGTTTTTATCGGTTTTAGCGGATTCACACATGGTACGGTTTCTAAAGGTATGGACACTTCGCCGACATTGCGGTCGACCTCATAAATTTCCGCGTCACAATGATGTGGAGTTATTTTTACCGGCGTTGGTAGTTTAGTTGCTTTAGGTACGACATGTTCGTCAGTTACATCTTTTTCAAATGTTTCCCAATCCCACGTCTCAATAAGTGGATGCATTTGGTCCCTCCATTCACTAGAACACTCGATAATGCTTGACTTTGAACGCATATGGTGCGCATCAAAGCTTTTATAACTAAATGTTTTGACGTCGTGCTTTTCATGTTTGATTTCTTCAAATTTAGCTTTTTTCGATTTCCGTTCAACACGTTGCTTCTCTTCCTCTAACTCCTGAACTTCTGCTAATTTCTCTTTATTCTCAAATATTTTCTTCATAGAAGACAGTCCAGCAGCACGTTTCCTTTTCTTCTTTCTTTCTTCTAATTCTTCAATTTCTCTTTGTTTCAACACTTCAGCATTCGGCCCTTCGCCTTCAAACATTTCAATGTCTTCAGTGAAATCCTTAAAATCCATAGAGACACTTCGACCATGTTTTGTTTTGATTAAAACAGTATCGGAGTCCTTAGCCAGCATGACGTCTCTGACGTCACCGTCTCGCACCGCTGCTTCCATCTGAGCGGAGAACACCAAGCTGCATCTTCTCTCTTGCACTGTATACACGTAACGCTTGTCTTCAGTCACTTGTTTACCCAATAACAATTCCATTAAGCTTTTCTGCGCTTCCGTAGAGCCATCGAGTACAGGGAAAATATACCTGTAGTCTGGAAGAATCTCGTGTTTTCTGTTGCCGTAATTTATTTCAGGTGAGTAGTGATGCGGTCCAAGTTCGCCGGATACATTTGTAATTCTACATTTTGCCTTTGACGAGCGGGCAGTTAGAAGTACTGGAATGTAGTGATGTGTAGGCAGCCCGTACGATTTTCCGGTGATCCTGCAGCATCGTTTGGCGTCAGCCGGCGAGATAGGGGCGAGTAGCGGAAAATAATTGGGCTTCGGCAGCCCTCGACTGCGACCAGTTATTCTACAGAACGACATCTTGATTTATCAAGCAGGCATATTTGTTTATAAAATTATTTAGAAGCTTAGTTTATTTTTGTTTGATAATCGCGATCGTACTAGCGGGAGATTCGCGTGCGCGTGTGGGCGCGTGTGCTCTGAGCAGAGTGTGCAGGGCGACTAACGCCGCGAAGTTTTGTGGCTGAGCTTTAGGCGCCCGCGCATCGATTCGCACCTTCGGCTCAGACGGTGTGCCGTATATTTGTTCCGGTTACAGGTTATTTATAAACAAAAGAAAGATGAATTTATTCTTTATGCCAAAATATATGACACAATTCCACATTAAAAACAACGAAGCGGCGAATTGAATAGCTTACCTAGTCTTAGGAGCTATGTCAGTTAAAACTTGCAGATTATTTTAGTAGTTTCTGTATTCTTTCTATGTTAAGTATAACTGGTCTAAGTAACGAAGGCCGTAGTCGATCAAAAATAAAAAATAAATCTTCAGAGACTCACAAATATAACGTAAACCTTGTCATTCGCACAAAAACTCATCGAGTTAATAAACCAAAGCTCATTGAGTGTCTGCTTGTCAAGCCAGTCAGTTGTTAACCTCGTCAACAAACGGTTATTTTTAATTTTCCAATCTAAACGCGGACCTTCGCGGTGATTGCAAACCGACGCGGTCACAACCACTGTTTATTTTTGTTTTAGAAATTAATAGAAAGTTGACAACGAAATGTAGGTGAAGTACAAATGTTAATGATTTTGAAATATACAAAGAATACAAAACGTTTTTCAATAATTTCAGAGTAAATTATAATATTATTAGATAATCCGACGACTGAACGAACACTGCGCGGACAGATTGAGAGCCAAATTATACATACAAAACCATCCCTTTTATATGCCCAATCCGTTTTATTCAGGAATATGGGGATATTTTGAACCTATCTAGAGATACTTTGATAACATTTACAAGTTCAGTCTTATGAAACTGAAAACGAATATAAATATAAAACCGTTACTACGTTTTTTAAGACTCCATGCCACTGACATGTAATTCGGTACCTATAACATATTCAAGTCTATCATGAAAACGTAGCGACGCAAGTCCTATGACATTGACACCACTTTGCACCGGATCAATTGAAATCACATCTAAGAAGTCTATTTCCAGAATAGAACCAGCTTTATTTCATAACCGATATATGTACGTTATTATATCCTCACCTTGATATAATAACGCATAATACAGTTTCCTGTTCCGAATAGTTGAAAACACGCGTATTGATCTTCAAAGACGTTTGGTTAATGTTTTGGAACAAAACATACTATTTAAAACCGGTAAACTTTTACTACGGCAACTGAATGAGTTTGTAGTATACTATTTTCGTAAGTACTTAGTTCATTTTACTTTTCACCCGGTTTTCTTTTGTTATCTACGTGATTATTGTCTTTGAACGCTGTGACTTTACATGCGAAAATATTTAATAAATTCGCATCAAATATTTTAATTTCACAGCGTTCAAAGACGTTGGCCTAGTGGTCGCAAGCGCTACTACTGCTAAGCATGAGGTCGTGGATTCGATCTAAGTTGGGAAAAGTGTAATTGGGATGTTTTATCTGGATTTTTTCTGTAATGAGACTGGATTTGTAGGCTCACCCCTGATTACATGGTACTTAAAAATAACTGGCGAAATGTGGAGTACTATAGGTACACCTCTGGCCAAGCCTTCGGTGAAGTAATGCGTGATGTTATTTTAAGTCTATATAGGCATTACCATAATACTTTTATTAGACTTCAATGTGATTTCACCATCGAACCAGCCGATCGATTCTGTAAAAATCTTCACGTAGGTGAAGTGAGTATAAAGTGAGCTGTCAATAGTGTCAGCAAATGGAATGAAAGCTCATTTCAAACTCACTTCACCTAAATTTTCACGGTGAGACTTTTACAGAATAATCCGGCACTAATTCACTATGACCACTTACTTCGAATCCACGTCAATTCCTTAGCAAATCCCGTCAATCTCGCATTCATTTCGCGCGGTTTCGTTCTTTGTGTCATAGAGAATATGGCCCCATTTGTCGATTATTTCAAAGCATTCACTATCTCAAACACTTAAATCCCCACTTAACCTAGAAAGTACGAGTCTTTGTAACATCTATCCTACTTTAAAAAGGGCATAAACAATATCAACGTGGGCGGCCATTATACGAACCGTTTAGCAAATGGGGTCGCAAAATAATGTTGACAGTATACAGATGGGTGTACAATCCTATATAATTTCACACCAGATTCCGATGGCACGGCTGACAAATCGCTTGCAATTTTTCTGCTCCAATATAATGGAAGAGAAATTTTAAACACTTTATTTAAGATATAGTTACTAAGATTCGTTAAGAGTTTTTGATATATGGTGTAATCTATATCTATATATGTATATAAAAATGAAATGACGTCTGTTAGTCTCACTAAAACTCGAGAACGGTTGGAACGGTTTGGCTAATTTTGGTTTTGAAATATTTGTAGAAATCCAAAGAAGGTTTAAAAGGTGAGAAAATATGAAGAAGTTGTAAGAAAAATAGTAAAAGCAACAACTTTATTATCCCATACCAACTGTTCGTACCTGTCAAAAATTAAATAATACGGAGATAATATCATTGTATAGTTTGATTTATTAAATTTTTTGTTTTATCCTTTACTCTTTTATTTTATTTATATTTTAGTTTATGATCAAGACAGACATTTTTTGATGTTGCTTGTTGTTGTTGTTGTTGCTTGTTGTTGTTGTTGTGCTTTCTAAGTTTAGTCATGTAAACTTATGAATTTATTTATTTAATCATTTATTTCGTGTCTTAACTTTGTCACATTATTTAATTCTGAGGCGGTACGAAGTTCGCCGGGTCAGCTAGTGTTATATAAAACTTTGTTCTTTTTTCTGTAACTATTTAGATCCTACTGCGTCAATATCTTAGTACCTAACCACTAACTACGAATTTATCATAAGGAAGCAATGCTAAGATAATCTTGCAACGGTTGTATACCTCGTTTCAAAGGCAATTTCACTGGAATAGCCATAGTTGCTGGGCTACGTTTGCATTTATATATATCCACTGGCCATTGCTCTCCGAAGCATTTGTCTTCAAACCAACTTTTTCTTGTTATAACTGAAGTTGACTTTTGGTGTCAATGTCTATATTTTGAAAATATTATGTATGTAAGAAAAATCTACATCTTTTTAATACATTAAGCGATAGGCATAATTTTAATACTAGAAATAAAGATAAAATACATTAACAATTTTTCAGATTAGCCAAAGTACATAAATCTTTTATGGGGTACTGTGTTAAATGTTACATTATTATACCTTGTGATATACCTATTGCAATTAAATGAAAGAAAATTTAAAACTCACATTAAACGTACACTTTGTAAACAAGCATACTATGAATTAGAAGATTATATACAAGATAAGAATGCTTGGAAACATGCCGGTCGATTCTGTAAAAATCTCACCGTGATAACTTAGGTGAAGTGAGCGTGAAGTAAGCTATCAATAGGGGGTAATCCCTAACATCAGGTGGAGTGACAGCTCACTTCACCTAAGTTTTCACGGTGAGATTTTTACAGAATAGCACTACTGCTCCATAGGACAATCTAGGGTCTAGACAAAATTAAACTGGTCGCTAATTTAATTGTAAAATTTATTCTTTTTTTTTTGACATTGATTTAAATTCTGTATTACTTTAACTCACACCCTGACTTATTACTTGTATTTTTTTAATGAAAATCGTCTTCTTTTACCATGTTTATAAATATGTGAACACCGTATCTATCAGATAATTGATTTATAATGTCATGGTTTCATTTTTAATTCTTTTACCCATTGTGGTACTTATAGTACCTAATTTTATTTTAGGTGCATCGTCTTCACATATTATTTTATGATTATTTTATATTTTATAATGTGCATACATTATATAAACATTACACAAAATATAAACATTTTAAAAGAGTGACGGTGGAGTTTCGAAATATATACAAAAACTACCTTTTGGAAGGGGCGACTAGAATCAATTATATTTTATTTTAATTTTTGACGTTCAAAAGTCCCTAATGTGCCTATTTGAAATAAGTGCTTTTCTTTGACTTTCGAGAACGTCATCTACGACTCTACGAGTATTGTATCGCGAGAGCCTATACTTGTTCCTACATATGTATTTAAGGCCATTCATCCATAACCACGGCAGCAGCTGGTCCCCATACATCCGCATGATTTGTATCATCCAGTGCCAAGCTTTCATCGTGTTGACTTATATTAAATTAAGCATCTCTAATTATTACTGCCCCAATTAGATTAATATATTTTCATCACCTCTGCACGTGGGTTGCATACAGTGATTTGATTAAATGTCATTCCTTTTAAAATACGTCATCGTCATTCTTCCGTTACCATTTTTGGTGGCACTTTATTGTTAAGACTGACATTTTGCTGTGATTTTCTATGCTTATTCAACTTGGAGAAAAAAGATGCTCTTCCTGATGCTGTCAGTCATTTTATTCCACAATTAAAACAGTATCGACAGAACTTCGTTAAATTAAACTTATAAAGCCCCCTCTTTTCCGTCGGGGATTAAAAATATTAAGTATCAAAAGAAAAAGGAATGCAAATAATAATTGTCTTCGCCTTATATCGTAAGTACGTTATACTTACCTACAAACAAAAAATAAGAAAAGTCATTTATTTTCGTTGTTTAAATGTTTAGTTAGTATTTATTTATTTATGTATCTATTATACAGCTTTTATGTTTATGCTTATATATTATATTATCTATGTATCTGTATAGATAATATAATATGTGTGTTAAATTATTTTGCAACACTGACGACCCCATTTTTATATATCCACGCAATCACTGTCCATTCCAAGATTGCCTGGAAGAGATTGCAGAAAGCGATAAGGCCGCCCATTGTATGTTTTGTAGTAATAATTGATTTTTTTTGTTATGTATTTTCTGATGTACTTACAATAAAGTAGGTATATAGAAATAAAATATAAAAGAAAACTTTCCGTCTATTCTACTTTTACACCGCAAACCATGTGTTAGGCACATACAACTAGTTAGCCTAGTCTGTTTTATTTGTGTGACCTAACTTTTGACGTAGAACCTTGAACATGTTTTATTTTCAGTATTATGAAAATAAATCAAGAAACATTGTATGTAATTAGGTTAGGTGCAGTATGCGCTAGAGCGTGATTTCAATAAAACATTTGATTTTGAGGAGATCGCTAATGCGTCTAATCTACGTCACTTCGAATGTGAGTAAAATTTTTAACTTACGAGATTAATGGAAAATAATTGATCGATCGTTTAAATAGTTCTGTGTGAAATGTAGTATTGAAGCTAAAGAGTCTTAAAGTAAATCGATAAAAGAAAAGGACTACTTGTAAAATTGTTGGGAGACACCATGCGTTTGTTTTATCGTTCAACGTCACGCAACGTAACATCACGCCAGCATTAGGTACCCGAAGGGTTAGGCAGAGATGTACCTATAATAGCCTCCTTATCATTTAAAATTGTCAAAGAGGCCTCTGCGAGTTAACTTCGGCCCCTGGTACGCCTTCCAAAGGTCTGAGTCCCCAGGGTCCCGAGATATGTAAAATAAATAATAATAACCCCACTGCCGTATCTCTACGTTGACGTAGTGGTGGGGCTTGATCCAGATTCCGACCTGCTACTGAGAAATACCAGATGGAAAAACCCACTTAACTTTGTCTGACTCGGGAATCGAACCTAGGACCTCATACTCAGTAGTAACGCTTGCAACCTTTAGACCAGCGACGATTTTGTTAATAGAGACCAAAGACATTTATATACAGTGTGTTAGGTTAAACGAGGGACATACTTTAACGTACTCATGAAAATGAACAACTTTTAATATGGGGCGGACTCCAAAATCTGAAAAAATAAAAAACAGCTGTTCCCTACATTTTGTCCAGTTTTGCGGACATACAAGTATAGAGCGGCTGGTTTTATTTTCTCAATTTCACTGTTGGTCTCTTAGTAAAAGTTATTCATTTTCATGGGTACTAAGTGTAGTACCAATGAAAATGAACTTTTAATTGGTTAAACGAGGGCTTTAAGAGAGTGCCCTTAAAGTATGTCTCTTGTTTAATCTAATACACTGTATACTATCTTAGATGTCTTTGATACAAACTAACATGATGCTCAGTGAACTTTCCAAACTCGGTTTGCACACTGATTTCATAGCATTATAGAGATATGAAGAACAGGGTGTAAAGTTCACTCATCCTCCATAGATAAGGGACGATCCTCCGACCAGACGGGTGTTGTGTCTGGCAGGCAACTGCCCAATGATTCATGTCGGGCCGTTGTATCTATGCTAGTTGCGCGGTGAACTCTGCTTGCGAGATACAGGATTTTGTGACGTCAGTATGGCGCGTTGCTCGCATGTGGCGTTGTAGATACCGCTACAACATCATCTCTATCTCCACAAGATGTATAGTTGACCGTTATCCGTAAATCGTAAATGCAAAAAAGCTTTTGACTCCCTTTAAAAGCTCATACATACACACGATTCACTGAAGCAATAAACTCCGACACAAAAGCCAGAGCAGGCTCTAAAGGCTTATATATCAGGCGATTGAAATAAAATTGATAGCCTTTTGAAAGCTACCATACGGTATCGAATGCTTTGATCAAGTAACCTTGGTGGGTTTACAGACGGATGAGGTTACAAAGACCTTCGTTGTTACCAGGATATTTGTCATCAGCCTATCTTTGTAACGTATGGAGTCTTGGCTGGACTGTGTTTTAAGATTTGTTGTATAATGCAAATTTTGCCAATAAGAAGATTGTCTTAAATCATTTTGTATCGAATATATCACAGTTTTCTCGTTTAAATTATGACGAAAATGATAGGTACCTATACAACAAACTAGATTTATAGATACAAAATTTAGTTGCAACTTTGGCAATCAATTAAAGGGAGATACATTCATTATTTCGTAGTGTTATTTTCAATAATGTTTGGATTCTTGTAATGTTTCATCTCCTACCTTCTTCTAGCTATATCTGCGGCTACGTTCACATGACTGTTGTGCATTCTATTGGCGTTAAAAGGCCCGTTGTACACGGCATACATGGTTTCTTTACGGTACGAGATGTTAATCGCGTCATAGACAAATCGAGTGAGCTTGTCTAAACGCTACGGCGACGGCGCCGTGCCGTAGTGCCGCCGTGTCTCTCAAAAAACTTCCATAGTGATCTTCACACAGAGAATCAACCGTAGTTTTTCACGGCAAGAGAAATGTGTGTGTGTACAAAGGGTTAATGGAAACGTAAAGTCGTAGTATACTACTTCGTCGTTTCTATATTTATGCTTGCATTCACATAAAATCGTGGACACTGACTTTTACAAGAACAAAGCTGAAAAGCACAGTATTATTTTAACCGGAGCCAAAGAGTCGGTCATCGAGCGTCCATTGAGAAAGCGGAAACGTCTCACAGACCGAAGTAGGCGACACCTGCGCACACGCCACTTCCGGCGGACGTCAGGTGCCGGCTGAGGCAAGAATAGACGACATTGCTGGACGTATCAAGTTCAATCTAGAAGGGGACGTTTGCTGAAATTGTGTTTGCTGATTTTGATGAATCATGAAAATTGAATAGGTACATTTATAATTGTTTCTTAAATTCTTTCTTGGGTTTTACAATTATTAA
This sequence comes from Globia sparganii, assembly GCA_949316385.1. Classification (NCBI taxonomy): domain Eukaryota; kingdom Metazoa; phylum Arthropoda; class Insecta; order Lepidoptera; family Noctuidae; genus Globia; species Globia sparganii. Next base: position 25,386,980 of record OX438653.1, on the reverse strand, counting down.
AACTAGATAATACTTTGATAAAGGAAGCCAGAGCGGGCCCATTCAGCAATAAAAAAAAAGCAATAGAAGTATATATGGATCGTAGTAAGTAGCGTTACGTAGTTTCTGCCTACCCGCATGGGAAGAAGGCTTGAGTTTATTTGTAAATTGGTTTAAAATACTACTTTTACACGTAATATTTTTTTATTTACACTTGATGAGGTTGGTTTTGATTTTACCTACTAATACACAGTAAAGAAGTGGAGTGATAGAGAGAAATATAAAAGTATCAAGCAACCAATTGTCGATATTGTAAAATTTTCCGAGTTTCGGGGTTTCCAGGAAAACGGACTATAAATTCAAAACATTCCGGATAGGTAGGTTGGTTAGCTATGAAATTCCAAGAAAGTTTTATCGGAATGAAAATGGTTTCGTAGATTTTATCACGAACCACGGAATAAAGCATCACGTAATAAAACGAAAAGCGCCTATTCACCTAAATGACAAGTCGCTTTTCCATTGGCATCATTGAGTCACTGTAGTGACTCACAGAGAAGCAATAAAAAGGGGAAAGTAATGTATCTTTTGCTTCCAAAAAATGTACATAAATAATGTTTTTTCCTAAAAACTATTAGATTTGATGTGGTGCGAACTAGAGTCCGGTGCCAAAATCTTTATTGCAATAAATTCCATGCTTCGATAACATTTTTTTTTCTTCTTGTAGGAATGATAAGGATTGGATAGATACAAGTAAGTCTGACTTTAAGCAACAAAATATTATTTCATCATCAATGCCCTGGGCCTCAAGTCTGCTATTACAATAGTGTCAGAATGGTCTAGGTATCATTGAATTGTTGATTTTGACAAGTTTCAGTCAAGTAATCTACTAATATAACGGCGTCATTATGACTTTCCAATGGTCAACCTGACACTCCATTGAAAGAAATGGCTTATAACGGTAATCTCGTACATCGACAAATGAATAAATATAATGTTTTTTGCTATTTACGAACGATTCTTACTACTACAGATTGCAAACACTAATATGTAATATTTAAAAATATATAATAAATGAAATCTAGCATGAAATTTAGTAGTAGTTTTTCTCAGACCATTGACCGATCAATGATCGACCATTATGAATTTAGCAGATAACGAACTTTTAGCAAAATGACAATGGGATCGTGTTGGAATGACGAATTTATAAAAATAGCAGACTTGGGTCCCTGGTCTGCCTCTCGCAAGTACCTAGACACTACTCCCGGTTCTCCACCTTCCGCTTCCAGTCTGAGCACTACCTACTTAGTCGTGTCATTCCACCTGATGCTAGGGATCGAAACTATTGACAGCTTTTACTAAGTTTTTGGTAGTTGGTCGTGTGAAGTCCCCGTTCCTCGGATAGCACGTAAAGCCGTTGGTCCTGTGCCTGATCTCTCCCCGGTCATGTGGGATTGCCGTCCCACCGGACTAAAGGAACAGAGAGTGCATCTGTGTTTGTGCACACACTTGTGCACTATAATATTTCCTACGTAACTGGCTAATCTCCGTTGAGATTTGCCATCGTGACTGAAATCAGTTGGGAGGATATTATTATTATAACTGTGAAACACTTTCCATCAAATACAATGGCTATATCCATTGATGGTATAGGACCATCATAATCATATTGTTTGGTCTACTGCAGTGATGCATCAGCTCTAGATATCTAGTGTTGGCAATTTGTCTCATTTATAGAACGGTCCTATTTACAGCATTACAGCGACAAGTCACGCTCGCAATATATCGCCTAACGTCCACCCCAGCGCATTAAACATGTTAGCACTTCAAATAAACACATGAACATACAAGTGATTGCTTTTCTTTAAAATTTATTGCTCTTTTACGTTACTATTATTTAACATCTTTATTAAATTTTGCCAAAAATTAAGCAATCCTTGGCAGTGCATCTTTACGACGAGTGCACGGAAATTTATACTGCGATAATGGTGGATACTATTCGAACTTCGAACTCCTAGAACATATTTACACGCTACAGCGCTTTAAAGAAGAGCTTTCTTACCTTATAGATATCGGAAAATACTTATTAATGTCTATTCTCAAGTTTAAGTTATATTATAAAATATTGTAACACACGATAATATGAGGAAAATCTTTACCGAGAACTGTATAGTTTTTCACACGGCAGATTTTCGTCAACAATTACAGTTTTTATTACTCATACAATTTTTCCCGTGTAACTATGATGGACGTCGTGTCATTAACCGCTTCCCTGAATCGCTTTACGACCGCCATCTTCACAGAAAAATTACGTTGATTTTGACACTAAATTATAACTGCTGGGGGCACGGAGTGATTGAGATAAAAACCTCATTTCTCTGATTTTGAGCCATTTGTTTACGGAAGACATAAAGAGGTTATGCTATAAAGTTTGTAACACATTGTCATTTTCTTTGATATTATAATGCCTTCTTTTATTATGCTGAACTAGCTATGCTCACGACTTCGTTCGCCTGCATGTCGGAAAACAAATTAGGATTTCATGGGTTTCAATCTTTTTGCGCAGAATCCTAATCCTAGACTAAGTTGCTTCTTATAACATCAGCTATCTGCCAGTAAAAGTCTCGAAAGTCCCGTCCAGAATCGTTCCAGCTGTTTCGGAGATTAGCCGGAATAAACAGACAGACAAAAATTTAAAAAGACGTACCTATATACTTTCATATGCATTTAGTAAAAGATTTATAATTATTTTGACATTTTTAAGTTTAGTAGTTATTTTTACATTACAAACAGACACTTAAATTTTATTTTATTTATTTGTATAGATGTAGGTAAGTATCGTTATTTAAAAATTTTCGTTATTTAAAGGCCCGCGGACGTGATTGATAATTTTGTTTAAGTACATAAATCCTGCACACAAAGATGTGTCACATTTTTTCGTAATTATTGAATTGTAAATCATACAGAGCCCACGTGACGCGTCCTGGTTTCATGAAAAATGATTATTATCACCATTTATAATGCAAAAAAGTCTCTCCTTTTCCTTGTCATACAGTCCTCGTTTTTTAGGAAATTCCCACTCGTGGGCGGGGAAAGAGTGACATCTGTCATTTAATTTGCACAGATAAGTGTAAAGACGAGCAATGGAAGTAAATCTTACAGCCTAATTACACCGTGATTTAGAAGATCGATAAAACTGCGGGAGACGTTTTGATCAATGAATTAGATCAGAAGCAAGATGAAAGAACTCATTAAATAAAACTAGACAATGTTTTGAGTTTGCAAAATGAAAGCGACAAGAGCTTTGGGCGGAGTATCTATCTTATTGGATGAGATTCAAAGAGACCTACTTGCGCGGACAACTGCAGACAGACAGAAAACTAGTGCGTGTATTTAAAGGATTCTAAGAAAATGTCGTTTCTATTTCGTTGTTTCTAGTACTTATTTCTAGAACTTATTCGCCTAAGTAATTTTATTTTTAAAATTGTATCGGCGCGTTGTGTTAAATATAGCAGTCTCTACCAACGCATTGTGCATTGTAACATTTAATTTTGCTGTTCATGTATTTATTTTGCAAGAGAAACAGTATGGTGATACGTTAGAGTTTCTAATAACATTTGAAAACCGACGAGTTGTTTAGGTTACGAATTGTGATTCAGATCAAAAGCTTATAACATTTCTAAGATATTACAGGATGCAAACTGGTTGCCTACCTACATTTTTGGAACAGCTATAGTGCTGAAAAACATGTTTTATTTCACAACTGTAACATTATTTAGGTTAATCTGATGTAATAATATATTATTTTGGCAAGTTAGATCCGGCCAGTAGGTACTTACTCATTAGAAAGTGTCGTAAAAGCAATCTAGAGAAATATTATGAATTACCCCGGGTAGAACCTAATTAAATAATTGATCAAATGTTATTATAATACATAGATATTTGTACGCCGTAAGCAAGGTAAAACATGACTGTGATCCTTTCTGCAATGTACTTAACATCTTGCATGCTTTGTGTGTGCATACTCATGTTTCTGACAAATAAATGAACTGAACTGAACTGAACTAGAAGCACTCGACGTTGATGTATGAAAGGATGGACAAAAAGAAAATTTAAATGAACATTCAGACCTAACTGGCATTCATAAAGGAGGATTTTGTATTCTAGGACGGTGCTCAGTCAGATTTGAATATAGATTAGAATCAAATCTCGACACGACTAACACCTAGATTAGATTGTAAAATGAAAATAATTGGTATAAAACAGGAAGATTTACTACCAGTATATCAGTACCAGTATACCTATGAGTAATATAACTTTCTTCCAATATAGAACACAGGGTATTCATCTATTTATGGCATCTTGAAGCAGACATCAGCCAGTGGGGCGCCTGATTACATAAACACATGAAACTGACTGCAATAACGTTACAGTAGGTAAACATGAGCCGGTTGCATCAGTGTTTGTGTCGAGTGATGTGACACGAACGTCACTTAGCGCTAAAATATCCGATCCATTGGCAGACGACGGACTTTTGAGAGCCATTTTTCATTTTAGACAAATACCTACTAGATGGACTGTGAGGATTTGAGCAACTAAGCCATAAACTATAAATATATTCCGTGACCGACTTTGAAACAATCTAAACCATCATTATCTTCACGCCCTTCCCTTATCCCACTTTATTTGGAATCAGCTTCAAGATAAACACCTAGATAGGATATGTTTTAAAGTACGTACACCAACATTTCCTTAAAATGTCGTTCCTAAATTTTCTACATTTCCGTGTATTGGTACGGAGCCCAGAGGGTTTTTGAGCAACTCAGATTTGGACAATTTTTATAAGGATACCAGCACTTCGCCCGCGACTTCGTCTGCGTGTATTCGTGCCAAATTTCAAGTTTATTAACTCAAGCAATAAGATTTTTCATAAAAACAAAATCGCCCCTTTTCACTCCCTTAAAGGTCGAATTTCCAAAAACCCCTTCTTAATGCTCCCCTACATAATAAAAGGAAGCCGTATGCAAAATTTCACGTTCCTAGTCCTTGCAGTTTCGGCTGTGCGTTGATATGTCAGTCAGTCAGTCAGTTTCTCCTTTTATATATATAGATTTAGGGCAAATAAAAGTTATTCTGTGCAATAGTGTTACATGTCCCTATAGTGAATATATAACTGACGGATTGATGGAGCCTTTTGGCAAATATGACGAAATTTCATTGATTCACAAAAGTACCCAAAAGTGGTTAAATCTTTGTATTTATCTCCAAATCAACAAACGGAGTAGCTTTGATTGCTATTTGAATTTGGACAAGGTCGCAGGTTTCAGCAGAGCGTACAGACGCCAGCACATCAAGCTACCCGAAACTGTAAAATTTTCCCAAACAACTTTGAACCTTATGTTTTAGCGATAAAGTTGAAAATCTATTAAATAATTTTGAAAGATTGTAGTAGCTTGATGTGCTGGCGTCTGTATATAAACTCATTTGTATTTCCCACAGGGGTAGGCAGAAACCATCTAAGTTTTTCTTTTCCACAGTTATTAAAGAGTAATTATGTTAGGCAGTAATCCAAAAGTTTACAAATAAAACAACATCAACAGGACAAACGTACGTGCATACGTGCGCCAGAGCACATCTCTTCTTACTGACATGCCTAAATCTTTCACCACGCGACAGTATCTCTTTGTTGTCCAAAATTATTCCTGCTGAAACAACAACAAACCTCTATTGTGTCAGATTTCGTTCTGGTGCTGTAAACTCACAATAACTAACGGAGTACCTATCTACCTCACAATACTGACAGATTTAAGTGCGCAATAATATCCTTTGTGAAAGCGCTGCTCGTAAAGGCATCTTGGAAAAGGAATATTATGTTTGGTTTAATAGTTATTGTTCTGGGCTGTCATTTGTGGATTATTCCTAGAACGGTAGGTGAGAACTATAGACATAGTGACATAAGCATTTAAGAGATGCTGACTGAAATAATAAATCAAGAGGAAAATAGAGGAACGTTATTTCTAAAATTTAAATTATAATGTGTCGTATATGTATTAAAAGCAGGCCTTGAAATACCGGTATTTTATGGTACCGGTACCATTGAGCCTTGGTGTGATACCGGTATCAGAGTAATACCTGTATTATTAGTACCTATTTCTAATCAGTATCGATACTGTACCGGTACCCAAAAAATATTTTCGTAAGTTAGAATGAGACAACAGTATAGTACGTAGAAAGGACAGTAATTAAAAACATTATAAAAATAACTTAATGGTTGCCAACCGTACGAGATTCCTCGTACAAATATGAGCTTTGTGGTACCCGTGCCAGGTACCAGTACTTGTTAGGTGGAGTACCGGTACCCGCCTGGCACCGGACAGGTACCGAAATGGCGAGAACCGCTAAGTACCGGTACAGAACGTGTACTTTTGGTACCGGTTCCATGGCCTGTTCAGGATTAATTAATTTAGGTCATTCCGTCCTTTTTATAGGCTGCAAACGATGGTAATATTTTTCGAGGAGAGAGGGATATTTGAAAACATGAAGTAATGACAGTTTCAATCGACTGTTCTGACTGCTGTGATAAAAGATGGTTACATTACAGCGTTATTTTCCACCCGACTCCCACGGGACAGAAAGGAGGGTAATGCTTTCAACGCGACAAACAGGTATGTATAAACACCTATGCGTAATATTGTGCAATTTAAAACACCCCGCTAACTCTTGTGCCATATTTTTATTTTTTATGGAAGAATCTGTAACAGTAGTCCGAAGAACACTTCTCCTTTTATGTACCTTTAACTAACGTCATATAAAACTGCAAGACCGCATCACTAAATTAAAGTACTTATTTTAAAAGAACTTTAAAGGAACAATAGCCTTTTAGAAACATTAATATTCCGCAAGGACAGAATTAAGTAAGCAACCAGAAAAATGACTTTCATTTGAAACATATTTAAACGAGTATGAAGACCCGGAAAACCAACATGAATAACCTACAAAAGAGTTACTGAAAACAATATCAGTACGTCTTACTGTCCAACGGACCTTTCAGAACAAAGCAACACGAGATAATCACGATGAGAACACTGTCAAGACGTCGATTAGTAAAAAATAAAAAGCATAGACTAAAGCCAAGATTTTTTATATTTATAACCGTCGGAGTTAGCTGTAGTTCAGGTTCAAAAGTAACACAATATGCTTGAGGAGTTGGCCAATCTCCCAATTCGAGAGTTTGACTAATATTACAGATTATTATTATTGCCTTGAAATCGGGTAAAATTGGAGACTAGTAATAACTAATTGGATGGTACATAAAAGAAATGTTTATTAAATGGATGTAGGAAGTAGATACCCAGGTTTGTTCAGCTTCATTTGAACAAAGGTGTCCATTTGTTCAGACTCGAGACTTAACACGAAATCAAATGTCTGCTTCTTTTTAGGACAAGACAGCAGTGCAGCTGTTTGGGGTGGTTGGGTGATGCATTATGATAACCATTGTTCGACACACTAAACAATTTGAATTGATCGTTTAGTTAATTCACATCGTTTCATGTAAAACCCTCTAACTACTTCTAACCAAACTTCTTAAAGCACTTTAAAGAGGTTCTGAAAAATAGACCAGCAGGGTAATTGCTTAATACACTATCAGCAGCAATGGGTTTCATTTTGACAGTTCAACAACATTCATTGCGTTATTTACGATATTGAGCAGACACATTTTTCGAACATATGGAGCAATGGATTAGAAATATGCTTCAAAATGATTCAAATTGAGAGTAATAGTGTGTTACGCAATTAGGGTGCTGTTGATTTATTAGATTTACTTATTTACAAAAATCAATCTTTAATCGATTCTGTAATAATCGATATGTTGTAGGTACTTATTTAATAAAAAAATCCCCTGGTAATCGCCATCTTTATTATTTTACTTGTTGTTTGCGCTTAAGTAAAAATGGACATAAGTATAACCTTCCTAGTGACTTTTCAACTGGCTATAATATACTTACAGTTGGACGTAGTTATGCAAAAAGGATCCAACCCACAACATGACCGAAAATGAGTTAAGTATACCAAACTGCTCGTCAAGGTCTATATTTTCGATTAGCAAAAACAATCCAAGTAAAATACGAATTTTTAATGTAAAAATATTCGTATTTTACTTGGATTGTTTTTGATAATCGAAAATATAGACCTTGACAAGCAGTTTGATTTACTTAACTCATTTTCGGTCATGTTGTGGGTTGGATCCTTTTTGCATAACTACGTCCAGTTATAAAAGGCCCATATACAGGGTTATTGGAAAAACACCAGCAACCTCTTAAGAGGTTATTGTACTCATCATTATGAACAACTTTTAATAAGGGACCAAACGTGAAATTGCGAAAGAAAATCAGCTGTTCCCTACATTTTGACGAGATAGACGAAGATAAATGTAGGGAACAGCTGATTTTTATTTCGCGATTTCAGGTTTGGTCCTATAGTAAAGGTTGTTCATAACGATGAGTACAATGACCTCTTAAGAGGCTGCTGGTGTTTTTCCAATAACCCTGTACAACCTAAATCTATACTAATATTATAAAGCTGAAGAGTTTGTTTGTTTGTTTGTTTGAACGCGCTAATCTTAGGAACTACTGGTCCGATTTGAAAAACTCTTTCAATGTTAGATAGCCCATTCATCGAGATAGGCTATATATCATCACGCTAAATCCAATAGGAGCGGAGCACCAATGAAGAATGTTTCAAAATCGGGGGATTTTTTTCCTATTGAGAGCTTCCGCTGCGTGCGCTGCGTAAACGGTTAAAGTTTCGCAAAAATCATATATGACAGAATTGTTCCCCTTTAAAAGCTTTAAAAAAAAGTCCGCGACAGCATATGTCTATCTTTTAAGGTTAGCTCACTATAACCTCTTTTATGCTAACCAAATTTGTTCTAAAATAATGTATTATTTGCGAAGGTGTTTTTATAAACATGGTATTAATCCTTATCCAAATAAATACGTTATTCATCACATGTATTTAATTCTGAACAAAATTGCCTCTGACATCATTTGATTTCAATGTATATCTTAGGAGATATCATAGTTTTAAAATAATACTAATAATAAAGCTGAAGAGTTTGTTTGTTTGAAACACGATTTGAAAGCTCTAAATCTCTGGAAGCATATATAAAAATATTTTTGCGTTTGATAGCCCAGTTCTTGAGGAAGGCTATATTCTATTAAACTTGACGCTAGGACCCTTAGGAGTTGAGCAAAAAGAAAAAAGTCTGAAGTTTTCGCCAAGCGAAAACGAAGTAATAGCGCAGGCCGGCGACACGTTGCGACGGGGTGGGTCGGGGAAACAAAAAAAATTTACGCGGACGAAGTCGCGGACAGAAGCTAGTATCCTATAAGACCCTTTACTTTTCAATATTTCATAACACTAGGCAGCCAAAAAATCATCCGCCACACAAAGTATAATTTATACCAACAAACATGATGCATTTACAAACACTGCACCGAATTGGGACGCCTCCAAACTAATTATAAGCCCGTAAATTAGTGAGTGCCACCATACTTCACGCGGCCCTTCGAAACACAGCGCATTAATTTAAACTTGGACGTTACAAGGAAGCCGCGTGACAAATATGTGCAAATGTTGTTAATGTGCTGTGCTGTTAGGTAAATTGATTTATGGGGGAGTTACGCTGTGACAGGCTACGGCATTTCCTGGTTTAGGATTGAAGTAGAAATTGAGTTGTTTTTGGCGTAATTTGTATCAGTTTTGGCAACTGCCTTTACACATATAAGTACTTACCCCCTTAACTAATAAACGTTGTATACTATACAACGATATATAATGTATAGCGTCTGTATAGTTACACAAAGCTTTGTCTTCATCTTTCGAAAGTTAAATTACTGACGACTGAAAGAGAGAAATCGGTGTGTAACCACTGATATAATACTTTTATTAGTAAGGGGAATTGGCTACAAACTGCATTTTCTTTGTCCGATATCAACACTCCATCGGCTCAACAGCAGGGCAGGCTTTTTATTATTAACATGACCAAGAGCTTTCCACAACCATTGAGACATTCAGTCGTAAAATATATTTTTGTATAAAGAATCACTTGGTGAAAACGTGGCATCCTGGTTCTGATATCACTCCGCGCGCTTCCTCAAACCGTTTACTGCATCGTTATTTATTACGCAAAACATAATCCGAATAAACTTGGGTTCTTACTTCCTTCTGGTCGCTGAGCGAGTTTTAAGGCCAATATTTAATAATAAAAGAGGCAAAATGAAACAAATTGCGTGCATCCAAAGAACATTGTCCAAATTGCCTTTGAATCTGATGGATTTATTACACGCCTCAAATTAGCAGACGTTTATTAAAACGACGCTGAAATATTGGTGTGAATTTTTATTTGCTCTACCTAGTTTGAATCTGGTTAAGGAAATGGAAATAAAATCTCGGATTTTGCAAAATTTTATCAAAGAATTGTGATAAAAACTTAACCGTTTAAAACAAAGGAGTTTCCCACCTTATAAATATGTAGGCAACAAACTCTTTTGTGCCTTTTATTTTATTAGCATGGTAAACCTATCAATTGGATGAGGTGGCTCTAGAAAAGAATGCTTGGAAGTCGAAAAAGCCTTTGCTGCAGGGGGACAGAGTAGGCTAAGTAAAAAAATACCTACTTTTCAAATAAGATTATAGCAATGCGTGGCGAAATAATAAATCTATGTATATAGGGTGACTGGTAATTAGTGACCGATACCTAAACACGTGCTTGTACTCATGATAACAAACAACTTTTACTATGGGACCAAACCTGAATTCGCGAAAAAAAAATCTGCTGTACCTACATTTTGACCAGTTAGGCGAACATAAATGACTGAACAGCCTTACCAACCCGCACTGGGCCCGCGTGGTGGATTACGGGCCACTCCCTCTCACAGAGAGGAGGCCTATGTCCCAGCAGTGGGAACGTTATAGGCTTATTATTATGTAAATGACTGAACAGCAGTTTTTTTTTAACAATTTCAGGTTTGGTCCCATAGTAAAAGTTGTTTATCATGAGTACAAGCACGTGTTTAAGTATCGGTCACTAATTATCAGTCACCGTATATAAAAGTCCTGAATGACCCTTATATCAACGCACTGCCTAAACCGCTGGTACTAGAGACATGAAATTTGGAGGGTGTGTTCTTTGTGAAGAATAGGTATCCACTAAGAATGAGTTATTCGAAATTCCACCCCTAAGAGGGTGAAATTTCACGCGAAAGAAGTCGCGGGCAGATGCTAGTACACGGATAAAGTGATCGGCAAGCCCAACGATATTGTCAAGTGCTACGGGGAACTGTTACATTGCCCTTTTTGCTTTTCTTTGCTTATTTGCTTACACGTACGAAGAGTCTTATTTGATTAAAGGCAAGCGTATTCAGAAGAGCATACATTTTTTTATATTAAATTGGCATTGTTTTACTGGTAAGCACAGTGTAGTTTCTCTCCAATAACAGACCGACAACTAAGTAGTTTTAGAAAGCCACAAATCACATAAAATAGGCCTAACTATTCCCGATGAATCTTAACTGTTAACAATCCCATTTGTTCGTCTATTTCGTCGAGACGATTAACTCGTTGATTAATGTGGATCCCTACGCCGGTTGGCAAGCACAGACCGTTGCGAAACACGAGTTTACCTAATTATATTGCTGGGTTCATGGTTGAGTTTAATCTTAAGAAAGTTTTATAAAGAGCATCGGCATTGCCTGTGTTAAAAGCTTGTTTTCTTTGCGATGCAAAAGGTGAGACGAAAAGAAAGATGTTCTACCCTTCGTTGGTAATCGATTTTTACCGACCAACAGCCTACCAAAGTATGTCATTCTACAAAAATGGTGGTGGTAAGTGGTGGTTTGTTGGTTATACGGTGAGGAAAGTGAAACCGGTATTTCTGTTGAGCCGCTATATTATTTAAAAATACTTGTTTACTCCATGATTTTAAATAATATTTCCTAGTCTTCAGCCCATCTTAATAAACAACAACACCTATTTTTACCTGAACTGGTTTTTCCAGCTCACTCAAAACAAAACACAAACAGTCCGACTTTCCCTGTATCCGTTAGTTTTCCGTGACGTAACATGTCCAGTCTCGTTCGGTAACTGGTTCAGGGCCGTCAGCCGTGGTCGTGTGGTTGTTCAGACTGGCTGGAGTTCTAGGAACCCCTGGCAGACACTGCCAAGTGTTGTTGACATCGATGTAATGAGACGTCGTCGTTTGTTTAGTCTGTATTGATTATATATTATTGATATAGAGCTTTCAGAACAATATTTGGAATATTTTAATTGGTACCTTTTTTATGGATGGGAAATCATCAAATGACCCCTCCCGCTCTGGGTGGAGCAGAAGGGAGTGTCAGACTCTTACTGACTAAAACCCACCCGTGTTCCTTCCTTAGCCCTTTATGTTCCGGGGCAGCGGTAACCCTTTCGGACAATCCCGCTGCCCCGGCAGGCTTCGGCCCTTCCTTAATACTGACATCTCTTTGAGGCACGCCTGGAACACGTACGCGCCGTCCGGCACGGGCCTGGTCCTGATCGGACGGTGAGTTAACCATTACTCTCCGTCCGCAGGCCCGCGCCTACGGTGGCCAGGAGTTGTCACGCGTTAATTGGTACCTTGGATTTGACACTTTGTACGAGTAGTAATTTACCTTTATTTATTTAGACTACAATGCGGTCTACAGTGTTAGTAACAAAATGGCATAGCCTAAAACAGATCGGGTCCTATTCGTGAGCACCCACGCTAGCGGGCTGTCTTCATCGATTACAGTGGATCATGTTGGGACTACCACGCAGCCTGCGGAATAGCGAGGCAGATTTTTCACGCCACAGTGCATCAAAGCCGTCAGTGCGTGCATCTGCAAACATTGCAGAGGCACTACAGAAGCGAAGCAATCGCAACAATGCCTGAATGCACTATTGTATTGGATACACAGAGCATTGTAGGTCTTTTTGGTATATATGAACCACAGGACTCCCGAGTACGTACAGTACTGTGCAGTATGCTTTAAACAGTAAGTAAAATAGTAGTTTAATGCACGGGTTTAATGTCACTAGCACGCTGGTCCGTTAAAGTTTGGACAGTAACTGTTATTTATAAAATAATATTTTATGCCTTGTGGTACCTACAGGCAATATAAATAAGAAGTAAACCTTGGATATTTAGGTGTGGATTGTTACTTCAGCTGGTAGAGAAACATAATAATTATATTTGCCTAGTGGTCCTGGTAAATTGATTGATACATTACGTTGGATGAATAGGACCATTTGTACATTGGACGATATGATTGTGAACAGTACGTAAGTATAGGAAATCAAATAAAAAGCACATTAGTACGATTAACTTGCATTCAGCTTGCGTTTTTAATTTTATATTTTTAACATCATACGCACCTTTCTAGCCTGAAACACAGGTTTTATCTAGTTCAGGCAAATAAGCAACTGAATTTATTATAATTTTTTTTTATAAATAAACGATTTTATTATTATTATTATTAAAAAACCGGTCTGGAGCTCGCAATCTAGATAAAAATATTGGCCTTAGTTCATTCAGTGCAAAAGACATGGCCACTTTCACACAGAATTGTGCAAATAAATTCGCGGTCACGGCCTAACCTTTATTAAGAAACCAATTATTGCATAACGCAGTGCCATTGGAATGCGGCATTTTACTAAAATAAAATGGTCGAACTTTTAAATAGACTCATAGTTCTGATAGTTCCACCCACGGTGTCCACGTGTGCGCATTGATTTATGCCAGAATATTTTGGTAGATGCTCCTTTGATTGACTACAAGAGCACCTGACTGGGTTCACATGAAAGCTGACAACAAGAAAATCATCATCATAATAATTATCAGCCTATAATGTTCTTACTGCTGGGACACAGGCCTCCCTCTGTGAGAGGGAGTGGGCCGTAATCCACCACGCGGGACCAGTGTCGGTTGGTAGACTTAACATGTCTTTCGAATTTTTGATTCTAGGACATGCCGGCTTCCTCACGATGTTTTCCTTCACCGTTTTGAGAGCAGTGGGGACGAAATAATTTACACAAAGTAAAGTCTGCCTGGGATTGAACCTCATCATCCTCCTGCCCTTATTCGAATTATTTGGGTTCCATGACGTTTTCTTCCTTAGTGACAAATATCTCTATACCCGTCACCTCAGTATTACAGAATCTATCCAACTTTTCATTGGTTTTTCCTACCACTTTTCAACACGAGCACAAGGTTTCCCAGAATGCATGTATTTCCCGTAGGCCCTGCCGTAGTCCCTGTAAGACATCACGAGGATATTTTTTCCACGTGGTCCCTGCGAGAAATATAATGCTGCCGAAATAAAATTGTAGTGTCCCTAGAAGGTACTACGGGTATTGTTTTTAACCGTGGTCCCTCCGACAAATACAATGCTGACGAATAAAAATTGTACCTAATTCAAGTAGTAGTAGTAGTAGTATGCAGTAAAAGACATTATTCATTATTAAAAAATATAAATAAAGAATCACAGGATGAAATAATCTAAAAACAAACTTAGGTAACATTGAGTTTTTAATTGAATAGGAATTAATCATTAACGGGAATTGGGAGCTAACATCCTAAGATAACAATGAATAAACAATTTTCATTCGTCAGCATTGTATTTGTCGGAGGGACCACGGGTAAAAACAATACCCGTAGTACCTTCCAGGGACTACGGGAGGAACTACCATTTTAATTCGGTAGCATTATATTTCTCGCAGGGACCACGAGGAAAAAAAAACCCCGTGGTCCCTTTCAGGGACTACGGCAGGGGACCACGGGGAATATAGGTACGCCAGAATGTAACATTGTTGTTTTGTGCTCTCTCCTATATCCAAATAAAAGTGATCCAATTCTTACGAAAAATATAGAAAGAGCACTAAACACACATTCAGTGAAAAGAGGTAGGCATGAGATTAGCCATTACAACTAAAGTAGGTTTATATCTTTGGCGACGACCGCGTTTTCAAAATTGTTGCGCTATGCATGATCGCGGGCCGCATATTATATGAAATAGTGCTTGAAAGTGCGATCAGTTTGTCTTAATGTGGCGCAACTGTTCGTTTATGATGCTGGATCAATAAGGCGCACTTGTGTCTGGCCGTGACTGGGCAGGCAGACGCTTAGTCATATGTTGATGGTGGGCGTATGAGCTCTGTTTTTGGTTTCTTCATGATGGTGCACTTTGGGCTTTGGGGCACGAGGCATGAGTTGTGTTTACACCGATTTGTGTTTACACTGATTTAGGTACCTACTGCCTTTTTGAAATGTATTTGTACACGAGGTCAATGAAAGACCTGTCAACCACAACCACCACAACAGACACCCAGTCTCACAACCAGTCTTACCAAGGGGTATCGTAATTCCCAGTAACTGGGTTGTGGGGGTCAGATAGGCAGTCGCTCCATGTAAAATACTGGTATTCAGCTGCATCCGGTTAGACTGGAAGCCGACCTCAACATAGTTGGGAAAAGGCTAGGCAGATGATGTCAATGAAAGGCCTGTGACTGAACTGTCAACTAAACTTTCCCGTATAGGTACTGATGGCCGTGTCGATAGTCTATTCAGTATTTTATCTTTGGCGTCGATTTTGTTCTCAAAACTGACGCGCTATGCACGGTTGCGGAAAACTTATCATATTCATTAAGGCTTGAAATTTTCTAAGCACTTTGTTTACTTAGAGAAACGGATTACCTACTGTAATGAAGCGTGACTGTTAGTTTATGACGTAGATCAATAAGGCGCACTTCAATTTGGCCATGACTGGACAGGCAGGCTCTTAGTCATATGTTGATGGTGTGCGCATGAGTTCTGTTTGTGATTTCTTTACGACGAGAAACTTCCATGCCCTATACATAGTTACAATTCTGCCAGGAAAAGTGTGCGCTTCGGCGATCATCGCCTATCTCCGGAAAAACAAAAACTCAATATTGAGATCTAATAAAGATCTGTCACAACCATGGCAGTACCTACATGCCCATTTTGTATTAAAGATCGTCTGATTTAAAACTGCACGCCTCTCCACTAAAATTTCTATACAAACATTTGAAATGCAACAAGCAGTGGAGGGGCATGCAATTTTAAATACGAGACTATCTTTACCCTGGCTAGGAAATTATAGATTAACAACTCTATGCAATTCCAAAAAAACCTTTCAATACTTTTGAGTGACAGATCGCGAGATGGAACGGAGAAGGTAACCCGACGTAAAAAACTTCAAACAAACGCGCAATGATTTATGCACTACTAAAAAGAGCGACAGTACAAAATTTATAATCGTTGCCTCTTTAGCGGGACGTTCGTGCTAATTCGGTAACACGAAGATTATCGAAGCACACATCTTTTCTGGTTTGCCTGTATGACCTGCGTTTTCGATTTATTTGCCAAAGATGTAAACAAATATGAATTAATGGAAAAAAAATAACTTTAATTGCTACACAATAAAATTCAGTTTCCGCTACAACTTCAAACATTTTTTATAACTTTTCCAATAGCGCTAGTCACCCTGAAATCAACTTAATTATAATTGAAATAAATGTGATATTTGTTTAATTTGAAATAGGTAAGGGGTGTGCAGCACTGCACACTTTTACTTTACGTGTAATGTCAAGTTTATTTTTTTTTCTACGCGCTATACACGGTTATGGGAAACGTCTCAAATATAACAAGGCTTGAAATTGTAATCACTTTGTTTACTATGGGCTAATTTGTCAATCATCTGATAAGTTTGTTCGTAGAATAATTTTGAAATTTTGACAGTTATTTCATACGAAAACTGTCAAACGTCAATTTTATTCTTCGAACTAGCTTCTGCCCGCGGCTTCGTCCGCGTGAAATTTTTAATTCTCCCGACCCACCCTGTCGCATCGCATCGCCTGCCTGCGCTATAGATAAAATATTATAGTATCTTAGCCGTGTGCCCCTTAGTGAAATCCACTGCGGGTGACGTAACCTACGACAAACTTATTATTTGCGGTTGGTACAGTAATCGGGTCTAGGGATCGAACCGCAAAATTAAGTCTGTTTTTTATTGTATATACTTTTCCGGGATAAAAAGTACCCAGTGTGGTGCCCAGGATATTAAAGAATAATTATACCAAGTTTCATCGTAATTGAACTGGTAGTTTTTGCGTGATGCCTGAACAAATAGACAGACAGACAGACAAAAATTTTTTTTATCACCTTTTTGGGTTCGGTGTCGGTCTAGTAACACCGTGCCATTTCTTTTTTTGATATTTTCAATGTACAGAATTTTTACTTCTACAGATTTATTATAAGTATAGATAAAAGTTTTCTAGCGATGGAAAAATCAGCCTTAAGAGAAATAGGTTAATGTAATATGGTGTGACTATTCTTTTAATGATATTACTTCAAATATGGCGCACTTATGTCTGGACATGAGTGGCCTGGCAGACGCTTAGTCATTTGCTGGTCTACGCAGTTTTGGTTCTTTACGATGGCAAACATCCATACTGTATGCATCGAACGTTTTAGTGGGTAATTCGGCTAACCCCGTGAAACGTCCGGTGCATTTGTTTAAGTGCCTCCTAAATGTCTAGCAACTTCGTGAGGAGTGATGAGTATCTGTTCTTTTCTTTTGGTCAAAATGGTCCTAAGCTGATATATATCCTTTACATGTTTAGAAGTCAAGATTATTTTGTGAAACCAAGTAAAAAAGGTTGATTGAATGCTGAATGCGTTATTTCTTCACGGAATGTTTTGTTTTATCATGCTATATTATCTTAGGTAAGTATAGTATCCTGAGTCTGACTTTAATCAATAGCTCAAATCAACTATTTCAGATTGCTCTCGTCTTATAAAACGAACAACCACATAATACAGGGTGAAATTGAAAACATGCGACAAATCGAAATGGGAGATTGTACTCATCATTGTGAACAACTTTTACTATGGGACCAAACCTGAAATCACAAAAAAATATCAGCTGTATATACCCATGTAGGTACTGTATGTTCATGTTCGCATAACTCGTCAAAATTTGGATAACAGCAGATTTTTTTTTTCGCGTTTGTATTTTTGGTACCTTAGTAAAAGTTGTTCATAATGATGAGTACAAACTCCCATTTCGGTTTTTCGCATGTTTTCAATTTCAACCTGTACATAATCGTACGAGCAGCTAATTACGTGGACATCTGTCAACTGTCGGACAAGCCACAACAATGTACGTACAGAAATAGATTGCACTTCAAAATAGAACCCTTGGGAGTGGCAGGAAATATCTACACTCCAGTTAAATATATGAAAAGATTACAAGTACAAGGCAGGTACCGTAATATATCAATCATTGTGTCTTTTTACTTGTAACTGTCATGTGTTAAAACATCATTTTACAACTGTAGACATGTATCTACATATCCTACGTATTACGTAGGTAGGACTAGGTAATTACTATTTTTACTTTGTGCCATAATTTATCTAAACTCTATTATACAGGGCTACAGGTTAAGTCGACCTAGATCCTTTAGGAGGTTGTAGTTTCCATCATTCCTGACTGATTTGACTATGAAACACCGTAACCCAAACTTAACCGTTTTCAAGATTATGGGACTTTGAAGTTTTTTTTTGCAATTTTAGTGTAGAGAATAATAAAGCAACTTATCTACTACACAAAAATCGCAAATACAAACAAATTAGAGGCAAAACACAAAAAAATAGGTCAATAGACAAAACACCATTTTTTTTTAACTTCTAAGTTCAATATCTAAAAAATGGTTAAGTTTACTCCTACTCGTATGAAAAATTCACCATAATTGTCAACGAATGATTTTTTTATACTGTTATGTTATTAATGAGTCGTTGGAATAAATACATACCTAATGTATATTTGGACCAGCATAGCTATTCACAACCATTCGACAGGCTCTCGTATCCAAAATGACACATCTCGATAACCTGATTTGCCTTGCTCCCGACAGCAAACAGCTGTTGGAAGAGTAGCGGTCGTCTATTTGATTTAAAAATGACAAAATTTTCGGGTTTTGGACTTGTGAACAGTGTTTAGAAGACTCCTCAAAAGCGTAGGAGTCCTCAAAAGTGCTCAAAAGTGGTATCTCTAAAAAAAATCAAAGTTTATTTTTGTGGCATCTGATAGCTTAAAATACGCCATCCAATGTCCTAAGCCAAAATAGCGGTATCTTAATAAAAAAAAAACCAAAAAGTTTCCGTATCTCAGCTTTACCTCAAATCACTAAGAAAATAAAAGCAAAATTAGCTTTTCCTGTGGTAGGTACCGCTTTAGCACGGCAATACGATAACATTTATTGATGTTCGATACGATACGGAAGCACATCGCGTGGTTATAAATAGCTATTCTGCCCGTCATTGGCCTGTTTTTTTTTTTGGGATAGGAAATCATCAAATGACCCCTCCCGCTCCGGGTGGAAGGCAGAAGGGAGTGTCAGACTCTTACTGACTAAAACCCACCCGTGTTCCTTTGTTAGCCCTTTGTGTTCCGGGGTAGTAGCCTGGTGTGGTAAATATTTAGGTTGGCCTGGGTGGTAAATATTTAGGTTGGCAGACACGATAGTCCTGCCATCTGTTTGTTGGTGTGTGCCAAACCTACTTATCATTTTGAACTGCATAAAGATGATGACGAATCTCACCAATGCCGTTTGGTTTTATGTGACGTAATCGCAGGCCAAGATTAGTTACGGCTTTCATTTTCTGGGATTACAGTGAAGGATAAATCAAACTTCATCAGACCTGTACTTAATAAGTTTTTAGGTATACCAGCCTAGAAATTTCAATAAACGTCCATTATATGTGACTTGAAAACAAAAATATAACTGGCAATATAATGTGATTGTACTGGCTACACTTCTGTCAACCCCTCGGGGGATTTCAGTCGTGATATAATGCTAGTTTATGTCATTCAGTTTGCCTTTATTTTATTTTTCAAGCAAGCAACAATTTAGGATCGTTTATACCAATTCGAATAAGATTTTCAGTGGCCGACTCTTTTAATTAACTGAAACAGCGTAGTAGCGCCCTCTTCTGAAAACACATTGGACTGCTGCCAGTTTCGTAAACTGTTTTACGACTGAAATGTGCGATTCAAACTACACATCGAAAGTTCGTAGAATATGCGCTAGATGCCGCTGTTCGAGATCAACTCATGCGCAGTGTTTTCGCCATGTCGTCTCTTACACCATCTAGTGTTGACTGAGGGAACTGATAGATTTTTTTTTAAATACATTCTTTTTATTGCTGAATGGGTCCGCTCTTGACCTCGATCACGGCTGATGGAGAGCGAATTAAAAAAAAGCTATATATAAGAACTACAATGGACAACCGTATTTGTTAGACCTAATGCTGATACCTACCCCTACTTTGGTCTATAAAATATTTTGTAATCTACCATTATCAGAATAAAAGCATAGTTGGATACACCTTTCGATAACACAGAAGAGTCTTAGATGCTTTTTGGGCAACTAGCCTCATATTTTCTGACTGGCTGACTCCTTGACAATTTGAAAGTCCATGTAAATGGTTTAATTGAAATAAATGCTTTGAGTTTGAGTTTTTACAATACCCAAGAAAAGGACGACGGTGCCCTATTTTTACCAGTGTCTCACACGCAACTAATCCTCCCGCAGCGTCACCTATATTTATTGATTCGTCATGCGCCCTACTATGAAAGCTTTCTCACCATAATTGATGCGATCTTAATTCGAACGTGTATAAATAGAAATATAGTCTAAAAATACTCGAGTTTAATTGTAAAGATCGTTTTGGCAGTCGCCGAAAGATTCGTCGACATACACCTTCTGCATGTGATAAAGGGTTATTTATCGTCAACGTTAGATGATTTTATAAAATTAATAGATTCGACGACACTGAGACGAACGACTTCATAATATTTAATGTTGCCAAACTAAATAACTGCTAATTGTTATGTTCAACAGTTTTTATGAGAATTGCTATAGCAATTGCTCTAATATTCACGTTTAGTGAGAATAGATCTTTGTCTTATTTAATTAAAGTGCTTGGCATTCTGCTGTTTCTTCTACGAACTACAAGTTTCAAGCAGCCCTGAGCAAGGTGAAACTAAAATTATGAATACTGTGACTTTAATTTTTAATTTGTCTTCGCCTACATTAACTTGTCACGTATGTCGGTCGAGGTTTAAGCTTTCTGACATGCCATGACACACAAACGCATTAGTAAACAAAGCAGCATAAGATCAGAACAATCCCAGGTATGAATAAGATGCATTTGGATAATTATATAATTAAATATTATAATTTCTTGACGTTTTGAACAGAACCAACTATGAGTCCACTTCAAATAAAATTCATGATAAAAGATTGCGAACCATTAGGCTACGTGTAGGTTTTATAACACAATATTGGCTATCAAATCCACCATAAACAATTTTACGAGCAAGAGTAGATAGTTAAACAGTGCTCAGTCAACTGGTAGGCCATTAAACAAGAGAATGGCTTATAAAAATTCATACTACTCTCTAAACTACACCACATAAAACAAAATAAAAACCAAACAGTGTTGATTTTAACTCATAAACTCTATTAGAAATAATAAATAGCCATAGGGTTTTACGAAGCTCTGGTTTTAAAATTATAGAATAAGGTGGAGGGTAAATACACTACCATGGTTTAAAGAGTTGCAAGCTATTAATATTCGTGATTATTCCAGAGGACAAGATGACCAACACTCTGGTAAAGTAAAAAAACGGCAGTTGCTATCCATAAAAGCAGGAACTTGTATACAATTCGAAAAGTATTTAGGTACGGCATTTATAAGCTTGAGAATTTAAAGCATTGCGTAATGAAAGTCAACTATTTCAAGACTGTATTCACCTTTACCGTAACGAATGAATTCATCAATGCTTAATTAGTGCTAATTAAAAATACCCAAAGTCAAGTCTGAGTTAACTAAAAATATTGTGACATTGACAAAGGTTGACCCGGCTATTTTGGATACCATCACGTTACCTAAAGAAATTTGACTTTTAGTTCACTACGAATTTATTTATTGAGACCTCTCCACAATATAATACCTAATCGATTCACTTTTATTTTATCTGGGGACATAGCAGTATACAATATACATACAAATATTTCTCCGACTCGACATCTTTTTTTTTTGTAAATTGAAACGTCATTAAAGTACTTACAAATTTCAAGTTTGAAAAACTAATAAAATTTACCGCTTTATGAAAAATTGCATCAGAATAATAGGTACAGTAAAATCCTACAGTACGCTGAGTCAGTTTAAAGCATGGCAAAATTTAATTACGTTTGAAAAAACTCTATGGTTCAAGATAGAAAAAGAAAAATTTCGTACATTTCTAAGCTAGTAAATTTTAATTTTCATCATTTTCGTACAACATTCGCTTGTTTCATGCACGTTTAAGACCGGTTAGCAGAATTTACGACGTGAGACAAGAGCTCATCCGGCAGTGTTCCATTATGCGTATCGCTTTTAACAGTTCTGCTGATAGAATTACGGCTTGTACGACAAATCCTGATTCTTGGCGACAATATTACTGCATTAGTTGTTTATTTGCTAAGAGCAACGTGCATTAACGTGTTAGTGTTAGTTACGAGATGAATAACATTATTATTTGTCCGTACGTAAAACTTAAATTAAAACATTATTCAAATTAGGCTGAAAATTACCACGTTAGTAAGGACAAAACGCACAAAAAGACATAAATAAACAGTCACCGTTTACCGCTTTCTGGTTAAGTTTAACTGGAAAGAAGTTCAGAGTTCCTTAAACTAGAATTCCCTAGAAAAACGGTTCCATTATATCTATATATGGTGACTGATAATTAGTGACCGATACTTAAACACGTGCTTGTACTCATGATAACAAACAACTTTTACTATGGGACCAAACCTGAAATTGTGAAAAAAAATCTGCTGTTCAGTCATTTATGTTCGCCTAACTGGTCAAAATGTAGGTACTGAACAGCAGATTTTTTTTCGCGAATTCAGGTTTGTTCCCATAGTAAAAGTTGTTTGTTATCATGAGTACAATCACGTGTTTAGGTATCGGTCACTAATTACCAGTCACCCTATATAAAATTCAAAGTCCTGACTGACTGATATATCAACGCACATCCTAAACCGCTGGTCCTAGAGACATGAAATTTGGAAGGTGTGTTTTTTGTGAAGAGAAGGAATCCACTAAGAAAGGGTTTTTCGAAATTCCACCTCTAAGAGGGTGAGCCGTTATGGTGTGACCGTTCACCGCTTTCTTGAGAAACCAAAGCTTTAGCAACGCATCTGTCTGTTTATCAAAAATCCCATCGATAAAGTACCGTTCCTTGCAAAGACGCCAGAAACCTAGATTATTAGCATTTCAAGACTGACTGATACGACAAGTTACACACCCATTGATTCATTAGCTTCTACAACTTTTCTCAGCAACATTAGATATTTAAATTTGTACTTTGACACTTTCCCAACATACATTGATGTTTGCACGAATGCATTTCTCGAGTCATTGGCAAACGTAGCATTAGAATCGAATCTAAAGAATTTATCAATGGCATGGATTTGGCATCCGCTACACCCTGGATGCAAAGATAGTTTATTCGTGTTTTATATGACGACACTACCCATTGATAATAATAATTTATTTCCTGCAAATTTTTGACAGGGCTTCCATAGGGTTATATTCTAGGTCCTATATCGACCTACTATGTTGTCAACCTACATACATATTTGAACGTATAGAATCAATACTCCATCAACCAAGTATATACAAAGGGTATAAAAGGACCCATTACACAAACGTTATCTACGTATTCTGTACAGTGTACACCAAATCAGGTAACATGACATTCAATATCTTCGTAACCAGACTGTTTCTAGGTATGGTCCAATACAAAAAAAATGTCACACCCCAATAAACCCCTTCATTGTGATAATTTTTGACGTAATAACGTCTTATAAATCGATGAATACCGGCTGCACGCACATAAAAGTGTCACGTTCTGCCTGAGCCTGAGCGTGCAAGCGAGACCACGAAACAAGTGATAGAGAGGCACGATCGGCCCAAGCGTTGGCTTGTGACACATTTATTCATAAATTTTTCTTTATGACTGAATTTACTGACAAACAATTTTTTGTACAGTATAAGTCACTCTCGGCTTCTTTAAGCGTCTTTATACACACGTTACTTAAGCCCAAAGAATACATTACCACTGCAGTAAAAAAACTGATGTCATACTCACATCCATGTTTTGCCGCAGTGTCCGCGCCCGGGCCCTGGTCTCGCTCAGCGTGCGCGGTCGGAGCGCCGGCACCGCTTCCCGCGACAACCACTCGCCGAACGCTGTGCACACAACACCGTCACACACCGGTACTAGATTTCACGTGGTTAGTAGAAAATTCAGGAAGAGTTAGAGGAATGAGGTTGACAATGTTGAGGGCCTGGCTGTTAAACAAGGCAACAAAAGTATCATTACCGATATCAAACGCTTCATTCAAGTGAAGGTTCATTTTTATTTCATTCCACGTTTACACAAATCTTACAAAATTATATAGGAATCAATGTTCATCTGGTTCTTTCATGACATTTTTCAACGATTCGGTAGGCGAGTGAAAGGAGCCGAAATTTAACATCGTTGGATCGGTTTACTAATGAGTTATTTTTTACTTTTGATTCATTTTATGTTCACTACGGGTGTAAAAATAAAGCGTATGAAATCGGCTTTACTTATAGAAAAGTTTCTTTGATACTATAAAAGTTTCTAAAAGTGGACTAAGCGTCGATTGCTCTTAACATTTATTTACAATCAAACCATTTGAGTTTATAAAATGATTTTAATATATTCTACAATCTATTTTAAAACGTTTTACGAAACGATAATAGGTACTTACGCAAGCAGGATTTACAAAGCTTTATAATAATATGGCATCCAGGTTTTGGTGCTCAAGTCACTAGGAACGTAGCACATTCATTCAAAACTGTCAATCACAATGTATTTAGATATGGCAATAAACAGGCCCACAACATTATAGCAATAGGAAGAGAAAAGCATAACAGAGAAAATACAGGTATAACACAGAAGGAAGACATAGAATATATACATTTTACAAAAGAGCATAGATTAGATAAGTGCTATATTCACTAGGCTATTCATCGATATGTTTTCCACATGGATCTTATGATACCGAAAAGTAACATACCTAGTGAATAACCACTTGGAATAACAACAAAAGTAAGATTAGTCCACAATATTAATATTATGAGAGGAACAGTTAAAATGGCCGTTAAAGCAGAAATCAGACATAAAGACAATGTTAGAAGTGTAATTACTGTAGAGTGTAAGTATTGAAATCTAAGAAAATCGTTCGTGTTATACAGTGCTAGTTCTAATTCTACTACATCATTCGTGTCGTGTAGATAGATAAATTGACTGCATGATTATTGGAACTTTGTGTTGTTTTAATGCACTGTTTAGAAAGTAATCAGTTGTTGTAAATATTGTACAATGATTCTTTTCACAGCCAATGCTGCGAATAAATAATGAATCATAATATAAACAGCGGGGGGCAATTGCGTAACTCATTATCAATAGGAATCGGTTTCATTTTGACAGTTCAACAACATTCATTGCGTTATTTAGGTACGTGTTGAGCATAGAAATTTTTCGAACTTATGAAGCAATGGATTAGCAATTTGCTTCAAAATGATTCAGATTCCGATTGATAGTGGGTTACGCAATTAGGGTGCAGATCATAATGTAACTAACAGCCCACTCCCTCTCACTGAGGGGACGTCTGTGTCCTTGCAGTGAGGACATCCTTGGCTGACTATGCTATAATTAGCTTTATAGCTTCCATATTTACTCTGCTCTAAATTCATATATTGTAGAGTAAATATGAAATACTTAAGTTTCATTTCATTATTGATATAGATTTGGCTAAGTTCACCATGGCATTATTGATAGAAACACTTGTCAACAAGCATTTGCTATATGAAAGGCAGTCAATTTATCTATTGGCTTGAATTGTAGTAGACTAGTTTTGTATATTCTTTTCGTAGAAAAGAAGCGAAAAAAGTAGTTTATTATGTATTAACAGACGGTCAGCGTTGAAGATAATTTTGTTAGAAAAATACACCAATAAATCCAATTAATACTTATAAGAGGAACAATGATTTGAAGTAGGTATTGTGATGTTGAAATTACTAAGAAAAGGATAGTAAAAACAAAAATTGCTATTGTTGAAGATATGTTTCAAGTAAGTGGTTATTTGTTGGTTGCTCAGTGCAATATTTGTGGAAATAACGTCTGGTAAGCATACTATAATTTAAATGAATATGTATACCATCTTTTTTCTTTTCCTTAGCTATGATCGTCATTACAATAACAGTAGAGTATATTTCATATTACACAGTAAAAACAAAGCAGATTTTGTGTAAAGCTAAATTAAAAATGAGAGTGTTAAACTTTTTTTAAACGTAGTTCCACAAATATTTTTTTCTACGTAAAGATTTTACATTGTACTACTGAAGACTGTTAAATTTTCTACTTCATCCATGTAGCTATCATTGTTCGTCTCAAGTTTCCACTGACCTATCGCTTCCGCGGTCAAAATGTCGTGTGTGTCGTGTTCCATGGTGATTGTGTGATGTGCACTATTGCTATACAATATTTATAGTGTGTGTTTGTGATCACCGCACTGTAACACTGGCACTGATTCGTTTAACACTTTGTTTTTGTTTCACTGTGTTCGCTTCGTTAGCATGCGTTTCGTTAGAGAGTTCGTTTTTTAAGTATTTTTGTAAACTAAATTTCATTATCTGGAAATAAAATCTGCATTTTCTTTTTTGCCTATTGGATTTGGTGAAATAATTTTATTAATTTTCATTAAATTTTTCGTTGGTCGATTTTTTCGCAAGAACTTTAAAAGAACATTAGCGCCAAGAAATCACAGTTTATTTAATTTATAGACGGTTCGAAATTATGTATTAAGAAACTCACATTGTAGGTAGGTACCGATAATTTTTTCAACCACTTGTTTCTCTGACGTCAACGGTAGTCAACCATTGAGATTTCAGCTATTATAAATAACACACGTGTAATAAAAAGTAAGACAGACGAGAATATTGAACCTGCCTCGTCTATTCTACAACAGCTGATGGTAGTTACACTGTAGGAATATGAGTGATCTCATTAGACTATTAAAGTGACAGTCTCGGGAATGTGTGAGCGCCTCATTATAAATACTTACGTATTGAGATTTAGGAGACAGTTTAATTTATGCGTAAATTGTATAGTCTATAAGAGAATTAAACTTTAAACATTGGATATCTTTATTACAATTTACATTTCTGTGAGTATCTTGTACAGACGTCAGCACATCAACCTACCCGAAACTGTCAAATTTTCCCAATCGTTTTTGAACTTTATGCTTTAACGATAAAGTTGAAAATCTATTAAAGAAATTTGAAAGATTGTAGTACTTAGCTTGATGTGCTGGCGTCTGTACTAGACTTGCGTTTATACATTTATCTTTGATTCATTAAATACTAACACCGCTAGAATAGATATATTAATATCTAGGTAAGTACTCTTTGTTGTACACCATAAAACCGCACATAAACCCATACAATGGGTGCCTGAAGATGGACGGCGCAATCGTCCCAGAAAGAGATGACGAGATGACCTGCAACTTAATTGCGTAACACACTATTACTCCCAATTTGAAGCATATTTCTAATCCATAGCTCCGTATGTTCGAAAAATGTGTCTGCTCAACAACACGAATAACGCAATGAATGTTGTTGAACTGTACAAAATGAAGTCCATTGCTACTGATAGTGTGTTACGCAATTACCCCGCTGGACGCGTACCGCGAGGGCTGGTTCGAGGTGGTGCGGGAAAAGAGTTCCTGGAAGGATTTGGGGAGGCCTTCGTCCAGCAGAGGGACAGTATACGCCAACAAAAAAAAACTTTGATGTGTAAATGCCAAATGTGAATTTCCATTGGAAGAGAGGTCCATTGGAAAGACAGATACTAGGATATAAGTCCGAGTACCTGATTCGTGTGTGTCAGAATGGCTGGTTCCCTGTGGCTTTGGTCTATCAGAGTTGATTAGAAAATTGCTACATAATTGCTTATATTTGCTACATTTAATAAATAATTGCTATATACTATATATATTCAGAAATAACATATTTTTTTTGTACAGTCATCCTGACGTTTGGTTGGCTGGTCGCCTCCTAGTTTAAAGCCAAGCATGCAGAGTTTCCCGAAATGTATTGCGTCAATAATTGCTACATATTTGCTTCATTTATCTAATTTAGTTGTATCTTCAAACATAATTATGTTAAATAAAGGATGTAGCAATTATTTTAATTATCCCAAGGAAAAGTGCCTGATAAAACAATAAAGGCAAATAGTTGCAGTGTGTCTTCAGTCAACGGTATTGCTACTTTAGGAGGCTATTATTGCTACTTTATGTTATTAAAAATTGGTTCTATAGGTAGGTACTCCGTACTTGTTCTTTATAATAACATAGATCTATTTAAATTGTCGAATAAAATTAAATAAGCCTAGACTGTGATTCCAATACGATATCTGCACTAGCAATGACTAAGAATAATTGTTATAATGATAATTATTGGATAGGTACATATTTTTTTTAACGCAAGAATCGCATTACTTACGCTGTTTCCAGAGCCTAAACGATTAAACCGATTCAACATAACTAAGTATTTGCCTTTATTGTTTTATCAGGCACTTTTCCTTGGGATAATTAAAATAATTGCTTCATTCTTTATTTAACATATGTTTGAAGATACAACTAAATTAGATAAATGAAGCAAATATGTAGCAATTATTGACGCAATACATTTCGGAAAACTCTGCATGCTTGGCTTTAAACTAGGAGGCGACCAGCCAACCAAACGTCAGGATGGCTGTACAAAAAAAAAAATGTTATTTCTGAATATATATAGTATGTAGCAATTATTTATTAAATGTAGTAAATATAAGCAATTATGTAGCAATTTTCTAATCAACTCTCATAGACCAAAGCCACAGGCAACCAGCCATTCTGACACACACCCTGATTCTGCATAATGCTATACAAACATCTACATTATAACCTTTATCTGAATTCCCGCAAAATTTCCACATACCCCTGACTCATCCGCATAGTCATAAGATGTACTTTGGCAGTATTCCCTTCACACCTGCATGTAGTTAATTCGTGAAGAATTATACGAATGCATCGCGGTCCGCTGCGCCCGCGCGTGGCGCAAGCGCAAGCAATGTGCCAACGGCCATTGCCAAATGGTTGACTATACTTGAACTTGCTGGTTTTATCGATAGATTTGTTAATTTGTGGAAATCGTGAAGGTTGAAATGACAGATCAAAGGCAAAATGAAAATCGCTACATAAATTGAAACTGCTCAGGTGAGGTACGGTATTAAAACGGAAATTTTTTTTTTTTACTGTTTAGATGTTTAGGGGACTACAAGAATGCTACGAGACTCGTAGGCACCTCGTAGCAACTTTGGCGTAGGCATCTTAATTTTAACATAAATGGTGACAATGAAATCAGTATATAGACGAATTATACATTACCAGTGCACCAGGTAGCATTATTTTATATAAATAGTTTACAAAAAATAAAGAAGATAATGTTAAGGTCCTCTACGGCAAATGCTACGAAATTACTACGACGCTACGAGATGCCTACGAATCTCGTAGCACTTATGCAGCTCAATTCATTTTCAAGTTAAGGGCACAAATACAACTGTATTAACTGTGGGGTAATTGCGTAACACACTAGCAGTATCAATAGTTTTCATTTCAACATTCATTGCGTTATGTACGTTGTGGGGCAGACAAATTTTTCGAACATATGAAGCAATGAATTAGCGATATCTATCAAAGCGATTGAGATTGAGATGCTGTGTTGGTATATGTATTAATAGGGTTATCTATTATCGAGCAACTATCATTTGTTTATCTTCAGTCATCGTATTATCAATAAAATTAATTAGGCACGCGTCATTCAATCGTAAGTCTGCAGCACTGTTTACAATATCCTCGGTCATCTATCACGATGACTGATTATAATCTCTGTTTACCTTGCAAAGGGCTATTTATCTACTTCATTCTTCGATCAAAACAGTCTCGAAGGTCGCTGGCAAAGATTGTAGCTATCAACATCTTAATTAATAAACTGTTACGCCTGAAATCTTTGAAACATCCGGGGCACAGATACTACTACATACTTTGAAAAGGTTTTTCGATGATAATTTGTTATACTGTAGCATTGCGTAGAGGGGCAAATAAATCGGCGTTAATTATGGAAATCTTATCATGTTATTATGAAACCGGAAAATCGAATAAGCACTGAAAGTATGTGTCATTCACTTTTTGTACTTACAATTTTGATTAAAACATAACATTTACCTAGGAAGCTTATTTTCCCAAACAGAGATTCAAACACCGATCTTATATTCATAGTTGTTTCATCATTACTTCTGACGCATTCAACTCTCATTCGTCCAAACCATCTAAATACAAATAACGTCAAACTCTAAATCCGACGGATATTTAATTAAAATTACTTATAATGTGCAATGACCTCTCAGAAATAGCATCCAAGGTCGTCTGCACTTCTACAGCCTGGCGGCTGGAGTGACGTCACACATGATAGCTATTCAGTGACATCCGGTTTATCGGATTTACGAGACGGGCTTGGCATGCGCACGTCAGGGTTAGATTGGCGTAGGAATGCTGGGATTACAGGCGCGGAAAGATACAGAACAGTTGGAAAAGATTACTGCTGATGAAGATATTTAGGAGGCTTAGTTCGACATCGGTGTTTTGATTCGGTACTCGAAGATGGCAGGAGTAATCCTCTTGAAATTGAATAATCCACCAAATAGGAAGCTTATTTTTAAAAGCATAACAAATAAAAGAGGAACTGCAGTGCGATTCTGTAACCATCTCACCGTGAAAACTTCGGTGAAGTGAGCGTGGAGTGAGCTGTCAGTGTCATCCTGATGCTAGGGATTGGTACTCTTGACAGCTCACTCTAAACTCACTTCACCTAACTTTTCACGGTGAGATTTTTACAGAATCGATCGGCAGATGCTAGGGATTGATACTCTTGACAGCTCACTCTAAGCTCACTTCACCTAACTTTTTACGGTGAGATTTTTACAGAATCGATCGGCAGTTCCGAAGTTTTTTTTTTGTTTCAAAACATTATTGCATTTAATAGAAAAAATCTAAACAAATAGGTACCTACATCGCCATCTCTGTAACAACTCGTTTTTATATACAATGACCTCGAAAAGTTAGTTGACATTTTTCCACATCAGCTGTGACACACCACATTATGATTTAAAATTCTAGTTCCAAATATTTGAACTGTACACTATATTAACATTTTTACTGTCTAATTCAACCTATGATTTATCATACAAAATAATCAAGTAATCCATCAGGATAACCTGATATTTTTTTAATTTAAAACATGATGTGGCATCACAGCTGATGTGGAAAAACTTGAGTCCAATATATATCTAAATCACTATTTTGGATTCTAATCGACAAGTAAATCATGATAGGCATAATAAATATAAGTCCAATACACAAAGAACAATACTGGTATTCAGCTGCATCCGGTTAGACTGGAAGCCGATCCCAACTTAGTTGGGAAAAGGTTAGACTGATGATTATGACACAAAGCACGATATTGATAGATTAATATTGTTTAAGAAAATGGGTCGCAAAAGCAACAAAAAAATTTTAAAAAACCCGCAAAAAAAAAATTAATTCAATACTGAATATCCGACCAATAGAAAGTGCGAAATAATAAATGTATGAACTTGAAATAGGTGCGGCTAATCTTAGCGCCGCCTACGACGCAAGCGCAACTCTAAATATGTGTAAATACACTCCGAGTTACTGAGTCACAACGAAAGTGTCGCCAACCAGGCTGATTGGAATTATGGCGTGGGAAATTAAGAAATGCAGGTGCACCATCATCCTCCTGCGTTTAATCTAATTAATAAGGGATCATAACAGCATTTTTTATTCCTCCGTACATCCGTTTTAGTCGGTTACCTGTCTATATCCACATCCGCTACCTAAAGACTAAAAACTATACTAAAAACTTTTCTCACGCGAGATTTCAAATACAAGAATGATTCGAAGAGTTAACTAATATGCACTCGATAAAAATAAAATAGAATGCAAAACTTGTAATTTTCATGAATTTATTTACAAGTTTCGAAAGTGAGACTAAAGGGATTTCATATCTATACTAATATTATAAAGCTGAAGAGTTTGTTTGTTTGTTTGAACGCGCTAATCTCAGGAACTGCTGGTCCCATTTGAAAAACTTTTTCAGTGTTAGATAGCCCATTCATCGAGGAAGGCTATAGGCTATATATCATCACGCTAAAACCAATAGGAGCGGAGCACCAATGAAGAATGTTTCCAGTTGCGCGTGAGGCGGTGTTATGTATGCACGTGCTTATCGCAAAACATTCCGGCTTGTGTACCTATTAATCACGTTCGGTGCGAGTGAACTCGCTAATAGTGAGAATGGAGGGAGGTAGTACAGATAACGCAGCGTTGACCGATAAAAGCGACACTGAGGTTTTATATGAGTGTGAGCGTGAGATGATGACAATGACGAGTACGGTGGATGTTGACCAACAAATTGATGTAAGACTATCGGAGAAGAGATCGAGGGAAAAGAGTGAAGATAGTAGTGAAGAAGGTTTTACTACAGTTAACAGGAGAAGACCAAAGAAACTCATTCGAAGCAAATCAAATGGAAACTTGAGTACACACAGATTCGAATTAAATAAACGTAATGAACTTAATAATGATGCGACTATGGAGAATTTTGACGTAACAAATAATACGTTCGAAATATGTTTGACTTCATTACAAATTTTACCGAAACAGATGGCCTTGGCGAAGTGGTTAAGAAGCGGGTCTATACAAAATATCATTAGAATTAAATATAAAAGCCCCTATAAGGTATTCGTGCAGTTTGATAATAAAAAACAAGCTGAAAAATTATTAAATTTCTCTAAAAACAAGGAACTAGACATTAGAGCTCAATTCACAGATGAGGTTGATTTATCCTACGGATTAATCAAAGGAGTTGAATTAGAAATGACAGATAAGGAAATGTTAGACTCACTCAATACCTCATTTGAAATTGTGTCTGTCAGAAGACTAAAACGGATGAATGAAGAAGGTAAATGGATTGATAGTGAGACCGTTAGGTTAGGTTTCAAAAGCCAGATTGTGCCAGAGTATGTATATGCATATGGTTGCAGATTCAGGGTTGAGAAATATGTTTTTCCTGTAACCCAGTGCTCAGGATGTTGGAAGTTTGGACACCATAAAAAGTTTTGCCCAATCAATAAGAATCTTTGTCCAAAATGCGGAAAAGAACACATCAATTGTGAGACAGAAACATTTACATGCTTAAATTGCAAAGGCCCCCATATGGCTATCAATAAAACATGTCCATTTTTTATAAAAGAGAAGAGGATTCGTGTTCTAATGAGTTTGGAAAATACTACTTATAAAAACGCATTAGACATGTATATTCAAGAAAAAAAGGAAAATACCAAGCAGGTTTCACTTGAATTCGAAAATGAGTCCTCTAAAAAGGAACATACAGTTATAAATACGGATGTGGGTAGTCCAACAAATAATCATTTCATTGAAAAGTCGAATGATGATCAGGCAGAAAACTACATACAACAGGCTATGGATGATGAACCGGTTATTTTAAAAGAAAAACACGAAGAGCATAATGCAGCAGCAAGTAAAAAAAGCGAAAAAAACCGGAAAAAAGGATCAAACAATTCAAAAAAGAAGAATAACAATTTGCATGATATTAATATGTCGGTATCTACAGAAAGTCTAGAAGTTACCCAAAATCAAGAAGAAGAAAAAAGAAGTGCGAAAGAGAGAAAATTTCAATGGAAGAGAATTTGGCAAAGTATTATGGAAATTTTGTTCTCTGAAGAGCAGGCTCTAATGGAAAAAATAGTGTCAATGTTGAAAGTTATGTGTGAGGAAATTAAATCATTTTTACTTAGTAGTTTTATGGACAGAGAAGTTATTAAAAAGATTTTATCTGATGGATAGTACACGAAAAGAGATCTCGTTAAATATATGTCAGTGGAATTCACAAAGTTTAAGGCCCAAATTAGGTAGTTTTGAAGCATTTTTAAGTCAAGAAAAAATTCATATTGCTATTTTGAGTGAAACATGGCTTGATCCAAATGTTAACGTTAATTTGAGTGGATATAATATATTTAGACAAGATAGGCCGGATTTCTACGGAGGAGTAGCTATTATAATCCATAAATCATTGCATTCGCAAATAAGCCCTATTCATCTATCAAATCCAGGCATAGAAGTTATTCACGTCAAAATTCTAAATTGTAAAAGTTTAAAAAATATAATATCAATTTACTGCCCTTCTTCTGTAGTCACACGCTCTGCCGACTGGGATAGTCTGTTTAATTTAGAGCTCAGCAATACTTTGATTGCCGGGGATTTTAATGGACACCATACAAATTGGTCGTACAAAATAGATCAAAGAGGAACTCAACTACTGGAATCTTCACTAGAAAAAGGCTGGATTTCTTTAAATAATGGCGATGCTACTAGGGTAAAATTGGTAAACGGATTGGTTAAGAGGACTTCACCTGATATTACGTTTGCATCGTCAGATATTTCGATAAATTGTGATTGGAAAGTATTCAATGAAAACCTGGGGAGTGACCATCTTATTATTAAAATAACAGTTAACTATTCAGAACCAAGAGAATATATAAAGAAACGCAATTACAAAAAAGCAGACTGGAAAGCGTATAGAGAGAATCTTCAACAACCATTTTCGGAAATTAATCAATTTGATGATATTCAAGTGTTATATGACTATTTTGAGGATCAAATTAATTGGTCAGCCAGTAAGAATATACCTGAGACAAAGATTTGTACCAATCCGGCAGCTAATTTTAAACCTAAGGAGTATTGGCACCCATCATTGTCCAGAGCCGTAGCTAAACGAAGACTAGCTTTAAGTGCATTTAGACGTAATCCTACTCCTGATAATCTCAAAATTTTAGAGGATAAAACTGTAGAAGCGCACACTTTGGTAAGTAATGCCAGATCAAATAATTGGAAATTATTTTGTAGCAGTATTAATGAGACTACTTCTGTGTCGGAAATGTGGCGTAAGATGCGTTGGTTCAAAGGCTATAAACATTCACAATCGTTTCCTTCAGAAACGAAACAAAAGGATTTGTTATGTTCTTTAGCGCCAGACTCAGTAATAAACAAACAACCTTATTTCACATCTCGTAATAGTTTATTGGAATCACCATTTAGTACACAAGAAATGAAACATTGTTTTAAGAAAAAAGACACCGCTCCGGGCAAGGATGGGATAACTTACTCCATGTTATATAACCTACCTTCTGTAGGCAAAATGTATTTATTAAACATGTTTAATAGGATTTTTACATCTGGCCAGATTCCACGTCAATGGAGGGAAATAAGCATTGTTCCCATTCCAAAAACTACCAGCAATGCGGACGTAGAACCAAAGCTTAGACCGATATCTCTCATCTCATGCGTTTGCAAAATATTTCACACAATGTTAGTAAAGAGATTGGAATGGTATATAGAGAGAAATAAGTTTTTATCTACGAGTACGTCTGGTTTTAGGAGGGGACAATCATGCTTGGATTGCCTTGCGAAACTTGTCACTGATATTCAAATAGGACTGTCGAATAATACACCTACTGTAGCTTGCTTCCTGGACATAGATAATGCATACAACAATGTTTTAGTTGAGAGTGTTGTGGCTACGTTAGATAAATTGAATGTTGGCTCCAGTATTTGTAAATATATTTGGGAGTTTTTAAATGCAAGATGTTTAATGATGAAAATATATTCTGAGGAGACAGTAATATGTAGATGGACAAATAGGGGTTTGGCTCAGGGGGACCCACTTTCCCCGCTGCTTTTCAATTTAACTACGTATAAAATTTGTCGTGAGGTTGAAGACGTTTCTATATTACAATATGCCGATGATTTTGTATTTTATTTGAAGCACAAAGACATACATTTCTGTGAAATCATTTTACAATCAGCACTTAATGACATGATAGCTAAGCTTGATGAAGTAGGTTTAGAACTTTCCCCTAATAAATCAAAAATATGTATTTTTACCAGAGGTCGAAAAAGGAACAAATTAGATGTTAAAATCAATCAACATACAATTAATGCAGTTGAAAATTTTAAATATTTAGGTATGTGGCTTGATCGATCCTTATTATGGGCTAAACATATCAATGAAGTAGCTGAAAAGGTCTTGAAGTTTTTGAAACTTTTAAAAGTCTTAGCGGGTTCTAAATGGGGAATGCATCCAAAATATCTGCGTACGTTATATATTTCGGTGATTAGAAGTAGATTGGATTATGGGTGTTTTTTGTTCGG
The DNA here is from genome assembly GCA_949316385.1 of Globia sparganii. Lineage (NCBI taxonomy): Eukaryota > Metazoa > Arthropoda > Insecta > Lepidoptera > Noctuidae > Globia > Globia sparganii. Next base: position 25,350,428 of record OX438653.1, on the reverse strand, counting down.
GAACAGTGCCAATGTTCATTTATATAAATTAGATAAAATTCAGAACCAGGCCGCGAGAATAATCGGAGGATTTATCAAAAGCAGTCCCATTCATGTAATGGAAAGCGAACTGTGCTTACCTCCTTTGCATAATAGAAGATTATTTCTTTCATATAAATACTGCCTGAAAAGTATGTCTTGGTCAAACAGTATAATGATGCGACTTCTTGTAGAACTAAATGATCTTATACAGACGAGATTTTGGCAAAAAAAAAAGAAACCTTTACTTGTATCGGTATTCAATGAATGTGAATCTTTTCGTGTACATTCCTCTGATCAGTTGGAGATGTTTTCATTAGATGTGTGGGTAACCAGTATTAAAATAGATGAAATTATTGCATGTAATTTAGAAAGTGTAACAGGTCCTAAAAAATCTTTAAACTTTGCTTCTCTAAAATTTGAAATCGTAAAAGAAATTCACGATAAATACTTGGACTTTAATAAATATTTCACTGATGGTTCTAAGAGTAAGGATGGTTTGGGAGCAGCGTTTTACGATGTTGCTACAAACAATTCAGCTATGTACAAAGTAAATACTAATGTGTCTATTATGACGATGGAACTCATTGCAATCTACGAAGCCATTAACTCTGCGTGTAACTCGGGAGATCGGTATTTTGTGATTTTCACAGATAGTAAGAGTGGTCTGCAGCATTTAGCTCGTTGTGCCTCTGGGTTCAGAGGTATTTCGATAGCTTACTCCATTTTACGTAAGGTTATAGATCTTACAAACAATGGCATAGTAATAAGATTGCAGTGGGTTCCATCTCATGTAGGTTTGAGAGGTAACGAAGAGGCTGATACACTAGCAAAATTAGCGGTCATTCAAGGTCAAGAATTTTGTATCCTACCTAATTATTTAGAACAACTAAGTTATTGCAAAACAATTTGTTATGATAGGTTTAAGGAGTACTTTGATGAACGAAGTAGGGAAAAGGGCATCTGGTACAAAACTATACAATATCAGCCTCCTCGAATACCCTGGTTTGCTATCAAGGAAATGAGTAGATATCATATTGTTCTGCTACACAGATTACGCTCTGGTCACTACCTATCCCGCAAGTTTGGTTATTTGATGAAAAAAGTGAATTCTCCCAATTGTGAAACATGCGGAACGGTTGAAGATGTTCACCATCTACTTATGGAGTGTACTAAGACAAAGAAGGAAAGAGAGACACTGTTGAGTAGACTAAAAATAAACGAATATGACACTGGTCCTTATGTTAAAGTTTTAGCGCAGCCCTCACCTGAGATAGCAAACCTACTTGCTGATTTGTTTCAACATTATTAATTAATAATATATATTTATGGAGGTAGTTTAGAATAGTTTAAGTTATGATGAGGCTGACATGCCACTGTGGATAAAAGCCTCTAATAAAAACTAGAATAAAAAAAAAAAAAAAAAAAAAAAAAAGAATGTTTCAAAATCGGGGGATTTTTTTTCCTATTGAGAGCTTCCGCTGCGTGCGCTGCGTAAACGGTTAAAGTTTCGCAAAAATCATATATGACAGAATTGTTCCCCTTTAAAAGTTTAAAAAAAAAGTCCGCGTCAGCATATGTCTATCTTTTAAGGTTAGCTCACTATAACCTCTTTTATGCTAACAAAATTTGTTCTAAAATAATGCATTATTTGCGAAGGTGTTTTTATAAACATGGTATTAATCCTTATCCAAATAAATACGTTATTCATCACATGTATTTAATTTTGAACAAAATTGCCTCTGACATATTTGATTTCAATGTATATCTTAGGAGATATCATAGTTTTAAAATAATACTAATAATAAAGCTGAAGAGTTTGTTTGTTTGAAACACGGTTTGAAAGCTCTAAATCTCTGGAAGTATTGGTCGCACATATAAAAATATTTTTGCGTTTGATAGCCCAGTTCTTGCGGAAGGCTATATTCTATTAAACTTGACGCTAGGACCCTTAGGAGTTGAGCAAAAAGAAAAAAAGTCTGAAGTTTTCGCCAAGCGAAAACGAAGTAATAGCGCAGGCTACGCGACACGTTGCGACGGGGTGGGTCGGGGAAACAAAAAAAATTTACGCGGACGAAGTCGCGGGCAGAAGCTAGTACTAAAAATAAAGTTAAAAAGTTAGTTTGTTTGAACGCGCTAATCTATGAAACTATTGTTCGGGTTTGAATAGTTCTTTTTGCATTTGATAGCCTAATTCTTGAAGAAGGTTATAGGCTATTTAACATAACGCTATGAGTGCCACGACCCTTAGGAGCTGAGCAAAAATAAAATAATCAGAATGAACGTTAACAAAGCAATAGCGCGGGTAGACAGTGCTTTGCGACGTAGTCCCGAGCAGAAGCTAGTAAGTCATAAACACTGTCGCCACAACACAAATCATTGATCACGGTGGCGATAATAGACAGTTTAAACGACCACATATTTCAGAAAAACAATTTGATTTATTTATTGTTGTAAAATATTTTTGTTGGGTTTCTTCATAGTAGAAAATTAATGTAAAGACCTACACGACCTACGTCAAATAGGCACCCTTATAAATAACAATATAACAGACAATCTTCAAACTTGTTCAAGATAAAGCTTAAATAGAAAACACAATAAATCATGATCCAACTGATCGAACCAAGTGCAAAGACCATCAAATGAAAAGACCAGTTGCAAAAGACTATAAAATTAAAAGTTTAACACAGGAGTTCGTACACACACGTTTTCTTGTCGTGAAAAACTACGGTTTATTCGCCGTCTTGGACTGTCGTCAGTATTGCATGGATTACTATGGAAACTTGTTCACGGACACATTTTTTCTACGGCGCGGTTTATAGGCCGTACGGTAAAGAAATCGTGTCTTGTACAAAGGGCCTAAGTATTCCAAAAAGGTTTTCAAAACAGAGAGAACAGCAACGATCCTGAACCAATTGTCAACCAAGAAACAAATGAACCGGCAAAAAACAATGACGTAGAACAAGATACACTAGAAACTGTCGACGGCGCGTTGTGTTCCACGCGCGCCACAAAGAGATCTCAGCACTAACTGACGGGGTCCGCTAGAGCCGATGCCTGCCAGGGTCGCGGGTTGTTCGAAAGAGATACCGTGGCCCCTGGCACAGGCAACTGAAGTAACACGGGTGGGTGTTAGTCAGTAAAAGTCTGACACACCCTCCCACTCAGCCCAGAGCGGGAGAAGTTATTTGATAATTTCCCATTCTCAAAAAAAAATATATCTTAACTAGAAACCCACGTCACTAATGAGATAACGTTCGATATATCACAATCACTCAATGCACAGCTCCCAGTCGGAAATGTCACACGTTGCACAGTTAATTATAAACCAAGCATCATGCTGAAAGAGTTGCGGATGAGACAAACATGCCTGATTGATTGTCTCATTGTCTCATGCCGACAAGGAACTTCGTCATAGTAATAAGCGAGCTGCAGATGTAGGTAGATGCCATTCATGTTTTCCAGCGTCTGGATGCTGTATTGCTTGCAGTCATTTGTAATGCGGATACAATGACACTTAAATCAGCTCTGTAGGACCTGTAGACTTTAGAGGACTTTGTAGGCCCTGTAGACTTTAGATCTTTAGACCGCTGTGCTCCCATACCTATTGTAATTTGAAAACATTGTAAAAGCCAATTATTTTTAAATGAGTAACCGTGGAGTTTCTTGCCGGTTCTTCTCCATAGGAAACGACGAATTGGAACCGTGCACCTAGCTTCTGATATTTCATAAGTGCCCTTGTAGGCTTATGTGAAATAAAATATTTTGATTTTGAGCTGTTCTGCTTATCGATATTTTGCAGTTAGGTATCTTAATTCGCTGGAATTTTTTGGAGATTTGACTGTCAGAAAGCGTTATTCACCAAAATTTCATCAAACAGCCAAGGTGCGTTTCGCAAAAGTGGTTTCAATCTTAAAAAACGTTAACGCTGCGTTCAGGAAACAAAATTAAATAGGTAGGTACAGTCAACAGCAAAAGTCGCTTAACACTCCAGTTTTTTTAATCTCAGTTATTGAGCAAAATATGAACACTTCAGTTTTTTTAATTAATATCAGTTATTGAGCAAAATATTTGCTCAAAATTGTATTGTACTTCTGCTGCAATTTTGAACAAATATTTTGTCAAAAACTGACATTAAAAAACTGAAATGTTAATCGACTTTTGATGCTGACCTTACCTCGGAATTTCTGTACACAAGAATCGTATTAACGTACATTCTTACATACATATTTTGAACTGCTTCCTCTGCTTTAACACAACAGGAAACGTCACATTATTTTAAGAGATTACCTTTGAAACTTCCTGCTTCATACATCTTCTAGACTTTACAAATTATTGTTTCACAATTTGTTTAGTCTAGAGGTATGTAGGCATGAATAAAATAAACAAGACTACGATATTGTGTGTTCTACGAGTATGAGTTTTATTATAAACATTTCCTTCAAAAATATGTTCGTAAATAATTGTTTCTATTTCAATCTATTTATATAAGGTGTTAAAAAATTAACCCTACAAACATTAAGAGGTGCTTTAGACCATTGAACTGAACAACTTTCACTATGAGACCAACTCTGAAATCACGAAAAAAAATCAGCTGTTTAATACAAAAGTTCAATACCTAATTGACCAAAATGTATGAAATAGCTGATTTTTTTTTCGTGATTTCAGAGTTGGTCCCATAGTGAAAGTTGTTCAGTTCGATGGTCTAATGCACCTCTTAAAGTTTAACAGGTTAATTTTTTAACACTTTGTATAAATAAAACAAAGTCGGTTAGTTACACCATTTATAATTCAAGAAAGGCTGGACCGATTTTTATGATCTTTAATTTTTTGAATTTGTCTCCGCCTCGAATAGCAGAATAACTATTAAAACATAGAAAAAATTAACGAAAAAAAATAATGAATAATTAATTTTCTCATACATTCGTTCTTATTGATTCGGAAGCGATACGAAGTTCGCCGGGTCAACTAGTTGGTAATAAAAATGACTTTCCCAAAAATAAAATCTAGTGATGACCTATATTTTTCTATTGTGAATCCGATACACATATTGATTCATAAAGATAACGACAAAAAATGTTTGAGTAATGGTGCCCATGCGCAATGAGTGACAGGTGGCCTATTTACAAGCACCGCATTGACCTATTTTTCTGATCATTAAACCCGGTGTGGAATCTGTAGACAAAGTCTGTCGATTTAAACATCACTATGGAAACAATATTACAGCCAGAATAAACATAACTCTTCACTGAGGAAATACAAAAAAAAAAAATGCAAAAATGTAAAAAAAGAAGCAAAAAAAAAAACTATTGATTACAGATGATGTCATTCAAACGACAGTTCTAAAAGTTGATACTAAGAACGAAAGAACTGTTCGACGTCCAAATGTCAGTGTACGGCGCGCCAATCAGCTCCGCGTTCCTCTCTGTTTACTACTCCACAACTTTAGCACTACACTTGCAATCACTCTTACAACGAAGCAATAAGACCTACAATCCCTTGATTGACGACGAGAAAAAGTTTGTCAACGAAAAATACTGCGAATTAAACTCTGCGAATGCTGAAGCTCTTATCACGGGGTAGTAAGGTCCGTTATACATTGTTTGGTGTACGAAGAAAGTTTGTGGTAGTAATACAGGCCCGGTAGGCCGGTCTAAATGCGTCCGCGTCTTTGGCACGGCACTGGGGCAAGGACGCGAAGCGCCTATGCAGTCGGCAGATTGATTGACCGATTAATCTTAGCGAGACAAGACTGGTAAAATATTATCGATCTTATTACGTGGAGCTTCAATGTGGGACGCTTTTTATTTCCAACGACAATTCAGATGAAAGAGAGAATTAATTTTCAACGGAAACAGCAATAAATGTACGCTCGTGTTCCCAATCGTTTGCACACAAGATTAAATTAAAGAAATACAAGTTTTTGGTGAGGATAGTGTAAGATATAGACGCTCACACATTCCCAACGAAGTAAATAGAGCAGACATGATACAAAAGCGTAATCTAATATATAAAATAAAATTCTCGTGTCACTGTTAGTTACCATACTCCTCCGAAACGGCTGGACCGATTTGTATGAAAGTTTGTGTGCATATCGGGTAGGTCTGAGAATCGGCTACTATCTATTTTTTTTTTTTTGCAAAACGACGTTTGCAGGGTCAGCGAGTAGTGGATAAAATCGATAGCAATGTTGTAAGTGCAACAACAGCTATTACATATGTTCACTTAGTAACAGCTCAACGATACTGTTTAAACTGATCGATTTTTTAATTGTTTATGATGAGAGCCAATAAACCTATATCGTTTATTATGACTCTCATTTCCTTGTTTTAAATGTGAAACATTATGAGTTCTATGATCAATGATCCTGACAGTTATCAATTGAAAGCATATATTAACACATATATAAGCATCAGTAATTACTTCACTGACGTGAGTTTCTAGTTCAGTATTGTTTTCTGCAGTAACTGCTATCACTTATATTTCATAAGTAAAAATGATTTCTTCATATATTTCAATAAATGTTTCATCATCCGTAAGAGTAATGTGTTTATTATGAATCCTTTCAATTTCGTTGACAGTTTTGTTGTGGCTCTACATTTATTTTCATTACTACGTTGTTTTCTTAGATATTTATATTTACATTAAGATGCTAGTGCAAGTTTTCATATTTCCAGCGAGTTACGTACAATACCTGAAGTAATTTTACATGTTTTACTTTTTGTTTCTTTAAGTATTTTTTATTGATTATTTTTTGTTTTCATCAAGACATTTGTACAAAAATCCTGTGTTCGTTTTGTAAGTCGTCTGTGATGTTGTTATCGTTCACTTCACTTCACACACGAGATGGTGGTTGATGGTTGGGATGTGGTTATGTACACATGAGAGCTCGTGTCAATGGGGTCGGTAGCGACTATTACAGGAGTATTACGAAACGGTTCGATCGCCGAACTATCGGTGTCGACGCGCGCGCGTGCGTCTCTCGCCCAAACACACCCGTGACTGCGTACACTCGCAAGTATTTTGATACCGTCACTACGTTCCGAACTTCCAATATCCTATCACGTTTGTATTGAAATCCACTTGAATCGATACCGGAATGTTTTTGCAGCAATTGAAAGATAACGAGTTTAATTTTCTCTGGTATGTGATCTATGTAGCGCCATTTTGGGCCTGCATAGTGTGCAATACCTGTCTGGGCGTCAAGTGCCAAGCGTTATTGACACAGCTAATGACAAATGAGTGGCGTCGAAAATTTGCGTCTATGCGTTTAAATGAATTTAAAAAATAAAAAATCAATAACAGAACCGTATGAAATACATAAATAACTTTAATTTACATCATACAAATTACAGGATACAAAAGAAACAGCTACTTTTTGACGATTACTTTGAATTTCCGCTAATCTGAAATGAAGAATATACTATTATCGTATGTAGGTACTCAGACGAAGGCCGGACACAAAAAAGCGGAATGTTATAGTCCTATAGGGCCGTTTACACATTATGCAGCAGCTGCAGCGGCACCGCCGCCACCGCGGTGCCGCAGCCGCTGCAGCCACGGCATAATGTGTAAACGGCCTTACTCTGTATCGGCTGGCTAAATAGTAAAGAATATAGCTATTACACGAGTTTAATGTTTCTGTTGTAAGTAATATGGTTTAAAATGGGGTTTCGTCTATTATAAAGTCCGCGAGAGACAATTTCCGGAAATCTAGGAGCAAAACTACATAGTTATATTTACGCCTTATGCAAATGGACCTGACCATATCTACCTAATTTATGTATTCTCTGATGAGATATAATGGTTATTGACACGCGTTTTTGTCACAAACACGGTGTTCGGTCCACCTTAAACTCCAAAAGCTTTTAACGTTTCAAGCCAACGCACTGGGTGGACCGGGATTAAGAAATGTGATCTCGCCAGATTTCTGAGCGAGATTGCGAATAGCCAAACTCTCGCAAGATCTCGAGTTGCTAATCTCGACTCGATTTGCGTTCTCTAACCGGGATCACACCGCGCTTACATCAGTTCCACTTCACCGGATGGTGCTTTCTGAGAGCAAATGCATGAGTTACTATAAAAAATACCCAAATCGCTATAGGTGTGCCTACAAAATTTGAGGGTTTCCCTCGATTTCCATGGGATTCCCTCATCAGATTCCGATTTGGTGACTTGAAAATCGGTCCACAATTGAAGGAGAAATCGGTGAACATACATAAAAAAAAAAAACATACATAAAGTCGAACATATAAGCTCCTCCTTTTTGGAAGTTGGTTAAAAACTAAAAGTGAGCGAGCAGCGGTAACGGCTGCGACCCGCGGCCGCGCTTCGGTAATCTTCATGTTTTCGAATTACCTACATAGTATGAATGACCAAACCATGGTCACAGTCACGCAAGCTTTAAACGCACACGTGTGCGCAAATGTTTATGTTACTTAAAAATGAATTAGTGAATTCATTAAGTATATAATATTATTTTAGTGATGAAAAGAATATGTACCTAAGTATCTTAAAGTTGTTAATTAATGTATTGCTGCTGTGTTTGATGATTTATTTGTATAATTGTTAGGTTAATTTTAATTATGGATAAATAAAAGCTACAATAATATTTGGAGACATAGTGGAAGGTGTTCTACCTGTCTCCTTTGCGCGTATTGGAGGTGAAGTTGTGATTGAAGAGCGGAAGCGAAACTCTAACTTGCAGTTAATATATTGTATTTGCCACACACGTATTATAATTTACAGTTAGGTACACTATGCAGTACACATAACTATTAAAAACTAGCGGCCCGTCCCGGCTTCGCACGGGTGGACATTTATTTTTTAAACATTTTATTTTTTTCTTGCAATTAAAAAAGCCTATATTAATCAGTGATAATGTAGCATTCAAATGGTGAAAGAATTTTTAAAAACGGTCCAGGAATTTTTGAGCCAATTCGTTACAAACATACATACAAATCTTTCCTCTTTATAATATTAGTATAGATCAGTTTCTATTTGCGCCGCGAGCTAATTAGTCGTGTGTACAAGTACGCTAATTACCGGTTTTGCGATAAGAACTTTTTCGACCGAGCCGCCGCGCTCGGGCGGTCGGCCGCTCGATCTAATAAATTACTTATGAATAACGTGAGTAATGACGTATTGAGTGATGAATGTAGTGATACACAAAGAGAGGATATAACACACTTGGAGATGGAGGAGCCTACACAACAAGAGAAGGGAAATATAGAAGGTGATGATGACGATAATCTAGGGAGAAAAAGATATAGGGAGGATGACTCATCCGGAAGCTGGACTACGGTAAATGGATTAGGGAAGAGAACCGCAAGAAGACAAACTCCAGTTCAGGAGATAAGCTGTAACTATGAAGAAGGAACAGTTGAGATATGTGTCTATAATAACGAGAAGTTTCCAAAACAATTTGCGTTAGCTAGACTATTTAAAACTAATGAGATAATCGGTATATCACGCGTGAAATATATTAATCCGTACAAATTAATAATCACGTTTGACAGTGAATCTCATGCCGGAAAAATGATGAACTGCAAAGTATTCGAGGAAATGGGTTGGCGTTCACAAAAATCATGGGAAGTCGCAGTGTCATACGGGATTATCAGAGATATAGAATTGGATCTTTCAATTGAGGAATTTGTCAGCAATGTCTCATGTGATGTGGAAATTATGTCAGCAATACGTCTCAACCGTAGATGTAAAGATACTGACCATAAAGGAGTTAACTCTAATGGATGGACTGCAAGCGAATCAATACGCATTTGTTTTAAAGGTGCTTATGTACCCTCCTATGTAAATATATACGGTATGAGAGCCAAAGTCGAAAGATACACATTGCCTGTAACTCAATGCTCCAAATGTTGGAGATATGGACATATTGTAAAGATGTGTACGTCTAGTAAAGTTAAATGTCCTAAATGTGGAGGCAGCCATGACAATTGCGATAAAACTACATTTATGTGTGTAAATTGTAAGGGTAATCACTTAGCCCTAGATAAGAAATGCCCTGTTTATTTGAAAGAAAAAAGGTTACGAGAGCTAATGAATGAATTTAATTGTACATACCGCAAAGCGCTGTTATTATATGTACCTGCATCTCCTCCCCCTACCTTTCTGATTGAAAATATTGGTGTGAGAGAGGACAAGAATCTAACAAGTACACTAGAAAATAACCCAGTACAATCAAACGAGGATCAGACAACATATGCCGATAAAGTTAAAACAGCTGTCATAATACCTGGGCAACAGCAGGCTACTAGTTCGCATTCGAAACGGGAATCAAAACAAAAAACAGCACTTCATAAAAAACGGTGGCATTCACGTCCGTCCGCGTCCGCGGCTACTGGCGTTATGGATTGGGATTCGGAGGTGTCGTCTACCACTTGTGTGAGTGAAGAATTAGAAACATCGCCACAAACCGATAAAGCAAAGAAGTTAAGTGATCATAATAGAAATAAATCAAGCGATCATAAGCTAAAAGATACGTCATTTGGTAATTTAATAAGTAATATTACAAATATACTTCTGAAGAAAGGTTCGTTTAAGAATAAAATAAACAGCGTAGTTAAGATAATCGTAGAATGGTTGGTTATAATTGTGGTTAATAATTTGCCAGAAAACTCACTTGTAAGTAAACTTATTAATGGATTCTCATAATAATTCTCTCGTATTTAATATTGTACAATGGAATGCACAAAGCCTGCGGCCAAAATCAGCATTGTTCGAACAGCTTTTATTTAAAGATAAGATTTATATTGCCGTTATCAGTGAAACGTGGTTTGAACCAGACAGCCACTTTAATTTGAATGAATATAGCCTTTTCAGATCGGACCGTTATGACGGTTATGGGGGGGTAGCTGTTATTGTACACAAATCGATTAAAGCGCAATTACATAATATAGATAATTATAATCCGGGTATTGAACTCTTGTGCATTCAATTGTTAAATTGTCAGTATATTGAGTATATCGTTGCTGTTTACTGTCCTTCAACTGTTCGTACTTTACCAAGGGATTGGGATAATATATTTTCGGTAGCAAATAACAAAACTTTAATTTTAGGTGACTTTAACGGTCACCATTCCAACTGGTCATATAAAACCGATCAGCGTGGATCTCAGATATTCGATTCTATGATAGATCATGACTTTATATCAGTTAATGATGGTAGTCCGACTCGTATAAAATTAGTAAATAATGTTTTGCAACAATCATCTCCCGATATTTCTTTTATTTCTGTGGAGTCGGCTTTAAATTTTACTTGGAAAGTTACAAATGAATCGTTAGGGAGTGATCACCTAATTATTAAATTATCCACCAATTTCAATGTTATCAAGCAAAACATTCGTAAAAGAAATTTTAAAAAATCTGACTGGGAGAAATATGCTTCGTCCGTAGAAACCATTCTTCGTGATTCAACCGTCCCGAGAGATCCACAGTTGCGTTATGACTTCTTTGAAAACACTTTACAGAAAGCAGCAGATTCCCACATCCCTCAAATTGTTATTCCTCAACATATCAGCTCTAAATTTAAACCAAAACCGTATTGGAGTCCTGACCTATCTAAATCTGTGGCATCACGACGTTTAGCGTTAGCAAAGTTTAGACGTAACCCTTCGCCTCAAAATTATGCACTATTGCAGGAAAACATCCAGGAATCGCAGAGGCAGACGCGTAAGGCAAAAGGTGCTAACTTTAGAAGTTTTTGTTCAAGTATTGATGCAACAACTTCTGCTAGTGATATGTGGAGCAAAATGAGATGGGTAAAAGGCCGTAAATCTACATATCAACATGTTGATCCTAGTTTAGCAGAAAGGCTTCTTAATGACCTAACGCCTGATTACGTGTCTCCCCCTGAACCCTGCTTTCAGTCCTGCAATAGTAAATTAGAAGCTGCGATATCTATTCATGAACTAGAAAATTCCATAAAATCAAAAGATACGGCACCTGGTGGTGACGAAATTTCTTATTCTATGGTCAAGAATCTCCCAGACATCGGTAAACTATTATTACTTTCTCTGTACAATAAATTTTACGATTCAAGTTGTGTTCCAAGACAGTGGCGCAATATTCGAATAATTCCTATCCATAAACCAGGACGAGTTTCGGGACTGGCATCTTCTCTTCGACCTATTTCTCTGATGTCATGCCTTTGCAAAATATTCCACTCAATTTTGAACAAACGGTTGGAATGGTATCTCGAAAATAGATGCATATTCTCCGATAATACTGTAGGTTTTCGTAAGTGTAAGTCGTGTTTAGATAGTCTTTTTAATTTGACGACAAAGATTCAACTTGGTTTTAGTTCAAATCTTGTCACAGTTGGCTGTTTTATTGACATCAATAACGCCTACAATAATGTCGATATCATTAGTTTACTGAACATTCTCGATAAACTTTTAGTAGGCCGGAAGTTGTGTTCATATTTGTGGAGATTCTTGAATGAGAGAATACTTAAAATTTCTAGTAATAATAAGGAATATGTAAGGTCTACGGGGCGAGGGTTGGCCCAGGGTGACCCTCTTTCCCCTCTTTTATTTAATGTTGCGACTCACAATATTTGTAAAGCTATCACGAACGTTGACATATCTCAATATGCTGACGATTTTGTTATATTTAAATCAGGTCCTAATGTCAATACAGTTATCTCAGAGCTGCAAACTGCTTTAAATACATTTAATTACATAGTTATTAATCTAGGCTTAGAAATATCTCCTAATAAGACTAAGGTCTGTATTTTTAAGAGAGGTAGGTGCAGAAATCCTGTTAAGATAGAAGTAAATAATAGTAATCTTGCTGTAGTGAATAACATTAAGTACCTGGGCATGTGGTTGGATCAGTCGCTCAGGTGGGGGAAACATATTAATGAATTGGTTCAAAAAGTTTTAAAATATATAAATATTTTCAAAGTGTTAGCAGGTACTGGTTGGGGTGTTCACCCTAAGCACCAGCGCCGACTATATATATCTTTAATCCGCAGTAGATTAGACTATGGTAGCTTCTTGTATGATTGTAGTTACAAGTGTCATTTAACTAAATTGGACAAAGCGCAAAACAAAGCTCTTCGTGTTATTGGTGGCTTTATTCGAAGCACCCCCATCCACGTGATGGAGAGTGAATTAAATATATCTCCATTACATATTCGTAGGAAATTTCTAGGAGGCAAATACTGTCTAAAATGTATGTCTTTTCGGGATAGCATTTCGATTAATTTGATTAACTCGTTAACTTTAAACATTGATAATTCTCAATATTGGAGAAGTAGAAAGCAACCTATAATGGTATCAATATACAATGAGCTTAAATCTTCTGCTGTCCACTCAGCTAGGTTGATTGAAATGTTTTCTTTGGGGACATGGGTCAGCAACATCAATATTCATAAGACTATTAAATATAATATTCCATCTATAACTAAGCCTAAACGACACTATGACTGCAACCGTCTGAGGCAAATCTGCACAAATTTTATAGAAGAGGAGTATGTTGGGTTCCATAAAATTTACACAGATGGTTCTAAGAGTAGTGCTGGTAATGGCGCGGCGGTTTGGGATCCACAATTTAATACAAATGTCAAACTTGCTGTAGACTCTGATATCTCCATTATGCATGTCGAGTTAATTGCAATAGCAGAGGCTCTTTCTTATATTAACTCAATTAGTCACGATAAGTTTGTCATTCTAACAGACTCTAAGAGCTCGCTGCAACACTTGGCTCGGTGCACTTCGTCCGTGCGAGGAGTACCGATAGCCTACACGATTTTGGAGTCTATATTGAAACTAGATCAAAAGTTAATGACAGTAGTTTTACAGTGGATACCGTCTCACGTTCAGATTCAGGATAACGAAAGAGCAGATATTTTGGCCAACCAAGCCGTGTCGGATGGAATCACTGTATATGTTCCTCCTTTATATACAGATTATATAAGATTAATAAAACGGCAGTGTACAGACATGTGGAGTGAATACTTTAACCAGAGGTCAACAGAAAAGGGAATTTGGTACAAGACCATCCAACCACAGCTTCCAGTGTATAATTGGACTGATCAAAATATGCTTAGCAGAAGAGATTTAGTTATGGCACTAAGACTCCGTTCCGGTCACATTCCATCAAGGAAGTTCGGTTTTCTGATGAAAAAGGTAGCATCACCCAATTGTGAAGAATGTGGAGTAGTCGAAGATGTGCAACATGTTTTGATGGAGTGTGTGCGGAATGGGGCTTTGAGATTTAATTTACTTGGTCCTATAAATATGTATGATATTGGAGAGTGTAACGCTATCCTGGCATGTCCTTTATCGGAACAAGCTAAGATACTGTACAAATTGGCATTCTTTGTTTTAAAGTAAGTGTTACCTGTTTTTAAGCTTTTTTTCATTGTGCTGATGTTACAGGGCGACGTTATCGCTCAGCGATAAAGCCCTTAAAATAAAGAATTTAAAAAAAAAAAAAAAATATTAGTATAGATAGTATAGACTAATAGACAAGATAAACTAATGACGTAAAATCTAGTCCGTGTCCCGTGACGTATGGCAAGCAAGAGAGAGGGACGCTACGCTACTTATGGAATGCTATAGGTAGCGTCCCGGATCGTAGCTTCGTGTTGCCACTTAACAAGGATGCGTTCCTGACTAACTTATAATTACTTATCTAAAACAATACAGGCGACGCCACGTATTCTAAGGTGCAAATGCACAATACGTGACGCCACAAATAATAATAGTTCAGACGATGTACACTCACCACACTCCCGTACGCCTGGTCCCTCCCGGTGGCTGTGAGCGGCGTGGCCAGCTCCAGCTCGTTGTATAATAGTTCAGACGATGTACACTCACCACACTCCCGTATGCCTGGTCCCTCCCGGTGGCTGTGAGCGGCGTGGCCAGCTCCAGATCGTTGTATAATAGTTCAGACGATGTACACTCACCACACTCCCGTATGCCTGGTCCCTCCCGGTGGCTGTGAGCGGCGTGGCCAGCTCCAGCTCGTTGTATAATAGTTCAGACGATGTACACTCACCACACTCCCGTATGCCTGGTCCCTCCCGGTGGCTGTGAGCGGCGTGGCCAGCTCCAGCTCGTTGTATAATAGTTCAGACGATGTACACTCACCACACTCCCGTATGCCTGGTCCCTCCCGGTGGCTGTGAGCGGCGTGGCCAGCTCCAGATCGTTGTATAATAGTTCAGACGATGTACACTCACCACACTCCCGTATGCCTGGTCCCTCCCGGTGGCTGTGAGCGGCGTGGCCAGCTCCAGCTCGTTGTATAATAGTTCAGACGATGTACACTCACCACACTCCCGTATGCCTGGTCCCTCCCGGTGGCTGTGAGCGGCGTGGCCAGCTCCAGCTCGTTGTATAATAGTTCAGACGATGTACACTCACCACACTCCCGTATGCCTGGTCCCTCCCGGTGGCTGTGAGCGGGAATAAAGGGGTTCGAACATTTTTCTATGAAAGCATGCTTATTCACTCGCCATCGTGTTGTTGTTTTTTTTTTTTTTTTAATTTCCGCGCACTTTGTATGTAGTATACATATTATATTATATGGATAGGAAACACTTAAACTGAAGCTGTATCTACAACGCCACATACGAATAACGCGACGTCACAAAATCCTGCATCTCGCAAGCAGGGTTTACCGCGCAACTATAGTCCGCGCGGAACTAGTTGGCCGCTGAGGTGGGGAAAGGGGTGAGGCGGCGGTTCGCAACGCACGTACTGAGTGATGCGCCCCCGCCCCTCCGTCCCGCGTCCCACCTAAGGTAAGGCTCACATACCTAAGGCGCGGCCAACTAGTTCCGCGCGGAGTACAGTATACATACAACGACCCGACATAAATCATCAGGCGGTTGCCCGTCAGACACAACACCCGTCTGGTCGGAGGATCTTCCGTTCTCTATGGAGGTTGAGTGAACTTTACACCCTGTTCCTCATACCTCTATAATACAAACAAAAAATATGAAGTACGTAATATTAAGGTACTCTAAGTCTTACTTGTGTCACGTCCCCGATATATTTACTTTGACGATATATTTATTTAAAAATATAATATATATATACAAGCTGAAATTTTAATGGTTGTTTTCCCGCGGCAGAACAATTTGGTCTCAGTAGTGCTACCTATTCATGGAGTTAAATTTAAAAATAAAATTGTTTTTGTTTTCAAATAATTATAAAAATATGATCTCAACTCGAAAGCGTGAGAATCAATAGTGACTCACGTGCGCCCGCCCGCTACCTACCATCTTTAAGTAATCCTGGAAAAACCCCTGGTATTTCCAGGGACACGTGCGTGAGTGGTTAAGTAGGTATATGTGCCTATTGTGTTTCGTTAACAAAGGAGTACGTAGTATCGTATCAGCTGTACTATTAGTGTAGCTATAGGTACTATTGGTTCAAGATCGCGTTCGAGTTTTGTTTTTCACAATTGTAAATCTGCCATTTTTTAATATTTAATTTTATTTTTTTTATAAATCGATTGTACTATCAAGACAAAATCATTTCGCTTCGGGAAAACAACCATTAAAATTTCAGCTTGTATATATATTAGGAGGTAAACATCGCCATGTCTGAATATGGTGCACCTACGTAAGAAAGAGTATTCTATCTATCTATATTCTTCTGGGAAAAAAGGCCCGAGTTTATGTATAGGTATGTAATCTGCGTTCGCGATTTATTTTCCAAAAATGTGAACAAATATTTATTCATGGAAAAAAAATAACTTTAATTCCTACACAATAAAGTTCAGTTTACGCTACAACTTCAAACATTTTTATAACTTTTTCTATAGTGTTAATCACTCTGAAATCAACTTAATCATCATTGAAATAAAGTTGATATTTGTTTAACTTGAAATAGGGTAGGGGTGTACAGCACTGCGCAAATAATTCTGGCCGTAGTATAAGTATATTCACCTGGACGTACCTGTGCAATGGTAAGGTTGATGCCGGGCAACATGTTGGCATCGGCGCGCATTAAGCACCACAGATCAATGACCCCGACCTCTTCTCTCGTGTCGAATGTATTGGCCTCGCCGTTGTCAGCTCGCTCCTTTAGCATCTGAGGACCTGCCACCTGGACACGATACATATGTAGCTATATCTATATATCGGTCATTAAAGAAAAAAGAAAAATTGTTTATTCTGCACAAATATGACGCGCATAATAATAAAAACATACAATACACTCATAAATCTAAACTAGCCAAAAGCCTAGTAGGTATTCGAGAAATAAAAATGATAAAATATAACTTAAAACTACATTTATATTATTTGTAAAAAATAATAATATTGATCTCAGTAATTATTAAAAATTATTTATGTAAATATGTCCTTTATTTTATTGTTTTCAATTTTAAAACTTACCTTATTTTTTTATTAACCTAGTAATAGTTTTGATTTTTATCTTGCGGCTAAGCCCAACAGAGTAATTTGTACGTAGCTATAAATAAGCCTTGTAAAAGGATGTGGTCACCGTTGCCGGCACAAAGAAGTCCAGTTGTGAAGACAAGGATTTATTACTTTCACAACGTACACGGATTTTTATATATTATAGGACGAATCCACGCAGCCTTTTCCCAGCAGGGACGAAGGAGGGGATAAGGTGTCCTCTAGACCAAAAAAATGACAATAAGTCAAAAGGTTTAGGCTAACTTAGTAGCGGAGTCCCATGTAACTATTCCAACTAGGACGTAGTTCACGAATGCACCACTAGTTCAGTCTTCTCAAATATTAAATATACTAACGGAGGTCATTAACCCTCGGAGACTCTTGACACCGCGATTCAGAAAAGTGACGTAATGCGACAGCGCCATCTAGCGTCGAGTAGCGGCACGTTGTAGTGTCTCTCTTATATGATAGGTGGCGTTGGGGCGTTAAAATAAGGTTTGCTACAGCCTTTTTTTAACATCTTATATACATTTTAAAACGGAATAAATTAAATACAAGTAAAATGAAGCTAGTGTCGCATCTGTGCAAGAACGAGTCGTTGCTCAACACAATACTAAAAAAAAAAAAAAAAAATAAAAAAATTAGTGACGTGTGGTCTAAGTGGGCCGAAGCAAACGTAGGTACCAATGCTAGTGACATGTCGGCTCTCGTGTTGGTGTGTAGCAGAGCGTCTCTCAGCGGCAACACACAGCTTGCGAAGGGCTCCTGCTCTTGGTCCAACTCGCAGATGACGATCAGCATCTCCTCCTGGAAGGGGGCTTATTATGATGGAGATTTGTTAAAACGACGTCAGATGTATGAACGTAACCGAGGCAAAAGAGTATAGTATCCGTCACGAGAAGCTATACATTTTGTAAATAAAGAACTTCTTCTAAGTTATGTAGCGAAAATTCAATCAACAATAAATGATCTCAAATTCAATCAACTCAAAGTAACGTATGTGTAATACGAAACTATCGAG
The DNA here is from genome assembly GCA_949316385.1 of Globia sparganii. NCBI lineage: Eukaryota > Metazoa > Arthropoda > Insecta > Lepidoptera > Noctuidae > Globia > Globia sparganii. The sequence goes on along the minus strand of OX438653.1, from coordinate 25,331,989 downwards.
CAATTTCACTTGGTCGGGTTATATTATTTTTAGCGATATAGCGCGCTGTCGTCTAATGTTTTGTGGTACTGGAACGCGTCGGACTCATGGAACGTAAACATTTAAGCGGTCATTTTGAAGTAAGTTCACGCTGACCGTGTCAATGCTGCAGAATGCAGATGCAGAATACTCGGAATCGTCTGACGACAGTAATTAGTTGTGTGTGTTAACATAATTATATACCCATATAAAAATCATTACAAAACTGGTTTTGTGTTTTTTTTATTTGATGCAAAGGTCGCGAACCCCTGAATGGTGTTTTCAAAATTTATAGCTTCTCGTGACGGATACTTTAGTTAGTGCAGTTATGTAAGGATAGTAGGTGACGTAGGTGGCGTTCTGTAGTTTTGGCCATGGAAAAAGGCGTGTGAATTCAGGTATGTACGTATGTGTAGATTTGTGCTAGTAGTACTAAAGCTCTTTGTAAAAGGACCTCGTCCGTGGAATACCATACTATCTTAACTATTTTGCCTCCCAACAACGTTTTGTGATCCGGTTTGAGTACAGCTGGCACATGTTGAGGCATTAATCCGTCTATAGGATAGGATATAACGCATCTGCAATTTCTCTCATATCACAGATAACTATCCATGACACGTATCTACATCCATCTAGGAATTTATAACCGCGTCTGCGTGTAATGAGTCACCATGTCACCTACGAGATCAAAAAGTGGTTTTTTTTTCACACCAGAAGTATCACAGATCAGATTTCAATATTCACATACTACCTTTATTGTTGAAAGTCCTATCTTCGTCTCTAAAACTCCTACAGACAGGCAACCAGACTACCCTTTGGGTCAGCGCAGACAGAAAGGAGCGCAGCGGAGAGGATTTTATTAAGGCACTTGAAAATCAACTTTAAAATTATTGAAATAAACGCGCGCGTGCCTTCCCGCGTATCCTCGAGGACGCGCGAGCATTTTTTGCCAGGTTCAAGAATATATGCACTTTATTTCAATAATTTTAAAGTTGATTTTCGAGTGCCTTAATAAAATCCTCTCCGCTACGCTTCTCTCTGTCAGCGCTGACCCTTTGTTACTTAAACACAACGAAATTTGAAAAAAGGTACTTCACATGCTGTTTTAATTTTTTCTAAAACTCAGTGCTACGACCCGACCCCATATTGTAAATGTTCCTACCTATTAGTTTCGTGAAACTTCATCTAACTTTACCTTCCGCCAACTTTAAAACCTCAAGTTGACTCACATGTTTCAAATAATGCAAGAAGTCCTCGGTGACCTTGATGTGATACTCAGTAGAGAAGTCGAAGACCACGACGCGTCCTGCGCGCATGCGTGCCATGGTCACGGCCTGGTCGTAGAACTTCCATTTTAGCACCAAGTTCTTGTCGCGAGAGTTTACAACCGCCTGTATGTGAGGGAAGTAGATAAAGCGAGGTTTTTTAATGGACCTTCTTTGAAAATGGGCGGAACTATAATGAATGGAAATATCTAATTCGTTAAATATTAATGTGTTGGTAGTTAACTTGAAGAAATTTCTTCATACTACACGTGAAAACTTGTAATTGGCCTTATTTTGTATAAACTACTAGCAGCGCCCCGCGGTTTCACCCGCTTAAGTGTCGATCCCGTGGTAATAGCGGGACAAAAAGTATCCTATAAGTTATTCTGATGTATAAACTATATTACTGTAAAGTTTTATCAAAATCCGTTAAGTAGTTTTTGCGTGAAAGAGTAACAAACATCCATCCATCCATCCATCCTCACAAAATTTCGCGTTTATAATATTAGTAGGATAGGATTAGTAGGAAGTAGGATTATTTACTGTATCTGTCTAGCTATAAGTTTTCCTAAAATAAATAAATAAATAAATACCTAATCAGGCTACGATGTTCACACTGTCAGCACTCTAATTACGTAAGTAACATTTCAATCACAATCTGAAACATTTTGAACGATATTGCTAATCCATTGCTTCATACGTTCGAAAAATTTGTTTGTTCAACAACGTATATATAACGCAATGAATGTTGTTGATTTGTCAAAATGAAAGCCATTGCCTGTTAGTGTGTTAATTAATTACCTCACTGGACCCTTGCCTCCTCTCTGTGATCGGCAGCGGACCGTAATCCACCACGCGTGGGCTGATACAGCCATAGGCTTGTTAACTGAAAAAATCTAATTAGTCCGTCAGTTAGATTATCAAAAAATATTTGACTCGTATTTTTTCTTTTGTTACGTAAACCAAAATTGACGAAGATACGACGCTTTTAAAATTCTCAATACGTCACACCTTGGTATAATTTTTAGTGCGTTCTGACGTCACGAGCCTCCACTCCCGAATTTTGATGCGCTTTATCTTTGTCAATATTCATTGATTTACAAAAACAAAAAATACGTGTCCATTATTTTCCAATACTCTAACTGGCGGACTAAATAGATTTTCAATTTATTGAAGGTGGAAACTAGTCTATTGGCACCGATTCTGTTGCTCACAAACTAAACTAATTTTAAGTTCAGTGCATCTTTTTCTTTCTATTTCAATATGAAAAGGAGAGAAGATAAATATTAGTTCAGTCCCGTCAAATTAGATAATCCATAGACAAGTATAGACGCGATTAAAAAATTGGCTACTAAAAATACGTCAATTTACGTCAGGCGCTAATTTGACAGGACTAAACTAATACTTATCTTCTGTCCTTTTCATAATGAAATAGAAAGAAAAAGATGCGCTGAACTTAAATTTAGTTTAGTTTGTGAACAACAGAATCGGGGCCAATCTATAGACAAGTTTAGACGTGATTATAAAATTGGCTACTAAAAATACGTCAATTTATGTCAGGCGCTAACTAATTTGACAGGACTAAACTAATATTTATCTTCTGTCCTTTTCATAATGAAATAGAAAGATAAAGATGCACTGAACTTAAATTTAGTTTGTGAACAACAGAATCGGGGCCATTGTAAAGAAATGAACTAACTGAGGTAGTTACTAATCTTGGTATACTGACTGGATAAGGTGCAGCGCAGACGGCACACTTTTTGTGCGATCGAGTCTGCGGCGCACAAAAAGTCTGCATGGCGCGCAAAAAGTCGGCCGCGGATTTTTCACAGACCCAACGCACGCGACGCACATCTTCGATCATTCTGTCGGCAGAGCTGTAGGGACGTAGACGCTATGGAAATCGTGCAGAGATCGCGAAGTATTATTTTGATAATAAATCGCGCCATGATAATAGATCGCGTGCGTTACGTCCACCCCTAGCAAATGCAGATTGCCGACTAAAGTGTGCGCCGTCTGCGTTAGCGCGCGTTGAAGCAAACGTTCCATTTTTTTCACACACTTTTTGTGCGGAGCGGCGCGGTCTGCCCGAATTACACGGATTTTTTGTGCGCCGGACTTTTTGCGCGTCGTGTGCGTTACTGCATATAATTGCATAGGTTCTATTTTCACAGACTAAAAAGTGCGTCACGGATAGTCTGTCGTCTGCGCTGCACCTAAAAATGGGCACGATCTACCAATAGAAAAGAAGCATTAACCTCGTCAGACCACACAACGGTTCCGATGTGCAGTGTGAATATAGACATGGGTGCGCATGCGTCGCCGATGGCCTGCGTGGCCGCGCCGCGCCGGAGCGCGATGGGAGGAGTGGCTTCCGGCCACGACGACGTCTGAGACGCACACTCTGAGCGCTGGCGGAGGAGGGGGAGATTTAACAGAGTTGCGCTGAAGCACCGCGAAATTAATCTTGATCCGCATAAAACGTAAAACAGCGCCACAATTTGCAAAAACAAAACGTAAGAAATTTTTAATTTTTGTATGCTTCTTTGACGGATTCCAGGCCCGTATTTAAGGTCGCTGCCTGGAATTTTGCGGGCAGCCGGGCGGCAGCGGCGGCGCGGGAGCGGCAGGATCTTATGCGTACATTTAAATGGACCGGTTCTCGAACACAGCGGCGCGAGAGCGGGCAACGGACGGTGCACTTAAGGCAATCGGCGACCGCCCGCGCCGCCGCCGCTGCCCGATAAATTTCAGGCAGCGGCCTTACATGCGTCACGACGGTGTGCACGGTGGCTCTCAGTGGTTTGATACGAATTTGTAAGTACTTGTTCACACACCAGCGCATTCTGGGATCGAACGAAATTCAATGAACGCATAGGTACACATTTGCGCGCCATGACTGTTCTGTGATCTGTTACAGTTCCCTCCCACAGTTAACCCGTCTGCCTACAAATCAAGAGTGAACAGGCATCTTCTGGGCACGCTCGTTCCATCATAGACCTCATCTATCCATCAGGCGTGATCGGAGTTAAGAGCGGGCCCATCTACCAGAAAAAAAAAATGGCGGATGCATGTTAAACGCGTTGGTTTGGCGGTGTTGAATTGTCAAGATTGTACAGACATTCCTACACTAATTGATTGGGAAAAGCGTACACATAATAATACAAAGACACATTATTGTTTAAAAATATTTAATTCATACTAGACTACACTCAAATATTTCTGATAATCTAGTGACTAGAAATAACTATACAATACTATCAAATTAATACGATCCTAATAACTTATCTACTTACTGTAAGTTAAGGAACATGATTTCAAATAATAAGAAGCAGCTATAGTCTATTCATTGCAAAAATATAAGCATGGAAAGATTTATTAAATCTTTAATAATGATTCTATCTATAACTAGGCACAAATTACTTTTCTATTTATTAATTAACATACATTTACTATAAACTCCATTATCTACACTAAATACATCAAACCACATAAAGTTGAGTGCATAAAGTAAATACATAAATAAATATCGTTCGTAGACTTATTTTACCTTTCACCGTTCTGAATCAAGTTAAAATAAACAATAATTTATAAGTAATAATCATTAAATAACATTGTTTTTTACGCATTCGGTTTGCGCTGAGCATAATATACGATTCAAACCTAATGGAGCTCATTTTGAAATGCATTAAAGGCAACTGTTGTCCAATCAATAACACACTATGATATGATAATAAATGGTTGCCACCTTGTTGCGGCTAGTTTGTTATTCTGACATCTGTCCAGAAGAACCTATTAAACTATTTGGAGAGGTACATGTTTTCATTTTTACGATGGAAATGGCAACATTAGAAAGCTGACGTGTTATTTCATCAGTTGACAAGTACATTGCTATAGGGATCTATTGGCGCTCGAATGACGTTCACAAGGGAATTCTGTCAGTAAATTTTTTTTGTTAAGTATCACTTGAAATGTATTCAAAAAAACTAACCAAAGATGACGGCGTTAGTTCCAAGTACAGAAGCCAGCACATCAAGCTACCCCAATCTGTCAAATTTCTTTGATAGATTTTCAACTTTACCGCAAGGCAATAAAGTTCATATTCAATTGGGAAAATTGACAGATTGAGGGAGCTTGATGTGCTGGTCTCTGTACCTTGTAGCGCTGTAACGAGTTTAACGAGTGCGCTGTTTTATGGGATAAAGTTCAAAGTTGATCAACGTTTTCGTAAGGGGTTCGTAGGCGAGACCGCAAGACCTAGCTACAGTACGGCACTGGCCGTGCGGCTCACCTCGACGGGGCGCTGAGACTGCAGCATGGACCTGCAACGCTGCAGTTCCTCCGAGATAGCTTGCAGCGCCGCTTCCATCTGCTGCGACGGAGGTGTCTCCAGCTTATGTGTTAGTGCACTGAAAATAGTTGTACCTTTATACACATAGTGCTAAAATAAGCTCTCCTACCTTGCTCTGGCCCTTCTGGCCCCTAACTGATCCTCAGTTCACACGCACACAACTGAGGCTCCACACACAGTGTGAATTGGCCATTTCCGGGGAATTAGCAAAATAACAATTCTAGTATTTAGTAGTAAACTTAAAACAATTGTAGGACGAATCTGGGAATTTGTAAACAGAAATATTAAAAAAAACTACAGCCCTTAAGACTATGCCGACCGTACAGTGGCGCCCTCATCGTTTGTTTGGTTATTTCATACAATTTAGAATGAAAAAGCAGAAAATAAGCACGTTATGTTGTGCTCCACAAGTTTATACGTTAATATTATTAGAAGCGGTAATTTTATATTGTTTAGTTTTATTATAATCCTTAAAACGGATAACAGTGGCCACTATATTCCGTTTTAAGGATTATAATAAAACTAAACAATGTAAAACTACCGTTTCTAATAATATTAACGTATAATCTTGTGAAGCACAACTTAACGTGCTTATTTTCTGCTTTTTCATTCTAAATTGTATGAAATAACCAAATAAACGATGAGGGCGCCACAGTGCGGTCGGCATTTTCTTAAAGTGTGATCCCTCAATTCTCAGACACTATCAGCTAGATCTCGAAAAGTATCCTAAAAATTAAGGCATTGTGATCACAGACATTTGAATTTGTAAAGATAATACTTTTTGGTCAGTTATTTAGTAAATCATGATCTGCCTAGCCTTTTCCCAACTATGTAATGTTTTGTTTCGCATGACTATTTTGATTTGGCGCAAGTTTTCAATTTTAACCTGTATAACCTTGTCATTAGTTAGTAAATTGAAACTTTAATAAGGTTTATTCAAGCAATTACGTGGTCGACTATACCTAGTAAGCTATAGCTTAATTTACCTATACCCATAGTTATAGCGAGTTCGACATTCGATGCGACAAGCAATAAGTCGGTAATGTGCTTGTAGACTTTTTATTGTTATATCAAATACGGTACCTATGGGCTGGAATACATTTATTAGTAATATGTTTTTAATTTTTCGTTGTGATATTTACTAAGATATCATGAAAAACACTTTTACTGTCGGGAAATTCAAAAACAAAATTATGTAGAGAAAAGCATATTTACGTATCAAACAAAAGTGTTTTGCGTATTTATTTTTGGTAAGTTGCTATTACCGGCTTATTGCTGTAAATGAATTTCGTGCAGTTCTTGGTAAACGCTAGAACGTTGTTGTTGTCTAATTATTTTGAGTAAGCTCAAGCCGTAATGGGAACTAAGAACGTTTTTAAAGTAAATAATTGACGAACAAATATTATTTAAAAAAAAAAAAAACAATTTACTTCTTGGTTCTAAAGCTAGTAGTTTGCGGTAGGGTAGGCGCTATATTATTATGAAATCATCATCAACATCTGTCTAGCCTTTTCCCAACTATGTTGGGGTCGGCTTCCAGTATAACCGGATGCAGCTGAATATATATTATTATAAAATATTTAGTAAAAATATATTTTGCACTTACGGGTTTAGATACGGCCTGACTATGTCGGATTCAGAATACTTCCGTTCTGAAATAGAGATAAAGAATTATCAATTTACAGTAGATTGAATACAGAATACTACTACTTATACAGGAGATTTACTGGGAGAGGTCTATGCCCAGCAGTGGACTGCGATAGGCTGAGTTGACTACTTATACTAAAACTACTACTAATGTCCACTGAAACTTATTAGTGATGTTCTTCAGAAAGATCAGGCGCGTAGTACTCTCGACCGGCGATCGTGTATGTACACTGCTTTCGAGATTTATTTGCCAAAAGTGTAAACAAATATGAATAGATGGAAAAATAACTTTAATTCCTACACGATAAAGTTTAGTTCACGCTACAACTTCAAACACTTTAATAACTTTTTCAATAGTGCTAGTCACTCTGAAATAAACTTAATTGTCATTGAAATAAAATTGATATTGTTTAATTTGAAATATGCTAGGGGTGTGTAGTGTGTGTGACTGCGTTGTGTTAACAATATTATCTGAGATTCTGAATTCAAATCCATACTAATATGTATTATAAATGTGAAAGTGTATGTGTGTGTCTGTTTGTTTGTCCGTCTTTCACGGCAAAACGGAGCGACGAATTGACGTGATTTTTTAAGTGGAGATAGTTGAAGGGATGGAGAGTGATATAGGCTACTTTTTAGCGAATATATATATAGCGAAGCCGCGGGCAAAAGCTAGTAAGTATAGTATAATTGCATGTTATAACAAGGAGGTAACTTACTGCTGATAGTAACGGGCATCTCGCCCTCGCTCAGCAAGGAGGGCGGCGGCGAGTAACACGAGTGCGTGCTCGTGAATGTAGTCGTCTTGTCCTCGCCCGGGGACAACGGCCGCGATTTGAACGTGCTTTTTTCTGTAACATAACATAATAGCCTGTGATTCCAGGTCCCTAATCGCGTAACACACTATCAATCGGAATTTGAATCATTTTGAAGCAAATTGCTAATCCATTGCTTCATCAGTTCGAAAAATTTGTCTGCTCAACACGTAAATAACGCAATGAATGTTGTTGAATTGTCAAAATGTAACCGATTCCGATTGATAATGTGTTACGCAATTGCCCCGCCGGAAAGTTAAGCATAGGAGTACATAAAGTACACTCAATTTCGCCAGTTATGATTAAGGTGGAACTAGTCGCGAGCTCGAACCCACTGGTGGTCATGGCCAAAAAGCACGCTGTCTCACCTGGCTTCGTATCCGAAAGAGATAGTATCAGTGGTGTGCATTTAGACGCTAGTCTACACGCACAACGTCTAGTTCTTACGCACACAAACACCGTTCCGAACTGAAAGGCGCGTAAAAAAATTTGAAAAGTGCATTTGAAAATCGACTTTTATGAAAATACCACTGCATAAATCAATTACAAATAGTTTATTGAACTGTTCGATAACTGAGCTTTGTCGTTACCGACTTTGTTTTGAAGATTTTATGGTTCTTTTGTTACTTATTTACACCCAAAGTTACGTTAAAAATAGCAAGAAAAACGAATCTTTGTTGGCTCATAACTTTTTATTTTACTATTCTGTTTCCATACAAGACAAAATTAATAATATGATAAAACGATATCATGTTTAACTTTGGATTCACAATGTCAAACAGTGGAGTAATACTCTACCGAAATTTGTATGGAAAAAATATCGACTAGTGGCACCTTAAGTCGTCTGTAATATAATAAGGGAGGAACCTATTACCATCAAACGGGCACAAATCCAGACTCCGGGCTACCGGTCGGTGGCAATGAACTAAAATACAGATCCAAAGACATCGACTTCCGAAATTAAAGTTATTGTTAAAAAGTTTTACTTAATAACTAATAAAATATTATTTTTATTTAATTACGAACCCGACTAACTAGATAAACAACAACACCGCTCGTACAAGGTCACGTATCGTCGTCGCTCACCGCCATTTTTTTTACGCTACGCACGACAGCCAACCCTGCTAGAGTTCACGCACACATTTGCACGTGTACTAACGTCATTTGGCTATGTAGTAGTAGTAGGTAATTATTTTGCGCGCGTTGTACGGAGTGTCTGGGGTGTGCCCAGATAAGGCTAATGACCTTTAATAGGAGAAACGCTAGCCTAAGGAAAACAAATAAAATGATTTGGTCTGTAAGCAAGAGCATTTACTTTCCTTCTCCATAGGCAAGTCCGAGAGGTCAGACATCTCAAGCTCGGTGTTATCAGGCGAGGTCTGCTTCGAGTTCAACGTGTATGTTCCAGCGTTCGACGTCAAAAGTGCACGGCGCTGGTCTCTCGGGGACTTCACCTCTTCCTTGTCGTGTGCTTGGATGCCTGAGGAATGAGAAATTAGTTACAAAAGGCAACTTACGGAAGTGGAAGGCCAAGACTTTTAAAACGGACAGCGATAGTTGAAAAAAAAATAATTGCGGACCGTTTCATGAAATGACCGTAAATGCGCTTGATCTGGAAAGATGGAAGGAGTGGAGGGAGGGGGACCCTTTGACCAAGAGTGGAACAGTGCAAGCAAGAAAAAAATATATGAAACTTTGTGTGTGTCGGTAAAGTGTGATTGCCATTGCGTAAACGCTACGCTTTTTAATTCACCAGCAAAGTTGTAGACTCGGATCGGACAAGGTTTTTGTTCACGTTTATGTGCTATGGTTTGTTTTGAGAAGTGTACAATGCGACCCAACTAAGAATAGGAACGTCAATGGTGCCAATTCTCTTGTACACCGAACTAAACTAACTAAACTATCACTAAAATTCCTTACTTCAGGCTATGAGAATCTTAGAGCTATTCTGCATTAAAAATAATTTTGACACAACCAAATCGAATTTGACAATCGCGACTCCACGTGGTAAGTAGGTACTTTTTTTGTTTGTTTGGCTTCGCACGGTTTGTGTATTCAGCCAAAAAGTAGGTACTTATTTGCCCTCATCATCATCATCTGCCTAGCCTTTTCCCAACTATGTTGGGGTCGGCTTCCAGTCTAACCGGATGCAGCTGTATACCAGTGTTTTACATGGAGCGACTGCCTATCTGACCTCCACAACCCAGTTACTGGGTACGATACCCCTTGGTAAGACTGGTTGTCAGACTTTCGGGCTTCTGACTACCCGTAACGGCTGTCAAATATCCACGAATGACAGCAACCATTCAACTTAGCTGAAAATAGGCACTGTTTGAAATCAAATATGGCTTGTATTTGATTTCAAAACGTTCGCCCTTTAGCATCTATTAGAGAGAATTTCACGACTGAAACTGAACGCGATCAGCACATCAGAAGGCCAATTCTTGTAATTTAAAGCGTTCAAAATCTAGTCACGGTCTCATTTCGGCGACAAACAAATGTCAAAAACTTGTCAAAAATGTAGAGAAATCAGAGGTATTTTTGACAGATTGAGACTGAGACCTGAGAGATTTCAGTGTCATCATTGTTGGGAAATATTAACACTGACAGCTCCTGAACGCGGTTTAATTAGTAAAATTCGGCCTTATCGTGTTACCTTGCCCAAAAAGGTTATCACTGGAAAGCAAATCAACCCTAAAAAACTTCAGAAAAACGGAACACGACAATTGTATATAACTGCTTTCTGGCTGATAAAAACTCACCTACATTAGTCGGTACTTGACTTGACTTCTCTGCAAGTTTTGGATCTGTGTTTTGTACCACATCTGCTTTTCGTTCAACATGCGTAGCTTTGCCGCATGTTTTGCTTTTTTTTGTTGTGGAGGTCAGATAGGCAGTCGCTCCATGTAAAATACTGGTATTCAGCTGCATCTGGTTAGACTGGAAGCCGACCCCAACATAGTTGGGAAAAGGCTAGGCAGATGATGATGCGTAGCTTTGCCGCACAAATTGGTCGACGCCAACAATGTGGGCAGCATACGTTCACTAAGACTATGTGAGCGATAAGTAGGCGTTTTTACTTCAAGCAGCGGAGGATCGATTTATTTAATACTTCAAGCACATAACACATTTTCTACCAGTCAACCTTTGGGTGATGCAGAGACAAACAGTGGTAGGTGCAATCATGAAAATTGAGGAATAAATATTTTAAATATAAAGATAGGCATAAACTATTAAAACTATGAACGCTGAAGACGATTCTCGATGGTTTTCTTTCAACATCGTCCTTATTATCTACACTCTTATCAAGGAATGGCACGTCGGGCAAACTGATCGGTACGTCTGTCGTAATGCATGTTGGTTGTGCATAAATCTTCGGATCTAGGATCAAATCCTCTTTGTTTAGGCTTCCTTTTTTTTCTTTTATAGACCTGTCTGTCTTGTCGTGTGTCAATATTTTTTTGTCGATTTTAATAGAATCTGTGCCAGGCTGTTTCTTATCAAGAAGTGGGACGTCGGGCAGATTGACAGGTCCATCTGTGGTGGTGGCTGTTTGTTGTCCGTTTATCTTCAGATTTATAATGAAGCCTTCTTTTTTTTGTTTACTAGACCTCTCTAGGTCTTTCATGAAGTGACTGAATAAGTGTTTCATCTTTTCTTTTTTGTTGTTTTCTGATGGTGGTATGGGACCTGTAGGCCAATTCTGCTAATTTAAAACGTTCAAAATCTAGTCGCAGTCTCATCTCGGCGACAAACAAAATTGTCAAAAACTTGTCAAAATGTACGGAAATTTGAAGTATTTTTGACAGATTGAGACTGAGATCAGACTGTGAACGTTCTTAAAAATTACGAGAATTGCCCCTCTGGTATTTGTAAACTATTGTGTTGATCGTGTTTCTCACCTTGTTCCTTTTGTATCCCGGGCGCAAGTGTATTCATTTTATGGCTGGTTGCATTTTCATGTTTTAATTCACACTCTTTGTCGAAAGAACATCTGAAAAGTGCTCAAACGAGTAATAATAAAAAATATAAAGAAATATTTTAGACAAAAACAACTTTTATTAAATAAGTAGGTTTATTTATTGCGTGATAATATGTCTTTTTTAAGAAGTTACATCTATACTAATATTATAAAGAGGAAAGATTTGTATGTAAGTATGTTTGTAACGAATTGGCTCAAAAAGTACTGGACCGATTTTAAAAATTCTTTCACCATTTGAATGCTACATTATCACTGATTAATATGATATGCTTTTTAAATTGTAAGAAAAAAAATAAAATGTTTAAAAAATAAATGTCCACCCGTACGAAGCTGGGACGGGCCGCTAGTAGGTACAGAGGCCAGCACATCAAGCTACCCCAATCTGTCAGATTTTCCCAATTGAATATGAACCTTATTCCTTTGTACTCAAGTTGAAAATCTATCAAAGAAATTTGACAGATTGGGGTAGGTTGACCTGCTGGCGTCTGTACATAATAATATAAGAATAGTAAACACTCACGCGGCACAATCCTCGCAGTCTTCCTTCTTCTTCTTCGTCTCGTCTGACTGTTTAGGTGATTTCGGGTGGTTAGCTACCAACGCTTCGGTCATGGGTAACTTCAACTTGCCTTGCAAAACCTCCGTGAGATCATCGCGTGCTTGCTGTGGGGTGGGATCCGGAGACGGTAACTTTTTAGCTTGTCCAGAATTTGATTCGGGTTTGTTCTGGCTACCTTTACTCGCTAACCTAGGAATGCCAAATCCTAATTCTGGATTACTCGGTACACTTTCGGTGAGAGATGAGTCTTCTTTTAACGTGTTGTCTCCAAATTCCGGCTGTGTTACGATTCCTTCAGCCTCCAAGTATTTAAATTTTTCTGGGTTAAATCCAGGTCCTGGAATATCGCTCGTGTGTGCCAGTAATTCCAGTTTACTACTACCAAGTATTTCAAGCTTCTTTTTTTCTTTAATCTTAAGCTTCGGGGAATCAGTCTTAGTATGTTCTCGATAATCGTCATTCATTAAATCGAGGGGGCTAAATTTATCGGAGGAGGCTTCTTCTGTTATTTTTATGGTACCATCAGCGTCCTCTATAGTCTTTGATCGCGTGTAGTCCCAATTTCGCATTCGTACAGCTTCTTTAGGGTTGTCTAAGATTTCTATACTGAATATTTTTCCTGGTTCACGCAAAAGCTCGTCGGTCACCATATGTGGAAATGGTACCTGTTTTGTGGGTTTATGATTTCCACCTTCGATAGGCTTATTATATTCGATTTGTTCTTCTGGTATCTTGACCTGGGAATTGAATTATTCAAAATCAGCATGACTTTTACATACTTTCCATCAAATATAAGCTGGGAGTGCTGTATCACTGCTACCCAAGAACGTCCGTCTTAACTTTTGTAATGAAATCAATGGACATGGAACGAATGAAAAAATAAAAGAACACACACTTTAATTTAGTAATTGAACTGTTTGTTTTCAATTAATTAAATTAAATTTTATTCGAAAATATCCATCGGTTTCTTACTGAACTTCACCTATACCGACGACCCTGGTTACTTATCTCCTTTGGTGGCAGTACAAAGTCCGTACGTCACTTGGATCTCGAAAGTCGAGAATTGCCTCGCCTTTCAAAATTGACAGCGTTCGTAAAAATCGTATCTCGATTCTGTCGAGAAAATCGGCGGGCCCATCTTGCTTGATATAATTGTAGTCTCGCATATTCCATACCTCCTAACCGTCGATTAATTCTCCACGTTTACACGAGGAGACTTAATTCTTTGCACGTCGCAAATCATTTCAATTTCAATCACCACTCACACTTCACTCACTTCTACACACACACACTCACACTTCACTACTTACACTTCTCACTCCCACTCACTTTTTTTTTTACTTGTTGGTTACCAGTACAGCACCTTTGTTAACTCCCCGAGTAATGGCGCCGCCGCAGTAGCTACAGCCGCATAATCCCTGGTTTTGTTTGGGCTTCCTGTACTTTCACTAAATTTGCCTGGTTTAGCTTCTGACATGTCACACATCTAAAACAAAAGCCGGCAATCATACATAGATAAACAGGCAAGGCAAAAACTACATAACACCACCTGCTACAATCAATTATAACATGCCGATTTCGTAGATTTAAGAAAAAGGAATGGCTGCTCTTATTCGAGTCGAAGGGTTCCGTACCACCGTACAATATATAGGGTAACTGGTAATTAGCGACCGATACCTAAACACGCGAAAAAAAATCTGCTGTTCAGTCATATATGTTCGCCTAACTGGTCAAAATGTAGGTACTGAACAGCAGATTTTTTTTTCGCGAATTCAGGTTTGGTCCCACAGTAAAAGTTGTTTGTTATCAAGAGTACAATCACGTGTTTAGTTATCGGTCACTAATTACCAGTCACCCTATATTTTAACACTACATTTTTTTTAATATTTTAGTAAATAAACCCGTTTCTTGTTATTTTGTACGTTGTTTATATTATTTGTTGTTATAGCAGCCATAGCAGTACACACTCTGTGAATATTTCAAATGTCTGTCTACCAATTACAATTCAAAAGACACAGTCCTGTGACAGACAGATGGACGGTTAGTGGAGCCTTAGAGTGATGGGGTCCCGTAACCCTGAAAAAACTTGTAAAAAATATAGTATATTAGCAACAAAGTACCACTATTAAAAGCAAGGAATTTATTACATACCTGTATTTTCATAAGGTCGACCTGGTTTTGGAGTTCCAATATCTTTGTCATCAATTCTCTGTTTTGTTTAATTAAAACCTGAAAAATATAACAGCATTAATTTCATACAATTTGTAGAAATAAATAATACTATACCATACATTTTGGCTAGATTTTTCTTTAAGACTCTGCCGACCGCACAGTGGCGCCCTCATCGTTTGTTTGGTTATTTCATACAATTTAGAATGAAAATGCAGAAAATAAGCACGTTAAGTTGTGTTTCACAAGATTATACGATAATATTATTAGAAACGGTAGTTTTAAATTGTTTAGTTTTATTATAATCCTTAAAACGGAATATAGTGGCCACTGTTATCCGTTTTAAGGATTGTAATAAAACTAAACAATATAAAACTACCGTTACTAATAATATTAACGTATAATCTTGTGAAGCACAACTTAACGTGCTTATTTTCTGCATTTTCATTCTAAATTGTATGAAATAACAAAACAAACGATGAGGGCGCCACTGTACGGTCGGCATAGTCTTAACACCGATTGCAGAAAAAAGCGTAGTGATTTATGTATTCATTTGTTATGAGTTACGGCCGTAAGTTCATGCATAAGCAAATAGGTTTTGATGGTGATTTAAGATAGTCTATGCCGCGGTTTCTGAATTGACAGTTTACCAACACGAAAGTTTACAATAAGTTTGTGTACAAAAAAGAAAGAAGCTGCGCCCGCCAACAAACTGTAGTTTGGCAGAAGTAATATGTTTTGTAAATCTTTTAATGTCTGTAAATAGATAAACACTTTTTCATGTTGTCTATGTATATATTTATTTTAAGTCGACAACTTGTATAAACTTATATACCCAATTACCCAGAAACACCTTCCAAAATCACGTAAAAATACGTTTGTTCATTTATTTTACGTAAAAGATATATCAAGATAACCATGCATACCAGCTCATCGGTATCCTGGTATCCAGAATCATCACCGGTTTTAGATGGTTTAGTGCCATCCTTTTCCTTTCTTGGTGACGGCGGGGTCGTGTGCCCTCTCGGTGAGAGAAACTTGCCGTTCTGGAAAATAATTCTGTTTCACTACACTAAATGCTGGAAAATTTATGTATCTAATGCTGCCACCACGCGGGCGCAAGTGGATAGCAAGACACAATACGTCTACTATGCTGAGATGTGACGTGAAGTTTCTTGCCGACTCTTTTTCATAAGAAACAACCAATTGGAACCGTGCACCTAGCTTCTGACGTTTCATAAGTGCCCATGTAGGTTTATGTGTGTTTTTATTTTGAGATATACTTCTCGCACGGACTCTTTTACCAAAAGATTTTATAAGGCCAAATTTTCTTTTAGTATTATATAGAACTACATGCTAAATAATAACAGCCGCACAGGTCGTTCGATCAGGTTAAGCTACGCTTGCCGCGGTTGGTCTGTGGATTGGTGACCATCTTTACATACCGAGATCCCTCCGTGCCTCGGAAAGCACGTTAAGCCGTTGGTCCCGGCTGTCATTCGTGAATCTTTGACAGTCGTTACGGGTAGTCAGAAGCCCGAAAGTCTGACAACCAGTCTTACCAAGGGGTTTCGTATTACCCAGTAACTGGGTTGTGGAGGTCAGATAGACAGTCGCTCCATGTAAAACACTGGTATTCAGCTGCATCCGTTTAGACTGGAAGCCGACCCCAACATAGTTGGGAAAAGGCTAGGCAGATGATGATAGAACTACATATAATTATTTGCTTATATTCATAATAAAATAATTATACTTTTGATGGAGGCGAGTCCGTTGCTCCGTCCTCATATTTGAAACAGCATTTTATGCATTTTGCATTATTATTGAAACATCCAATTAGGTTATACATAGATATGGGTAGATATATTTCCTCTCTTCTTGTGTAGCTCGGGATAAAAAGGAATTAAGTATACATAGATTATAAATATTTATTTATCTTACTTCGTAACAACCTTGTATGGTCGTCAAATGTTCCTCGATGGTCTTGTTGACTTTATCGGACATGTTGGCAGCTTTCAACTGAGTCTCCAGTTCAGCCACCTTCCTCTTTTCAATTGCTAATTCAGCAGTGAGTTTAGCTATAATGCAAAGGGTGCAAAATTAATATCAAGTATTGGTGGTAGGAACTCCGCAGACCATAGAGTATTTTTTGTTATATTGAAAACTATTCTTTATTTTTATAGTTCAAATATTTATGCGATGCCATCTAAATGGCTCGACAGTCGCCTCGTTTGCGCTTTTAAGATACTAAAACTAAGGGTAATAGGTATTACTGGCGAAATGTGGGTGTACTATACCTAAATCTCTGTGTAACGCTTTGAGCACAACGGTAGGCCAATTCTGCTAATTTAAAACGTTCAAAATCTAGTCGCAGTCTCATCTCGGCGACAAAAAAATGTCAAAAACTTGTCAAAATGTAGGGAAATTTGAAGTATTTTTGACAGAAAGAGACTGAGATCAGACTGTGAACGTTCTTAAAAATTACGAGAATTGCCCCTCAGGTGTGATGATATGATACTACAAAAGCATAATTTATGCGCTAACAGCACATTGGCCCCGATTTTTTTGTTCACAAACTAAACTAAATTTAAGTTCCGTGCATCTTTTTCTTTCTATTTCATTATGAAAAGGACAGAAGATAAAATATTAGTTAAGTCCTGTCAAATTAGATAATCCATAGACAAGTTAGATGAGATTAAAACATTGGCTATTAAAAATACGTCAATTTACGTCAGGCGCTGACTAATTTGACAGGACTAAACTAATATTTATCTTCTGTCCTTTTCATAATGAAATAGAATGAAAAAGATGCACTGAAGTTGAATTTAGTTTAGTTTGTGAACAGAATCGGGGCCACTTACAACATTTAGCTTCGCTTAATCTATATTGCGCAAGTATATCGCTGGTTCGCTTGACGGTGTTTTGCAATTCGTGTTCGCTTGCCGAACGTTCGCTGCAGACGCGAATGTTTTCTTTGCGAACTTCGGATACTTCGGTCTCCAGACGACTGATGCGGGTTGAATATTCTTCGTGCACATTGAAGAGTTCCTAGACAAGAAAAAAACGTAGAATATTTAGACTAAATATGAATCAATAAATCGATCTCTTAAAGTCTCAAGCCTATTGAAGAAGTTACCCATGCATGCTCTTTGATTATACAATCAAAAAGATTATGCCACAAGATTCTTCACGTAATATTTGCATTTATAATATTGACAGGCGTTCAGCACTAATTTCTTGTGAATGGCCCCGATTCTGTTGTTCACAAACTAAACTAAATTTAAGTTCAGTGATCTTTTTCTTTCTATTTCATTATGAAAAGGACAGAAGATAAAATATTAGTTTAGTCCTGTCAAATTAGATAATCCATAGACAAGTTAGACGAAATCAAAAAATGGCTACTAAAAATACGTCAATTTACGTCAGGCGCTGACTAATTTGACAGGACTAAACTAATATTTATCTTCTGTCCTTTTCATAATGAAATAGAAAGAAAAAGATGCACTGAACTTAAATTTAGTTTAGTTTGTGGACAACAGAATCGGGGCCAATGGCAAATAATCCTCTTTCAATAAACTATGAAACATTCTTGAATCTAGATGATTCAATCAATAAATTAAGTCAGCCTTTCGCAGTCCACTGCTGGACATAGTACTCTCCCAGGCTGCGCCAGTCTGTCCCAGCCACATTCTAGAGGTCTTCGCTCCATCGTCACTGGCACGCATCCCACACTTCGCTCGCCGAAACGCGGTCTCCACTCCAGGACTCGTCTGCTCCACCGGCCATCGTCCTTCGATAAACATGGCCAGCACACTGATGATTTAGGTATTGTATACAAAATGTTTACTTATTAAAAATACTACTTACATCTTGTAAAGTGGAGATTTTAATTTTCAACTCATCCATGAGAAATCTGCATTTATTTTCGTCACATGGTTGATCTGATTTCGGGGACCTCCTGAAATATTAGGTACTTCAATGATTAATGATTGTTCAAAAAGCAACCCTGTTGGTCTTCAACACAACACTTATTATCAAGTTGTTTAAACTACAAACTCAGTGTCATACATATTAAAGTTCCAATACCGTTATAAACAAAAAAAGTATGACCTTTTGATTACAATGGTCACTTGAAAATCAACATAGAATACAGTAAGCTAAATTATATAAGGTTTTCAAAACCAACTCTACAAACTTTAAGAGGTGCTTTTGACCATCAAACTGAACAACTTTCACTCTGGGACCAACTCTGAAATCACGAAAAAAAAATTTGCTGTATAATACAAAAGTTCAATACCTACTTGACCAAAATGTATGAAACAGCAGATTTTTTTTTTCGTGATTTCAGACTTGGTCCCATAGTGAAAGTTGTTCAGTTTGATGGTCAAAAGCACCTCTTAAAGTTTGTAGAGTCGATTTTGAAACACCTACAGTTGAATAAATGGCAATGAATGTATTCGTCTTTTATTTCAGTTTTTCATTAAATTATTAAAACATACTTACTTCTCGAGTGGCACAATGATTTGGGTTTGGGTGGTTTTCCTTGGAGTTCTGAAATTTATTTTATAGTGAATAAAATGTATATTTATCAAGAATAAAATAAATTAAATTATATAATTTTATTTCACACACACCTATCTTCCCATTGGCTAGAGGTTGACGATTTCGTGACTTGTTCATTGTCTTGGTCTTTTGTGAGACAATTGTGCCTGAAAGGAATATTTTCTTTGCCTTTGACTCTGTTAATAACAATTATTATTATTTGCAGCCAATATTGTTCCTTTGTGTTTTGGTCATATTTCCAACCAAAAATTACTTTGTTTTGGTAAAATAAATTGCATAAGTACTATGTTTTGTAACTATGCGGTGGATACAATGTTATAGAACAATGGACAATAAAATAGTTCCTTGTATACATATTTTTGGGGCTGAACGTACAGAGGCCAGCACATCAAGCTACCCCAATCTGTCAGATTTTCCCAATTGAATATGAACCTTATTCCTTTGTGCTAAAGTTGAAAATCTATCAAAGAAATTTGACAGATTGGGGTAGGTTGACCTGCTGGCGTCTGTACATAGGTATTTAAGTATTTGTGTATTATTTAAATAATAAAAACCGTTTTATTTTAATTATTGCTAAATGTGCCTGCTCTTGACCCCCATCACGCCTGACGGAAAGTGATAGATCAGAAGGCCAATTCTCGTAATTTAAAACGTTCAAAATCTAGTCGCAGTCTCATCTCGGCGACAAAAAAATGTCAAAAACTTGTCAAAATGTAGGGAAATTTGAAGTATTTTTGACAGATTGAGACTGAGATCAGACTGTGAACATTCTTAAAAATTACGAGAATTGCCCCTCTGGTCTATGATGGAACGAGCATGCACAGAAGATGACTGTTCACTCTTGATTTGAAGGCAAACGGGTTAACTGTGAGAGGGAAACACGGATGTCGGCAGAGAGTTCCACACTTTGGCTGTGCACATAATAAACATGGATGCCCTGAGTACGACTCGTCGGGATATCAACCAAGTGCGGATGGTACGCTGCAGTACGCCTGGTTGTCCGGTTTTAAAAGGGCGTAAAGTATTCTACACTTACACTCGGTGTCTACATCTCTGTCTATATAATCCTATCTCAGGTATGCTGGAAGAAATTAAAAGCATGACCTTTTTACGTTTTTTAATCGACGAAAACAAGGAGGTTCTCAATTTCACGCGTAGGTACCTACCTATATTTTTTTTCTTTTAGTGGGATTATATATGTGGTGTACACAAGCTGTTAAATAAATAAATAAATAAAAGATTACTTTTTGAGCGTCGAAGCCGTGGCGGACCGGAAACGCCTGGAATTCGACGTCTGCGGCGGAGTCGTTTTCGCGAACTGTTTAGCCGAGCACAGCCTCATGTTCAGCTGCTGTATCCGCTCCGCCATGCGCTGGTTTGTTTCTTTCAGTTCTGCTATGCTGGAAATTCAAAACAAAGGGCGCTTTAATGTGTACTATAGCGGGGTGACCCTTAAACAAGGGGCTCGTGGCTAAGTAATAACAGACGCACGGGTCGATCGATCAGGTTAAGCTACGCTTGCCGCGGTACCTCTGTGGATGCGTGACCAAGTTTACATACAGAGACCTCACCATGCCTCGGAAAGAACGCTAAGCTGTTGGTCCCGGCTGCCATTCTTGGATCTTTGACAGTTCTTAGGGATCGTCACCAGCCGGAAAGTCTGACAACCAGTCTTACCAATGAGTATAGTGTTACCCAGTAACTGGGTGGTGTAGGTCAGATAGGAAGTCGACGACAACATAGTTGGGACAACATAATTGGGACAATATACTAGTTTGATTGTGTACTATTGCAATTTATTTATATATACTTTATTGTACACCAGAAAATACATAACAAAAAAAAACAATTATTACTACAAAACATACAATGGGCGGCCTTATCGCTTTCTGCAATTTTATTCATTAAACTCAGACTTGACCTGAAGGTCTCAATAATCAGGTCATCAAAAAAAAAACACTTCATTTTCTAAAGAAAAACTCATTAACGCTAATAAAGTTAAAATATTAATAATAGTTGAAAATGTTGATGAGAAATTGAAACAATTTAGGTAAAATTAAAAAAAAACATGAATAAATTGTTAAAAGATACAAAAATCCATAAAAAAGTTTGTCAGTTTACAAGTAAAATACTTACAAATCTTTCTGTTCATTAACAAAAGCTTTAGTACTGGTGGAGCACTCTTTCATCTCTTTAGACATAATTTTGTCATGAGTGTTGGTCATCCGCTGCACCTGGGTGGACAGGACTCGGATCTTATCTTGCTGCCCATTGATAGTCTTTTTGAGTTCCAAGTTGTTCTCCAGAAGAGTAAAGTATAGATCTTCTAATTCCTTTTTGCTTAATTTTGAAGGACATATTCTGTACATTTCTGGAAATAAATAGTGTAAACTCTATATAACGACACTGAAGGGACTGTGCATAACACGGGTGGGTTTTAGTCAGTAAGAGTCTGACACTCCCTTCTGCTCCACCCAGAGCGGGAGGGGTCATGGGATGATTTCCCATACACAAAAAAAAAAAAAAGGGACTGTGCATTTTATGGCGTTATAGAGAGTTATTAAATGGAGAGAAGAAAAATCTGAATTATAAACCACAGTGATTTTATTTTACTAGCCATGTTTACAGTTTGTGAGCAACTAAGAACATGATAACGTACTAAATAATACATGACTCCTACTTACTAGTTATGGTCAACAACAGTCTACACGTGCAAGCAATCCCAATTTGTAAACAAAAGAACGAATTTCTTAGAAAGTTTGGTATGCATGATGCCGATAGTCGAGTTAATTACTGGCTAGGAATGGATAATAAAGCGACAAAAGAACGTACAGAGCTGCGCAGTTTTCACTAATTTTGGCAACTTAAAAGGTACTTTTTATAATTTTATTACTTATTTGTTGTCATTATTGAGAGTGGGTGTAATGCTATATAGTGTATCATTGTACGGAAGGCAAGCTAAACCAATCAAACCCAAGTGATTTCGACGCTTTAGGGAGTTTGTTGTTAAATCGAGTGACGTTACATGGAGTTTACACTGTATGTAATTTTAATGAATATATAGCTAGTAAAAAGTTGAAGTTACAACTCGCAGGAGTTAACTTAAGACTTCACTCGGATATTGTAAGCGTGTGGTACTGAGATGTTAATGGCGTAAGTGGTAATAACACGGGGGTCGAGAGGGCCCGCTTGGGTCTCAAGGTAACTCTAGCGGGTTGTAGTTAGTTTATTGGGTTCATCGTTCAACACTTTTAGGGGAGTACTCATTTAAAAAAAATATTTATCTAGATGATGCCCGGTTGATTCAATTAAATTTAAACTTCATGGGAACCTGCAACACAAATAAAAAAATCATAATATTATTTAAATTTTATTACCTGTATCTCTATACAAAATTATCATTACTTTACTGCCTCTATTATTATTTTTTTGTAATTAATCTTAGTTTTATTAGAGACGAAACTGACTGAGTGATTTCTTGGTTCGAGGTTTGGTTTTGGTTGGCAATTTGGCGTAGATAAAGGTATATAAAGGTCACCCTTACTGTATCATGCGCCTTTGTCTACCTAGTATGTTACCAAGTGACTAGTTTGCATAGCCATTGTAGTAGATAATTTAAGTACATTAAATAAAGATTTACTTACCCCGATCTGATTTAGCTGAGTGACTCTTGCACGTATTATTGTAATCATATCTTTCCATTTTCTCTTTACTGCAACAACTCATGTTAAAAACTTGCACATGCATTTAAAATTACAAACAAAAATAATGTATCTTAAAATCTTGGCTTGTTTATCGTAACATCGCAGGTAAAGTGATGTGTTGGACGCCCACGATTACATCTCCTCTTAAAAAATATTTACGCCACATAATTTTAGCCCGATAATAACATGGATATTGATTATAATTTTACTTCAATGCAAAATTCTTCACCGGTAAAATGAAAAGACCGCCATAGCAACCACAGACAGGCTGATAACAACTTTTGTCGAAATGTCAAGTCAAATGTCATTATGTCAACATGGCAACTGTCAGTTGGCAGTGGCATGGTGGTAACCTCAGTGTTCTGAGGTGGTAACCATTGGACTGGAAAAACCTACAAAAGGGTGCATATTTAAGCTCTAAGATACCCACAAAATAATGTCTCCAATGGCTGCCATTGCTAGGGTTGTGTCAATCAAGGAACATAGCTGTTACTTTAGCTATCGAATATCGATACTACACACGAGTCTTAGTTATCACGTTTGGATCATAATACGATTATCATATTAGAAAGAATAAGACAAAATTATATTTCACATTCTGAATCATATTTCACTCATCTTTGTCTAAGCAAATGTATGTATAGAATAACGCGGCGTCTCCATGTTTTTCATATCTCAATGGTGGCAACTCTATGATTTTGTAATTTTTTTTTCATCATCGAAAGATGTCAATGTAGAGAAGACTGAAGCCGAAATTCCAAAAAATATTAATCTTTAATTATTATTTATTATAATTAATAGAGCTGTAGAGTTTGATTGAACGCGGTAATCTCTGAAAGACCAGTCGGATTTGAAAAATATTATGTTATTTCGTAGCCCAATTCTTGATTGAACAAGTTAGCATCTCGTTACAATCCTTACGAGCAGAGCAAAACGAAAAAAATCACAAAGAACGCTAAGCGGAAACGGAATAAAAGTGCGGGCGACGCGACGCAACACAGTGGGTCGGTGTTCGAAATTTCACGCGGACGAAGTCGCGGACAGAAGCTAGTAGGTACCTACCTAAATAATGATCAAATGGAAAAAAAAAGTATCTACACTTGCACTTGCACTTATGTAACAATAAAAAACGTGTGGGGTCGGGGGACCCCCGGCAGGAACGAAGTTCAAAATTAAAGTCCGAGATAGCAGCTGCGAAAATTTGAAAATATTCGCAGCCGCTATCTTATATTTTTATTTTGACTTCACGATCGGCTTCAGCACTCTCGAACACCATGAAAAGGATAGGTAACCATGACGAAAAATTTTATTTTTTTGCGGCCGCCATCTTTGATTTTCGCTTTGATCTCACCGGCTTCAGTACCCTCGAGAACCATGAAAACTATCACTATTTCTCTCTCCCTGTCTGACTTTCGGAAGTCGGTGTCGTTGGATCAACATTTTGGTTTTTTGACACCGCCTTCCGAAGTTAAAGTTATTTTTCACTTTGTAGCGTTTTTTTTTTTGGAAGTTGGTTGTTTTTTTTTTCGTAAAATAGTTTTTATTTTTAACTTTTTAGTTGTAAGTACCTACTCCACACAAACAAATTCTTATAGGTATTTAACACTTCTTGCTACAAAGAAATGAGGGTGTACCGTGGTATATTTAACACATCTGCGTACCCCTTTTGAGGGTACAGGCGTGATGTTATGTTGTGTGATTGCGTAAACAATGCATACGTATAAGCGATAGCAGCAATCGCGGTTGATTTGTTGGCATTTATTGAAGAGTTCCGTTGTCTGTCTCCGAAACTCACCATCAGATCTTTACAAAATTTAAATGGGACCATTTCGGAATATACATCTTACGAACAAAAAAAGAATTTTGCATATCCGTCTAAAAATGACGGAGTTATGCCCGAACATACATAAAAAAATATATTTATAAACATCCGAATAGAGAACCTCTTTCTTTTTTAGAAGTGGTTAAAAAAACTTTTTAACAAAAAAAAAACCGACTTCCATAAAAAAACACTAAAAAGTGAAAAATAACTTTAATTTCGGAAGTCGGTGTCTGGATCTGTATTTTAGTTTATTGCCACCGATTTCCGAAATTAAAGTTATTTTTCACTTTGTAGTGTTTTTTTATGGAAGTCGGTTTTTTTTTGGTAAAAAGTTTTTATTTCTTGCTTTTTAGTGGGACTGTTTATAATGCATCAAGCTCATCGCCTTTTACAAAATATTACTTTTCCCGGTACAGGGACGTTAATTGTTGAATAGGGGCGACTAGAATCAATTCTATTTTTTTATTTTTTATTTTGACGTTCATAAGTGCCTTTTAAGTGCCTATTTGAAATAAATGATTTGACTTTGACTTTGGAGTTCTCCTGGTACTCCACCATCAGCTCCATTTCACCATTCGCATTGTGACGAGCATAAATTGCTTAGCAACCATATTAAAGTAATCGAATCGCAACCTGTGAAATACTTATTATTGAGTAGTCCCGGTGGCCATCTGTGGTCTTCATCATCAGTTTTACTTCACTAAATTTTGCTTTCCGAAAGCAAATGCACGAGTTACTATAAATAATACCCGAATCGCTATAGGTGTGCCTATAATATTTGAAGAGTTCCTTCGATTTCTCCAGGATCCCACTGATAATCCTGGCAACATCAGGCCAGACTTATGTCAACATTGCATTGAACTTAAAATTTAGTCCTGTTTAAAATGAGCCCAAACACGACTACGGTGCTGTAATTTCAAGGTTTGTACTTTTTCTGATGCTCCTGGTTTCAGCATCAAGTCTCTATGTACTTCGGTGTTTCTCATTAACAGTACGTTTATCCACACATCGAGCACTTTTCAATGAGCCTAAACACTATATATCTGCTGTTAGTTGTCGAGGAGTTAGGTACTCTGCAGACTATCCTGACTGCAGCATCAGGTCATGACTTGATGATCATGAGACCAAATGTGGCAAATGTCCTATCAAACATTAAAACAATTTACTAAAACTGTCCTTGTCTGTTCGAATAACTTCTTACTGTTAAGGAGTTGTACCTTCCATCATCAGTTCAGCTACTTGAGATGGTAACGACCATACGCAAATACACAAGATACTTCATAAAATATGCGAAAAACAATAAGTGAGCCTATAAAATTTGCCCTCGATTTCTCTAAGATCCTAACTTGGTGACAATGGGACCACCTCAGAACTATCTACTTTCGAACAAAAAAAGAATTTTGAAAATCCGTCGACAATTGGCGGAGTATTCGATGAACAAACATACAAAAAAAAAAAAAACATACAAACATCCGAACATAGTACCTCCTCCTTTTTGTGAAGTCGGTAAAAATGAAACCCATTGCTACTAATAGTGTGTTACGCAATTACCCCACAGGTTCACAGTCGGCAGCATCTACGTTTCTACGAAACTACCTACTATTTCTAACAATTTTTTATGACAACAATTTGAGTTTTACCGAACGAATTTGAGTTTTACTACCGAAAAAAAAATGTTGTCAATTCGGCACGTATGTAGGTATGTAATATTATTGAAACTGCAATATATTCTCATATAACAATCTATTAGGGCTTCCAAAAAAATATACAAAATTTTATAGATGTGTGTATGTAGGTATGTAAGTAGGTATGTATGTTTGTCCACGCATTTCTCCGCAACTATTAATCGGATTGGGTCCATTTTTTTATTGGCTTGCGTTTACTTCAACTTGGGAACAGTGCAAGTTACATCAAAATCGGCTCAGTAGTTTTCAAGATATGGACTAATAGGTACTTGTAAGTGTGACGGCACGAGCTAGGTGTGGTGGTGTCAAAGGGAAAACATCTCAAAACCTTGGTCAAATTCTAGTGCAATATTACAACAAAATTATTACTTTTTTATTATAAACAAATATTTCTGTTTTTACTTAAAACTAAAAGAAACGAAATAAAAAGTAATTTTAAAAAAATCTACTTCAAAAGAAATTAAGTAGTTAACTCAAAATTATGAAATTTTAATTACGGAAGTCGGATATAAACGTAATATTGTTTTACTTACAAATAATAAAATAAATTACGCAAAGATTCTAACTTACAATAAACCAAACTCCTGTTTCTTAACCCCAGTTACCCTAAGCGATGTTGTGAAAATAATCATGGCATTAAAAAACACCAAAAGTACGGGCTATGATGGAATTTCAACGCAAATAATAAAACGTGTAGTGTACGTAATTGCCCCAATCATAACTCATATTATGAATCAGTGTCTTGAGGAAGGAATTTTCCCAACATTTTTAAAAACTACAGTGGTTACACCACTATTTAAGAAAGGAAACCCAGAAGATGTACGATGTTACAGGCCGATTGCTCTCATTCCAATATTCGCCAAAATATTTGAAAAAGTACTAAATAATAAACTTACTGAATATTTCGAGAAAAATAAAATAATAATAGATAATCAAGTAGGATTCAGAAAAGGGAAATCGGTAAATTCAGCAATTCATCAGTTTTTAGAAAAAATACTTACAGAACTAGATAAAAAAAACCAAGTTACAGCTCTATACATGGACATGACAAAAGCGTTTGATTATGTTGATCATGAACTTCTTTTTCAAAAACTGGAAATATACGGAGTTCGAGGTAAAGCACTACAAATAATCAAATCATATCTATGTAACCGAATACAGTTCACTGAAATAACACAGTTATGTCCATTTACAAAGACAGAGATTAAATATACATCGAGTCCTAGATTTATAAAATATGGTGTACCTCAAGGGTCAATACTGGGACCACTACTGTTTCTCATTTACGTAAACGATTTACCTAATGCTATTCCGCAACCTATGGTTTTATTTGCAGATGACAGTACGGTTCTTTTCACAAATAATAAAAATAAAAATCATGAACAAGAAATAAATGACTCCTTATCTAAATTAATAAATTGGCTTCAAATAAATAATTTAAAAATTAATCTCACGAAAACACATTACATGAACTTTAAAAATAAAAACGCGACATCTATTCCTTTAACTATTGCACACAATGATGAAACTGTAGCTGAGGTAGCAAATACAAAATTTCTGGGAATCCATATAGATTCGAATATGTCATGGAAAACACATGTAAATAGTGTATGCACCAAATTAAATCAATTTTCTTACGCTCTATCATGCTTAAAAAAGTATCAAACCAGACCGCGCTTCTTACTGCTTATCATGCGTATGTGGGATCCACTCTGTCGTATGGGTTACTATATTGGGGAAACTCGACTGATAAAGAAATGACGTTCAAAGCCCAAAAAAAGTGTATCAGGTCTATATGTGGGTTGCGCCAAATTGATTCATGTAAACCACATTTCGTAAATCTCAAGATTTTAACACTCCCTGCTCTATTTATCTACCAGGCCTCAATTTTAGTTAAATCAAACATCACAAGCTATGATACGTTAAAAACCAGAAGACTTAAAAATACCTTAAGAGATAAAGCGTCCCACACTAGAGCGTACAGAAATAGTGTTTTCTGTATGAGCACAAAGATTTATAACAAGCTACCTATGGACATTAAGATTATAAATTCAATAATTGTTTTTAAAAGAATGCTGAAAAATTTCTTAATTAAAAAGGCCTATTATTCAATAGCAGAATTTCTTGAGGAAAAATAATTTTGTTCAATAATTACAATACTATGACATAATTGAATTAATGAATAATGATAGTTTTTGAATCAGGTGACTCATGACATGTGTATTTTTATTTGGGGATGACTTTAATAATGACTTTAATAATGTATAATTAATATGACGTAAATGATAAAATTATATAATGTAATTAAAACGATGTCCTATCTAAAATTTAATATTTATAACTTTTTTCTTTTTAATCAATGAATGTAAATCAATTTAATGCATGTTTTACAATTATAAGCATACATGCATGTTGAAATTGCAATGCCCTGACAGGGCCACTATGTTCTAAGAACTGGTATCTTTTGTTAAGAACTTTATTTATGTACACATAGTTAGCAATAAA
Source organism: Globia sparganii (assembly GCA_949316385.1). Classification (NCBI taxonomy): domain Eukaryota; kingdom Metazoa; phylum Arthropoda; class Insecta; order Lepidoptera; family Noctuidae; genus Globia; species Globia sparganii. The sequence continues at coordinate 25,302,904 of OX438653.1, read as the reverse complement.
GAATTTGAATTTGAATTTGAATTTGAATTTAATTTTAGGATTTCGTACCTCAAAAGGCCAAGCACTGGATTGCAACTGTCGCACTCTCCATGTCGCCATGAGATCCCGCCGGAGCTCTGTCCGCTGTGCCGTGATTTCTCGTGGCAGCGGAGTTACGCCCCGGCGTTTTGCCTCCTAACGAGAGCCTCCTCATGTGTTGGTTAAGGCTCCAGCACCCTAATTGCGTAACACACCATCAGTCGGAATCTGAATAATTTTTAAGCAAATTGCTAATCCATTGCTTCATAAGTTCCAAAAATTCGTCTGCTCAACACGTAATAACATAATGAATGTTGTTGAACTGTCAAAATGAAACCGATTCCGATTGCTAATGTAATTGCCCCGCTGGCTATTATGCCACTGGCCGCCATGACTAGGGTAGCCAGTTGTAGCAACCATCGGTTTTCTAGGAAACCGTGTCTTTAGTTGGTAGAAGTGCAATTTGGGAAACGTGAAATAAAATGAACATACTAATCCATCAACAGATTTTATTGAACAATTACCTACTTACCTAGTTACTAAACATTATAACCCATCGATTAGGCACCTAGTTACAAATTAATACTTAAAATAAACCTATTGGAATGACAGTATAATCTTGAGTACGAAAGCAATAAAAAAAAAGCATAACTAGGCGTAGATTATTATTTTTTTAATGTTTCGAAAATGATTTAGGATTGAAAACGACCGTAATACGTAGTGGGTAAGCTGGTAGGTACTTTTTTCGTAGTAGGTAAATCGTAATGATTTTTTTTTTAAGATTTCGTAATTTGAAATTGCTATGCTTTATTGTGTATTGTCTATTATAAATAAAAAGAAAACTGACTGAATGACATATCAGCGCACATCCCTAACTACTGGGACTAAGGATGTGAAATTTTAGATAAAGGTTCCTTTTACGATGTAGGCGAGCACTCAGAAGGTTTTTTTTTTTTTAAATTTAAACGGGGATTTCATCGAATTCGTCGAGTAAATGGATCGAAACTAGTACCTACAACGCTAAAGGTTCTAAAGGCGCGTGGCCAATCTCGATACTTGCACCGCCACGCCGTCTTGATTTTTTCAAAAAATCACCAGATTCCAGCACATCAAGCTACCCGAAACTGCCAAATATTCCCAACCAACTTTGAACCTTATGCTTTAGTGGTAAAGTTGAAATTTTTTTAAAGAAATTTGACAGATTGTAGTAGCGTGATGTGCAGGCGTCTGTACAGTCAACAGAATTTTTTGACATACATATTCAAAGTAGGTACTTTGCTTTTATAGGCAGGTACATTATTCCCTAGGACTTATAATTTTATTTTCTGTCTGAAATATTCATCAACTTTGGTGCAGTCTACATAAAATACGTAGCTAAACACTTTGGCAATCATATGTTTATCGAAAACAATGATTAATTTAGGTTTTTAACAAAAACAAAATATTCAACTAGGTCGACAACAACAAAAGCTTTGCGTGATTATCACTTTAGGTTTTCACTAAAACTATTTAATAAACAAATACAATAACTTCACTAAGTATCTAAAAAACGTACATCTTAACAACTAACACAATTTATAAGTATAAAAAGGATCTTTTACAATAATTACACAAGTCAATCTAAATAATTAATACTGGGTACCTAACTGACAACATAATCACATAGATATCACGTACGATTACATTAAACTTGTATTGGCACGCATACATACATTTATAATGTTTCGAAATGCAAGTAAACTCTAAAGGTGCGTGCACACCTGGCGAGGCAGACACTATACAACGCCTCAGCTCGAGGCATGCGCCAGTGACTTGCGCAGTTGCCGTGACTCGTATTGTAGTGTGGTAAATTATCGTTCTAAAGACGCCAATCAACATTGAACCTTATGCGTTAGCGATAAAGTTGAAAATCTATTAAAGAAATTTGACAGATTGTAGTAGTTTGATGTGCTGGCGCCAGTATCTATAGAACATATTTTATTTATCATCATCTCTGTATAACGACTTATTATATTCTAAGGTCAAAGAAGCTTAGAAAAATTGCGGAAGATAGGTAGGTAGTTATTTTGAATACATAGCTAATATATTTTCATGATAAGCTTACTTGCACTACAAAACAAGCCTACCTACACGCCTTTATTTATTTTCTAAACAATTATTAATTTACTTTTAATACAAAGAGATTACACAATAAAAGCAGAAAATAAATCCTTACTAGATCACAAATAGGATTCAAAATCCCAAATAAATTATACTATTATTATTTAAATATCTACAGGTAGAATAATGAACATCTTTCTATAATAACCGATCCCGGATTTTATCGCTAATTGTCTATTACTTATGCTTTGAAATATACGTTGGTACGGTCAGCCACTCGTACATTTTGAATTTGTCAGCGCAGTGCCTTTATTTTGTTGCAGCAAGAGCGCAAGAACCGAGGGATCACACTAATAACAGCAATGGCCCCGATTCTGTTGTTCACAAACTAAACTAAATTTAAGTTCCGTGCATCTTTTTCTTTCTATTTCATTAAGAAAAGGACAGAAGATAAATATTAGTTTAGTCCTGTCAAATTAGTCAGCGCCTGACGTAAATTGACGTATTTTTAGTAGCCAATTTTTAATCACGTCTAAACTTGTCTATGGATTATCTAATTTGACAGGACTAAACTAGTATTTATCTTCTGTCCTTTTCATAATTAAATAGAAATAAAAAGATGCACTGAACTTAAATTTAATTTAGTTTGTGAACAACAGAATTGGGGCCAATGGCTTTCATTTTGACAGTACAACAACATTCATTGCGTTATTTACGTAGTTGAGAAGACAAATTCTTCCAACATAGAAAGTAATGGAGTAGCAATATCCTTCAACATTATTCAGATTGAGATTGAAAGTGTATTACACAATTATGGTGCTGTTCTTACTGCTGGTTCAAATATTACAAAATGGTGAACGGTTAACCTTTTACGTTAAAACATCATAATTATTAATTTATTGTAAGTAATAATATTACCATCTATTCTTCTAAATGCACAATATAGATTTATTTTTATTTGACCTTTTAGGCCAACAATTTTATGTAGGTATTTCGTTGGGCACATACTCATTTTATTTAAAACGTGGATGCCATGTATTGCTGCCTCGCTTAGAGCAATTCTATCGTTAGGTTCATTAAACTTTTAGGCAGTTATAATAATCTAGAGAAGATCTAAAACATGTTTTTTTCACAAACCTTTCTTTTTGTTATTATATACCATCGGTGTGTATCTAATGCTACATATTCATATTTTTTTTTCGATCGTAAGTGATCCATCAGGTATACATAAAAACATGTAGGTATGTATACTAAACATTCATGTTACATATATTTAATTCAAATTGAATAATATCAGTTTTTCAAGAAGGGAAATGGTTCCAAATATTTTTTTCTTAACATCAATCTTCATCCACCAATATGAACGGACAAATCCTGTTATTCTTTCGCACAATAGTATACCTACGTAAAGAGTGAACAAGCAAATTCGCCCTCATTAGAGGGTAATTTTGCAAAATATAAACCTTCTAAACTGAAGGCTACGTTATTTCTACATAAGGTATAGAATTCGTTCAAAAGGTAACATTTAGCTACGTTAATAGTATATTGTATGTATTTAAAATATTATTCACAATTTCCGTCCAAAAGTTTTTTTTAATAAATATTCCACCCAATCTACAACATCAATATAATATCATTCCGTAAGATACATCTCAATCTATTCTAATTTGTGGCAAAAACTACCGTATAGTTACAGTCACACAATTATTGTCGTGATTTCCAAGCTTCTAGCTCTATATTATAATCCTAGGCTAGGACCTACGTTATTTCGTAAGGTTTTCAGGCATATTGAAAAGTTCGTTAGGGTGTGTACTAGTAGTACTCATTCGGTGCTCCCTTAAGGCAAAAGCGACAGGGTAGTCCACGAAATTCAAATTTTCTAAATAAATATTTGTAACGGCCGCGAATCATATATTTAGATTAACACAGATCAACATACAACCTGACACTGATCTGAAAATCGCAAAAAATGTTAAAAAAAAATTGAATTTTGCGGGCTACTTTAACTCATCCCCCTTTTAAGTATATTTTGGTATGTTAGTTGAACCTATTCGAAGAAAGTTTTTTCAAATGGTACCTTTTATTGAAGTCGAGACACTGTTGCACCTGAGACTGCTAATATTAAGTGTCTATATTATTTTATAACACATAAATATTCGGAGATATACTTAGGTATATTTTATTTGAAATGGTGCTCAACTATTAGAACAAAAATGTTATTAAATAATTATCCTCATTCTCCTGCCCTTATCTCAATTTAGGTATTTAGGGTCGACGCAACATATTATCTTTTTCTAAATAACAATATAAATCTTAAAAATAAATATAAAAGTTCGTTTTTATATTCGTATAAATAATAATGTGTATTTTTTTTTATTTCAAACGTGCCTTCGAGAAGATTTTTATTATTTAGGCCTAGCTGCCCGCTTATCCGTAGTCGATTGAAATCTCAAACATGACGCTGCAACATGAATTATGTAGATAGAAACAGAATTATCATTACCGATATATTATTTATAATTAGGCTTAAGTATATAAAAGTTAACAACTTTTGTGTTCGCTAACTGTCTAAATAGTTACATATTTGTGTCACCGACTGTATCTACCTCGTAAAAGCGGACTGTGCCTCGAAATGAGTCGAAAATTCAGCGCCTCGAAATTAGTCCAATTTTTCGTTTTGATCGTTTTATTCACAGCCTTTAAGCAACTTATTTTTTTATATCATGTTCTTTTATTTAAAATAGCAGTACGTATTATATTGTATTTAACTCAATGTAGTTAATTATCTTCTCTTGGTAGTCTGACCTCACAAGTCAATTAAAATAGCAGCTAAGGATAATGCTGAGATCGCTTGCTCACAGCTTGAGTATCTAGCGAACATTATTACAACACAACATTGTTGAGCGAGAAGTAATCATAATAATATCTACAAGTTGCTGAACATAAACTATGACGTCACGTAACTTCGTCGACAGGAGCTCGTCAGACCTTTGCATTATAGTTTATACTTCGAACAGATCAAGTGACGTCGCTCCTTACTGCTTGGCGTTGTTCTGCGCAGCTTGGCGGCGCAGGTCGGAGCGGATGGCGGCGGTGATGGCGGCGCCGGCGGCCAGCAGGCCGCACAGCGTGAGGTTGGCCCAGCGGTCGCCCACCGCGCCCAGCATCCACTCGTACATCAGGGTCGTTACTATGCCGAAGATCTGGAATGAAGATTGTGTTGGCTTAAAGCCTGTGATACACTAGGGGTAAATGAAAAAACATGTTGCGGAACATATCCCTCAACAACTACGTGAAGTGTCCCGAGACAATTGTCGCGGAACATTTTGCCGGCCACACTAGTCAGTGCTCATAGAAATGTCGCCCGAGGAGGTTGTGGCTTTTAGTGCTAGTAGCTCCAGAAGTGACAGCACGGTATCATTTCCCCACACTACAGACATAAAAAGGGGTACGTTGCGTACGCGACTACACTCGGTGACAAATGGCGCGACACTGGCGCGGGACACGTGCGCTCGCTCTCGAGGCGGGAGCAAGCAACATGCCACGCGTCACGTACAATGTTGCGGGACCCTATGCAACGTTGCAGCGTCACGTATATTAAGTGTCGCGCGTCATGTTGCGGGACAAAATGTTCCCTAGTGTATTCGGCGCATAATAATCTATGACTTCAGCACAATATGATTCTAGACCATGGAAATATCTATTCAAGAAATTATTCTAGCAGGGGGCGTTGTATTTGATGTCCAGTACATTTTGATCGCGTAGGTATTGCACTTTTCTATGAAACAGATTTTTTAAAAAATATATGTAGGTATATATATTTTTTTTATTGCTAAATTGGCCCGCTCTTGACTTCTATAACGCCTGATGAAAAGCGATGGATGAGGTCTATGATGGAACGAGCATGCCCAGAAGATGCTTAAGGCACTGGAACTCCCACGCATCGACGAAACACAGCAGGCTGCTTGACGCCGGACTCCGGTGGGAGGACGGTCGCAAACCAGGCGGTCGTTAGCCCTACCAACGCAAGGGAAGAATTGGCCAGTCAAATAAGGTTTTGGGTGTGATTGTCCAGGGTGCGCCGAGCGCTCGTTTCAGTTGAGTAACTAGCGGAAGAAACTGCGCTACATGAGGAGGCTTCTTCATGCATCCCAAATCGTAGGTATATACATTTCTACGATAAGGGGTCTAATCTGTGTTCGCAATTTATTTGCCAAAAATGTAAGCAAATATGAATTAATGGAAAATTAACTTTAATTCGAACACAATAAAGTTCAGTTTACGCTACAACTTCAAAATTTTTTTATAACTTTTTCAATAGTGCTAGTCACTCTGAAATCAACTTAATTGTCATTGAAATAAAGTTGATATTTGTTTAACTTTAAATAGGGTAGGGGTGTGCACTGCGCCCTTTTACTATAGAATCATGTAGGTACCGAATTCTTGGTTACAGTTTGCGGTCGAAGTCCCTGTCATCCTTTATAATAGTTAGCGAAATAGGTAAGTACAGTTGTATTTGCACTTTTGACAACAATTCCCAGTAAATCGAAACTTCAGGAAGGTTGAACCTATCTAGCTGTAACATAGACAAATAAAACTTGTCGTTTTATGACGTGCAAGTGACATTCAATCTTAGGGTCAGCACAGACAGAGAGGAGCGCAGCGGAGAGGTTTTTATTAAGGCACTCGAAAATCAAATTTAAAATTATTGAAATAAAGTGCATATATGCTTGAACCTGACAAAAAATGCTCGCGCGTCCTCGAGGATACGCGGGAAGGCACGCGCGTGTTTATTTCAATAATTTTAAAGTTGATTTTCGAGTGCCTTAATAAAATCCTCTCCGCTGCGCTCTTTCCTGTCTGGGCTGACCCTTAGGGTAGTACAGCAATTAGTAGGTTGACTATGTAGTGTTTCTGTACCTAACCAATAATGTTATCTCGAGCAGACGGGTAGTCAGTGGACACTGAAGAATGAGCCACGGGCAAGAGCGGACGTCTACCTGATACTGGTGTGTAACCGAGCCGACAATAATGCACGTGGTACTAGGAGTGCTACAGATTAAACATTCAATAGAAGGAAGGCTACTTGTCTAACGTTTAGTGAATGCCGAATATAGTGAAACCCATAGACATCATAAGAACTTATGTTAGCTACCTATATTCTTGCAAATAAATATATCATTCATTCATTCATTCATTCATTCATTCATTCATTCATTCATTAGTGAACTGAGTCAAATGGCGTAAGACGGGGGAATTCTACTCTTTCTTACCTGAACCACAGCATTCAGTATTCCAGATGTAGTGCCCTCTGGTTCTGGGTACGTCACCTCAGATGCAAACTCGAAGCCCACTGGCAAGTATCCTGTCATGAAGAAGCTGAAAAAGACAGAAGTTATATTTTAGCAATTTATAACTGATTATAATTAAATACGTAATTAATTAATAAATCTGGATGGCTATAAGCATGGGAGAAGACCAAAGAAATGATGATGGACTGAGTGAAAGATGATATGGCTAGAAAGGGGATGACGACTAATAGAGAAGTATAGAAGAAAAAGACATGTTGCGCCGACCACACAGAGAATAACGATAAAAGATTATTAACACCGCCAGCAATTTTCTACTATAGTCTGATTTTTAATTCGAAAGAATTCTGACTTTTTTTTTTAATAATTTTTATTCATGACCATAGAAACTAGTCTTTCAGTCGCATACCTCTAAGAGGAATTCTGACATTTCCGTAGTGTTGCCAATAATAAAGCGGTCCTACTAAAAATGGAACGCATTTAAGTGAAATTTAAAAAAAATCTTTCTTGTATTTAAGGTTTCAATTAGAAAAACTAAAACTTAAAAAATTACTGATAATTTTAAAGTAGTAATCAGATTTTTTATTATCAAATTATTGAAGATACAATAATTAGTAAGGTAATTATTTTTCTTTCACTGGAATCCCTGACCACTAATCCATGGGTTACAAACCTTTTTTAGGAAAATCTTTTTGATTGAAAAATCTTGCTTCTTGTAACTACAGATTTGGCGGTATGGGCCTGGATTCCTTAGCCTGTTCTTCGGGACAATTAATAATTATAATCATTATAATGTGTCATTATCATGCATGTTATTCGGCTTCTAATGTGCTCACGGTGTTTGTTGCGATTTATTGTTGAGTTTTTATTTGCTGTTACGTTTTTTTGTTGTTTACATTGTCATATAGTTTACTTGATCTCATTCTCTTTCATATTTTATGTTATTCTATCCGAAAAATTCTAGTCATTTAAATAACTTATAAAAAGGACAAGAGATAAAAGGCTTATGATATCTGCAGTGTCAAAAAATGACCGCTGTCAGAATTCCTTGGAATTAAAAATCAGACTTTAGGTACTATCTGGTAACAGTTGCACCTTTTTCCCTGTCTAAAAGGATCTAGCTTGCAGATTGATTCAGAGTTTTGATCGATCTGTATCTGTTTTTGTATTTTGTGTTTCACGAACTGTGTCCAAATATTTTTTTTTCTTTCTTTCTGACCTTTCCCTAGGGCTCTTTGCATCAAAGTGTTCTTAAAGGACAAAGATAGACAAAACCTGAACTTACCCAAGTAAAATGCTGCTCATATAGACGACGGCAATGTAACCACAGTCCAGGGTGAAGGTGAAGATCAGCATGCCAACAACTGAGGCGGCGTAAACAGAGAGGGTGGTTTCCTTGAAGCGATGTGTCTTGTCGAGGATGAGGCCACAGACCACAGAGCCGACCATGCCTGCTACTACGATCACCAGCCCGATGCGACCCGCGTCTATGTTAGCTCCCTGGAAAGACAGCAATTAAAATAGATGGAAGGATTAAAGATACCTAAGATGAGAGTCCGTTGCAAAAGTCAGTTTATAAAATAATTTGCAGTTAAGGAAGGTACAGGCTAATGTTAAAATACCTACATGTCGGGCTAAAATGCAATGAGTATTTGGATACGAATAATGGCCCCGATTCTGTTGTTCACAAACTAAATCAAATTTAAGTTCACTGCATCTTTGTCTTTCTATTTCATTATTAAAATGACAGAAGATAAATATTAGTTTAGTTCTGTCAAATTAGATAATCCATAGACAAGTTTAAACGTGAATATAAAACTGGCTTCTAAAAATACGTCAGGCGCTGACTAATTTGACAGGACTTAACTAATATTTATCTTCCGTCGTTTTCCTAATGAAATAGAAAGAAAAAGATGCACTGAACTTAAATTTAGTTTAGTTTGTGAACAACAGAATCGGGGCCAATGTCAACATTAATATTTTTAAAACTTCGTTCTTATGCCCAAGGGAAATCTCGTATTTCAGTACTTATTCAACAACTTGAGTGAGATCACAGAATGTAACCTTTCGTAAAGAATTTCTAGGTAAGTACCTATCTCTCGAATTAGAATCTGAATTATTTTTTTGGTAGCGACTGTATTTATATACTTACAGAGTTATTGGAAAAACATTAACGACCTCTTAAGAGGCCATTGTACTCATCGTTATGAACAACTTTTACTATGGGACCAAACCTGAAAACGCAAAAAAAAAATCAGCTGTTCCCTACATTTATATTCGTATAACTCGTCAAAATGTAGGGAACAGCTGTTTTTTTTTTTTGCGCGATTTCATGTCATCAAGTACCTCATGGAGTCATGGAGTACCTCAGTAAGTAGGAATTTGTCAGCAACAAGATACGTCTCTTACCGGATAATAAGTCAGTATGACTTGGTTGAGCAGCGTCGATATAGCGTAGAAGGTGCCGACATTGAGACCGTAAGAGATGAGGAGCAGCACGTAGTTACGGTTGGTCATGAGCTTCTTCAAAGACAGGAAGAAGTTGGAGTCCAGACTGTTACCCAGGTCGGCGGCGGCTGATGGCGGTGTGGGGGGCGCGGCTTTGAAGACTGGAGGAAACAAAAAGTATTTTGTTCATTGTTACAAATATGACATTACAACTAAGGGTCAGTTCACACCGAGACGCGACGCGACGCGACGATACTGGAAGAGGCCAGGGATTACGCGCTGCGCCGCGATGAGCCGCACGGCGCAGCGCGGACACGCCGCTCTCGCACGCCGCGCGTACCGGCGAAGTACCGCTGCGTCGCGATGCGTCGCTCTACGCCGCGAGGCGTCACGAGGCGCAGCGCTGCACCGCGCAACATATTCTGAACTCTCAATGCAATGTGTACCTTTTCGTGTAGAAAATAAAGTATGTTCTGAGTCACTCTTTTAAAGTGTGCGCGCAGCGTCGCGTCGCGTCGCGTCTCGGTGTGAACTGACCCTAAAACACTATTATTTTATCTGTAAGAGCCAGACTTCATCGGGACGCTATGGCGACGTCTCCAGGTTGCGCTGCCAACTAAATGTATACAGCTATATAGCGGGTGGCTCACCTGGCGTCCGCTTGGTTACGCAGCTAACCATACCTTTTGTTGGCGACGCGATCTGGCTGCGCTGTCATGGGCTCCCGGTGACGTATGGCTCTAACTATATTTACTATCTGCTTGTTTGGACGGTGGCCCCCAAACTGGGGAGTTACCTGTTTCTTGGGGACCTCTAAGGTAACCGTGTATAATCGGCAAAAAAAAAGTGTTAGATCGCTTCTATGAGGCTGATGTGAATCTGATGATTGACGAAGTTCATAAAAAAATCATTGTGCGAGATTTGTATCATACCAGTCAGTTGCTTGCAACCTGCGACCGAGCTATGTCAGACGGAAAAATAGACCGGCGGCGTAATAGCGTAACACACTAACAGGCTTTAAATTTGACAGTTCAACAACAATCATTGGTTATTTAATTTGTAGAGCAGACAAATTTTTCGAACCTATTAAGAAGCAATAGCAATATCCTTCAACATAATAGGCCCGCCACACACTCGACGAGTGGCATGGGAAGTAGCGAGGAAAGGAAGCAGAGACGTAGTGTGGCAACATTACTCGTCATGCCGCACGTCATGCTGCAACTAGCGGCAGCGCGACAAGCAATGCGATGAGCAGCGCGACGAGCATAGTGTGGCGGCCGCATAAAGATTGAAACTGTGGTTGAAAGTATGCTACGTGATAAAATTAGCGTGAGGTAGGTAGATTAATGGTTGACGTACCTATAGGCAGGGGAAAACCCGAGTAGCCACAAGGCTATTAGGAAAATCAAGCACTCAGGTTTTCCTTAAATTATGGTACACGCCTTAACGATGACTCGTTTGATAAGCGGCTTACTAACACCTAGACCTTACTCAAGGTGGACACGATAATAGGACAATACATTAAACTGCACTGAAAGAAATAAGCAATAAATAAAAATGTTTCATATTCTAACGTTCAAAACAGTGTATTTTTTACTGATCCGAAAACAGTTAAAGCTTCAGGCAAAATGTTACCATCATGACAGTAAACTTTAACGTTTTAATTTTAACGTTTTTTCAGTAAATACATTGTTCAATCAATAAACGTTACTGTTTTATCTTTTATTGTTTTAGAAACATTTCTTCTTACTGCATTTCAAGTCAATAAATCTTAATGAAATCACTTTCATGTTGTGTAAGAAATTATTTTTTTCAGTGTGCGTATAAGTATCTAATGCCGTTCCCAGTCTGCATACGAAAAATCAATTGTTTAGTAACTACTCAAAGATTGGCAAAACTCATAGTCGGCCCATAAATATTAAGTTTGTTTGAAAATATGCTTCAAACTAACCAAAATTAATCCATCGGAAAAAGTTTTCATAGTTCCAAAATTAATACTCTTATTCGTCAATTTTGCCAGTTTTATAAATTTACTGTCGAATTGTTGTCTCCACATTGTATATCCCTACAGCTAGTTATACAGGGTGAAATTGAAAACATGCGTCAAATCGAAATGGGAGATTGTACTCATCATTATGAACAACTTTTACTATGGGACCAAACATGAAATCACGAAAAAAAGAACTTTTTTCAATTTCACCCTGTACAGACCCTGTCAATTAAAAGTTACAAAGACATGATAGCGTTGCTGATTATATACCAAAGTATTAGTAAGCAGTTTATAGTGCATCATCAGTCTCACGAAGTTATCCGGTGTTGCACGAGTTAACACGGAAATTGGCTTAGTTAGTTGATCATGAGATGCAGTTACTCATAGTCGTTGCAAACTGTCTTCGCTTGCAACTTTAACCTACCAGTTTAAGAACTATTTTTTAATTGTATTTATTAGGCGATGTTAAGTTAGAAATCAGATCTATGATAACAGTTTTTTTTAATAAAAAAGGACATACTGTGGACTACAATATATTAGAAGAGCTTCTATCTTCAATAATCTGATTTATTACCACAGCAGCTGTTCCCGGACATCCATAAGAACACATTCATAAATAAAATCTAATTAATTGAGATACATATTTTCGAGACCACCTGTGAACGAACAAAACCTTTACGGTAAAACTCGTTTCCTATATGTAAATTTTTGCAACAGATGCTACTGAAAAGAACATTATTCCGAATTTTATTTGGAAAATGTATGTCGGAATACGGGTTTTTTACAGATTTTCTTTATTTCATTTCAGCCTGGATAGATTATTTTATGGTATTGATATTTTGTTACATAGCCAGCTCTCTCTGCCACATCTTTCTATGCTCTGTTGCGCTGAGGTGCAAAGTTGAAACACTCATGTACATATATATATATATATTTAGCGGTTTATTCCTCCTTATGGTGGTTTGATGATTCAAGGGCACAGTGAGCAAAACTAAGAATGGATTCCTGATACTGGAACTGTAGTACGTACTGTAACGGTTGCCTGCAAAAGGGAACCATCTACATCATGCAGGCTGGCAGAAAAAATATTCTAGTGTGATTCGATCACTCAAGCGAATTTAGAATCCTCTAAAATTGTAAAGGAAGCCTATTGTTATAGTCGCGAAAAGTTAACAAGTCTTCTTGAAATAAAATTCAGCACAATTTCTCATTTGGCGTCATCACTACGTCCATTACGATATCAGAGATCCAGAAAGCCCTACACTACTCGCCTTGGTATTAATACTACTACAGATAATACTTACACAGCAGAATGAAGACAAACAGCACACTCGTGAAGCCAGCGATGAGGTAAAACATGAGTCGGAAGTCGGATGCTATCTCTGGAATGGTGCCCGAAGCACGGACCAACAACGGAGGAAGAACGAAGCCAACAGCAACGCCGAGCTGTGGATGAATAAAATAGGTATATTAAAGCAGGTATGATTTTATGGTTTCCATATATTCTTAATAGTTAAGTGGCCCGAGTGATTAAGAGGCTCCTTTAGACGGATTCAAATTATAACTTACTAGCAGCGCCCCGCGGTTTCACCGCGTTAGTTTTGATTCTGTCGGAATATTGGGATAAAAAGTATCCTATGTGTTAATTCTGGTTATAAACTATCTGTGTGCCAAATTTCATCTAAATCTGTTCAACGGTTTACGTGTGATTGAGTAACAAACATCCAAACATCTTCACAAACTCTCACATTTATAATTTACTAGCTGACCCCGCAAACGATTTGCAAAAAAAAAAAAAATAGATAGTAGCCGATTCTCAGACCTACTGAATATGCATATAAAACTTCATAAAAATCGGTCAAGCCGTTTCGGAGGAGTATGGTAACTAACACTGTGACACGAGAATTTTATATTTATCTATATACTAATATTATAAAGAGGAAAGATTTGTATGTATGTTTGTAACGAATTGACTCAAAAAGTACTAGACCGATTTTAAAAATTCTTTCACCATTTGAATGCTACATTATCACTGATTAATATAGGCTATTTTAATTGCAAGAAAAAAATAAAATGTTTAAAAAATAAATGTCCACCCGTACGAAGCCGGGACAGGCCGCTAGTAATTTATATGTAGGATTCACTTATAATATTTTGTATACAGAAGCTGTTGGAATCAATAAATAAATAACTTGCTACGGAAATGACTTGACTGCACGACTTAATAAGCCAAGTTCGTATAAATCTACCTAAAAATCAAGGCAGATACCTACATAATCAGCCTATTTTGTTCCCGCTGCTGGGACTGAGGCCTCCTCTCTGTTACAGGTAGTGAGCCATAATCCACCACGCGGTCCCAGTGCGGGTTGGTAGATGTCACATGTCTTCGGATTTTTGGTTCTAGGACATGCCGGTTTCCTCATGTTGTTTTCCTTCACCGTGTTGAGAGCAGTGGTGATGAAATGCGGGCCTGCGGGCGGAGAGTAATGGGTAACTCTCCGTCCGATCAGGACCAGGCCCGTGCCGGACGGCGCGTACGTGTTCCACGCGCGCCTCAAAGAGATGTCAGCTTTAAGGAAGGGGCCCGTAAGGGCCGAAGCCTGCCGGGCAGCGGGATTGTCCGAAAGGGTTACCGCTACCCCGGAACACAAAGGGCTAAGGAAGGAACACGGGTGGGTTTTAGTCAGTAAGAGTCACTTCCTTCTGCTCCACCCAGAGCGGGAGGGGTCATTTGATGATTTCCCATCCTCAAAAAAAAAAAGTGGTGATGAAATTAAATACACAAAGTAAAAGCCTGCCTAGGTTCAAACTCACGACTACAATTGCTCTCAGACATACCTAATCGACATCAAATATTAATTTATCTCAAGAGTGTTATGTTCTGATAAGCCGATAGCCTGAAAATGTTAGAGCTGAAACACCCATAGACACTGGGGGATTATTTTGTGGTTCAAGGAAAGCGTGAAAATGAATATTATTACTTAGGTATGAATGAAGTTTCCTTGCCGGAACTAATTTCATAGTATGATATTCAGTGAAGCTGACGAGTTTTCCGAGTAATCCTCTTACCACATGTGGCTTTTATTAAGCTGCCCGTGTAATATAGTTATGAAGGTAAATGTAGGAATATATTTTGAGTAGCTAGATATAGTATCTTTGGTGGGGCTATGTTCTTCTGCTATAAGTAGATCAGTAATCGATATGGTTGAAGACGATATATATTATTTTTGAATCAATCTGACAGATTTGATTTATGAGTAATAAGTACCTATAATTGGTAAGTATTACACCAACAACATTTTCATGTAAAATATTACAAGAACGAGACCTTAGGCACGCACTGTGAAAAAGTAATCAGATCTCATGTAGAGCCAAGCTTCTAACTCTACACGCCCTAACTCTACAAGCCACATCTTCAGAAACTCTACACCTTAGTCAAAATATGAGGCTATTATGTTTTATTTTTAACGCGCTTTAATTAGCTTCACTTGTAACGAAATCGCCTTCTTGTAAATCTTTCGAGTTTGGGGTCATATGATTTGTTTTGACGAGTTCAATATTTATTGCACTTGGTTTCGAGGGTCTGATAATGGAGCCAGGATGTGAATAGTGGAACTCTTTAGGGACTTCTTGTAAGCCCCTCGAGTTTGCTAGTAACCCCTAATTGTCATAACTTCTTTGACTTTATATTTATTAACTTAATGAAGAACAGATTAGACGCAAAAGTAAAAAATTACAATATGTAGTTTAAAAAAAATTAAAAAGCACGCTTTTAAAACGCACGTGTGTTTATGCTCCTTAACCCTTTGACCGCCACGCTCGTGTATAGCCGACAAATGAAAACGTGCCCAACACGCCACCGTCGGCTAATGCCGACAAGAAAACACCATGTTTTAAGTACAAAATAAATAAACTAAATTCAGTTTTCTTTGTTTATACTTAAAACATGGTGTTTTCTTGTCGGCATTGGCGTGTTGGGCAAGTTTTTATTTGTCGTCTATAAACGACCGTGGCGGTCAAAGGGTTAAAAAAAATCGTATACCTACGGGTGTAGACGCAGCTACGCAACGGCGTAGTCGCAGCTACGCAGCGTAGCTATTCCTGACTGAGTGAATGTCAATTGTCAAAATCGTTAAAGTATTCCTTTAGTTAGATGTACCTCGAAAAATAATGTACCTACCTATCATCATCAAATGACCCCTCCCGCTCTGGGTGGAGCGGAAGGGAGTGTCAGACTCTTACTGACTAAAACCCACCCGTGTTCCTTCGACCACCCGATCACGTTTAATTTTTATGAAGGCCTAGTCGTACCGGTTGAAAAACAAGCGAACGTCACAAATGACATTAAAACAAAAGAATCATGATAATCTTAGAATCATGTAATAAACTGTCACGAAGGAGAATGATCCTTCGTGACGTCTCGGACTTTACATAGTTTGCTCTGCAATAAACAATTTAATTATAATTAGCTCATAATCCTTTCGAGGTTTCGTTTATTTTTTTACGACTAAATTAGTCGCTGCTATCGTGAAAATCTACAAATCATTTCTATAAAGTGTAAAAAGATTAGACTAATGTATAAACACATGCCAAGGCACCGATCCCTCCACAGACAAGGAAGTGACTAGCTATCAATGATATTCTCGCTCAAGAAACGAACAAAAAACTATAGCACCCGTGTAAGTGAAAGAGATACATAATATAGTTCATCACTGACTGTTCACACCGTTGGCGAGTACTCGTTTGTCGCAGTGACAAGAGCTATAAATCGCTCAGCAATGCTCGCAAGCCCGATTAAGCAGACAGAACTGTGAGATGTCTTCCCAAAAAAAAAAAACAACTCTCGCTTTTCAAACAGAACACTCGCTGCGAGATGCTCACGCTTGGTACGCATACCAGCGAGTAATCGCTCGTCGCCGTCTTGGACTCGCTGCTCATTATTTGCAAATTTGTTTTAAGTTGCTATCTCTACTCGCTTGTCCTTAATCTCCGGCAAAACTCTTAGTTTTTTCTCGTGCTGGGCGACCACACATTACCTAATCAGCCAAGTTCCCACTGCTGGGATACATCCCTCCTCTCTGTGAGAGGGGTGGACCGTAATCTACCACGCGGGCTCAGTGCAAGTTTGTTAGATGTCACATGTCTTCGAATTTTAGGTTCTAGGACATGCCGTAGACATGCCGGTTTCCTCACGATATTTTCCTTCACCGTATTGAGAGCAGTGGTGAATACAAAGTAAAGCGACTGTTTGGGTTAGAACCTACGATCTACAACTCATAAGTCGCGACTGTTACCACTGGATCACACTGATCTCCACTCATTAAGTCCCCACTAATTGAACCTTCTTGAATCTTATGGCAGCTAGTTCCTGCCTGACTTTCTTTTTGGGTGGGTATAAAGGTTGGGTTAAACTTTGCCGGGAGGACATGGCGTGGCATACGCTGGCAGAGTGTGCCGCTTGGGAGGAGCCACGCCGTGCCCTCATCTCAGAAGTAGGCAGTGACCTGTCGCTGCCGGCCGTGGTCGAGTCGATGGTCGGCAGTGAAGAGTCCTGGGACGCGGTGATTTCCTTCTGAGAGGGAGATCTCGTCCACTCACCCATCCCGCAGCAGGCGCACTGGACTTCGGCAGAGGACGGATAACGCCCTCTTCCAGCCCTCTAAATGAGTCCAGTCGGACGGACGTCCGTCGCCACCCACACATCAGGACCCGAGGTGGCGGCGCATAGTGTTCCACGCGCGCCCCTCTTAGACGTCGCGGGGGGAGTCAAACACCTTATTCTTCCCCCCCCCACCGCTGACCCGAGGAGGCCCGCAGTGGCGGGCCGGCACCAGTCGGGGGCTGCGGAAGGATCGTACGTTCCCGCGACCCCCGGCGTAGGTATGGAACACCGGGGTGGTTTTTAGCCCGTATGAGTCTGACAGACCCCGCCGCCCGCCCCAGGGCGGCGGACATCCATGAGGATTTTCCACCACGGAAACAAAAAAAAAGGCAACGAAGACTAGTTTTTGGCGTAAAGGTTCGAAAAAAATTCTCTTGAAAGTATGAAATTCCCAAGTTATGCAGATGCACTGTGAAAAGATGAACCGTGGTGATTTATAAAACAAGCAAAATCGGTAAAAAACAGTATTTCCCTTCTAAATCATGAATAAGTATAATATCAGGAAATTTTTGAATTGTTAACCGTTGTAGATCGTTAACCATTGCAGACAAAAAATATTACATATTTCATGTAATTTATCAGCCTTTTGTTACAGCTTGTGTGTTAAAATTAGAATTCTTTTCCCGGGGTCCGATGTCATAAAGTAATCCCATCTAGGTATCCCAAATGAGGTATCGAGGTGGCCCACAAGATTTTAGTACCTACCGTGGTTAGAAGATTGTGGACCACGAAATTAACTTTCTGCAAGTAATTCGTACCTACCTACTCCATAACCGATAAAACTTTTTAGATTTATAGTCAAAAACTCCTGAGTTTTAAGGTCTCATCTACATAATCGATATTGGAATTTCAGAGACTTTTTAGTCAAAAAACTTAACTTACGAAGGTATCGAAACATTACAATCAAAGTAATTTGTTTGAGAAAACTAATAGGCCAATAGTAACTTTTGTTTTGAAAACAATTTGACAAGTCAGAAAACAACGGAAAAATATGCATGATAGCTGTGCTTGCTTGGCACCCAGGGTTTCTACTCTCACTTCAAACACTATAAACTGAACTTAATTACCTAAAAATTTAAGTAATACCCATCCAATCATAAAGCGAGTTTCCGTTTCCGGTCGGGTCACGTTCGATAAAATGTAGCCTTCAATAAAACACCAGTCCACCATTCAATGCGATGTCGGATAGTCCGACACGGCAACATTACCAACAACTGTGGGACCATTACTTTTTTATTGCGGCTGAAATATGCGCAGCTGTTAATTTTATCACGAGCTTCGCGGGTGAAGTTTGTTTGTTTTCGTTGACGGATTTGTTATGTCATGTCATGTAGGTCGTTATTTTTAGCAGATTTTTTATATCGGCTTAAAATAAAGCCTCTAGGTTTCCCAAGTCTTTTCGAGGTACTCACACAGAAAGAGGCTGTATACATTAGTATTTTATCCGGAGTTTCATTTAGTAAAGGACGCCAATAAACGAAATGGGATCATGATTTAAAACTCACGACTGGACACCATTGGGGAAGGGTAGCTCCAGACTGAACCTAGTGGAATATGTCGGAGGAGAGCCTATACCAGGTGGCGCGCTGAACTACGGGACATTTTATGGTGAATCAGAATTAAAAGCTTATTATTATTATAATCAGTTAAAGTAACTTCAAGTTACCTACTATAGATTCGTCTTCGTAGTGTTAAATGATTTTGGCTTTGTAAAACGAATAAGCCAACCAATTATAAGCTTGCACAAATACCTTTCGAAAACGTTTAATGCCTACTGACGAAGATCTGACATTGTAAGTACCTTGACAAGTTGTACAAGGTCCGTTTTCCTTAGTATTCGCAAAACACGTTTTGGCCCAAGAAAGCCAATGTAGGTACGCCAGCACATCAAGCTACCCGAAATTGTCACTACTTTATACCTTATGCTAATTTAGCGATAAAGTTGAAAATATATTCAAGAAATTTGACAGATTTTAGTAGCTTGATGTGCTGGCGTCTGTACCTATAGGTATTAATTGCTTTAGCAAATTGATAATCAAACCCTTTGGAATGTTTCGAATAACTTCAAAAACAAACATTTCAGCGAAATAGAATCAGTGCAGTCTAAAACTGCAAACTCTTTGGAGATTATTGGAACGGCATTCTGTTACGCTAAACCTTTTACAGAAGCTCGAAGAGAAAAATAGTGCAGAGTGAAACATTTCTAAAGAACATTCGTGTGTACTGTGAATAATCGCATGCATTGGGGGCTGCAGACGGTTTTATATAACCACTACGACAATAGGCACTCCGCTGTCTGAATATTTTTAGAGACCAAATAGAGAGAAAAATTTATGAATGGACCGAAGTATACTGTATTTATATTATATTCAGGTTTGTGGTATCAGATCGGTCCAGAAATATGAGGTCTACACTCTACAGCAATAAAACTAGCTCTTGGGAAATAAACCGAATGTGAGTGTGTTTCCATTCTGCACGGGGTCACCAACTCAACCTTACCTTCAAAGAACCTCAACCAAGTCACTGATATCGCAATGGGAATGGAAATTTACTGAGATAAAATTTGTTTTGTACCAGACGAAGACCAACAGTCTCAAACAACATGGAAATGTCCCATATCCACTCCAGCATCGAGTCCAGTTAACAGAATCAAATAAAAATAACACTGCATGTGACATCAGCTTACATAACAGTAATGCCATACAATTGCACAGTTACATTCAATTTGATCAATGATACAAATCGTGCAGTGAGCCCCCTCGCGAACAAATTGGATGATCGCTTCCGAGCACAATCACGACAGTGGAACATTACAGAACACGCGCAGTGTTGCTGTAAGTGTTAGGAAGGTTATAGAGAATATAACAGCTGTACGGATTCATCAAACACCTGAAGTGTCGATAGTCACACGCAACAATAATGGGCTTAAGGCACCTACATCACCGCCGACGAGGAAGCGAATATTTGCTTGCTCAAGAAACGTACGAGTAGATGGTCTCGCGTCAGTATAACGCATATATAACTACATTTATCTTTGACCGCTTACTGTTTCACTCTGCAAGCGAGAACTCTCTATCGTAGGTACTATAGTCGAAGTAGTCGCTTTCTCGTCAGCGGTGGGACAGGTGACTAAGGGTTGGATACATTACATGCAGCGTCACAGTCACGTCATTATCACCGTGAACCTACACGTTTGTGGTAAACCGAAGTTTCCTGTTTTCCTACAGGTAATTATAATCGTCAGTAAGGTACGTCATTCTAATTAACGAACGATGCTCAAGCGACTGAATGGCGATTGGAGATGATAGGTAAACAATATTCAACTTTATTATTATATCATCCCAACTTTATTAGATCTTTCTAATTGCCACTTTAAGCCCGACGAAAGTACTACTATGTGTTCCTCCCTCTCTTCGCATGCGTGAATATATAGTAAGGAGTTGAGCATATTGAGAAGTACGCCATTTTTATGACATAATAGCCTCCCCGACCGATTTTAGGTCACGGTAGCCAATCTCAACGGAGATTAGCCAGGTACGCAGGAGATATTATAGTGCACAAGTGTGCGCGCAGACACAGGTGTACTCCCTCTTCCCTCACTCTCATAGTCCGATGGGACGGCAATCCGACACGACCGGAGAGAGATCAGGCGCAGGACCAACGGCTTAACGTGCTTTCTGAGGCACGGGGGTATCACACCACCAACTTCCAAACTCCGGGCTGTTACTAAGAAATATCCTAATGGAAAAACTCAATAACACTTTACCCGACCCGGGAATCTAACCCAGAACCCCACGCTCAGCAGTCGCTCTTGCGACCACGAGACCAACGGGGCAGTTTATGACATAACTATCAATGCGGTCAACTAAGCAGAGCAAATACACTTACAATTTTTAACACTGTGTGATGGTACATTAAAGTCAGTGTAGGCAAATCTAAGCACTAAACGCAGATCAAAAAGATCTTGTTTTCTCGCTCTTGTATTTATCTCGAGGAAAAACAATAAAAAGGACCAATTATTTGGTACGCAGATCACGGCTCGAAGGAGGAAAGTATTCGCGAGTAAGCCAAAGTCTTCGGGTTGTCAACCTCGTGCCTCAAACCAGACGTGCAATTTGTTCCGAAACAGCATGAAGATTATTCTATTACTGAAGATTGTAAATGGCGTATGTTTTGATACAGATGTCAGAAACGTAAACATGATTACTGTACGGTTACTTTTCAGTATTTTTACTCAAGTAGGCTATTTACTTTTTTGATTGGAACAGCTGCATCCGCCATTTATTTTTTTTTGGTTGATGCTTTTTATTTTTGCATTTTTATATTTAGTGCTTTGAAATATTAATACGTAAGTGCCCAATATACGAGGGGTGATCCAAAAGTAATGATAATCGGTTACTTCAGGTCCGCATAAAAATTAATAATTTTTGCTTGCTCATATACACTTCTACTTCAACCTAAAAAAATCATATAAATAGGTCACGATTTCCGGGAGATACATTCATTTGAATACGAACTGTCGAAGAGAGCACCGGCTCACAAAACCGCAGTTGCGATGGCTGCCATTCAAGAAACGGGATTCAAACTGCTCGAACACCCTCCCTATTCGCCAGATCTGGCTCCTAGTGACTTCTGCCTCTTTCCTCGGCTCAAGGACCACCTCCGAGGCAAGAAATTTGAAGACGATAGCGAAGTGATAGCTGCTGTTGAGGCGTTTTGGGAGGGTCAAGAAAAAGATTTTTTTTTTAAGGGAATCCTGGGTTTAGAAAAAAGATGGACTAAATGTATTGATTTTAAATCAATTATTATTTTAACTTTAATTACCGTGTTTTATTTTAATTATTATTACTTTTGGATCATCCCTCGTACTGTGCCGTCAATAAAATATCTAATACAAGTTCTTGACATTCGCGGGGAAAATATGGTTTCGAAACACGAATAAACAATATAAAATCATGTGATCAGCATTTTTCTCGTGTTCAACGCACGTGTAGGAGATTTTCTTTGAAATTGCTACAAATTGTACAAACAAGGGGGAGTGCTAAAAACCCCAAAGTAAAGCCGGGTGGTTCTTTATTTAGGTGTGTAATTTTGTTTCCAATTTGCCATGGGAGGTCTTAAGAATACGAATGGCGTAATTAGCTGCCATGGCTGTAATTCAATGGGCTATTCTTATGGGATCCAATTCGATATCTATGTAGGTATGGACGATATTGTACAAGCTTTGTCTGTAAAAGAAACTAGGCCTTTATCGCACGAATGACAGCGAAAGTAAAAAGTAACAGTCTCAAAATATTTAAAAAACTCTTTGACATTCCAAACCGTAAACCGTAACGTTTTACGTTTACGTTTCCACTTTATAACCAAATTTCACGGACCATTTCTTTAATGCACAATAAAGTTTAAGTAAGGTCCCTTCAGCTTGTAAAATATTTTCTCTCTTATCAAACACCAGACAGGCAAGGAAGATGGGAATTGACCATCAGTTTTTATTACAGTACCTCTTATTGCCTTGAGTTAAAGTTTATAATTGACTGACTTCCTTGTCGAGGTCTATTAGGGCTTTAGACCTTGCGTTGTATTATTTCTATTGACGTTTCCTTCTTCTTTAATAGAATTAATGTGTTTGTGCCCAATAAGTTGACTAACAGAATGAGCAGGAAAGATTGTGACTCAGTTCCTTTAACTTAACTATAGCGTCCTAGATTTATAGTGTTTTTTTTAGCCACAATATTAAAAGCAGCAACAGAAAAGCAGGTTGGTTTAATTTTAACATTCGAAAAATTCTCTTTATTTTCTAACATCTCTTAGGATCCATGACGGTAAAAAAAAATATTTGGTTACAACTGAAGGGCATCGAGCAGATATATTTAAACACGAGCCTGATCCATGTAGAGCTGAATCCGTTCCGAAAAATATCCAAGCATTGCATCATCGGATCGGTCATAAGCCCGGTTTGCAAACTGTTGTGCATTCAATGTGCAGTTTTTATTACCATTTCGATTTGAATGCTCGTATCGGAGTCACAAACTTGTTTTGCAAGGTTTGTACTTCGCCTTTTTACGGTTTTCCTTGTAGGCTGTCAAGTTACTCCTATAAAAATCTTTCGCATCTTATAATGAATTTATTCAAAGATTTCGCTGAAACTTCTTCATCCTCAAAATTATATCGTTTTGCTTTTAAGGCTTTCTTAGATTGAATATTAAAACAAGGATTGAATAATCGCGATTGTAAAAACATATATTGGGTTGAGACGTAGTATTAGAGATTTTATATTTCTTTCGTTACCTAACACTGATCTCATTCTTTGACAGCTCTAAAAAAACTCTGCTATTCCTTGAGGTTCAAAATCAATTTTTTTGACAAGGAATTATGACATAATCAATCTGCCTAGCCTTTTCACAACTATGTTGGGGTCGGCTTGCAGTCTAACCGGATGCAGCTCAGTATTTTACATGGAGAAACTGCCTATCTGACCTCCACAACCCAGTTACTGAGTAATACGATACCCTTTGTCAACTGACTGACTGGCTGCCAGACTCCCTTCTCAACTGTAATGAAGAGGCGTGTGATAGTTTACAAACTGGGAATATTACAAAAAAATGAAAAGAAGTTCTGCGGTACTTGTACATGATTTAAATTATGTTGATGACAGTATAACGCGGGAATAACGGACGATTGACAAATTCCCTGCAAAGAAGACCATAATCAGCTGTAATATTAGGTATTTCAAATCTTTTTAAAACCGATATTTCTGTAGATAAATTGCACCCAATTTATAAGACTAATCGAGTCGGCTTACAGTCTAACCGGATGCAGCTGAGTACCAGTAAATTACATGGAGCGGCTGCTTAATCTGACCTCCACAACCCAGTTACTATTACCACAGATAATATAATACTCTACGTATTGTAACGCTAGTAATAACGTTACTACTAAGACTGATTGCCAGAGTTTCGAGTTTCTGACGAACCGTAACGACTGTTAAAAATCCACGAATGACAGTCGGGACCAACGGCTTAGCGTACTTTGCGAGGTTCTAACGGGTCTTGATATAGAAAGATAGTCACCCATCAACGGCCCAACCGCGGCAAGCGTAGCTTAACCTGACCGACCGATCCGTGCATTATTGTTACTTAGCCAGTTATGAAATCATAAGTAGTTATTCGCATTTCTTCAATTTTGCAACAAAAGTTTTAAAAAATTGTAAAACTAGAAAAGTGATTTAATTTAAATTTCACTACGTGGATACGCGTAAAAATCTAAGCGTGTCTAGATGACGAAATAATAAGTAAGGTAAACGCAGCTATCAACGACCCATCGAAAATCTGTAGTTATTACCGACCTATAAAAGTAATTCGAAATCTTTACGTTTCCAGAACTATTCTAGCTTTAAGTAGGCAAAGTTATACACGCGTTTATTCCTTGAGCATCGTATACTTTTACGTTATTGTGAATAGCTGTCCAAAAAAGAGATAAAATACATTAATTACTACGGGGCAGCGTGGATGCAGGACGTGTCGTACTGTTCCCTTGTTCCTTCAAGTAAGTACATGACTTTTCTATTTAAGACATTTATACAAACAAATGACGTCTATACTCTATCTTAAATTACTAAATGTATTCATCTATGTGTCAACTCCTGATTTCTTACGACATTTTATTAATAAAAAGTAATTTGAAACGATAAAACTTTAAATTAAAATGGGATGGTGTTAGCTTCATCAGTTTTAGTCGTGGCAGCTATCAACGACCCATAAGTCGGCAATGGCAGCAACGTAACTTTTCGTTTTATTTTTCTTTTATGTTATTATATCACACTAACTCAAGTATTTTTATGGACCAGTTTAAATCTAAGCTATCAGTCTTTATAAAAATCTATTAGCGACTAAACTTTTTTGTCTAGTGTTTACCATTTAGCGTTGTCAATTTAACCAAAGTTAGGATATTTTTCGAGGATCGATATTGAATAGTTACAGTATTAAATCATTGTTTTTGTGTTTAAAACAGTGTGCATTTGTTCATATTTTTTGTGACATTAATCAATTGTAATCTATTTTATAGTCTGAAGGTCAATTGAATTAAAATAACCATTTTTTTATGAGTCGGTAATACAATTTATGTTTATACTTACATACTTTATTACCGACCCATGAGGGTCGGCAATAGCAACTATAAGAAGCTATTACCGTTCGTATATAGACTATTTAGTTTCTCACCTACTTTTATGACATAATAGGTACCTATTAATAAATGCTACTTCTTGGCTAAAGCAACATAAAACATACCTACAATTATATTTTTTTCCAGAAGTATGGAGCCACAAAAGCGGCGAAAAGTATACAGTAAAACACAACTCGCCGAACCAATGACTGTGATGACTAATATAATAATTTTCAAAAAATCATTATGATCTCAATAGCATAAGGAAATATCCTTGAGTTTGAAATCCTTAAATTAAAATATATATGTGTATTAATAGTATTATGTTGATTAATTTAAAAGTTTATAATTATTTAGTTCATAGGTATTACTAAGAAGTACTAATTTCTTTTATTAAAAATAACGATAGTAAAAAAGTACGAATAAGAAACAAAATAAAAATGCAAATACATTTTTTTTTTTTTTATTATATTAAGATCGGTAATCATCATCATCACTAGCTTATAAACATTCCATTGCTGGAAAAAGGCCTCCTCTCATACACGATCGGGAATAGCTGCATAAAAATCGTTAATAGCTTCACAGCCGTTTTTATGGGTCTCGGTAATTGCAACAATCGACTAAGTCACATTTTAAATTATTTTTTACAAGATAATCCTTTATTTAAATGTATTTGATTCAGTAAATACATTTTTTATACATAACACTAGCATATAAAATTAAACTATTAATCTTTAGAGGAACCATTATACTAAAAAAATATGGTTGATTTTAAAATTGCCTTAGGGGGGTCGTTAATACCTGCGTTTACCTTAATAATAATTTTGAGTTTCACCAACAGGACACACAATCATGTTTTTGTCCAGTCTCTCGTGTCGAGTTGGTGAAAACCCCTAGAATTGAAATCATATAAAGGGCTCGAAAAATGATTATTATGGCTACGAAGGAATTAAACACTGAGATGTAAGTTGACAAAGATGAGGGGAAGATCACGAAAAGAAGAAGGTGTTGCGCCTACACCTAAAAATTAGGAAGAGAACAGGTGATACAGGATGATAACACGTGCCTAGCGTGTAAAAAGTCAGTACTTAAGTAGGTACTTCGAATCTAAGCAGATATGTGTTAATGCTTAATAACACTTATATAAAGTGCTATCCGACTCATAACAATTATAATCATTCTTAGGTACATTACCTGAGGCTAATTAAAATTTTAATAAGTAGGTACAAGTAATCAAATCGTTGTGCATTGGTGCTTTGTTGACAAGTTCTAAGCTTATAAATTCATCTTACCTTATCATATTTAATAGTTAATCCTTCAACGATCTCAATCTTAACTACCAGAACAACCAAGTTCAATACAGAACCTTATTATGTCTGACTGACTCTTTCACACTAAAACATTTGTTTCTGCACCAGTTAGATCCAAGACCTCTGTTGAAACCGCCATTTTTCAACCGACCAAATTTAAGATAGTCTGTGCATATCTTTTTATAGTAAAAATAGAGTATTTGCATCAACAAAACAAAGCCTTTTCGCACCCTTTATTGGAAAAGGACTCTTCATTATAAATTCCATTATAATCTGATTAGCCGACATTGAGGCTCTTAACTGAAGTTAAGTATCCAGTTTAATCAAAGAGGTTTGTATTGGATAAAGTTGAATGGAAAACTGGTGGTAGACTGTCAAAGGAAAGAGCCTTGGTTTAATTAATGTTGCTGTTAATTGAAGGGATAAACGGTTAAATAACTGTTTTGGGTAAATTTTTCCTGCTCGTGATGATCTTGTTAAAAAAACTAATTTAAATGGCTAATAAGATAATTGGATAATTATAGTCTTTATTAATTCATCCTATTGACATTGGGATGATAAAGAAGTTGTATAAAAACTAAATGAATGAGTTTTATAATTATATTAATTTATTGCAGATAGTGAAACGCCTAGATTATTTCTTGAGACGGGTTCCTTCAAAATCCTTTGTGTAAATGCATTGTACATTTTCACCTTCACTTTGTTATCATACAACACAAATACTTAAGGAAAGATTACTGGCATTTATATATAGGTACATAAGTACTTCAAATCTCAATAGGAAAACCTCTTTAGAAAAGGACTGTTTATTCCATACCCTACAGGCTATTCACAGTTAAAACTGAACACACATGTAACACCTGACGCCACCCGACGCACTTCTATTGGCTAAATGACAGAACGTTGCTTCTCGATATGAAATGTGACCAATGAACAGGCTACATTGACGTCGTGAGGCATGGCAAGTAATATCTGTTCCCGGTATAGCTATCCTATCACACATCGCATATATTTTTATGGGCCAATAGTTCGTAGGATTTCTGATTAGTAGGAGGTATTCGCTGGGATGAATATCATGGGAAATCCATTCCAGCGAACATTTGCCTTCTCGAATCCTGTCGAGTAAAGGTTTAGGATTACGGAACTATCGGAGCAAACGAATCAAAATGTGGAAAGGATCCGTTGTATCATAGAGATGGAATATTGTTAGTAATAGGTACCTATCTATTGAATATGAGGTTTTCCTCAACGATGGTCAAGCGCAGGTTAGTAATGACGGTTGTAAGACGGATATGTGACGTCAAATAAGATTTAGGTATACTTGAATGTGTCATTATAAAACGCGCAACTGGAAACTTGTCATTGCCTGCATGACACGTCAGCTTAAATTATCATGCCAACAAATAACATAGGAAATGTATACTTAGACTGCTCGAAGAAAAATAAATAAACTTGTCTATAAAATCATAATTTCGAACTATGTTTACAAGCTTTATAAAATTTAATTGAATACACTGCCCCGTTGGTCTTGCGGTCGTAAGCGCGACTGCTGAGCGTGGGATCCTGGGTGCGATTTTCAAGTCGGGCAAAGTGTTATTGGGTTTTTCTATTGGGAATTTCTCAGTAACAGCCCGAGTTTGGAAGTTGGCGGTGTGATAACCTCGAGCCTCGGAAAGCACGTTAAAAGCCGTTGGTCCTGCGCCTGATCTCTCTCCGATCGTGTCGGATTGCCTGCCGCCCCGCACACACTTGTGCACTATAATAGGTATCTCCCGCGCATCTGGTCAAACTCAAACTCAAAGCATTTATTTCAAATAAACCAATTATAGGCACTTTTGAATTGTCAAGGGTCGGTCAGTCAGAAAGATGAAGCTAGTTGTCCATTTCAAAGCGTAGGTACCTGTGAAGAAGAACTGGCAAGAAACTCCACGGACACTCTTTTAAATCATAAAATTATTACAAAAATCTTGGTTACATCATTCATGTTGAAATTATACATGTGAGAACGATGCAGAAAGACGTGCACGTTAAAGGCGTCCGTACTAAAAAGAACAATTCATAAATTAAAATAAGCCGTGGCGGCTAAGAGATGACCAGTCCCTACTGACGGCGCCCGTTCACGAACATGACGTATGGATCAGCACCATTTAGCTCAACCATTTTGGTGTCCGTGCAGAACTATTATTATTAGTAATTAATTGTTGTTCCTTGATATATGTATTGTTCATCGTTCTCATTAGCAGCAAAACTTCTAAAACAATCTCATACATCGAATACGGGACGCAAAGTATTCCAAAAAACAAATTCTGATTTAACTTATAATTAACGACTTTTCATCCTTCGAGGATAAAAAAGTGAGAGTTCTTATAACACGTCATATTAACTCTGATTTATTTATTCGGACGAGAGGGCTTTTTATGTGCTTTGTTCCAGTTAGGGTTCTGTAGATAAATTACCCTTTCGGGGTTTAAGTACCTACATTTTTTTGGCACAACATAATTCAAAGTGGCCTTAAAGCACAAGAAAGCGGCGTCGATAATAAGCAGAGTGAGAGGAGCCGCAACAGCATTCTGTTAATTTGCAGAGAGGCTAGAAGGGCCTACTATGGAAATATTTGTCAAGGTATATCTAAGACATGGGACTTGATAAATCTTCCTGTGATTGTGAAGTTTTCTGCCATGTCTTAATATTCTACTAGCGGCCCGCCCCAGCTTCGCACGGATGCATTTTTTCTTTCAAATTTTCGAAATTTTCTTTCATACAATCCTTGCCCTGGCAGTATTCGCAATAAAATAATATTGCGATTATAAATTGAGATATAAACTATCCTATCTTTCAAGTTGGATGAAACCGCACACAGTGTGCAAAATTTTATTAAAATCGGTTCAGTAGTTTAGGTGTCCATTGCAGACAAACAATGTGACACGTAATTTATATATATTAAGACTAGCGGCCCGCCCCAGCTTCGCACTAATTTCCGAAATTTTCTTTCATACAAACCTTGTCCTGGGATTAATCGCAATAAAATAATATTTCGACTGTAAATTGAGATATAAACTATCCTATCTTTCAAGTTGGATGAAACTGGACACAGTGTACAAAATTTTATTAAAATCGGTTCAGTAGTTCAGGAGTCCATCGCGGACAAACAACGTGACACGTAATTTATATGTATTAAGAAGTAAGATGTGTGCCTATTACTTAGTGTTGTACTAACATAGATTTAAGTAATTTGTAATACTAACACGCTACGGGCCTTCGAAGCCTGATAGCAAAAATATTGTTTTTTTATGAAACGTTTTTTATCATTTCTCTCATGGACAGTTGTTGTTAACGCAGGACAAGAAGCAGGCCTTCAATGAAGAGCTAGAAGGCTATGCCGTTAAAATCTAGCATACAATATTTAACATACCTGATTCCCAAACACACCAATGCTGCAAGCAGAAGACACCTGGTCAGCTCCGAACCAAACAGCAGCTAGCCTTGGAGGCACGTTGAGGATGAAGACCTGGGAGATGGCCACCACAGTCTGCCCCATGAATCCCAGCCAGAACATGTCCTGGGGCACGGAGAACACCTTCAGCCATGCCCCCAAGCAAGTTCCGAACGAGCCGATGATTGTCGTCACGCGAAGATTCTGGAAAGAGTTTTCAAATGAGAACCGAACGTCAGCGTTTGTTGTTTGATGAAAGAGGAAAGGGTAAAATATTAGGTACGTCAGAAGTGACGCATATAAGTAACTAGAATAAAGGAAAAATATGAGACGTGAGAACGCAACTCATGGGTATCGTAAAAGGCGACTATGTAAGATTTGATGAAGATGCCCAGATTATCTTCGACAGTGAAAAGTTCCAGTTCAGATTTCAGAATGATGGATAACTTTCGGTATTGGTAATTTCGGATTCTTATTTCCACATATAAAAAAGTCTCAACTGATACTATAGGTACGATGTTACAGCAGACTTATTGATCAGAGATTTGATCAAGCATTTAGATATCATATAATGTTAAATAGTCGCTAAGATAGTATGATGGTTTATTTACACAAAAAAAATACATACAGCAACACTTTGTGTATAATTTTCCATGATTACAGACTCACGCGCATCTAAATAAATGTCTCATAAAGTCATTGCACGTAACAGAAATCGCACCTTTGGCGGAATATACCTACGATTGGTCCTAACTTAGCGTAACGTATTGTACTAATAAGGCAATCATTTTATTAGTTTAAATGATAATTAACATCGAACAGCTTCGAGATAGATCAATTAATTTTGAATTGGTATTAAAAATTATTTATAAAAGGACTTATACTAAAAATAACATCAGTGTTAGAGTAAGTACAATTCTTGGTAAAAAGCTAATTCTTTGTCAAAGGCCTAACGTCGTACCTGTGCTCCTATTTTAATATAGAAATGGACTGTAGTACCAACAAGATGCAAATAAACTGAACAAATCTCACTGACTCTCCAGAAAAAACAATATACACTAACATTTTATTAGGGTAAGAGGATGTCATCCCAAGGGATTTTCTTGGGAAATACACAAAATAATTCTGTATTACATAAGTCATCATCATCATCATCATCTGCCTAGCCTTTTCCCAACTATGTTGGGGTCAGCTTCCAGTCTAACCGGATGAAGCTGAATATCAGTGTTTTACATGGAGCGACTGCCTATCTGACCTCCACAACCCAGTTACCAGGTAATACGATACTCCTTGGTAAGACTGGTTGTCAGACTTTCGGGCTTCTGACTACCCGTAACGATTGTCAAAGCTCCACGAAAGACAGCCCGGACCAACGTCTTAACGTGCTTTCCGAGGCCCGCAGGGATCTCGGTATGTAAAGATGGTCACCCATCCACAGATCAACCGCGGCAAGCGTAGCTTAACCTGATCGATTGACCTGTGCGGCTGTTATTATTTAGCCACGGGTAAATAACGGTACATAACGGGTACATAAGTATTTGAAAGACTGCGTAGATAATCCACTAGCAAGAAACAGGTATGTAGAAACAGGTGTGTTTTGTAATGATGCTATGCCCTTTAATCTAGGTAAGACGTCAGGAATGGAAGACTGGTTTATCTTAAGTGCCAGCAAAAACTGTGCGTCGTGTCGCTGCATCTAGTCGCTGCAACAAGACCCAGAGTTGTCGTTTGCATCTGCGTCTTGTTGTTACAACAACGACTAGACCTTTGGGTCTGCGACTAACGTCGTGCAGGAACCGATCATTTTATTTAAGTAATTATTCGATGAGACGGTCGTACGGTGTGCGTGTGTACCGTGCGTCTAGTCGCTGCGACAAGTAGCGATCGTGTGTGTGTAGTCTGTCGTTGCGACTCTGCAACTTGACGCCAAGTGTGTGGAGCTTTGAAGAAAAATATGAAAATTGTCGGCCGCAGCCTGTCGTTTCGTCTAATCGCCGAGCTGTCGCAATCGTGTAGTGTGCGCCATGTCTCAGTATTCGTACCCGAGTCGGAGTGCGAATTTTAATTACGTAACTTTAGATCGTTAACATCCCAAAAGAGGTAATGTGTAGCAATAAGACATCGCCTCTGTGGTCTCTTAGGTAACGATAAATTAAACTGTCACTGAAGACAATGGTAAACACGACCTTAGAAGATTGTTAAGTGAATTAAATTAGACCGTGAAAACGCGAGGATTAGGAATTATTTATAGTACAACCTTTTTTACCATGCTGACAGATCAACATTATTTGTAAAGGGACTTAAGTAAGTGCGTTGGCTTTGACTGAACATGAATTCAACTGTCAGATCTAAAGAAGGACCGAAAAAAGTTATTTTTTGAAATGATGTGGTACCTACAATTTGAAAGACTTCACGGATAAACGAAAATGTCAGTAAATGTTGATAATTTGAAAATCAAGCATGTTTTTGGTAAAGATGAAAAGGATAATTATGGTGGTGCCATAATTATCCTTAACATAAATATTATTATTATGACAATATTTGCAAACGTGGGCCCAAACAAAGGTTTTAAAATGTCCTCCGGTTTTGGGCGGATTTCACCAATGAAACTGAACGCCAGTTAAAATCAGTCCAATATATAAACCGCGATCAAGGGTTGTCATTATCATCATTATTGTAAAATATTGACACTGACAGCTCTAGAACGCAGTTTAGAATAAAATAATTTGCTATATTGTACCTAGGACAGTAATGCGGCGGGAGGCGCGCTCTTATCCACTGTTTGCTACAACTAGGTACAGCTACAACCATTGAGCTATATAACTAGAGAAGCAAACCTCAATAAAATGTGTCAAAAAAGTGTACCCACTTTATAAACGCGACGATGTAGCTTTGAATCCACTAAACATTTAAAGGTAAACATATATCTGTCTCACTTACACACGTCATAAGAATAATACCGTCGCTTAGATTAGACAAAGACCGCAATATAAACATGCAATGACGGGATGGGGTTGCCTACCCATGCGAAATTTTACCCAACATTTTAAGCCATAAAAAGCGTTTTAGGTTAAGTTAAATTATTTTTTAAATATTTGAATTATGTATTTCTTATTGGATGTGTAATAGAAGTTTATAAATAATGAAAATAACTAAGACATTTTCTTTTTGAATATTTTTTCTTTATTATTAATGAAATTGAATGATTTAGTAGGTAGCCAGTCAGTCTCTTTTCTCAGCAATCGGATTATTTCCACCCATTTTTCACGGCGTGCTGCATCTTTAGGCACCCTGCTACGTTGTTATTATTAAAAAATATTTCAAATCACTTATTCCATAAATTAAAAACTCCCACTAACGTGGGAAACTAAAACTAAGTTTTTAGTGGTAACACTGAACCTAATTTACAAAATTCTACATTTTATTGCGTTTTTACGTTGATATATACACAGAGACAATTAATTTACGTGTGGAAAGTAATTCCGGTTAATTTATTATGTTTTTGTGATCTTGAATCACACTCTTTCGCGATATTTTTTGTCGCATGTCAATCGGTTGACTTCGGTTGGCGTCACACAGAGCACTGAACTGACGTTAGCTACGCTGATGGCTGTGGCCATCAGCCTAGTGGCAACGCCTTGGTGCGGTAATTGCTAATCTAGTGTAACATATATATCAATGGCTACAACTATAAATACAGGAGAGAGAGCGCCGCTCCAGAGATTGGTTCAAGCCTACAATAATAATTTTAACGATATCGATGTATTTGCCCTGTCTAAACAAAAATTTAAAAAACAAATTATTAACCTCCTTGTTCAAAATTCTTAATTATTGTAGTATTATTATGTATGTATTAATTAAGTATGTATTAACTATTAGGTTTTAAGATAACGAAAAAATTGTATTGTTGTTATATATTGATCTTATTTAAATTTACCAAAACTGTATCATAAATTAGTAACAAGTGGAAACATAGTGGATTACCTATATAGCATACAATATTTCTAGATATAATATACAATGTACGATTGTTTGTTTTCCCAAATAAAATAAAAATAAATAAAATTATGTGCTGATTGCGTTCAGTTTCATTAGTAAAATTGGAACTTAATGTGTCAACTACCGCAAAAAGTTCGCAAGGTCGTCCGAAATAACATGTTTTGCGTTTTTTTAAGCGGAAACGAATTTATTATACAGTTAAATTTAATAATAGAACAATGTTATTTATTGCTATCATCTGATATTAATCCTAATTACAAATTGCGTTTTATTTCCTATCGGTGATTTTGTTTTGAGTGAGTTGTCGTTTGGATCGGAGTTTTGAATTGGTCAATTGCTTGTCTGAAGTTGTGAATTTTAACGTGATACTCTTGGCAGTGTGAAGTCGAATGACTGTATACCGGTTGACTTTTTTACCGTCTGGACAAAAACAGGGTAGAACGGAGCACAGAAATCTCTAAATTAAATATAAAATCTCTTTTTAACCGACTTCAAAAAGGAGGAGGTTATCAATTCGACGGTATGTTTTTTTTTTTTTGTGTTTGTTACGCGATTACTCCGCCAATTGTGGACAGATTTTCAAAATTCTTTTTTCGTTTGAAAAGGTATACTTCCTAGGTGGTCCCATTGTCACCAAGTCGGAATCTGATGAGGGAATCCCATGGAAATCGAGGGAAACCCTCAAATTTTATAGGCACACCTATAGCGATTTGGGTATTTTTTATAGTAACTCGTGCATTTGCTCTCGGAAAGCACCATTTGGTGAAGTGGAACTGATGATGAAGACCACAGATGGCCATCGGAACTACTCAATTATAAGTATTTTACGGGTTCGGGCATAACTCCACCATTTATAGACGGATTTGCAAAATTCTTTTTTTGTTTGAAAGATATGTATTTCTAAAAGGTTTCAAATTTTGTAAAGATCTGATGATGAGTTTCGGAGACAGACAACGGTACTCTTCAATAAATGCCTGCAAATCAACCGCGATTGCTGCTATCGCATATGTTTCCATTGTTTACGCAATCACACAACATAACATCGCGCCTGTACCCTTTAAAGAGGTACGCAGATGTGTTCAGTATACCATGGTACTTACACCCTCACAAAAAGTATGTAAACACTAGCGTTATACACCCTTATTTCCCTGTTGCAAGTAGTGTTATATGAATTTGTGTGAGGTAGATACCACTAAAAAGTGAAAAATATTTTTTTTTTACAAAAAAAAACAACCGACTTCCAAAAAAAACACTACAAAGTGAAAAATAACTTTAATTTCGGAAGTCGGTGTCAAAAAACGACAATGCGCAAACAGCGACACCGACTTCCGAAATTAAAGTTATTTTTCACTTTGTAGTGTTTTTTTTGGAAGTCGGTTGTTTTTTTTTGTAAAAAAGTTTTTTACATTCAATCCTTTGATTCAATCAAATGATTGAAATTCATTAAGACTGTGCCGACCCTACAGTGGCGCCCTCATCGTTTGTTTGGTTATTTCATACAATTTAGAATGAAAATGCAGAAAACAAGCACGTTAAGTTGTGCTTCACAAAATTATACGTTAATATTATTAGAAGCGGTAGTTTTATATTGTTTAGTTTTATCATAATCCTTAAAACGGAATATAGCGGCCACTTTTATCCGTTTTAAGGATTATAATGAAACTAAACAATATAAAACTACCTTTTATAATAATATTAACGTATAATCTTGTGAAGCACAACTTAGCGTGCTTATTTTCTGCATTTTCATTCTAAATTGTATGAAATAGCCAAACAAACGATGAGGGCGCCACTGTAGGGTCGGTACAGTCTTAATAATTTCCGCGGGTAGAGTGGAGTGCCTATAAGTTGACTTTAATATTATTTCTTCAATTTTATTCGATTTATTTGTTTTTTGTTGTAATATGAAACGTTTACTTCAAATAAGTAAGTAATATCTTCAAACAAGTATTTATTGATAAGTCCGTTTCATTTTAGGTTTTGAACAATAAATAGAGATTTCTGTGCCGTAGGCTTCTATTCCGTTCACTTTTTATATCCTGTTTTTGTCCAGACGGCAAAAAAAGTCAGCCGGTATAGTTTTAATAAATCACTTACTACTACTTTATATTACCGTTATAATTTCATTAATAAAGCTAAGTTATTCTAATAAGTTAATAATATTCAGTACGTTTTATTTACTTAGATTTAGTATCAGCTTATCATGAGATAACAATAAAGGACACTATAATCTATATTTGTTGAGGAAATTTAACAAAAATATGACAATGTATAACATAATATGACTAGTACCATTGTAATTAATTTTTGTTAGCGTTTTCTTAAGTCGCAATATGTATGAATATTTAGAATTAATATAATTATTAATATTTTTTATTTTATTTATTTCATTAGCTAAGAATATTTACCTTGGAATCTTATGGCTTCTTATATGATATGATAGCATAATTATGAGCTATTGTTAAAGTAGCTAATGGTTTATTTTATTACTAATGTTATGTGTCAAGCAGTTTAAACATTGAATGGCAGAGCATTTTACAAGCGACGAAAATTTGAAATTGTTCGTCACATGATTATACACGATTGTATACTACACTCCTATGTCTAGTCTATAATCATGTGTCATCTACAACGTTGTTCAGAGTTGTTTTACATATCGGAGCTGTTTTGTAAAACAACTATTGCGGTTTTTTAAAACAGCGGATTCTAAAATCTATCTACGACATACAGAATGTGGCGTAAATAATGGGTAACCCTGAATCTGGCCAAGATTATCATCTATCATTTACCCCACTTATATCACCATATGCCCATATTCGATACAGGGGCCCAACAATCCATAATTCCCTAGAAAACATGTTAAAATTTGAGAATAAGTATTTTTTGCGAAGTTATCTTAGATTATAACAAAAAAACTTGATACTGGTCTGATGACACAAATATTCAGGAGTAAAATATAAAAAAAAGAACGAAAAAATTTTGCCAATTGTAGAAATACCTGCTGATTATGTATGAGTAAGTAGGTAAGATTTTAATTTAATATTAATAATTTGGTCATCCATGGGCATATGGTGATATAAGTGGGGTAAATGATAGATGATAATCTGGCCAGTCGACAGTTTCAGGGTTATCCATTATTTACGTCACACTCTGTATATACATACAAAATTTCACTTCGATACGACAATAATATTAGAAGTAGGTTAAAATTTACTTCCAAGATCTAATTACAATGCAAGCTAGTTACAAATGAAGCTAATAAAAGTGTGTTAAAAACAGCAACAGAATATCCATATGATACAAAAGCGAAAAAGAAGCAGCCGCGACAACACTATTACTAAGTAATTCATCTTCTAAAGCTAAGGCTGAAATAAAATGGTGTCAATAGCAACACCAAGACTAGATGTATAGATACAACGTGTAACGTTAAATGCACAAAACCTGATACATCCCAATTAGAGCATTGAGTTAAAAGCATACCTAGTACAATGAACAAAACTATTTTTTTTTAAAGCTATTTTTATTAAGAAAATCGTGTTGATCCTAGCATTGCTTTATGCATTCAAAATTGAATCTTATTGCCTTAAAATAAGACTTAATTTTCTTTGGCCTGATCGGCGGATAGTATGGCAAAATACATCATTTTTGAAAAAAAAAGCCTTAGAGTGTTAAAAGTTACTGAAATCAATTCAGTAGTCAATTGTGAACAAACTATTTTCAGTTTTTGTACATTTAACGTTACACGTTGCATTATACAGACTAGACTCACAAACACAGTCATAGCGTAAACGTAGGTAAACTATGATGTGTATGTCATAGACACTACAGTTCACGTGTGAATTCGCAGTCCATAATTCTGCAGATCTATATAAAGATATAATACTCTATCTGTGTGTCAAACTAATTAGTATATTTAGCTCAATCCTTATACTACACTATTTCGTACAGGGAAATGTAAATATCCCGCCAAGGCTGTTCGCATTCTCATAGTAATACGTATCTCGTAATCTGAAATTATCTTAGTAATTTATTTAGTGATAGTTATAAAAAGTTTACGCAAAATTGACGTATGTGCAAGGAGTTAAAGTTACATAATGTACCTGATTTAGATTTACAGTTGGCATATCGGCCGCGGGGTAATTGCGTAACACACATGAAATTGCAATCAATCGCAATGTCTTTTATTTTGACAGTTCAGCCAAGTTCATTGCGTTATTTACATTGTTGAGCGGACAAATTCTTCAATTAAAAGAAGCAATGGCTATCAAAATGAAACGTATTGCAATAGATTGCCATTTAATGTGCGTTTACGCAATTACCCCGCTGTTAAATAGGTATAGAAAATGGAGAACCTCCGTGGACATGACTTAATAAATAAAATTGCTACATATTGTAATAGCTTACTTACACACTATTAGTAACTATTCTATCAGACAATAACTTAACCGTGATGTTGAAAACAATTTACGGTCAATTACTTAGGTGAAGTACAATCTCGTATAGAACATAATGTTATTAACACGTTCCAAGCAATGTTGCAGAGCAAATTTATCGTGATACTCATAAATTCAAAGATAATGACAAAGAAAAAACAATCTAGGTGAATGAATAAGGCATTAATCATAACGACCGCCGCAAGGAATTTAGATACAATAAAGTAGAAATTGTTGGCAAAAGGTACAGGTGTTTTGAGTGTACATAAATGAACAAGGTAAGGGAGCCTATACCCAACAGTGAACTATAAATACTGGATGGCGTAGTGATGAAAGAAGGGAACCATTCGTTGAAACCCCATATCAATCAATCAACTCAGCCTAACGCAGTCCATTGCTGGACGTAGACCTCTCCCAGGCTGCGCCATAACACCCTGTTCTCCGCCTTCAGCATCCAGTCTGTCCCAGATACTTTCTTTGGGTCAGCGGTCTACACTTACATACGTCGTCTCCACTCTAGGACTCGACTGCTCCACAGGCCATCGGTCCTTCGACAAACATATTGAACCAATCTCCATGCTTAACTTAATTCCAGAAGTTTTCCTATTAAATTGAAATGTTGCCACTCCATCAGCTATAATAAGCTTGATATTATGCATTGATAAAAGTTTCAATAAAGGGTTTCCAATTTAAAATTTGGTGCTCCCCACTCTTTGTGTACTGTTAGTTATTTCGCTTTAAGCTGCTTATCGAAACGAAACTTTTTGGGACGAGAGCCTGGCCAATTTATCTTGGATGTTCAAAGCGGCTCTGCACCCAAATTTTGTCAACAATTGGTATGTCAACGTACCGTGGCCATGCCAATACCAACATCTAGTTAACACAGAGTCCATTTTCTTCTCGAATTATAGTGGAAAAATAGGTTATAATTATACCTCAGCTTGCTGTATTAAATTATTTTAGCGGGACTTAGCGCCATCTTCACTTGTAGAGCCTCTTTACTAGCTCCTTTTATTTTTCCAAATAATTGAAATAAATCCTCATTATCCTCTACATCACTGCGCTTTGCCAGGTGTTCTGTCCAACTCCATTTGAGTTCCATAAATCTCGTATTCCGGTATCGAAAACCTTCTTATGAGTGCGGATCTCGGCGGCGAGATGGGCGGACTACATTGTTACTTTCGTGGTAGAACCTAATGGATGAGGCTGGCACAAGAGCGTGCGGGTTGGCACATGAATAGAGAGGCATATGCTCACAGCGGTGGGTGAAGTCGGGTTGTGGATAATGATGATCCTTTATATTGCATAAGCAGATAATCATATGAAACGTGAATACAATTTATAATTACTAATCAGTCACCTCATTGACGTCGCATCCCGAATTATGAATTTATGATAACCTCTCTCTAAGAGAACTCTTATCAAACTGATAGCTTTTGCTCCAACAGGTCACATCGTCGCACGACGTATATACTCGTCCTTTCCAATGAAAATTTAGATACTTAAAACTTCGGTAAGACAGTATGTTACCCACTAGTTTTTGCACGCGGCTTCGACCGCGTTGAGGTCCGAAGTTATCCCACGGGAACGTACTACTGGAAAAAAAGTATTGGTGGTCCCTATGTCCCATATCATGGTCTACCGTCATGTCAAAAGGCGAGAAAAGGAAACTGACAGACATAGAGACAAAATTACTTTGGCATTTATAATATTACTAGCGGCCTGTCCTGGCTTCGCACGGATGGACATTTATTTTTCAAACATTTTATTTTTTCTTGCAATTAAAATAGCCTAAGACAGCTTAAATGGTGAAAGAATTTTTAAAATCGGTCCAGTACTTTTTGAGCCAATTCGTTACAAACATACATACAAATCTTTCCTCTTTATAATATTAAGTAAAGAAGTATAGATTATGGATTTAGTATCTATAGGTACTTAATTACTGTTTCCTTTTAAATTATTATTGTCTGCTGCTCGTGAACTGAACTGAACAAAGAGGCAGACTCAAACATAATGAAGATAAATATAAGTACTTAGTTGACAATGTTCATGAGCGGGTGATTCATTCACAAAATGATTGTAGTTTAAATAATTAAAAAAATATTTAATAGTGATTAATTGATTAATTAATTTATTTTAATGACACATTATTTTTTATTTATTTATAATAAATAAATAATGTGTCATTCACCTAGCAATGGGTGCAAGTGGAATGAAAATAAAGAGGAAGAAAAATTACATAGTTACCTATCTGTCGTCAAGAAATGAATTAATCCAGATGATACAATAAAACTTAATTCAATACGCAACGCAATGCATGTAGTGACGTCAACGGGGGAAACACATCGCTGTAAGCGAGACGAAGCACAGCCGTTCGGAAGAAACTAATTTAATTAAAACGCAGTTTCCAGCGCTCTACAAGCAAAAACACGACTACCTTCACAAAACATCTGGCAAACAGCGTCACACAAGCTTTAATTAAACCCCGTCAGTTGTCACACAAGGACAAATATCCTTTTGAATACCTGTGACTGTGACATACCTCGTCGGTGATATTACTAGTCTCTAATAGCTTGGCATTTTGGAATGGACTTCAATGAAGACTTAGTTGAATTTAAAGTCTGTTGTTTTCGCTAAAGAGACGTTTGGCAAAGGGAACCATTTCTGCATCATTTTACGTCATATTTTTGTATGACTGTGCAGTGTTATTTGAAGCAACGTGAGGATAATGTTAAGTAGAGGCATCATCACTTGATGCAAGTCATTTGATGTCATGCAACGAGTTATAGCTCTCAAAGCAACTGAAATTTTCTTATATCTTCTATGTCTTTCTCAATATAAAATTGCAATGTCTTCTATACGACAATTCAACAGCACATATTCACGGTATGAAGCAGACGAAATTTTCAAACATATGAATCAACATATTAGTCATTTCCTTCAAAGTCCTTCGGATTGTGATAATACACCATTTTTCTTGCTGTGAATAACTACGGTTTATTTGACACTATATAGAGACAATTCTAATTTTTCAACTCTTTATTAGTGGTTGTAATGGAAATCATATCACTTGGTTTTTATATTATAGTTATCTTTTTGATAGATTCTTGTTTTGTAAATATGAGGACTTTGTAGGCCCTGTAGATTTTAGATCTGTAGACCATTTTTTATTTTATCAAGTACCTGGTAATTGTTGACAGGCCTACGCTGCCCTCCCATACCAAACATTGTAAAAGCCAATTATTTCTAAAAGAGTAACCGTGGAGTTTCTTGCCGGTTCTTCTCCATAGGAAACGACCAATTGGAACCGTGCACCTAGCTTCTGACGTTTCATAAGTGCCCTTGTAGGCTTATGTGAAATAAAATATTTTGATTTCGCCATGTGTAAGCACGGTCGTCAGTGTTGTATAAATCAATATGGCAGCTTGTTCACGGATGCGTTTTTTCAACGGCGCAGTTTATACGCCGTGCACAAAGGGCTGTAGGGAGCAGGTTGGATTGTTACGGCATTTTCCTCCTACCATAATTGATGTACGATCAAAGGCAAAATACATTGTCCATCCAGACCACAACCCATGTCAGAACAGGGATACCAATCCATCTATCCACCGGATTAACGTGAGATAGCTGTGCCCA
This sequence comes from Globia sparganii, assembly GCA_949316385.1. Lineage (NCBI taxonomy): Eukaryota > Metazoa > Arthropoda > Insecta > Lepidoptera > Noctuidae > Globia > Globia sparganii. Next base: position 25,260,403 of record OX438653.1, on the reverse strand, counting down.
TGTAAGTACATATGTAGACCGCTGTTCAGTAGCCCATGTCATGATGTCATGTTTGAGTTAATTGTACAGAGATTACAAGCACATGTTGTAGGTAAATTTATGCGTATGAGTTTAATAGTTTACATGGAATATGGAGTTAATTGCTTAGACGATAACAAAGGGATATATATCAGGATTTATGTAATTGCTATTTAGTTACGTGAATTACCTCCTAAGAAGGTATAGACTATATAGGTATTAGTGAGAGAAAGCCCAATGCCTAGAGACATAAAACGAATCTAAGTATTCCTATCGTTATAGACGATCAATCGTTGGTAGGTACTTGCATTAGTCGTAATCTGTCCATAAAGGCCCTTTTGGCATTTTTATTATCTTTGTTTTCTGTTTTTATCGTTTTAAGGTGTATTTATTTTGCTGTAATGCCAATAAACGCATTTTTCTTTCTTTCTTTCTAAAGAAAAACAAATTATTACCGAACTCATCCGTATCTCCTACAGACGCGATGGGTATCGATATCTAAACACGATGAAATAAACAATTTAAGATGAAAGCGCAGTGGTAGACCGCGAAATTCAAATTTTCTTACGTGTTTTGCAATTTGCAGGCCAGTGTTGTATTTTGATCAAAATATGATTCTCGAATAAAAAATATGTATTTACAAAATTATACTTATTAAAATCATTAAAATATCTCTTTAAGTTAGATTTGTACGAGTACCATAAGCACTTTTCCAAAAGAGATTTGTTTTTATGATACAAATCTAACTTAGAAAAATGTATTAATGATTCAAATGATTATAATTTTGTAAATACGTAAATACCTGATAGTAGTCGCAAATCACATTTTGATCAAGATACAACCTGACACTGACCTGCAAATTGCAAAAAACGTAAGAAAATTTGAATTTCGCGATCTGCCACTGCACATTCACTTTAAACGTTTGATGTTTTTTTGGGAGATCAACTGCCGCTGTTAGTGTCATTACTTGAAGTATGAGCTGAGAAAAACAGTTTTCTTATATTTATGGTGTTAAGATATCGATTATACCCATACCGTGAAGATTACACAAAAAAAAAAAACATTTTGTAGAACTGATATTTCTGTTGACTACGATAACTGCAGTCGATGACCCCACAATAAAATCATCAATTTTCTTATTTTTATTTGATCATGTTAAAATATGGGTAGGTACCCATCGCGTCTGCGGAGTTTAGCTAGCCAATTTAGATTAAAACTGTATAACTATAAAAGTATACAGAATGTTCATTACAGAATACTTATGGAATTGTTCGTGAACTTTGTAATATGGTGAGTAATTAAAGTAAGCTGCTGAATATCCCAAGCTGTGAATGGTCTCTCGTACTAAGCATTCCCTGTATTATTAAAATCAACTAAGCTCCCGGTGCTCGACCCGTCGAGAGAAATTATTTAATATACATCCAGGTATTTATGAACAGGAGTTCCGGTAGCTTGGATTAAACCCTTCTGCTTACAGATCCTAATAACATAGACTAAAATGCATTATCTATATATAAGTATATAAAAGGAGAAACTGACTGACTGACTGACTTACATATCAACGCAGAGCCGAAACTGCAAGGACTAGGAACTTAAAATTTTGCATACGGCTTCCTTTTAATACGTAGAGGAGCACTAAGAAGGGGTTTTTGAAAATTCGACATTTAAGGGGGTGAAAAGGGGGAATTTTGTTTGTATGAAAAATCTTATTGCCTGAGTAATAAACTTGAAATTTGGCACGAATACACCACGCAGACGAAGTCGCGGGCGAGTGCTAGTTTTTTTATAAATGTCTATTTCTAGACCTTGAAACTTTCGTAAGCATACTGTGATTACGCTTCCATTCGGATACGATGCATTTGTAGCATTCGGATACGATGCATTTGTAGCATTCGGATACGATGCATTTGTAGCATTCGGATACGATGAATTTGTAGCATTCGGATACGATGCATTTGTATTTTGTAGCATTCGGATACGATGCATTTGTAGCATTCGGATACGATGCATTTGTAGCATTCGGATACGATGCATTTGTAGAATCAGTTTTTTTTTTACCTCCAAAAACAACTATCAGCATAATCAGCCTATAATATTCCCCACTGCTGGGACACGGGCAACCTCTTTCTTTGTGAACATTGGCCCACAATCCACGCGGGCCCAGTGCGGGTTAGTGGATGTTACATGTCTTCGAATTTTTTGTTTCTAAGACATGGCGGTTTCCTCACGATGTTTTCCTTCACCGTTTTGTGAGCAGCGGTGATGAAATAATTTAAAATAAATAAAGTTTCTGCTTGGGTTCGAACCGCGTCAAAGTCGCGGCTTTAACTACTGGACCATCACAGCTCCGTCGATAACTTATCATCATCATCTGCCTGCCTTTTCTCAACTATGTTGGGGTCGGCTTCCAGTCTAACCGGATGCAGCTGAATACCACTATTAGCTCCGTAGATAACTATTTTTAATATTAAATTATTTTTATAAATTCTTTGGCATGCAAATAAAAGACCATGGATTATGGTACAGTCGACCTGATTAATGAACCAGTTAATGATGCATTGCCAAAAGAAAACATGGAAGTAAAAGAATATTAATACATCAAAAAAGATGCATGTCCACTGGTATCCGCAGATCGGTGTCACATATAGATTTATGGTGCGGGGACACATTGCGGACAGGATGTACCGGTCATACGTCATGCTCGTGAAGGATTTAGCGGAAATTGAATTTTGCTAGAACATTGGGATTGGTGGTCAAAAATTTAAATTAATATAAAAGTTCCCAATTCATTTAGAAAAAAGAAAAAATGAAAAAGCGTTTATTCACCGAAATAATTTTTTACAAGATATAATTCAAAGCAGTTTGTTGGCAGACGTAGCTCCCTTTTCTATAAGTAATATAAACATATATCTTTTTTTTTTAAATATTATGACACTTTTCCACAAAAATAAAACTATTTCTATACTTAAATTTAAAAACAAAAACAGACATACAATTTTTTTTTTTACATTCTCTTTATATAAGCGACTGACAAAAAATATTAAGGAGGTACTTCTGTAATTTATTTTTACTTCTGTAAAGACGGTTTTTGTGTTACTACTATCCATGTCTATTGGAAGGTTATTAAAAATAGTTGCGACTAAAAAATTTCTACACCTACGACCACAATAATTATTACAAGTGGGCACTGCAAATCTTCTCAAACAAACGTTTATTTGCTAGAAATACAGTCATTGTTTTGTTATCATTAAAATATCATGATAATCATTTAGATCGGCCCAAGCAATGGTGGCGAGACGACCGCATGGCCTGGTTCGAGGTGGCTCCAAAAAAAGGGATATACCTGGAAGAATTTAGGCCTCCCGGCTTTGCCCAACAGCTAGCAGAACAGCGAGGACTAGAGAACTACGACATTACGAAAATTTATTAAAACGCTAGCCTATTGAATAAACAACCTACATGAATTTCGGCAATTGCATTTATAGCACAGTTATACTTAAAACACTTAAGTACACAAACTGATGAAATTAAAGTCTGAAATATTCTTATTTTTTTAGAGCTCTCCTTCTAACACGACAATTTCATTTTCTACCTTTAGAATCCCTGCAAGCAGCGTTGAAAGCATTTTTGAAGAAATTAATAACAGCGCTTCTCCCGGCATGAAGAATCCTCGTATTTTCCGAGCGGCGTCGTAGGAAGCTCTAATAGTCTCCAAGAATTCACTTATACAGGGTGTCTCTGGAAGTATGGATCAAATCAAATACGGGCGTGGGCAGTCATTTCTAAACTTTTTGATCCTGAGAATGTTGGTGAATTTTTTTACGGTTCAAAAATTATGACCAAATTTTGTTATTTTCGGTCACTTTGCATAGTGCTCAAAGAACAAAATAATTTTGAAAAACTACCAGGAACTGTCAATTTAAGTTTTAGACAGCCCTGATAGTTTTTTTAATGTTTTTTTTTCTTTGAGCACTATGCGAAACGATTGAAAAAAATTGGTCACAACTTTTGGACCGTAAAATAACTCTCAATCATCAATCATTCTCAGGATCAAAAAGTTTGGAAATGACCTTGCCCACGCCCCTATTCGATTTGATCTATACTTCCAGGGACATCCTGTATAGTGTCGTTTGTAAGGATTTAAATATTTAAAATATACCCTGCTTTTCCGCTGTATAACTTTGAATGCACACAATTTACTAGTTTTAAGTGTTCTTTACCCGTAAACATGCGTTATATTATGCATAGCATAAACAGCCTTTATTTGCTGTGACATAAGTCTCCTCTTTTTGAGAGGGAGTGGGCTGTAATCTACCACGCAGGCCCAGTGCGTGTTGGCAGATGTCACGTGTCTTCGTATTTTTGGTTCTAGGACATGCCGGCGTCCTCATGATGTTTTTTTTAACGTTTTGAGACTCTGACGGCCAAGAACACTCTCAAATTGAGAGCGATTATAGGTATACATTGTATTGATCGTCTACATTTTATGATTGTGCAAAATTTCCAATAAATAGGTAACATAATTGTCGAAAAAAATTCACAGCTTTTATTTAAGATACCTTCTAATAATTTTACGAATAGGTAAAAGGTAAAACCACCGACCCAAAATTCACTAATAGAACTTAACACTAACAAAATGAAATTGCAAAATATCGATAATACTAAACAAGACAACGTTGCTAACAAAGGTTATATTGAAAGTTAACTTCGTAGAGCCAGCACAAACCGCAAGAGTGAATTTAAGCACCCACCTGACCTGACGTAGTTCATGACCACGCTCTCGAGTGTATCGGAAACTCATATAGCAAGGATTAACAATTTTGTTGATGCTTTCGTTAACCGAAGCGATATACTAAACTTGTGATGGAAAGTAAAATATATAGGGTGATTAAGTAAAAGAGAAAACTCTGACACAAGTCAATACTGTAGACGAATAGGGGCGTAGGCCAGATCATTTGATCCAAACTTTTTGATCCTGAGAATGATTGATGATTGAGAATTATTTTACGGTTCAAAAGTTGTGACCAATTTTTTTCAATCGTTTCGCATAGTGCTCAAAAAAAAAAAAAAAAAAAACTATCAGGGCTGTCTAAAAAACTTAAATTGACAGTTCCTGGTAGTTTTTTAAAAATGATTTTGTTCTTTGAGCTCTATGCAAAGTGATTGAAAATAACAAAAGTTGGTCAGAACTTTTGAACCGTAAGAAAATTCACCAACATTCTCAGGATCAAAAAGTTTGGAAATGACTTTGCCCACGCCCCTATTTGATTTGATCCATACTTCCAGGGACACCCTGTATATTATGACACGACATAATCTGTCTTCCCAAGTTGTAAAAACATTTAAATACAAAACCACCGAAAATTCTATTGTGATTGATTTGTTGAATTTTAACCTGTGCAAAGATTCAAGAGCAATCAACGAAGCGGCGCGCAGCGTGAGAAATATGTAGAAGCAATTTTTCTTAATGCCGACAATGCGATTGCCCATTGTATATTTTGTAGTGTTTGATGTATCTTTACTTGTTGTATTTTTGTGGTGTACAATAAAGTATATATAAATAATAAATAAATAAATAAAAGCTATAGTTGCTAATAGATTAAAGTTGTTCCGGGTCACGGAGCACAGGAATCTAGACGTTTCGGAGTTAATTGCCTGGTACTAATACGAGGTCCTACTGAGGACGGATTTGATCCGGACATGTATTTTATTGGATAGATCTGTAGGTGCAATACGGTTTTTCTATAGTATATTGAAAAGTGTTTTGAAGTTCTGCTGTGATGGGCAAATACTTCACAATAGAAACAAAGGTGGAACCGAAAAAGCGTGCCGGAATAATAAAAAAAAAAAAAGTTTTTACAAAAAAAGCAACTGACTTCCAAAAAACACTACGTGACGTACGAGTGAGAAATAATTTTAATTTCGGAAGACGGTTATCGATTTAAAAAAAATCAAAATCGGTTCACAATAGGCTAGTTTCCACCATCAATAAATTGAAAATCTATTTAGTCCGTCAGAGTATTGGAAAAAATGGACACGTATTTTTTATTTTTGTAAATCAATTAATATTGACAAAGATAAAACGCATCAAAACTCAGGAGTGGGGTCATGACGTCAGAACTCACTAAAAATTATACCAAGGTGTGACGAATTGAGAGTTTTAAAAGCGTCGTATCTTTGTCAATTTCGGTTTACGTAACAAAAGAAAAAATACGGGTCAAATATTTTTTGATAATCTAACTGACGGACTAATTAGATTTTTTTAGTTGACAAGCCTATTATTGAAGTAAATATCGATGAACATACATAAAAAAAATTACAGAAATACGAACATACTTAGAACTTTCTCCTATTTTGAAATCTGTTAATTAAAAACCCGCCCGTAATTATGACACCGGTCGAGTTTAAAAAAAAAGTTTCATCGTGTATTAGAGCGTCGTTTTTGTCATCTGTGTGACCGTCTCTTTCTCACACCATGTGTCATATTTACGATCGCTCCGACTGTAACTAGCTATTATATCGCCAGTATTTTAGTTTTACAAATTGGCCATTTTACCCGCTATTGTTTTTATATCGATTTCTGTGCAAAGCCAGTGTTTATCATTGGACGTATTGGTATATGTCAGTTACGGCGGCAATATAGCCTGCCGGCTATACAGCCTGCCAGCTATATTGCCGTATTAGGAAGCTATTTCGGCTTCCTCATTACCATGGGGAAGCCGAAATGCCTTCCTAATATACAATGCGGATATCTTATATTGTTCTTGCGTTTTTTTTGTCGTTTTATATTCCAAGATGGTTATCTTCTCACGACCCTCATTATTGGTCTGTATAAATGTTTCTACTGCACACGGAAATATTAATGATATTGCGGCATTATATATATAATTATCTTGCTGCGTACAAAATTGTATTTATTATATTATTTATGTACACTCAGTAAAATAGATACAGATACTATATATATTGAGTACAAAGGTACTGCTTATTTCTTAATAAATTTCTTCCAACACAAATGCGAAAGGAGAAATGGAAAATAATCATTTTAGTGTTTTTGAAGACATTATTTTAATGTGTCCTTACTTAAGAGTGAATATTCTTTAGTAAACGAATGACAATAAGCCGAAACTTATATACTTAAGATCATTTATTCATAAACTACTTGGGCACGGTAAATATAATATTACCGTGACTTGGGGGTTGCAAACTCAGTAAGTATATCTAATTAGGTACCTATGAGATGTATAGAAGAAAGGCAAATTTACAATTTTGTTGTTGGTTTACAAAGCTAAAAACCGATAAGGAAAAAGAACAAGCAGAAACTACACAGTTCCATACCAACACAAATCATCCAAGCACAATACAAAATAAAGAAATAAAAAGGAAAAACAACACATCACGTTTCTCAGCAGGAAACATTATAAACGACTATAAAAACACTATTACCATTAATCTTAAGGAAGTTATGTTTGCAAATATTTTACTAGATGTACTTATAACATTTCTAGTAGGTAAACGTTCCGGTAAACTTCTGAGAGGAGATGAAAAAAACCAATGTTCCAACTCTCCAAGTTACGTATGTCTTTAAACTGAAACATTTGGACCAAACGTCACTTACTTCAACATCAATAACAACAGAGAGTTGCTCTGCTCACCTTTGTAGGAAATAGGATTATTAATGTCGAAGAAACATAAGTAGCGCCAATCCTTCAGTATAACATATCTCTAAAGTATCCAAGGTTTTAAACTTATTTATTACATTCGTTCGCGACTTTGTAACACATAAGCATAATTTTTCATGTTCCTGTAATTTATATAATCACTGAATAACGATTGTTTTTTCTGATGATCAGAAGGCCAATAACCCGTAGATAAAAACGTTCAAAATTTAGTTGCGATCTAATCTCAGCAACAATCATTGTCAAAAATGTTGAGAAATTAGAGGTATTTTTGACAGATTGAGACCGGGATCAGACTGTGAACGTTCTTGAAATTACGAGAATTGCCCCTCTGTGCAAAACTCTTTATTGTTGATATCATAGAAAGCTTTTTATGTCTTCGTACTGATAGAGAAGTATGGAACAAGAGGACATGCCGGGCCGATCCCAAGTAAATTGAGATAAGGGCTAAAGAATGATGGATGATCTCAGAAAGTTAGCGACAATTCTTGAGTAGTGGTCACAGTCTTACAAAACTTGTGTATAGATAGTCTTAAGCACTGTTTTGAGGTCGCTTTTGTGCCAAACTTAGCATAGCCAGAAGGCATGTGATGCAAATAAAACATCGAGAAATAATTTATTCATACGTAGCAACTAATATAGCGTCATGTTTGAACTGATCCGGCACACGCATTCAAATTCGCACTGATTCCATACAGAGCCAACATTCATTCGACGGGAAAGTAGTATTCAAAGCATTTTGCATTCATGTTTGTCCTATTGAAACTCACACAATCTGTATTTTCCCAGCAACTTTGTATGAAAGGGTCTAACACGAGACGACCTCATCAACTTCATAATCCATATTATGTTGGAAAAACTTTGTCCCCGATTGCTTTTAAATGATTTTGGGACTTTGGAAAAGAATTTGGCCAAGATTTGTGGTCTGACAAAGGAGATTTTACGGGCTAATAATTTATTAACATCGCACAAAAAATTAAATTATAGAATCATCGAAGTTGGTAAGTACTTACGTAGGTCCTATTGAATCAATTTCAGCCATCCACACTAGGTCATTGACTCGTTATATTTATGTGTGGATGTGCAAAACTGTTTTAATCGATAACGATTCTGACATGTTTACATTCCTGCATTCACGCGTCAACGAATTCGATGTAAATAATTATATTATCATCAAACAATACTTTTACAACAAAACCTTTCATACCTGACCAGTCGGAAAAACTTTGAAAGAAACAGAAGCGCTGTCAACAGTAAGCTACACATGAGATGCATTTCCTCACATACACAAAGCGTCAGAGGATATCCGTTGAAGCATTCGACGCGAGTGTAGCGCGCATTGAGGCTTTCACCAGCTCTATTCAGCCCAGTTTTGGTCCTAACACCGCGTGCGAGGGGGAGATAGTTGGAAATGTATGAATACATTCCTCTGTGACATCATACGTAGTTTTAATCCCGGATCATACAGCTGCAGAACATAAATGCAATTAATTTTATGAAGCTGTGTATTGACACATTATAATTGAACATGTATTTTGTAGCCAAGTTTGTGCAAATAATATAATTTTATGACTATCACGGAGACAAAAAGGCGTGTCCTTGAAACATTCCTCTTCCATTATGATTTTTACGGTAGGGTGGATTCAGATGACCCAAGTGTCACAAGCTGTCACGAATAAGATGAAAGCGTGGGTCAGGAAACCAACTCCGTCCTTGAGAAAATTCCGTTCTTCCGATCCGGAATAAACCCGGAAAGAATGCTGAAATATGATATATACAAACGTTTTTTGTTTGCGTGAGTAAAATATATTATTTCTTATAAAGGATACTTGGACGATAGGGGATTATATTTGGACTTACTTATTTTTCTTGAATTTTTTTTTGTATCCCACCACAGTCAACTTCCGTCTACTCGTATAAATCTGATTCAATCAAATTATCTTGCTATGTCAGACAGTACGAACAAAGAATACAAATTAAGCAAAAAAGGCCGAGAAAGCTAAATAAATCTGTCCGAACGGTATTTCGGGATGCTACTACTCAATATAATAGAAGAGAATACCGAAACCAATAAACCTATTGTACGGAATTTCTGAACGCATATTTGGATTGTTTCGGTGGCTTCCTCTCGTCATTAGATGCATTCCATCTGTGCTAGAATAGTCTGCTATCGTTTCAAGCATTTTTATCTTTCCGTTGAAATTGATTTAATCTAAAGCACAAAATAACTAATAGTACTACGTGTTTTTTTTTTTTTTTTGAGGATGGGTAGTCGTCAAATGACCCTTCCCGCTCTTGGTGGAGCAGAAGGGAGTGTCAGACTCTTACTGACTAAAACCCACCCGTGTTCCTTCCTTAGCTCTTTAGTATGTTCCGGGGTAGCGGTAACCCTTTCGGACAATCCCTCTGCCCAATAGTACTACGTCTAAAGCAAGATAATTACTAAAATTATTTACTGATAATACCTTTGAATAAAATTATAATAATTATACCTAATTTGGGGCCTTTACATAGATGATTGCAACTATATAAAACTTAATGAATAAAGTCACAATGATTTATAAAACTACTAGCTGTTGCCCGCGAATTCGTCTACAATACAGGATGAAAAGTAGCCTATGAACTTTTCTAGGTTTCAGGCTACCTATCTAACAAATTTCATCCAAATCCGTTCAGCGGTTTAGCGTGAAAGTGGAACAAATAAACTTTTCGCATTTACATATAATATTTTTGTCTTCTCTGAGCATACGAAACCTGCCCCATCCAATTCTGTGCTGTCCTACTGTATTAGTTACTTAACCCCAGCACATAAACTCAGCTGTTCATTGCGTCTCAATACTGATAGTGTCCCCGGGCACCATCAATATTTATACAAACGATGCAGAGCACCAATCTCGGGAATATTTCCCGCAAGGAAAATGTAGAAATATCAGTATATTTTGGGTGTTCATGAGGACATAATATAGTAGGAACAGGAAGCGTTTACTACTTTTGTTCCTTTGAGCCACAATATTACAAATAATCTGTGTAAGTTTATGGCCGACATGCTACGAGATAGTTACACAAAATATGAGAGATTGTTGTAACGAGGTCCGGGGCCTTAGGCAAGGGATGGTGAGATTTGGACGATTTTATGGCGGTAATTCAGTAATCTGTGGTTTTATAGCGAAATGGCCACTTCATCACACTACATTAATTTGGTCCTTAAGTACATTCAGCCAGTGTTGTAGCGGTATCTACAACGCCACATGCGAACAACGCGTCATACTGACGTCACGCGAAATCCTGCATCACGCAAGTAGAGTTTACCGCGCAACTAGCTTAAATACAACGGCCCAACACGAATCATCAGGCAGTTTTCCGCCCGGCACAACACCCGTCTGGTCAGAGGATCCTGCCTTTTCCTTGGAGGATGAGTGAACTTTACACACTGTTCGTCTTCCTCAAACCTCTATAGTATAAACAAGAAAAGATGAAACAGTGTATACAGATTACATTGCAAATCGCTATAAGTATGTTATTTTAATGAATTCCAAACAAAAACAATTTCCAAGCTAACATTTAAACAAGAATTCACTCTACTATACGCACGACCGAATTCGCAAGATGTTGATAAACATTCAACTTACATATCCTCTACGTTGCCTCGTATGTATACGAGTAACATAAATACACTCAACACAAATGTCACCAACAGTTGTTGATTGTTGTTTAAAGAGCTATAAATCCGCTTTATAACTTATGGGAAACAAAAGTTAACGTAAGTATCCATACGCTCTTTGTGAAACTCGTTATAATGGATGCAATAGAATTTCCGAAAAGGAAATGAGAATATAATATAACAGGAGATATAATATATATTATGCTTGTCAACCACGAATTGTGCGAATTTAACTGTGAAGTTACAAACTGTCCGAATTACGGTTTCCAGCTACTTAAACTACCCTCATAACATTGAGACTAGCTTCCAATAAACCATTTATAGCTGACTAGCTTCTGCCCGCGACTTCGTTCGCGTAAAGTTTCACCCTCCCCCATTCACGCTCTTAAGAGTGGAATTTGAAAAAACCCTTTCTTAGTGGATACCTACTCTTCTCAAAAAACACACCCTCCAAATTTCGTGTCTCTAGGACTAGCGGTTTAGGCTGTGCGTTGATATATCAGCCAGTCAGTACTTTGAATTATAAACAAGATGTATCTTAAATAACGCACAAACTCTAAAGGGGTCATTGTACTCATCATTATGAACAACTTTTACTATGTGGCCGAACCTGAAATTGCGAAAAAAAAGTTACACCTTGTATATAATAATAATAATAATAATGTTTATTGATCATTTACAAGTATTGCAGTAGGTACATGGGTATATAATCTAGATATGTAAAATTACAGATTTGCTACAATTATAATGGGTGCAGTTCTGATCTCCTAACTAGGTTACTGTATAACCTGTATGAAGGAGTGACAGTTCCGATCCCCCTTGGATTAAAAAGATTTGTATTTTTACTGTTTACGTATTTGACTGCTATAAAAATATGGTATAACTAAGTGTAAAAAAGAAAAAAGTAAAATAAAAATGAATAAAAAATTTAAAACTATTTCATGCATGTGGTGAATGAGTATGTTTGTGTGAGCGAGCATGTGAGGGTGTGTGTAATAGTGTGTGTGATTGTGTGTTGTGTCTGTGTAAGGGTGTGTTTGCTTATGTGTACAAGTGTATGTATGTGTGTTTGTTGAATTACACATTATTTTGAGTGTGGTATGTTCCATTTTTAACTTACCCTTGAATAAGCATTCTTTCAGTTTCTTCATATGTGTAGTCTAGTAGAAATAAGTAGACCTTTTTCTTACAGTTATAGTGTGTTAAACCGTATACTGGACAGTGTTTATTTATTTTATTATACAAGGAAGGGCCAAGAAAATAAAAGAATCTTTTAATGAAAGTGGAACGTGCACGTGGGAGAGTACAAATTATGTCTTTTCTACGTTTATTGATTGTCCTAAATGGCGTTCTTTGGTGTTGTAGGAGAACTGCTTGCATGATAAAGTGTTGCCTTACATTTAGAATATTCCACTCACGGTATAATTCATGAGTAGGGAATAAGATGGGGCGAAAGGTAGCAACTTTTAATACTGCTCTATGTGCTATCTCCAATGGTTTTAGGATCGTTTTAGCAGCACCACCCCAACATGAAATGCAATATGTGACAATAGATTGGCACAAGGCAAAATATACTTTGCGTATAACAGTTTGATTAGCAATTTTCCGAAGTGTTTTAAATATGAATATAAGTTTCCGGACCCTACCTGTGAGAATGTTTATATGGGACTTAAAGTTTAGAGTTTTGTCCAACGTCACACCCAAATATTTTATTTGTTCTACAGAGGTTAATGATGGACAGTTGCAAGGAGTTTGGGGTTGATTTTTGCAAGAGTGTGCTATTAAAGTTATTGGGATGCGTGGTTGAGAGGCTGCACTGATTGAATATGTAAGGAAGTTGGTTTTGGAAGTGTTGAGTGTAAGGGTGTGATCATTGAGCCAGTTTAGTACTGTATTGAATGCGAGTTGCGCTCTAGTTTCTAGTTGAGACCACGTTTCAGCTACAATAGTTATCGCAGTATCATCCGCGAAAGATATTATGTTACCACTCTGGATATTGAGGTCCCATAGCTCATTGATGAAGATAAGAAAAAGGGTCGGCCCTAGTATACTTCCCTGGGGCACACCATAATAAATAGGAAGTTCATTACTCTTGTTATTATTTATACTGACAGATTGTGATCGGTCTGTTAGGTAGCTCTTGAACATATCCAATTGAACACCTCTGACACCCACTCCTTCAAGTTTTGATAAGAGAGTAGAGACGGGGACCGTGTCGAACGCTTTTGCGAGATCCAAGAATATGGTTAGGACTTTTTTATTATTATTAATACTTTGTACCACGTGATTAGTTAATTCATGGACTGCGTCACATGTTGATAAGTTTCTGCGAAAGCCGAATTGATGAGATGATATTAGCTTATAGTGTTCCAAGTAATTAACCAATCTCTTATTAATTAAACGCTCGAGTACCTTGGATAACGCACTTAGGACTGCTATGGGTCGGTAATTATTAGGTAAGGTCCCGTCCCCTCCCTTGAAAATTGGATGAATAATTGCCTTTTTAAATGAAGTAGGGAAGACAGCAGAGTCGAAACAAAGATTAAAAATATGGCATAGGATGGGTGCCAATAGGGTGAAGTATTTTTTTAGGATATAGGGCGATACACCATCCCATCCAGTAGCAGCGTTGGTCCGTAGGGAGTATATAGTTGAAATGATTTCGTCATTATCGGTATGTTCTAGGACGAAAGATGAGGCGGGTGTAATTTTGCTTACCGTATATGAAGTTGCATTACGTTGTAGGGGGGTTGTTCTGATGTTATCAGCAAGGTTTTTCCCTACATTGACGAAAAAGGAGTTAACTTTGTCACAGCATTCTATGGGTGAGGATGAAGTGGTTAATAGTTGTGTAGAAGCATTATGAGGTTTTTTGGTATAAGTAACTCGCTTTATTGTTTCCCAGAGTAACTTAGGGTTATGACCAGCTTTGTCCAGTTCTCCTGTATCATAAAGACGTTTCGCTTTCTTTAGAATTCTCGTACAGAAATTTCTGTAGCGCTTAAAGGTTAATGTCAATATTTCATTTTCTGGATCTTGTTTTGCCTTTTTATGTAACGCATCCCTATTTCTGATGCATCGCAGCAGACCAGTCGTGATCCAGGATTTCAGGACTTTCTTTCTCGCAGGTACTTTTTTGATCAAGGTGTGCTTTGTAATGGCTGTGGTCACTAGTTCCAGAAGCTTATTTGTAGCAACCTCAGCATCAGTTATGGAGAGAATTGGCTTAAAGTCTAGTTGAGACATTGTTTTATCTAGATTCATAAAGTCAATATTGGGGACGCTAGGGATTGAGCCAACTCGTATACGTCGATTGTCCAAGCAGAGTAGTGAAGGATAGTGGTCTGTGACCACGGTGTCATAGATGAAGGAATATGAAAGAGAGTTTGTTCTTAGAATAAGGTGATCCAAACAGTTATCGCCTCTAGTTGGAATGGTATGTGCTGCTAGAAGGCCATGAAAAGCCAGGCAATTAAGATATTCGTGGGAGCGGAAATCAGAGGTAGCAGGTTTTATGTCTAGGTTTATGTCACCCGTTAAAATTACCGTTTTAAAATTTTGGAGAGATGGAAGTATATTATTAAGAGCTGATAAAAAGTTTTGGATGTTATCAACGGATGGAGAACGATAGATGCAAATTATAGCCATCTCTGCTTTTATTTTAATAATGAGTCCAGAAGCTGATTGGAGTAGGTCGGGTTCCTCACATGTAGCCGGTAAATCCGCGTTTACATAAACCACTACACCGTCACTTTGGTTCAGATGTTTCGTGGTTTTGAATGTGGTGTAGTTTTTCAGTTGCGGAATAGTGCTATTGCTAGAACATGGTAGCCAGCATTCAGTTAAAATCACTAGATCACACGCAAATGATAAACGTTGCAAGAGAATCTGTAGGTTTAAAAAGTTACAGTTGATTGAACGTATATTTTGTGACAGCAGTTTTAGGTAGTTGTTAGGATGGTTTATAACAGATTGTGTCTGCTCTGGGGTGCACTTACGAGAGGATGATAGGGAAAACTGGTCAATATTTTCTATGAGATTGCTAATGTTATTAGTCATTTTTTCAATGAAACTAATCTGAGAGGGTAGGAGCGTAACGGTCGGTAGTAAAATAATTTACAGTTGGGAAATAGGCTCACGTTTGAGATTTTGATAATTGGTAACTGTTTATAATTAGTAAGATACGTGTATATTGCTAGATGGTAAGAAGGTTTACAGGGTTTATGTTCTTGATTATGAAAGTGTGTATAGTTTGCTAAACATTTATGTGGTGAGAGTAGTAATGTGTGTGTAGGTAGTTTGAATTGTGTTTGTGTTGTGCGGTTAATATTGTACGGGTGGGTATTACATTGCTGTGTTTTGTGGTGATAGTAGTAACCTGTGTTTGATATATAGAGTATTTGATTAGAGTAATAGTAACTAACGAGCTTGTAATTATATAGGTTAGAATAAAATAATATTAATAGGTTATACATGCGTAGTCATGCAGAGATGTTTTGAGCCAGTTGTTTCAGCTGTTGTTCGTTCTTCACCAGGATCGATTGGCTATCTGTATCCTTTTTCAGAAAAACTCGACCACTTGATGTCCAACAATAGCTATATTGATTGGACTTGGCGTAACTTCTTGCAAGATAAAACAATCTCTTGGTGAGGGTTGTCAATAGCTCAGCAACGTATATATTCGTTTGGGGTGTAACTTTTATGCCTAGATTACTTGAACTTACTTTATTGTTTGAATTTTTTTTATTGTGTTCTTTAACAGCCACTAGGAAATTCGTTTTTATTAGTGTGTTCGAAAATTCAACCGTAACACTTGATGTCTTATTTTCTTTTTTCGACGGTTGTCGTATTATATCACGAACGCAGGTGGGCACTATAGAGATATCTAGTTGCTTTGACAAGCACTGTACCATGTCATACAACATTGATTTTGTTTCCTTCTCTTGCTTTGGTAAATTCCTAATTTCAATAGAGGTTTTGATGCTATTTCGGTCGTACATTTCAAGTTTTTCTTCGAGTGCTGACAACTTGATCACCATGCCATTTCGCTCCTTTTCTAAAGATGTTATTTTACTCTCGAGGGTCGACAGTTGATCGGAGACAAAGGTCATAGACTTTTCTAAATGGCCTGTAGTAGCCTTAATATCAGTATAATGTTTTTTTATTTCCATCATATGTCCTTCCAACTTGTCAAGTCGAGAGTTATGGGCAGACATCATTTCTCTGATCATTTCTTTAATCTCACTTTTAAGGGTCTGCAATTCGTCACCGGTTACCTCACTTGATGAGTGTTTTCGTTTGTTTCGCTGAGCAATATTTAACTGCAGGGCTTCATCTACATAAAGTCTGCGAAGGTCGGACTCGGAACGTGATGGTACACTTTGGTTTGGCGGTGTCTTCATTAGGTTGCTTGATACTGCTTCAGTTTGAGGGGATTTAGGCGGAGTTTTAAACATTGTGCATCTCTTAACACACGTACTGCAGTTAATGTATTACCCCAAAAATCTTGATAAAAATGTACTTAGGCCAAGCGCGAAAGTTATCCGCTAATCGCTGTCGCTCGTGTATTGTGGCAAGCGGCGAGAGTGACGTGTGTGAATCACTTTGACGTGCATGCGCTGCGTTAGCTATTGCCGTCTCCGCTGTTGCTCCCTTGCTTCCACAGGTACTCCGCGTCTAGCACAGGGTTATGCAAGCCCAGTACTTCGCGTGATTTATTTTTGATATTTTTGCCGGAAATACTTTATTTATTTAACTATTTTAAAGTAAAAAAATGTACGGGTTACACGTCTGTTCGCTTTCGCGGTCCAGGAGGAAGGGAGTAGTGTATATATATTGCTATAATTTACGGAGTGTTCTTAGTTAAAATTAAGACTCTTGTATCTTCAATAATCAAGCAATTGTATCTCCAATAATCAAGCAAAGACCTTTGCATAGTATATGGACCCTCGTATATGAAGTAGCCATCACAGATAAAATTAGCTTACGAATCTATTTAGGTATATGTCCACTTTGGTAATAATAAAAATGACACCATTGATAAGCAAAACGATTCGTTTTTGATGTTTATAAGAAACGAGCATTAGTGTTAAATGGTTTGATTGAAGAATAGACTTAAACTAGGTACATAAATTGTCTTTGCATACGGAGCATGTGCCCCATAGTTAAATGCTTCACGTCCAGGTTTGATGCATTTAAACTAACGTACGAAGTACGCGAGTTACTAACTTAATTGCATGTTGGGTGGCGAAGCCTCTGATAACAACCGCCACCCTTACGACATTTATTGGCAACATTAGACAAACGTTGAAAAGGGATCATGTTTTTATTGTGTATTTGTTTGCTAGGTCCTTTTGGTTTACCTAATCAAGAATCACTTTGCACTAGGCCGAAGACGTAATTGTTTTCTCGGTTTGATAACACCTAACCGCAGATCTACACTCAATTACTTACGCATATCTATAGGCTGTGCTATAGCAAGCAACGCACAAAGGTGTTAACGCGTGTAAATCTTACGACGCGTTTCCCTGACAGGTACATACATACGTTCTCAAGGATATGCAGTTGGTAACACCTCCTTCCTTATATGAAGTAGGTAAAAGTAGGAAATGAGACGACAATTTTATTTGAGTCTGGGGAGGCCTATTTCCAATAGTGGACGACGTTCAGCTGAGATGGTGATAATGATTTATTTTGTGAATTAGTTAAAATAACACTTTTATACCTCACTTTTTTGTAGATGTGGTCTGTTTTTCCTAGCCGACTATGCTGAGAAGAAACATTGAAACAAACTCTGAGGTAAAAGTGTCTTTAAAGTCTTGATGATAATCATAGAATTATAATAATGCAGTGTGTAGGTATCAGAAAGGTGTGATCATATTTAAGGGTGTAAGTACAGACAGTCCCATGGGATAAACATCATAATCGCGAAAAAAATGTCTGCTTTCCGATACAAAGCTTCAATACCTACTCGATCCAGATATTATTTTCATATTCATATCATATGTAAGATGATATTTTAATTGTATTTTGACATTTTAATTATATTTTGACATTTTGATTTTATTTTGACTATTAAGTATTTATTAATTTCATTTTGACTGAATTGATTTTAATTGTATTGAACTGTTAATTTTTATGTGATAATTGTGTTTAATGTTCTTATTTTTATTATGATAGCATCATTTATTTAAATTTTGCATGTCGAATCTTGGGCAGAATGTATAGTTCAACTTTAATTCTTCACGACCTTATTACCTGCATTCTAGCAAATAAATAATTTGATTTGATATGGTATACATTTGTGAAATACCCTGTATAAAGTAATTTGGTTAATTGCAGACAGTACAGAATGAATTTGGTCAAAAAATCTTGATACGAGTCACTTTTTATAGAACAGGACGTTTCTTTATTTGCGAATAAAAAAAGCAAGAGATAAAGACGGTTGATTAAAAGTGACTTTCAAAAATGGAAAAAGAAATAAAAATCCCCTTGAATAAGCTTTATTAATACCTAATTTACTATGCAAATTATGAAGCTGGACAGCGGACGGTCATTTTCGAAGAATAAAGAAGTCGGCACTAAAGAGACTTTAGTGACGACTGTCTTTAAAGCTAATTGTTAAGATGTTTCTCATTCTTGTAACCAAAACTTAAGGATTTAATAAGCACTACTTTTTAAAAACGCGCAAATAGGCACGCATGTTGATTCAATAACCATGAAATATGTGCTAATTATGTTCGTCGCTAAATAATAAGAGCCGCACGGGACTATCGCAACTTGCCGCGGTCGGTTAGTAGATGGGTGACCATCTATTACATATCGAGACCCCTTCGTGTCAGATTGATTCATGTGCTAATTATGTGTGTAGCCGAGGGCAAAAGATGAAGTATAATCAGGATTCAAATATTTTTGGGTGATTATTACACACAACTATAATACCAATTACCTATAGCAAAAAAATCTGTTACGAAGTAAAACGACGGACACATTGTAAAGTCAAGGAAGTTAGCTGTTTACTAAATTGACTACCTACTCTTTTAGTGTCCCTATATTCAAATCATAACTATCATCCATTGATAGTTTTAGGAAATATCTTTATCTTTTTAACATTTTTCTTTTTTTTTTGAATATCTTTAACACGGCAAATCGTCGTAGTCAAACTCAAACTCAAACTCAAAGCATTTATTTCAATTAAACCATTTACAGGCACTTTTGAATTGTCAAGAAGTCGGTCAGTCAGGAAAAATGAAGCTAGTTGCCCATTCCAAAGCGTAGTAGGTACCTATGGAGAAGAACGGGCAAGAAACTCCATGGACACTCTTTTTAAATAATATTTTTACAAAATTATTAGTTACATCATATGTTGAATTTATAATATGTGAGAACGATGTAAAAAATAAATAAAAATCAAGTACGCGTTAAAAGTGTCCAGAGTACAGCAAATAGTAACAAAATAACAATCCAAAAATAAAATAATTAAAAATAAGCCGTGGCAGCTAAAAGATGACCAGCCCCAACTGACGGCGCCCGTTCACGAACATGACGTATGGATCAGCACCATCCAGCTCAACCATTTTGTAGGGAACCGAATGATCCAACACACACGCCACCGTCAGCGAGACACTTGAGCGAGCATGACATACTATCAGCCGCCAGGGCACATTCTAGTCAATGAAAAACATATTACCCGGTAAATGGTAGCTCAATAGTACATAGAACTCACATCTGTGCTATGCAGTTATACAATACAAAGGAAATTGAGTTTATACAATGCAAAGATAGTCTTACAATCTTCAGCAGCTCCAACAGTATTTTCAGGTGTTAATCAATTAGTTGTGGTTGTGGAGCAGGACCAGCATTGAGCCAGGCATTTTTATCAGCGATGTAATCTCCTAACTTATAATATGCCTGCCTACATAGTGTGCGTTTTATACATGACTTGAATTTTGTCTCATTCAGTTGAAGAATGGGGGGAGGTATTTTATTATAACATTTTAAACAGTACCCCATAAAAGATGAGTCTACTTTTGCTAGTCTGAAACCTGGTTGAACTAATAGGTCCCTATTTCTAGTACTATAATTATGTCTTTCACCTCTTTTGCTAAAAAGATGTAAATTTTTCCTTACATACATGATGTTTTCGTAGATATATTGACAAGGCACCGTCATGATGTTAATATCCTTAAACAGTTCCCTTAGAGAATCGCGCTTGCGGAGATTATATATGGCTCTGATGGCTCTTTTCTGCAGAATAAAAATAGAATCGATGTCTGCAGCCCGTCCCCAAAGTAAAATACCGTAAGACATGATACTATGAAAGTAACTAAAATAGACTAGTCTCGCGGTACCTACATCAGTAAATTGACGGATTTTTCTGACAGCATAAGCTGCCGAACTGAGCCGTCCTGCAAGAGATGTTAAATGAGGACCCCATTGTAGCCTTGAGTCGAGCGTGATCCCCAGGAAAACTGTTTTTTCGACGAATTCAAGTTTCTCCTGATTCAATATTATCTCACAATCACTACCCTTGACATTTGGTAAAGAAAATCTTATGCACTTAGTTTTTTTCCCATTTAATACTAAATTATTAGCAGTGAACCAATTTTGGACCTGCAGTAGGGCGTTATTTACGTCGTCAAAATTTGTAGCACGTCTATTTACCTTAAAAATTAAGGAAGTGTCATCAGCAAATAACACCATTTGTGGTTGATTTTTTAATAAATGGAGTAGATCATTAATATATACTAAAAAGAGGAAAGGACCCAATATCGAGCCTTGTGGCACACCCATTTTTACTGTTAAACCAAGTGAATTGACACCATTTATTTGAACTTGCTGTTGTCTATCATTTAAATAAGAACTAACTAAACTAAGCGCAAGTTTTCCAAGTCCGTAATGTTCAAGTTTCAAAAGCAAGGTTTCGTGATCGACGCAATCAAATGCCTTGGAGAGGTCACAAAAAATTCCTATGGCGTCTTGCGACTCTTCCCATGTGTTAAAAATGTGTTTTAATAAGGTTACACCGGCGTCGGTCGTACAACGTCCTTTGGTGAAACCATACTGTTGATCGTGAAGGATTTTATTAGTGTTAAAATGATTGAGCATTTGATTAAGCATTATCTTTTCAAACACCTTGCTGAACACCGGTAACACGGATACGGGTCTATAATTGTTAGTGTCTTTACTGTCCCCAGATTTGTAAAGTGGTATTACCTTACTGTATTTCATTAAATCGGGGAAGACTCCTTGATCCACACACGAATTAAATACTAAGGCTAAATAAGGCGCAATAGTCTCAATTATGGAGGTACAGACTTTAATGGACATTCCCCAAAGATCTTCGGTCAATTTGATCTTTATTTGCTTAAAAGCTTTTATTACTGTTACGGGGTTAATATGCCTAAAGTTAAATTCAATCGGGCAGGCTGAAACATTCGCCGTTACTAAATTAAAAGCGAGCGAGGGCGAGGAATTTAAGGTTTCAGTTGTTTTGAGTGGGATACTAGTAAAGAAATTTACAAATTCTTGAGCAACTTCTTTGTAATCGCAAATGAGACCACGTGAAGTCTGTAAGGTGTAATCAGAATTATGCTTTTTGTTCCTGTTTGTTTCATTATTGATAATTTTCCAAACCGTCTTTATTTTATTGTCTGCTGATTTAACCTTATTGCTAATGTATAAGGCTTTAGCAGCCTTACAAGCGTTCTTAAATGTTCTAGAGTAAGTAGCAACATACTTATTAAAAGTTTCCGTGTTGATATAAGGCTTAAGGCCATACAGCTCGAAAAGTCTTTCCCTACTTTTCCTAAGTCCTTTAGTTGCCCAGTCACAAAATAAAAACTTAGGGCTGATACTTTTAGTTTTCTTTTTAAAATAATTATTGAATTCGGTTTGGACTACCGAAAATAATTCTTTATACAAAATATTAACATTGTCCATTGTAAGGTTCTTTTTACTTAATTTACAAACTAAAGTGCTATTGAATTTATTTAAATTAGCAGATGTTATTGGTCTGGATTGGATCTGCACTTTTTGAATTGGCATGTTGGACTCAAAAGTTACAGTTTGACCGCTGTGATCAGAAGGGAGATAATTAACAATGGCTTTATCTAAATAGTCGCAGCAACAAAAAACATTATCGATACACGTTGAAGTAGTCGTAGTTATTCGAGTTGGTTCTATAAACACATTTGACAAATTGAATGATTTAAACAAATTTAGAAATCTACTGGTATTTAAATTATTTTCTAAAATATTAATATTAAAATCACCACAGATAATTACTGACTTATTACCAGTTGCAAGTTTTGCCAAAACATCTTCCATTACTGACTCAAATATACAATAATTTTGATAATTTGGGGGTCTGTAAACGCACACTATAAAATGCTTATCTAGCTCAACACAAGACAGTTCAATGCTATGTTCAACCGATAGTTCAACTATGTCTTTACGAGGTTTGAATTTAATACAACTTTTCATTAGGATTAGTGAACCACCACGCAGCATTGATTTTCGATTAAAACAACTGGCCACACTATAATTGTCATAGTTAATTAGCATTTCAGAATCTTTTAGCCAATGCTCTGTTATACAAATAATGTCAAACATTGTTTTTTCTAAAAACAACTCAATCTCCAATTGTTTGGAAGAAAAACCTTGAATATTTTGATGAAATAATTTCAAGGATTTCTGCTTAGCCCCTTTTCTACAGTTCACTGTTTTAGTGCTAGAAAATACCTTTTTGTTATTAAGTGTAACTAAACTGCTAGTGGTACCTTCTGTTGTCTTACTAACTAGTTTAAAATATTTGAGCTAACCACCTTAACATTAGTACTATTACTAATTGTGGTGCTAATTATGGATGACTTCGACATACTAATTATGTCTGGGTTAATATTAAGTGCTAATAGCCTAGCTATTTGACGTCTAAAACTAATGGGCAGATACACAGTATCCCTAGTCGACCTTAGCTTATCAACAAAAATGTTGGTATCAAAAAATATTAATTTGTCACTATAGTGACTAACTATGAAATGCATGTAATTATTTAACATGTGAATGTAGTGGTTTTGTCTGTTTGACAAGTGCTCAAAATAAGGAAAAGCACACAAAATTATTTTCTTACAATTTAACTTCAATAGGTTGGTGACACTATCAGAGATATCATCTTTTTTTACATTCAAACTATTACCTATAAATACAGTAATAATGGCATTGGGATCATATTCATTCCTAGTTATTGAAGACATTATTTGTTTGTAGGAAGTCTCAGGCATGCAAAAGTTTTGAGAGGAATGACTCAGGTTGTTGCTAAGTAATTTACCTAACCCTTTTCCAAAACTATCAGAAAACATAACGGAGGAGTAACAAACTTTACTTCTACAAGGGAGAGAAATAGCTTCTGTCTGAACTACTTGTTCCACATCTGGTGTTTCTTGATGTGGAGTAGAGACCTGAGCACTTCCTGACTGGGACGGGTCCTCCATTGCCTCAGTCTGGAGAGTGCCAAGAATGGATTTCCTTTGCAATGAACAATGAGGGCTGCTGAGAGTCAGCGGGTCCACTCTACCTGCATTGGAGTTGCACATGTCCACTAACTCATTTGCTGCTAGGATATGCTCCTGAATTTGTTTTTCAGACCGCACATACTTAGTGTAAAGTGAATGTATTGACTCTTCTAGTACCTGGATTTCAGACTGTAGCCGTTGAGTGTCAATCTCATAAATGTTCTTACTGTCTTCTAATTTAATTTGATAGTTTTTTAATTTATTTATAAGAAAAACACGTTCTTTTCTTAGTTTAATATTAATAGAACTGTGTTTTTGTTGATTCCTAAATTTATTGCATTTATTTATGATTTTGTTTAGTTTTGCATATTTTTTAATTTTATTTTGACTTACTTTATAACTACTATTATTATGTTTCAAAATGGAATCTTCAGTAAGGTCTATTGTTATGAGGGATGTTGAATGAGGGTTGCAATTTGTGTTTAATAATTCAACAAACAAGTTATTGGATTCCTCCTTAGCCTGAGTACATTCTTTTTGTTTCTGTAATTTATTAATTCGATCATTTGCATGAATTAATTCCTCTTCTAGGTCCCTAACCTTACATAAAGCCTCCTCATATATATTACTGCAGTTGTTGAAACCATCCGTGACCACCCGCAGTTTGTCCCGTTCATCAACAACATCCAGGTATTGTTGATGTAGGTCTACTAGCTCCTGTTTTAAGCTAGTATTTTTCAAAACGACCTTCTCAATTTCCTTCTCACTATCATCTATTTCCTGTAACAGCTGCTGACATTTGCTGTTTGAAGCCTTAAGATCTTCAATGGTTGTTCGCAATTTGAGCTCCAACTCCTGAGTAGCAGCCTTACGGGTTATCACAGGCATGGTTTCAGGAATTAGTACTGAAAGTAGAATTAAAGGAACGGTGAGAACTAATAAGACAGACAAACAAAAAGAGGAAAGCTAGAAATGAAAGGAAAAATGGGAGAACTTAGTGTTGCTATAGGTATAGAGAAATGAGGTAGGCTACTGAATCTAACCAAAATGCAACTAGATTGAATAAATTACAAAATTACATTGATTTTATTGTCTTAAGGTTTTACTTTTCCTTAGGTGGGTAGGCTGTCTAGAATAAAAGTTTTTGTTAAAAATTCTTAGTTTTACGTACAGATCTTGTTGAGTATTGTAATATTTTACTTATTATGGATCAAACATATTACGAAAAAAAATTTTCACTAAGTAGGTAGGTACTTTAGTTTCGTTAACCTATAGAAATTTAAGTAGGTGCAAATCCATCAAGAAAAGTGATTCTAGGACACAATGAAGGCGTATTACAGAGTACAAGACACGACTATGTGGATATTAAATAATAAAAGTAACAATACTCCCCGTTTAAATCCGTGGGACGAACAGCTGTTCGTAACTTCGTAATAGGTTACCGGTAACGGTGGGCAACCAAACACTGCGTTTAGCTATGAATATCTTCAGGAAAACTATAATCCTGAGTATTTATGCACTTATTTTACATTTAGTTACATTAAATCACCTTAAATTACACTTAAAAATAATTAAAACACTATTCAGCACCCTGATTGCGTAAAACACTATCAATAGTGTGTCTCACACTTGTTTTTCCAATTCCACTTTAGACATTGGCAGAATACGACATCGGCTTTACTTGCCAGTTGCCATAGAATAAACGTAGTGTGTCAAGTTGATAAGCAATTACCTGACCGTATGGACCTGTGTATGTGTGTGTGTTCTTTGTACGCACGGCTACACATCAAGCTATACATAACCAGTATAAGCTGACTTCTGATTGTACGAAAAACCTATACAATGCGAGGTCAGCTAAAACTGGAAATGTATAGCTTGATGTGTAGCCGTGTGTATGATGGAAGGCCTGCATTATGTATGAGTATGACCTATATGAGTATCTTTTAACCGGACGGACCGACCAAACTTTTAGCTAATGAACCGAATCATTTACAACTGCCATGCCAAAATAGTGATATTTTATGATGGCAATGAGCCAACCATTTGTAGATACGATATGACCAAAAATTTCGATGCAACATCATCAGTATTACAAGCCAAAAACTACTTACATGCTAAACGTTTGTGTCCAACTTATTTATGAGATCACACGTGACAAACAAACAAT
Organism: Globia sparganii; assembly: GCA_949316385.1. Classification (NCBI taxonomy): domain Eukaryota; kingdom Metazoa; phylum Arthropoda; class Insecta; order Lepidoptera; family Noctuidae; genus Globia; species Globia sparganii. Next base: position 25,234,366 of record OX438653.1, on the reverse strand, counting down.
CGTAAATCGTTTCTTTTCCTAAGTTTGACTAAGTATGCAAAAATGTATTGTTAAAAAAAAACAACGTTTCAAATTCTTTGAGACATAATGAGACAAGACACTTGAGATAACACTCAATCACTCAAGGCCATGTTAATTGTTATAATGTGCAAAACTGTCATACAAAGCGATCTTTTAACACGCCAATGCCGACAAGAACACACCATGTTTTAAGTATAAACACAGAAAACTGAATTTAGTTTATTTATTTTGTACTTAAAACATGGTGTTTTCTTGTCGGCATTAGCCGACGGTGGCGTGTTGGGCACGTTTTCATTTGTCTGCTACGTATAGACGACCGTGGGTGGCGGTCAAAGGGTTAAGAATGTCTCGTAGTAGGTAGATTACAATGACACATTGTTAAAAAATCGCTCATTTGGTAAAACACCATAACTCCATATTAATGTCCACATTGTCCACCTTTTTTTTAAATTTATGAAGTAGATAAGTACCAATAACATACAAGAAGGTGAATTGGATGCGAAAGGCAGAAAACTGGTTCTTGTGTCGCAATTTCGAATATTCTTCCAGTGGACTGCAATAACTAATTATGTACCTAGGTATATCTTACTTTCTATAAAGTTATAAACTACAGACATAATAATATTGACTTTGTTTATCCGTATATCTTGCATACAAATCGATCAATTAATACTTTATTAAGGAAAATCGATAATCTATTGTTTTATTTGCATTCCTTGGCAGCTTGAATCGAAACCTAATTACGAGTATAAGTTTTTGCCGATACTTATTACATTTTGCGGTTCCTCCAGTAATTAGATAAGGTACCTATAACTAAGTTCGTACCTACTAATGAACGTAGATTAGTTTTTTCTTATGGACCAATCTCTTACCTTTACAGTTTTTCATGTAGCAATAGGTGACATTTTGACAGTTAGGTCAGCGCACACCAAGAGCAGAGCAGAGCAGAGCATTTACTGAGATTATTGAAAAAAATATCTTATGATTATTATCATACTTCGCAAAATTGAATACATGCTCAAAGATGCTCGACCATGCTCGAGCAAGCCGACTGCGTGTTCGAGTATGCATTCTACATGCAGTAAAAATTTTGGTCGACCATGCGCGAAAATTTTGCAGTTCGGTCTGCGCTGACCCTTTAACAACATTCATTGCGTTATTTACGTTGTTGAACAGATACATTTTTCGAACATAAAAGGCAATGGATTAGCAATATCCTTCAAAATGTTTCAGATTATGATCAGATGGTGTGTTACGCAATTAGGGCAACAACGTTACTTCTATATAGTACCTAGTCGGGTAAATCTGACATATTTTTTAAGAGAACGTATTAAAATTAAGTGAGCAATTTCAGGATTGCCACACACCGCCAAAACTTTTTAGGTTTCTCCTAATTACATCATTTTTCATGAGTGCGGTGGTAATGAAAATAAATTTAACGTGAAAAACTGTGAGGAAAACTGTTAATTGACGGGGAAAATGGTCCTTTCGAAATGAAGAAACGGTATTTTAATTTTTATTGTCCAACTTAGTGGAGGTTTCATATGTTGACTCAATTTATTTTTCTTTCAACTAAGTAGTAATGTTATCATTAATCACCTCAAAACCGACCACAAAGGACGTATTTTTTGCTTAGAACCAAAACAGTGCAGAAATATTATATGAAATCTCATGGTTGCACAGTTTTTCATTAATGCACTGTGTTTTATTTTATGTTTAGATATAAATTTACCACACAGGTTTAATGTCTACTATTAAGATTAACATAAAATGTATGCATCAGATCAAAAACATACTGGCTGAAACTAAAAATCGGCTGAATAAAACACTCTTGATGAAAAAAAAAATGGTGCGCATTTTGTACCAGTGTAAATCTTTGATACTTTATATTTAGCAAGAAAATTAAAAAAAATGGAAATGAACAGCGATAGTGATATGAATTCAACTCCATAAAGTATAAAAACAGCTGCAAATGAAATTATTAATAATCTTTTGCCGCAAAAGTCGCGGGATAAATATTTTCATTAACTTCAGTTTTTATTTTGAGTAGGTATATTTTATCACTGTAGGTAGATTGGTAATTGAATGAAAAGTAGATTACGCACCTTGATAAAGTGATTGTGAAGTGGGGTTAATTTAGTGCTTTCGCATGCGCTCGGGCACCAACATAACACTCGTGCAGTAATAACTCACTTTGCGCTTGATACAACAATTTACTATTTAAAGTCAACGTCACTATTCAGCGTTGATTATTATTCAACTTTAATTTCACACGGACAAAGTCGCGGGCAGCAGCTAGTTATTCAGAGAAGGATTCCAAAGAGATAATAGAAAAGAGATAAATATTTTCAAACGCAGCATTTTCGGCAGTACCAGTTTGCATAATCAAAATTACGCATTGTTGAAGTAAAAGGGACTTCTTCAGAAGTTCTCACAAATTTTCCTTCCTCAAGATTAATTACAGCCGAGTCGGACATTTTGATGATTCCTTTACCCGCCATATCGCTGAGTCGTTTCACTGTAATGTTTGAATGAAGACGTAACTTTATACTAAACTAGGTTTTGCTCGGGGCTCCGCCCGCGTGGAGATCGGAAATAATCCCACGGGAACATACTATTGGGATAAAAATTATCCTAAGTGTATATATAGCTTATAAACTGTGTGTCCCAAGCCGTTTTTGCGTGATTGAGTAACAAACGTCCAAACTTTTACATCTTTATACATAAAACAAAGTGGGGTTAGTTACACCATTTATAACTCAAAAACGACTGGACCGATTTTTATAATCTTTGATTTGATGGATTTGTGCCCACCCCGAATAAGAGAATGAAAAAAAAAACATACTGAAGATAATTCATTTTGTCACATATTTTGTAGTTATTGATTCTGAGGCGGTACGAACTTCGCTGAGGTCAGCTAGTTTATAACTAATATTAGTAGGATGTAGATTACGTTTAAGCTTGTACTAATTTGAATTGCAAAGAAAACAAGGTTTTCTAGGCCTAAAACGAAACTCTTGGTATGAATTCTCTCTCTATTTTTATACGATACTAGCGGCCTGTCCCGGCTTCGCACGGGTGGACATTTAATTTTTTTTCTTGCAATTAAAATAGCCTATATTAATCAGTTATAATGTAGCATTCAAATGGTGAAAGAATTTTTAAAATCGGTCCAGTACTTTTTGAGCCAATTCGTTACAAACATACATACAAATCTTTCCTCTTTATAATATTAGTACAGATTTAGGTAGATAACTCGTTTACAAGAGCTGTATTGAATAAAGAAAGAAAGAAAAAGTACTTATTGCGACTCGTACAGGAGGATCACAAACTAAACTAAACACAGTCTAAATTAAAATACCAAAATAAAAAAAATAAATTTAAAAAGCAACAAAAAGAAAAATGAAACAGAAAGTCCTATACAAAGGGAGAGTCGGTATAAAGGGATGTCTAAATTAACACCTGATGTTATTAGAGAGCAGTGGTAGTACAGTGGTAAGGGGCGCGACTTACGAGTCGTAGATCGTGGGTTCTAAACCCAGACAGGCAATTTATTTTGCGAAAATATTTTCATCACCTTCTGCTCTCAAAACGGTGAAGGAAAATGGATTTTTTTTGTTCTAAGATAAGTGACATCTAGCAACCCGCATTGGGCCCGCATGGTGGATTACTACCCACTCTCCCCTCTCACAGAGGACTGAGGAGGTCTATTTCCCAGCAGTGGGAACATTAATAGCCTCCCCGACCGATTTCGGTCACGGTGGTCAATCTCAACGGAGATTAGCCAGGTACGCAGGAGATATTATAGTGCACAAGTGTGCGTGCAGACACAGGTGCACTCCCTCTTCCCTCATTCTCATAGTCCGATGGGACGGCAATCCGACACGACCGGAGAGAGATCAGGCGCAGGACCAACGGCTTAACGTGCTTTCCGAGGCACGGGGGTATCACACCGCCAACTTCCAAACTCCAGGCTGTTACTAAGAAATTCCTAATGGAAAAACTCAATAAAATTTTGCCCGTCCCGGGAATCGAACCCAGGACCCCACTCTCAGCAGTCGCACTTGCGACCACGAGACCAACGGGGCAGTGGGAACATTATAGGCTTAATTATTAATTGCAATTATCCAAAACGTAAAAATACCGTTTAATATCATACAATTTATCCTGTTGTAACATTTTATGAAAATTCTTTCCGCCCATAAAGCATAAGTACCTCATCAACAATGTTCCGATGAAAATTCTTACAACCATTGTGTATAATAAAATTCGTTTTAGAAGCCCATCATCATCTGCCTAGCATTTTCCCAACTATGTTGGGGTCGGCTTCCAGTCTAACCGGATGCAGACCAGTATTTTATATGGAGCGACTGCCTATCTGACCTCCAAATCCCAGTAACTGGGTAATACGATACGTCTTGGTAAGACTGGTTGTCAGACTTTCGGGCTTTTGACTACCTGTAGCGACTGTCAAAGATCCACGAATGACAGCCGGGACCAACGGCTTAACGGATTTTTTAGAAGCTCTTTTTCCAAGAACATCAATCTAAAAATCGTCCCTTGTCTTCCAAAATGTGATGTCATTGGATTCACAGCATCTCTTTATCGAAGATCAAAGCAAATAAATCTCTCTGTGTGGGTATAAAACAAATATTGTGTCACTTGAAATTGAGCTTAACACTAAGAAATGAGGTTTCTGGTAAACCCAGACAAAGATTCGAACTGAGGATACTGATGAAGGTATATTGAATTGATAGTATCTTATAATTAATTAAAGTCGCTTTTCTTGTCAATCTATGTGTTCCCGTAGATATTGATGCGGTTCTCATCATCATTATAAAGAATTTATTCCGGAAGACCTATAAGTATAATATATTAATATTAAACTTTACCTTTAAAGAAATATCAATGTTTCGTCAAGTCGTTAAAACCGTGCGAAGCAGCAGTGCTATTCTGTAAAAAATTCACCCTGAAAACTAAGGTGAAGTGAGCTGTCATTCCACCTGATGTTAGGGATTGCCCCTATTGATAGCTCACTTCACGCTCACTTCACCTAAGTTATCTCGGTGAGATTTTTACAGAATAGCTCGGCAGAAGCGGTTCTCTAGTCGAACATATAATTAACTTTAATCATGATGATATTTTAAATGACTGACTGGCTGAGACAATACACTTAAATGAATCGGAGTGCAAATTGAATACTTAACACAGATAAACCTAATAATATAAGTAATGAAGATAACGATTCACAATAAGTTAAAATGACGCAAGCAAAAACACGAACTTCTTCTTTTGAAAGAGTTGAAAACAAACTTATATTTTGTAAGGACCAAGGTTAGAAAAGACCATTGTTAAAACTGAGTTTCATTCTTATTGAAAAAAAAAAAACTTCTGGACTTTCTTTTTAATTGTATTTTTGGGAAATTTTAACGATCTTGATTGCTTAACTCTTCGCAAATTTATGTTATCAGGTGTATATCATCCTGGTGTATAATATTAAAAGTTATCTAACGCAATGTTCAAAGAGTTCCTATTTAATTACACATGCCGTGTAACGAGAAATACAATATGCAACAGTATTGAGCCAAGATCTAATATGTATTTACGATGCAGATGGCTTTGCGCACAATCTCTATTCAACGATTGATTGGCTTTACAGACTACTGAGGATCATGCTAGGAGTAGCATGAAATTTAATAATACTGGTAGGTACGTACATCGATGCGCATCTTGTTACCATGGATTCAGCACATGATTCTGAACCCCGCTGCGTTGAAATTTTTCGTCAAAAATTTGCATTTTTCTATGAAAAAACTGATTTTGTTGGTTAGAGATGGAACTAAACCATTTTGTTTTGATAACCAACGAAATTTTGCTACGCTGTGATGAATTCATGTTTTCAGTTTGCGCGTCGGTGTATCTGCCAGTCTGTATGTCAGACAAAGCCCATAATCTCGAATACAAATGAGAACAGAGATTCCGAGAATCTGCAAGTGAGTTTCGTTAACAATTGGAGTCAGATTAACAAGATACGAGTAATTAAACTTTATACTCGTATAACTTATCTGCAGTTCTTTTGTATTTGTTAATAATTTTTTGTTAGGAATGTTAAAGAGTTCACCGTCATTAATGTAATCCATGATATCTGTCTAATCCTTAAGCAACAGTTCCTTCAGTTCGAAAATAATCTACACAGTGCAAAATCCAAGACTGAAATTAGCGCGGGTGAATATTTTGAATGAAATTATCAATATCAGGACGAGTTCTGGATGACAGTCTGTCAATATTGGATTGAATTTATATTAAAAGGTGTCTGTCTTGCCCCTGAGTCAGCTGGCAGGATAATTATATGAGGGATGTATTTAGAGCCTTGTGCCTGCTTGATGTTACCATGCAACCTTCATGAATATTCAATAAGGTGATGGCATAATATCCTTATAGTACACACCCATGAAGTCTTTGACACGTAGTCAGAAGCCTGAAAGTCAGACAACCAGTCTTGCCAAGGGGTATCGTGTTACCCAGTAAAAGGGTTGTGGAGGTTTGATAGATAGTCACTCCTTGTAAAATACTGGTATTTAGCTACATTCAGTTAGACTGAAAGCAACAAGGCAGATAATGAAAAAAATTACAACTTTTTATATGCTTGAGTAGGAGGCTTTTCACTACGTTGTAGGTGTGTATTTTCTGTCTTTTTTATTTGTAATCATTGTACGTTTTGTTCGTGCCGAATAAAGAATTTTATTTTCTTTTTTTTTCCATGACGATAATAGTAGTAAAAAAAAACTTGAAAGTTTGACACACCGTAGAACTTTAAAACAGCGTTCTTTATTATAGAGAACTTACTGTACAAATTTCATTAAACTGGATGATGAGGCGAGTGCTAATAGGAGCAAGACCAGCCAACTATCATGGTACACTTTGGTAATGACCCCGATTTGGTTGTTCACAAACTAAACTAAATTTAAGTTCAGTGCATCTTTTTCTTTCTATTTAATTACGAAAAGGACAGAAGATAAAATATTAGTTTAGTCCTGTCAAAATAGAAAATCTATAGACAAGTTAGACAAGATTAAAAAATTGGCTACTAAAATACGTCATTTTATGTCCGGCGCTGACTAATTTGACAGGACTAAACTATTATTTATCTTCTGTCCTTTTCACTCTAACTTAAATTTAGTTTAGTTTGTGAACAACAGAATCGAGGCCAGTGTCATTCTACTAGCTGACTGGATAGTAACATGACCCTTCGTTATGACAGAGAGATGAAGCTGATAATATTTAACCAAAAGGATACTAATATTATCACATAACATTTTCTTTTTAATGTATCACTATACTGATGGTCAATTTATATATTTTCAACTTTATTCCGTCTATCGGCCAATTTTTCAATCTTCAGATAACTGTTTAGGAGGGTTATACATTGGATTTATCAATTGACAGATAATTTTTATTCGTGGAATAAAATTGACGTCTGAGAGTTTTTTATGGAAGAATTGTTAAAAATTCAAAATTATTCCGCCGATAAAATATGTCAACTGCCATATTTATTCATCAGATAAAAGTTATGTAACGATTAAAAAATCGGCCCTAAATGGAGTATCAGAAGTTCAGGACTTCCACATGTTTAGATATTCTTAGCATCTCTGTCATCGTTCACTTATGTAACCTGGTTAATTTTACGATATTTTTTACACTTAAATGGCGCTAATACTGATAAATCAATGTGGTTGCGCGCCATAACGTGTCAATAGAAATCAATGATGCTGCTGCTGAAAACATTATTTGATTTCTTGTAATGATTATTAATTAATAATAAGATGGCAAGAAAACAGTAAAGGACAATGGCCAAATTGATGCATTGGACATTGGTCTTTGACTTGGACGAAATCTGAGACCAAATTTCTACAGATAAAGATGAAGACGTTAAAGGTCGTGATTGCTTATGATATAATATTTTATACGGTATACTAAACGCTTAATTTAATATGGGCATAGCCACAGCCCGGTAGTAATAATGGATTTGGTAAAAAATACACATACCTAGTATAACCATTCAAAGTTACTCAATGGGAGGAAAAATATTGTCTTATACAGGCTGAAATTGAAAACATGCGACAAATCGAAATGGGAGATTGTACTCATCAATATGAAAAACTTTTACTATGGACCCAAACTTGAAATCGCGAAAAAAAAAATCATCTGTTCCCTACATTTATATTCGTATAACTCGTCAAAATGTAGGGAACAGCTGATTTTTTTTCGCGATTGCAGCTTTGTTCCCTTAGTAAAAGTTGTTCATAATGATGAGTACAATCTCCCATTTCGGTTTGTCGCATGTTTTCAATTTCATCCTGTATATACTTACAGTTCAATAAGCGCAGCGACGTATTGCGAATTATTGCTACAATATAGATAACAACATAGAATGCCACGCGTGTGAATGGCAAACTGGGAATGCAATCATTCCCCCATGACAAACATGCCAACTGGATAAAATTGATTAAAATATATCAATTCATCAGCGTCATCTGCTATTGTGTCTGTTATCAAAAGCTAAATCCAGGATGACTTGGGAATTCTATTTGGGTTACACATCATTGATTTCTTATGACTCTTCTTCTTCTTTTGTTCAATATTGATTCATTTTAGGGTTCCGTACTTTGTGTACCAACAGAACCCTATTACTAAGCCTCCGCTGTCCGTCCGTCTGTCTGTCAGCGGGCTGTAGGTATCTTACGAACCTTAATAGGTAGACAGTTGAAACTTTCACAGAGTTGTAATTTTCTATTACCGCTAAGATAACAAATAAAAAAATACGGTAAAGTTAAAAATTAGGGCGGGTTCCCATATAAGAAACCTGTTTTTTTATAAGTAGTGGTAAATATTGAACGGTGGTACTGAAGCCACCGTGTGAGAGTTCGACTCGCAGTTAGCCGGTTTATTATTAACGTCATTAAGTAAATTGTTTCTGAACAGTATTTTTTTTATAATGCACCAATACAGGTTTATTGTGAGCAGTTGTAGGTATCCACATCATTAAAATAAACACCGAATATGGTTATTTACATTATTATGCATTCAAAAATGTTTTGTTTTAGTATCATCGTTCTCAGTCTGTATGTTTTTTTAGTCTTCTTCTCATGTTTTTCAACATTAATATTTACTAGTTTTTTAATACTTACTTGTTCCTTTAAAGGCCAGTTAGGTACAGACGCCAGCAGGTCAACCTACCCCAATCTGTCAAATTTCTTTGATAGATTTTCAACTTTAGCACAAAGGAATAAGGTTCATATTCAATTAGGAAAATCTGACAGATTGGGGTAGCTTGATGTGCTGGCCTCTGTACCTACAGAGTTTGGAGTTTGGCTACGTGTTTTGATTGCGAATTCTTATCGGTATATTCGTTATTCGTTCGTTGATCTTTCATCTTTGTATTCGAGAAAAAAGTGTTTAATTTTCAACAGAAAACACAATGCACGAATTCGTAAACAAACAAAAGGAGTTTCTTACCGTCTTATCCAAGAGCCAGCTGGCCGGAAATATGAGAGGGATGTATGTAATCATGAAGATCATCGAAGTCCAATAAACTTGGATGCTCGAAACCCCGTAGTACTTCACGACAGCATCCTGAATGATAGTGTACTGTATCCATTGCATCGAGTTAGAGGCCGAGTTGAAGACAAACACGAACAAAACCAGCCATCGAATAGGAAACACCGCATATTCTGTCGCTCCCTTCTTAGTAGGAGACTCCAAAACACCTCCCTTTTCAGCAATTCCGTCCATAACACTCCCGCAAACTTCCATATTCTTCTGATCAGTCATATTTAATATGTTACTGAATATATTAATATAAAATAGAATCTCTATATTTTATTGTCAAATTGTTGTCTGAATTTTGGCATCTAAATTACACTATATCTACGTAAAATTTTAAATAGAAACGATAAATTATTTTATTTATTGTCAGTTTTCCCGCGCGCGCGTTTTTTTTTTCGTGCGAGTCTCAAGCGTGTTACTCCCGCGGCGGCCGGCCAGCGACTGTGTTTTCCATTTTCCTGCAATCAGAAGCTGAATGGATGCTTCCCGTGCACCCTCCGTCCGCCGTAGCGTGACGATAACAAAGATGCCGCCGACTAGACCAGCTGTCTGTCAACAGCACAATCAAATGATTGCCATCGTAAATAGGATATAGATAACCAAACAATTTTTATTGCTTGAACTTTGTTTGCAAAGTACCTAGATGCGTGTTAGCTGTTATCATAACGCGTAAGATATTTGTGGATAATAAATGCCTAACGGGAAAATGTTCAAATGTATAATAAAATAATAAAACACGTTAGTAACTGATATTATTATCAATTGTTATTATAATATAAATAATATAATATTTAGGTAGGTATTCTCTTAGAGTATAATGAATTGAGACAATGATATTGACGTATTTATGTAGGTACACATTTGTATAAAAGATTTATCATCCAAATTGTTATTAATTTCAACCGGCAGTTCCTATCTTTTAAAATTAAAGATACAATTTCGATGCCTATTATGATTTCAAAAATTTCTATAAAGTACTCTAACGTAGTTAATTTTTCATCAAAACACACTTAAGCCTTCAGTTATGAGTACTCAGCTGCAGATTCAACTTTGTTTAAACACGAATTCGATTGATTAATGATTTATTTACAAAAAAAAAAAATCTTAACGCTAGGTACATTGCCCCACAAAACAAAACTGCTTACGCAGTTTAACTGTGAGATCATCGAGTCTCTCTTACAGTAAATTTAATATCAGGTAAATCTATAACCTTATACATAATACCTACACTTACATAGAATCTAATAAATATTTTTTACGTGCGAATTTTACTTTATTATCTTCTTGTCTGATGTTAACCCAAAACAACGCGGCCATTTCCGTCGAAACGGCGGTACGGCCTCACTCCCACACGTTTGTCAACATAGTTGGGATGTACGACGTCCTGCTACAATATTGGCGACATATACTACTTACAAACAATAGATAGGCAAATAAATCAATCAAAAGTAAGATAAGCAATAATATACCTAATTGTCCACCCCCACTGTTATGTTTTAGCCATTTTTATTTCGAGTCCCTCTGCTATAAAATCGATTTTCATTCATTAAAATAGCTTTGGAGCACACAACAGCCGGTCGATTCTGTAAAAATCTCACCGTGATAACTTACGTGAAGTGAGCAATCAATAGGGGCAATCTCTAACATAAGATGGGATGACAGCTCACTTCACCTAAGTTTTCACGGTGAGATTTTTACAGAATAGCACTACAGCCGATCGATTCTGTAAAAATCTCACCGTGAAAAGTTAGGTGAAGTGAGCTTAGAGTGACCTGTCAAGAGTATCAATCCCTAGCATAGAATGACACTGACAGCTCACTTCACCTAAGTTTTCACGGTGAGATGGTTACAGCAGTACTATTCTGTAAAAATCTCACCGTGAAAACTAGGGTGAAGTGAGCTATCATTCCACCTAATGTTAGGGATTGCCTCCATTGATAGTTCACTTCACGCTCACTTCACCTATGTTATCACGGTGAGATTTTTACAGAATCGATAGGCAGTATACTGCTTTACACTCTATATCAAAGATTCAGTTCAATCCCATGTAGGCACACACAATTCCTTCAAAGCCAACCACTCCGACCTCTTCTAACACACATTCCAAATATTTTCCTTTTTATATTTTGTCTACTTCAAAAATATAAAAAGGAAAACCCAGTTTGTTTGTTCCCTTTCCGACCTTTAAGGGAATGGAATCTGTTGATAAGAAAAATTCGTTGAAATGAAGTTTGCAAAATAATACATTTTGTGGCTAAAAGGACCAGACCATCACAAGGTGTTGATGCCATGATCTGATTTACCCATGCTCTGATTTATAGGCCACCTCTAGACACTGGAGTTCCTTTCTTAATCCGACTAGACACAATATTCTTCAGCCTGTTTTTATTGCCCTCGCTGAACCTTTTCATATTGCCCTGGGTTTAGGTAAAATGCACAAAAGGCGTTCCTAGGTGAGTTTACAATATGAAACGCAGACATTACAGCTATTATCAACATCATCATCATCAGCCGGAAGACGTCCACTGCTGAACAAAGGCCTCCCACTTAGATCACCATCCATCGGTTGCCCGCGACTCTCACGATGTCGTCGGTCCACCTAGCGGGAGGCCTGCCTACGCTGCGTCTTCCGGTTCGTGGTCGCCACTCAAGAACTTTTCTTCCCCATCGGGTATCAGTTCTACGAGCGATGTGGCTACAGCTATAAGTAGTCACATTACTAATTATTGTGTAGGTACTAGGTACATAGTTAATACTATCTTATCATTAGTAAAAATTATATAGATTTAGTTCACGTGCGGTCATATATCATTGAAAATTATAGGTCAAGGCGCTCTGAAATGATAATACTTTTAATTTTTTTTTCTATGATAATACTTTGTTTACAATTCTTACAAATGACTAATAAGTGATAATAAGAAACTATTAGATACCACTTCATTTCCACAAATAATCTATTATGTCGCGGATGGATAGCGCCATCTAACAATTTGATTGGTAAACGAATAATCACAACGCAAGCGAACCCTACCGCTTGGACACGATCGTCGGTGGAGGGAATGCAGCAAGGACTGGCGGAGAGAAAGCCTCGGAAAGCACGTTAAGCCGTTGGTCCTGCGGTTGATCTCTCTCCGGTCGCGTCGGAGAGTGAGGGAAGAGGGAGTGCACCTGTGTCTGCGCGCACACTTGTGCACTATAATAATTATCTCCCGCGCTGAAGGCATAAAGTCTTCGTTGAGATTGGCCGCCGTGGCCGAAATACGGTCTGAAGGACTTTATTTAATAGGGGCGAGCCTATTACCGTCAACCGCGCACAAAATACAGACTACGTGATGCTACTGATATATATCCCCATAATGAAATATACTCCCATAATGGAAACATCCAATAACAATTTGCCTAGGTACCTAAGGTTCTTAAGAATCGAACGCAGCTTAGCAACTTAGTCACACTCACGCACGGTTGTAAGTCCTACTCCTCTAGGTCTAGTGGTTACTAGACCGAAGCCTAGACCTACCTACATAAACGTTAAGTTTTTCGTCCATTTCATGTCCCACTCAAAACTGAAAAATAAATAGTGAAAACAATTTCAGGAGCTATCCATAAATCACGACTTAATTGTAGTTACCTTCATTAAACAAATTAATTTAATTTTCCGACGAAGCTTCGTGTATCAACTGTAATTTATATTGATAATATTTCATGTGCAAAATATGGCTTCCTCGATTAATGAGGATCACTCGGCAACCCGCATGTTGGTGATAAAATATAACCTGTCATATCCGGGAACTAACAAAGGCGGAAACATGCTGGTCCTGCTCCATAGGACAATCTCGAGTCTAGACAAAATCAAACTGGTTGCTAATTTAATTTATACATACACATTTTTTTTTTTTTTTACATTGATTTTTACATTCTTTGACAAATGTAACTCACACACTTTTTAAAATACTAGAAAAATTTTTCAATCTTTGTAAATATGTGGACACCATGTATCTATCACATAATTGATTTACCAGTCTGTTATATTTTTAATTCTTTTACCATTTTTGGTAGACTAAATTTTATTTTAGGTGCATCGTCTTCACATATAATTATATAAACAATGTATACAAAAACTTGTAAAACATTTTAAAAGAGTAACGGTGGAGTTTCTTGCCCATTCTTCTCCACACGAAAACTACATTTTGGAATGGGCGACTAGAATCAATTCTATTTTTTCATTTTAAATTTTGACGTTCAAAAGTGCCTTTTAAGTGCCTATTTGAAATAAATGATTTGACTTTGACTTTGACTTTGTTAATAACGATAACGTAATCAAGATTATCAAGATAATAAATATACACAACTATGATGAAGTGGAAAGATAGTTCTTTTACTCTTCTTTTAAAAACTGCAACAGACATTAGGGACTGCAAAACGCAGTCCCTAATGTCAGGCGAAAGTGAATGTAAAAGTGAACTATCTGGAAAATGCAAAAGTAACTCTGCCTGTATATCACCTTTCAAATAAAATATTGCACACCGGTAGACTAGGATACAAAACAGACGATATTTTTATACCTGTAGTTAGTATCTAAGTTCTTGTGAGATACTTTCTAAACCCAACGCAGGCAAAATCGCTGGTTAAAAATAATAGTTTATAGATAAATAAGATTTAGTTCATGCTTAAAAGTGGTATAAATAGTGTCATATTTTGTGAAATCATAAACACAAGTTCATATAATATATTATCCTCCCTACCATCCCAATATATAGGTAGGGAGGATGGTAGGCTGGAGCCTACACGAGTGACGATACTAAAGAGTGATGAAACACGGTCATCTTTATAAGCTATTTTCTTACAACCCGAAATCAAAGAAGTCAAAGCATTTATTTCAAATAGGCACTTGAAAGGCACTTTTGAACGTCAAAATTTACAATAAAATAGAATTGATTCCAGTCGCCCCTTCAAAAAGCTAGGTAGTTTTCATGATGAAAGAAATAAAAAAAATGAAGATGAACGAATAGTAACATAGGAACTAACTTGTATCAATAGTACCTGTGTGATTGGAAATCTAACAAGTATATTATTTGAGTTTTTACTTCTAATGGAATACCCTTTGTGATCTGGACATAATAACTAGTAGTGCAGTGAAGCACACACATTGACATCACTCTCTGGAAGCAACACAGCACATTGAGTGATCAATTTTCTATTTATGTAAATAGTAACCTACACATAAGTTACTACACACAATACAGGTACAACTTCTATTATAACCATACTAATCTTTTCAAAAGACAACCCACTACCTAAAACAGTCTCCTCAACATTAAACGCCTATGAAACGGTAACATTCCATAAATGCTGCTTCAACATTAGGTACCACTTACTTCCTTAGTTACCCACTTTCTCAGCTAATGGCACATAAGTAGAATGTATAATAGATAAGCGATTATAACTGTTAATGAGTAGTCGGCAATCTCAGCAAATTGCCCCTCGTTAGCGACACAGCCTGTTGAAACTGTTGTGACTGATATGTAACCAACAATTTGTGGCCCTATGGACTTTTAATGTACTAACTCGTATCATAATCAGCATATAATGTTACTATTGCTGGGACATAAGTCTCACTGTGAGAGGCAGTAGGCCTTAAAGATGTCACATGTCTTCAAATTTTTGGTTCTAGGATATCGGATTCCTCACAATGTTTTTCTTCACCATTTTGAGACCAGGGCCTCAAGTCTGCTATTACAATAGTGTCAGAATGGTCTATCATTGATTTCATAATTGTTGATTTTGTAATCTACTAATATAATGAAAAGTTTGGTAATCTACTAATATAATGGCGTCATTATGACTTTCCAATGGTCAACCACTGAGACTCCATTGAAAGAAATGGCATAAAATGGTAATCTCGTACATAATGACAAATGAATAAATGTAATGTTTATTGCTATTTACGAACTTCTTACTACTTCAGATTGCAAACACTAATACGTAATATGTAAAAATATATATTAAATGTAATCTAACATGAAATTTAGTAGTTTTTCTCAGACCATTGACCGACCAATGATCGTTCATTATGAATTTAGCAGATTACGAACTTTTTGCAAAATGACAATGGGATTGTGTTGGAATGACGAATTTATAAAAAGTGGTAATGAAGTAATTTACACAAAGTAAAGCGCCTCTTTCTTTCTGGCACAGACATATTTTGTTGTGTAAATGGTTCAAATGTTGATGCCTGA
This sequence comes from Globia sparganii, assembly GCA_949316385.1. Taxonomy (NCBI): domain Eukaryota; kingdom Metazoa; phylum Arthropoda; class Insecta; order Lepidoptera; family Noctuidae; genus Globia; species Globia sparganii. Next base: position 25,218,503 of record OX438653.1, on the reverse strand, counting down.
TTTCTGGTGAAATCAGTAATTAACATTCTTGTTTGCTTGGCTAGAAACTATGAAAGTTTTTTTAATAGTCGCATGGAGTATCTGTTAGCTTAGCATATTGACAATATACGTGTACATTTGCGATTGACAGCAGACAATTTCATTCAATCCTTATTCGCACCTTTACACCTTTAGGTACCTATGTAAATATTTCAGGAACTAATCCTGAAATTATAAATCTGTTGAATTTATGTAGCAGCTTATCCAACTGTGTTTTGCAGTGAGATTTATAGACCTTAATCCAATTAAACAGCGAACTTTTTAGTTTATGTGTAAGTTAAAGAACAACTAATATATGTTTAAAGATTTTCTAAATCGAGAAAAGTTTCGAAAATAAAATATTACGCTTTATATATATACACCAAGGATTATTTTATTTATGGTAACTGGTAACCCTACTATCCAGTATCCAGCCTGTTGCCATTTGACTAAACAAGTTTAAATTCGATTTATTGCGTAATTCCTTTGACGTCATTAGCAAGGTGAAATACCAAAAGGGCAATGTAATACAAAATGAAACGAGCTTTCTTTGTCTCTTTTGTAATTAAGGACTTTAATCGACGATGAGTCGGTGCTATAGTTAATTATGCTAATGTTAATGAAGGGTAGGTACTTAAGGAACTAATGAAGACCGACCCTGCATTTGTAAGGAGAGAAACTAATCTGAAAAGTACTTTGATTCTCATTTCTATGTTGATTTGGAAGCGTAAGAAAAGTTCTGGCAAAGTTTGCTTCGTAAATTTTACGAGACAAATGACGCAAGAAAGACGAATTTCGATGTTGATCCTGATGTAGAAACGAAGTTTAACATAGGTATTACAGGAATAATATGAAGATTGTTTCATTTAGATAGTCATTACTTCCCAGAATTAGGTCCTTATTAGGGACACTATCGAATGGCGTAATAATACAGTGTTTTATTTAAATCAAAATCAACAGGTTCGATTCCTGGCTAGAAATATAGATTTTTCATAAATCCAATGATGCAGTTTTAGTTTTCGTCAAAATCGAGCCCGAGACTCCTTTGAGTACTTTTCGCTATTCCTCATAGTTTCGAATTTGGCCGTTCACGCCCACTTGAAAAATTCACCCTGTATATTTGAGTGCTGGTGACTTTAAACCTTCTTATTACATAGTGTTGCCCGTTATTTCTGTGTCATGAAGTGTATGCATATCTTTTTTGTTAATCAATAAATAAATAAAATAAAAAATCAAGATGGCAGATTTGGATACAAGTAACACAGAAAACGAAATATCGACACTTAAGAGTGGAAACTATCACTTAGACGAGAAAGAAAAGGTAGTCCTAGGAGACGGATCGAACATCAATCTTGAGAACCAAATAGAAAAATAATCTAGAAGTGAAACAACGATAGGTACCTTCTTATTTGTAATTCTGATCCATGACTAGCGATTTCAGATGTGTGTTTGTGTAACGGAGAAGAGTCTATTTCTAATGCGTAAGTGACCCGGGGCCCAAGTCTGCTATTTTTATAAATTCGTCATTCCAACACGATCCCATTGTCATTTTGCTAAAAGTTCGTAATCTGCTAAATTCATAATAGTCGATCATTGGTCGGTCAATGGTCTGAGAAAATATTTTTACATGTTGTGTTTGCAATCTGAAGTAGTAAGCAGTTCGTAAATAGCAATAAAAATTACATTTATTCATTTGTCATTATGTACGAGATTACCAATTTATGCCATTTCTTTGAATGGAATGTCAGTGGTTCATTGGAAAGTCATAATGACGCCATTATATTAGTAGATTACCAAACTTGTCAAAATCAACAATTATGAAATCAATGATAGACCATTCTGACACTATTGTAATAGCAGACTTGAGGCCCAGAAATAACTAATGCCACAATAAAGTTATTGTTGTGGTCAGATATTAACCTACGGAAAATTACGAACAGAAAAAAAAGTACCGTCTTAAATACTAAAGTATTTTATATGCACTTAAGTACCTAGGGGCCTGTGGCTAAATAATAACAGCCGCACAGGTCGATCGATCAGGTTAAGCTACGCTTGCCGCGGTTGGTCTGTGGATGGGTGACGATCTTTACATACCGTGGACCCCTCCGTGCCTCGGAAAGCACGTTAAGCCGTTGGTCCCGGCTGTCATTCGTGGATCTTTGACAGTCGTTACGGGTAGTCAGAAGCCCGAACAAGGGGTATCGTATTACCCAGTAACTGGGTTGTGGAGGTCAGATAGGCAGTCGCTCCATGTAAATTACTGGTATTCAGCTGCATCCGGTTAGACTGGAAGCCAACCCCAACATAGTTGGGAAAAGGCTAGGCAGATGATGACACACTTAAATACCTGGCTTTGTGTAAATAAGGTTAAGTTATACATTAATAGAAGTGTTTTGTTCTAGTTTAGGGTTTAATATACAATGAGGATACATACGACAATAAATGAAAACATTGACAATACTAAAAATGCATAAGATTATTTTAGAACTATCAAATATATAATAGCATCGAAATTAAAAAGAGATTAATTTATCAAACAAACTAAATAGCAGTGACTATGGGTTTTGCCAATCTTTGCCTAGCTATAGAAAGTAAACTATTGGACATATTTGGTTAACTTTTTGTATACAGACTGGGAACATCATTAGCTTTATCATCATCATCATTTCAGCCCGTAATCACCCACTGCTGGGTGTAGGCCTCCCCTTTCGTCTGCCATACTTCCCGGTTCTGTGCGTCTGTCATTCAGATGTTTCCTGCGACTTTGACAACATCGTCAACCCATCGCGCTTTTGGATGGCCCTGCAATTCGGTTACAGTTTTACTCCATCGACCATCTCTTCATCGGTCATCTCTAGCTAGGTGTCCTGCATAACTCAACTTGAGGCGCACCGCTCTGTCCCCGACGTCATAGACTTTCGACTTACGACGGATTTCGATGTTAAGCACTCGATCCTAGTAGGTTGATGCCTAGCATGGCTCGCTCCATGGTCAATATGCAACTCGTATGCGGTAGACAGTCTCCTTTGTGAGTGTCCATGTCTCGGCATCGTAGGTCATTGTTGGCAGGACACATTGTTTGAAAAGGCGGGTTTTTAGGCAATGAGGGGATCCTTTTGGTATAAAAAAATTAAAAAAGAAGTTTGATAATTTGTTCCAGCTTACCAAATGCCGCCCACCCAAGCTGTATTCTCCTGGAAATCTCTTTGCTGGAATGCTTCATGTCAAAAGATAGAATATGTCTCAAATAAACGTAGTGGTCAACCAAATCCAGACGCTCGTTTCTAATCATAACAGCTGAAACTAAGTCATCCGGGACGCCTAACATCACCTTCGTCTTGGATGTGTTCATTCTCAAGCCAACTTGTAAGGAAGCATCATATACATAGTTCTTCTAACATGCGTTTGAGGACTTCCAGGGATTCAGCGAATAAAATTAGGTCATCCACAAACCGACGCGACAGTGCGACGAATAGACACCATTGATGTCTATACCACATTGGTCCCATTCCAGTGTGTTCATCACGTCTTCCAGAGTAGCAGTGAACAAAAGGCGAAGCGGTGTCTCCTTAGCGCACTCCCCTTTTAATCGGCATTAGGGCCGTAAGTCCCCATGGACTCATTAGATATACGAAGTTTAATTTACTGTCAGGCCTCGTTTACGGAGACGCGGCGCGTCGCGCGTCGCGTGCACCGTGGCGTCTCGCGGCTCGTCGAATAATCGATTTTAAAGTCGCTTCTCCGTAAACGCTCGCATACAACGCCCTAAGTTTGAATTTAACGCGGGCCGCGACGCCCAACGCGACGCGCGACGCGCCCCGTCTCCGTAAACGAGGCCTGATAGTGTCGTCTCCACATGATATATAATCCATGTTCCAAATTTCAACCACATTCTTTCTGCCGTTGAGGCGTGAACAAGAAGACAGAGTTACTTTCGCATTTAAAATATTATTTAAAATGCGAAAGCAACTCTGTCTATTGTTTTAACTAAAAACCGATCCATATAATGTATGGATCGGTTTTTAGTTTACAACCATACAAAACTATCGAATTAAACTAGCACAAATGTACCAGTTGCACGTTTGTGGAGAATCCCGTTTTTTGTTCCGCGACACTATTTAGTTTCGTAGTGTCAATGTCAAACTTATTGACCATCTTTGTTTATTTATTTTTCTGTATCAGGAAATGAAAATCTGCCGTGTCCGACAAAAACCTCTGAATCGGATCTATTTACATTTGTAAGTATTTTTTACAGAAGTAAAAACTGCTCAATGTGAATCTGCTACTTTAGCAATCCAATAATAAAATTGTCGCGAAGGCTCCGTTTATTATTGGAATCAGCCAGAACATTTTCTTAAATGTGGTAAAACAATGTTCCAAAAAAAAACCATGAATATTTTTTTTTTTGTGAATCAGTAATACCTCATAATCTGCCTATTATGTTCCCATTGCACAGGCCTCTTCTCTTCGAGATGGAGTAGGCTGTAATCTATCACGCGGGCCCAGTCCAGTATGGTCGATTACATGACTTCGAATTTTTGGTTCTAGGACATGCCGGTTTCCTCACGATGTTTTCTTTTACCGTTTTGAGAGCAGCAGTGATGAAAATATTTACACAAAGTAAAGCGCCTGGCTGGGTTCGAACCCACGACCTACAATTTTGTAAGTCGGGCCCGTTACCACTGAGTCACCACTACTAAACAACAAAACAACATAACGATGAAAGACAATTGACAATCGAGCAAATCAAATCATGTGTTAACAAGTACCAAATAGATACTCGACGGTTATGACGTAGTAGTTACTTAATTATTCATAAGTTACTTTCAAATATTCTCATTATTATCTAAATAATATTCTTTGTATTTATTTTCCCACAACTCATTTATTTGATTTTTATAACAATAATTTAGTATACACAACATATTGAGTAATTAACTGACAGTTGATTTGAATTTGACGGTTAAGTGTATAAAAAGGGGGGCTAATCATTTTTAACGGGCATTATATTGTGAACTAGTAATAAGGACGTTACTCTGCTCAAATACAGACTGAGTGTGAATTATATGTAGTTCGTGTTTAATTTTGTAAACCCTGCTACTGAGCATCACATGCCATTCAAATGGATTATAAAATGATGAACAAGAACAAAGTTCCAAGTCTTATCTACATACCTAAACAATTAGGTAAAGGAAGACAAGCACATCCAATTCCTTTCAGCCCATTTCACTTAAATCTCCTAACTACGTTTACCATTCTCACTTCGTGCTTCCTAAAATATGCAAAGTGCCTGCCAAAGGCAGAGCTCACAGAGCTAAGCGTCCAAAAGCGTAAGGAATTTGGTCCTTTACCCCCACATGAAACAGGAACCTCGAATCACGAAGTTTTCAAGTTAAATTAGAGGATTTCGTGCATTAACATGCGTTACACGAACTCGACGCGCGACTGCTTACGGAAATCTATGGCGTTGGTCCTGCGATAAATCCCGGATGGATCGGCCCTTTGTGCGGAACGGAGTATTGGTCTTTTTTGGGTTAGAATGAGAAAAGCCAAGTTAACAGAAGATTGAAATTGGATTATTCTAAGCAGGGATCTCAGATGGCCGAGATGGAATAGGTAATGAAAAGGTTTCGAATAATTTAAAACAAACTGAATTTATAAATATGTAACACTAGCTTCTGCTCGCATGGTTTGTCGATAAAAAGCTTATGGCTATGTCCAGGGTTAAAATATCCCCGTATCAAATTTCATCAAAATCGGCCCAGCCTTTTCGGAGATTAGATAGAAAGAAAAAAAAATTGTTTATTCTGCGCAAAAAAAACGCACATTACAAAAAAAAAGACAAAATATACACATAAAACGTAGTCAAAAGCCTCCTACTCAATGGAACAAACAGACAGACAAAAAATTTTCAAATTGTTTTTTTTGTTAACACAAACTGACATTTTTATTATTTTTATTTGTATAGATGTGAATTTCAGCTGAAAATTCTGCATCCATTTCGTTTACAAACTTTACGATGTTTATTTATGTAAAGTTCAGGTCCCTTGAGTATAAGGGACTGGCCTCAACCGCAGGCCAACCTTTACCCCGACCTTTGTCACCGGTATTAGGTTTTAATACAGAGGTATTCCGAGAGGAACCTGCTTAGTTTGCTGATTGCTTGATTTGTTGGATCAAAGTAGCTCGCAGTTACCGGTAGTTGAAATGAGTGGTAGATTTAGTACGAGACGGCGGTGTTTCGGATATTAGGACCAAACTATAGTTGACGTCGGCGTCCTTTTTAGAGGGTGAACTGCGGGGTAATTGCGTAACACACTATTAGTAGCAATGGGTTTCAGTTTGACAGATCAACAACGTTCATTGCGTTTTTTACATTGTTGAGCAGACACATTTTTCGAACATATGAAGCAATGGATTAGCAATATGCTTCAAAATGATTCAAATTGAGATCGATAGTGCGTTTCGCAATTAGGGTGCTGGCTCAGAGTTACGAGTCAAAACGGGAGGAGCTAGAAATAGAAGTATCTGCAATAGAAAACCCAATATAATTTTCAAGGAGGTGTTCAGATTTTTGTTTGAATATTTTGGATGTTTTTTCTGATAGATAATTTATTAAGGTTTGGCTTTTTCACATCAAAAGCGCTGTGGTTAAGTACTATTGAATCACTGACTGACTTTATCTGTGACTGTTACTGTACCAATGTGTGTTATTGTAAAAGCAGACAATGGCCCGTTCAGTCTATCCGCACATAAATCCCGAGAGCTATTGAACATTTTTATTAAACGCACATCCCACTAACGCTTCGAACTATAAGGCTTTTGTCCATCCACACAGAATGGACAATTAAATTAATTGAAAATATAATTTTAAAATATCGCCGCAGCCCTTCTTGTCGAAAGCTTTCGCCATTAATAACCAAAGTTCCATTGTTCTGTTTCCACCAAAACTCGCGGACATTTTCGGTCCTCTGACACAAATTTGTTTGAAGGACAATATGATTAATTCGTGAATTTCCGGTGGACAACCAACCCTTTTGAATATGAGGACATTTTTCGTGTTATGCTGTAAATTACACTGTTTTGAACGACCCTTTTGTTCCTAAACTTGAAAACAGGTTCAGTTGTTTTCAGGTTTTGGAAAATAATTTCCAGTAATGTTAGATTAAGTTTTAAGTTGAAACGAAATGTGAAATGTTTCTTGCATAAAATATAAGTATTTACCTAGGTGCTGAAATTTAAATAGTATCAATTACGCATAGCTCACAATATTTATCTACCATTAAAGAAATGATAACTGAGCGAAATCGCCATCAAAAAGGGCTGGAGTTTGCGCAGTCATGATTATGAACTACTAATCTTATATTTGTAGCTGTCTAATTTCTGCCCGCGAATTCGCCCGCATGAAATTTCTTGCTTTGCGACCCACCGCGTCGCATCGCATCCCGCTCACGCTATTACTTCGTTTCAGTGTCTCCATAATTATGTAAATCGGGAGTTACCGTGTTTCAATGGTAAAAATACGGTATTTTTAGACAAAACTACGGTCTATATGCTAAAAGTGTACCATGCAAATTACCGTGTAATTTTTCAAAGGAAAACAAGGGTAGATAAAGACCAGATTACCGTGCATCTACGGTAATTACCGTGTATATGGAGACACTGCTTCGTTTTCACTTAGCGTTCTTTTGACTTTTAGTCTTTTGCTCGGCTCCTGAAGGTCGTAGCGTGATATTAAATAACTTTCCTCAAGGATTGGGCTATCGAATGCAAATCAATTTTTGCAAATCTGACCAGTAGGTCCAGACATTAGCGTGTTCAAACAAACAAACAAACTCTTCAGCTTTATCATAGATTTTTATTAGTTTAAATGATGTTGATGACATAGGTCACAACAGAATAGATATGATTAAATCTTGTAGATAAAATATATGCAGGTGTGCGGTCGGGGGACCCCCGTCGGAAACGAAGTTCCTTACGCGATACTTGCACGCACAAACACTCGTATATCTCGTTTTGTAATATCTTAATTTAAAAGAGTGACCTTGGAGTTTCTTGCCCGTTCTTCTCCAAGAGATCTACGTTTTGGAATGGGCAACTAGCTTCAACTTTCTGACTAACTGACCGACTAGTTAATTTTGACAATTCAAAAGTGCCTGGAAATGGTTTAATTGAAATAAATGCTCTGAGTTTGAGTTTGATAATTAATAAAAAGAGACAGAGAGAGAGAAAGAGTGAGAATTGAATACGCGTTTATAATACAGTCATCAAATATACGTTTTTAGAAGCTCTCATGAAGATGACGTCATCTTGGATTTTCATTTTAACCTCGCTATCGGCCCCTCAAAAACCATGAAAATGACACCCATGATGCAGCCGCCATCTTGGATTTTCATTTCGACCTCACTATTCAGCACCCTTGAAAAGATTGTATAGTAGAAAGGATATATGGTATAGGAGAAAAACTCGCATGGAGAGGGCATAACGATTTTTCGATACGTGACGATTTTTACTAGTTTACTCATATCGCAGACTCCATTAAAGAACTTCGTTTTAAAATACCCATGTATTTTTCACATGTGCATAGCTAGTGCTTAAGTCCGGACAGAACATCAATCACTGAAACAAAAGCTATACAACCATACATTAATAATCTAGCACACACCTAGAACACAGAAGTGACCAGCAAGAATAAATGTGTGGAAACGATTAGACTAAATGTTTACTAGCAGATGAACCCTAGGAGGGAAAGTCGCTCCTAGGGTTCATCTGACACAAAAAAAATTAAAGAATCAAAATATGAATTTGATCATCCTTTACGTAATTTTACTTAACGTATTCTAAGCGATGAAACCTGATGAAAACGCTAAAATCATCTCAGTTTCTTTAAATAGGAAGCCAAAGAAGGCCTACGTCCCAATCCCTAATGAAACAAAGATTTTCCATAGCAAAACACCCTGCTAATTCAATCATACATTAGCGAAACCAGCAACAACATTATCTTAATATTCGAAACACCGTATCTGACCCATTATTCCAAGGGTGCCATGATTAATGTTATAGATACCCCGCAACCCGCAAATTGATTACCCCCTAGGGTAAACTTGACCACAACTCCCACGGTCTAATTGGATGGGACTGTTTAGATCCACCCGACGTCCACTGCATTCACGATAACTATTAATTCCTTTATAGCCGACCTCCGAGGGCACTTCTCAACTCCCATAAGTGACGCCATCTAGTTATCGTAAAGGAACTAATTTATGGTCCTTCGGTGCGGATCCATTTATTGTCATAATACTATTAATTGTTTCCACGATGTTGAGCTGAGCATGCTGTCAAGGTGAGGTATATCTTGCTCTATAAGTAGGATTTCAGCTCCGTAGGAGAGCAAGTTTTCATTCTGTTAGAAAGAAGGGTTTGAGACTTTTAGAATGAATGTAAAATAGATATGGATTTCGTTTTAATAATAGTCTAGGAATATTATATGCGCTTCGTAGCAAGCATGAGATGAGGCAAATATTGCTATGTGTTTTCTGTAGGGACGCTCTCTGCTACGAGCTTTGGTGCTACGGTGCACAAAGAATCGAATGCTAATGTTATGATACTTTATTCTAATCAGATTCGAAGTTCTATAACAAATACAGCTAAATATTAGCTACATTTTTGCATAATACATTCTCTCTGCGAGGATGTTCCTGGTCATTAATCTTCACAGTTCATTTCACGCAGATTTAACACGCATCGCCTTCGTTCAATGTACTCAACGCTGATTTGTAAAAAGAGTTTGTGTATATCCGAATCCAAACAGGCGAGGATAAAAAATGTGTAACAATAGTTGTGAGCGTACAAAAAGTTAACTCTTTAGGTGGCACACGTGACTGGGAATTGAATGGGACTTTGGAAAATCTACTTACGTATTTGTGTAACTTTTTATCCTTATGTTTCTTATAATGATGAGAGGGGTGGGGGGAGGCAAGCAGTTATTCAAACTCAGTAAGTATAGAGTTCTTAGTTTGAACCGAAATTAGGCATAATATTATTGGGCCCAGGTTTGTATCTAAGTAACTTCAAAGATCCTGAGACGCTACCTTTGGTTTCATGAGTTTATTATGATGAAATACGCGAGCGGGGCCCGTAGCTAAATAATAACAGCCGCACAGGTCGATCGATCAGGTTAAGCTACGCTTGCCTTGGTTGGCCTGTGGATGGGGATCTTTACTTACCGAGACCCCTCCGTGCCTCACAAAGCACATTAAGCCGTTGGATCCAGCTGTCACTCGTGGATCTTTGACAGTCGTTACGGGTAGTCAGAAACCCGAAAGTCTGACAACCAGTCTTACCAAAGGGGTCACCTTGAAAATGAATTATTTACCGTGTTGTCTTACCCAGTAACTGGGTTGTGGTGGTCAGATAGGCAGTCGCTCCATTTCAAATACTGGTATTCAGTTGCATCCGGTTAGACTGGAGGCCGACCCTAATATAGTTGGAAAAAGGCTAGGCAGATGATGATGATAAAATACGCAAAATAATGTGAAGTCATAATGTTTGTCACTAAAAACATAAAATTCTGAGATAAATAAGCATAGATAGACAAGTGACGAATTCACTATAAATACACACGTTTGGTGCACGCAAGAGCCACGCGTGGGGGTGTGCCTTATTTATACGAATAAAAGTACACGATGATAAACCTTTTTCTCTGTCATGCCTTCACCTAATAAGCTGATAACCAGGAAAAACTACACACGATAAAACAGTTACATAAAAAGGCAAACAAAATATCAGGCGTGGTTTGTTGAACGCACAGCGACATATAAAGCTGTACATTTTCAGTATAAGCTGACTTCTCATTGTACGAAAAGCCTAATACCTATAATGCGAGGTCAGCTAAAACTGAAAATGTACAGCCTGATGTGTCCTCGTCATCATCAGCATCTCGAGTTGATGTAGATTTTGGACTGAAAATAGATCAGCATAAAATCAGTCAGATTTGATATGTTGAATCCACAACACAGGAACAATCAGACAAGAAGATTTGCCCACTCAAACACGATGGGTTCAAAGGTAGATTTATTCCACCGCCTATATACTTATCTATTTCGTAAATCGTACCATAAATTGACGTTACACGTCTACTGATATATATCGATTGTTATCGGTAAATAAACATCGGTAATGCTTTGAGTATCGGCGTGATAGTATCGCAGTCAGTTCCACGTGGTGTCATTGTCAACGTACGTCCTTAGTTGGACGAGTTTAGTAGCACTTGAACTTGACATTAGTCAATTATTTTATTGTACAGACTGAGCACATCAAGCTACCCGAAACTGTAAAATTTTCCCAATCAACTTTGAACCTTATACGTTAGCGACAAAGTTGAAAATTTGACATATTGTAGTAGCTTGATGTGCTGGCGTCTGTACACACGGCGACACATCAAGATTCATGTGAGTGGATAAGGATGCCCATGACATGACTATTTACTATTGATATGACCCTTAACAAATGTATTTAATTATTTGACTTATATTCTATGATTGTTTTGTTTGTATTATAAAATAGTGCTATTCTTTATTATTTGAATTTTATCATTGGAACTATTTAATTTTTACTATATAATATTGTTATGAATATTAATATATACTAATTTTATGTTGATGCATGTACACACGGCTACACATCAAGCTATACATTTCCAGTTTTAGCTGACCTCGCATTGTATAGGTTTTTCGTACAATCAGAAGTCAGCTTATACTGGTTATGTATAGCTTGATGTGTAGCCGTGCGTACCTACTTAAATCTACTAAGCAAGAATTTGTTTGTGAATATTTTAAATAAAACATAGGGACTAAGTAAAATTTGCATGCCAGTAAGGTAGATCAAGGAGAACGTTATCACATGTTATGTTAACACCACTGTATACCCTTGATCAGCAAATAAATGATATTGATTGATTGATTGATGTCGATTTTCATTGTAAGTACTATCGTTCGTATGACCGTATCACCTTTCAATAAATATTGTGTTTTCTTGTACAAAGTTATTTATTTATTATTACCTCTTACATCTGTTTCCAATTCACAATTTCCACACTCGTGGACATCACCCAAAACCAATTTATACCAACCAAGTTATTTTTAAATCTAACAATATTTTACGCTTTAACGTTATAATTTATATTTGGTTTCGCTTCAGAGGATATCAATAAATATTTTTTGTGCATGTTTACTGCGATTTCTATAAAAAAAAGTATAGATACCTATATGGAATCTACATTATAGACGAAATAATTTGTTTTTTTTTGTGATATTTGTAAATAAATAACATTGTATTGTAAACAATCTTATTTATAATATCCTTGAAAGTACCTACTGAATGACAAGGTTTTTATTGATGATAAAACTACCTATTTTGCGCCGCAGGCTGGTCTCCGTTGGGATTGGCCGCCGTGGCCGAAATACGGTCTGGAGAACTTTTTTTTTTGTTATTTTGAAATTATATGGACCCGGATATTTAATTTCCGGATCTAACTACTTAAAGAAATGCACATGTGCGGTTATAGGTACCTAATAATATTTTAAAAAGTACGGCTTGAAAATATTGTGAAACTAATGAAACATGTATTAAGTGAAACCCGTCCTTAACTGGATCTTAGTGACCAATTGCAATTACCCAATAAAATATCAGCCCACCAAGCCTTTGACTTCAACTTTAACAATCTCGTTACAGTTGAATACAAAACATGAAAACGCAAAAAGATATCTACATTCCACAAAACAAAAATCCCGTCATCATGAAACACAACAATCTCTTCTGATACGAGCGATATATATCAATAGACGATACTAAAAGGATACGTCCCGACTTCGTATCTGAGAAGTCTGGAGCGATGGTATGATGTGACCGCCATTTGTCTTGGGAGCGCACTTCCATCGGGAATTAGGTCACCCGCACCCCGCTTACTTGATGCGTGCTGACTGGATGTGGCGTGAGTCTATGGGTCGAATTGGGGACTTCCTTCTTGACAGAAGTAATGTGGGACAGAATGATGCATCATTGTTTTTTATTATTTGGCCAGCCTATTTTCGGCACTGTATACTACTACATAGGGTGGAATATACACGGTAGCAGGCACATCGACGCGCAAACCTTGAATTCAGCAAATAATTCAAAAAAAAATTTTCGTCGATAATTTAAAAAAAATCAGATAGTTATAACAATTTTTGAACAGCAATTTTATTTTTTAAAATCTACAAATAATTTCTACGCTAGGGTGTTAGAATTGTGTGCATTAAACAACAGTGTCTCAGGAAGACCCCTTTTGGTTGATTCAACATAAATAATTGGCATTAGATACCTAAGTGTTTTATTTTTAATAGATAAATAAATAAGTCGAAATTGTTATCCAAATCTGGTGTGGTTTTTATGTAGCGTTATTTATTCATCTGTAGATTAACTATACCTACGGATTAACGAGATATTAGATGACAAGGGTGGCTTACTGGCCCTAAGCTACGAATAAGTATTATTACTTATTCGTAGGCCCTAAGTCATTTATTTCTTAACAAAATACTAGCTACAAAAGAGGTGGCTATTTATTAATATTATTATAATATTATTTAATTTACATAATATTATAATCAGTCAATATAATGTCCCTCCTGCTGGGACACTGACCGCCTCTCTTTGAGAGGGTGTGAGCCCAGTTAGAGTTGGTAGATGTCACATCCTATGCGCGACGTTCTATATGGACTTGCGTAGAATACTACGCGCCGCCGCCTCGTGTCCAGCTAGATAGGAGTCCCCAAATCCGCCGTCCCTCAGGACCAGTTTATAGAGACATCTGCTGCGGGTCGGGACAGTGGTCTTGATCTTCCGCAGCCTTTCCGCAGCTTCCTTCTGACGGTTTTGCAGAAGGAGATCACCGCGTCCCACGACTCAGCGCTCCCGATCATCGAATGAGCGACGGCTGGCAGCGACAAGTCGGCTCCGACTTCGGATACGAGGGCACGGCGCAGCTCTTCCCTTCCCATGCGGCACACTCTGCCAGCGTATATACAACGTGTAACGTTAAATGCGCAAAACCTGAAAATAGTTTGTTCATAATTGACTACTGAATCGATTTCAGTAACTTTTAATATAGGTTTTTTTTTTTTCAAAAATTATGTATTTTGCCATACTATCCGCCGATTGAGCCAAAGAAAATGAAGTCTAATTTTAAGGCAATAAGACTCAATTTTGAATGCATAAAGTAATGCTAGGATCAAAACGATTTTCTTAATAATAAAGTTAGCTTTAAAAAAAATAGTTTTGGTCATTGTATTATGCTTTTATCTCAATGCTCTAATTGGGGTGTATGAGGTTTTGCGCATTTAACGTTACACGTTGTATACCACGCCGTAGCACTGCTCAAAGCCTAGCCTATCTCCGTTAAAATGTTAAAGCCTTTCCAAACTCGCTACATCCGTGGTGGTTCGATTGTTTAATGAGCGTACCCTGATTCAGCGTTTATCATCACCGACAGTTAGTAGCCTCTGCGAACAATATTGATTTAATCCAACTTCCAAGCATGTTTAATGCAACGAGGTTGAGGGAAAATATATTGAGAATTTCTTAAGAAAGACGCTAACATTACAAGTAAACAAACCAAGTTAAGAACGGACTTTATTGAAAAACTCTGTAAATGTAGATGATAAGTTTTCTTTAATTTCCTTCCCAAGTGTAATGAAGAGGCGTGTGGTCAGCAGTAGTTTACAGAAAAGATTTAAAAGAAGCTCTGCAGTACAAGACTGTAAAGAGGTTAAATTATCTTGATGAGAGTATAACGTGGAAACAAATGGAGATAGATCAATTTCCTGCAAAGCAAGGCCATAATCAGCTGTAATACAAACAGGTATTATGACTTCTTTTTATCGATATTTCTATTGAAGTATTGAACCCAATTTATAATACTTATTAATCTACCTACTGCATCATGCCTAGCCTTTTTCCAACTATGTTGCCTATCTGACCTCCACAACCCAGTTACTGGGTAATAATACCCCTTGGTAATAATGGTTGTCAAAGTTTCTGGCTGCTGACGACCCGTAAAGACTATCACAGATTCACGAATGATAGCCAGGACCAAAAGCACGTGTTTTCCAAGACACAGAGTGGTTTTGGTATGTAAAGATGGTCACCCATCCACGGCCTAAACTATCGTACCGTACGGTTGTTATTCCTTAGCCACAAGCCCCTCAAACAATTAATCAACGGTCTACTGCATCGACATCTATAAAAATATCAACACTCCGGTTTGCCAATAAGGACCAACTAAAAAAAACTTTTTACAAAAAAAACAACCGACTTCCAAAAAAACACTACAAAGTGAAAAATAACTTTAATTTCGGAAGTCGGTGTCGTTGGTTCCGCATTTTCTTTTATTGACACCGGCTTTCGAAATTAAAGTTATTTTTCACATTGTAATGTTTTTTTGGAAGTCGGTTGTTTTTTTTGTAAAAAGTTTTTTATTTTTCACTTTTTAGTGGGCCAGTTTGTAACTTATCTAAGCTACAATAGCCTAATCTCAACTGCTCATCACCTTTTACAAAACATTGATTTTCCCGATGCAGGGACGTTAATTGTTTTCCTTGTAAAAACAGGAGAATTGTGATCTGATTGAGAAGTCACCATCAGCTCCACTTCACGATACGCATTGTGCTTAGCAACCACATTAAAGTACCTAATCGAATTGCAACCCGTGAAATATTTATTATTGAGTAGTTCCGATGGCCATCTGTGGTCTTCATCATCAGTTCCACTTCACCGGATGGTGCTTTCTGAGAGCAAATGCACAAGTAACTATGAAAAATACTCAAATAGGTGTGCCTACAAAATTTGAGGGTTTCCCTCGTTTTCCATGGGATTCCCTCATCAGATTCCGATTCGGTGACAATGGGACCACCTCGGGAGCATACCCTTTCAAATAAAAAAGGATTTTGAAAATCCGTCCACAATTGGCGGAGTATACGATGAACAAACACAAAAAAAAAAAACATACAAACATCCGAACATAGTACCTCCTCCTTTTTGTGAAGTCGGTAAAAAATTAAATTCGATTTTTTTTAAATTAACTATCTCACAAACATATGACAAAAATAATGATCCTTCCATTATTTTTGTCATATTCTCAAGAAAATACATGGTTACATAACTTTGCAACAAAAACGCTTCGAAAAGGAGATCCGACCAACTTAATTACACAAGCTTACTAATGCGTCCACTATAACATGAGCCCTCTCGTGAACTATCGCTCATTGTAACTGTTGTATCTGTAAACAGTGCGGCGTGATATCCAGGTCATCTTAGAGTGGAGCTGCAAGATGGATGAAGGCAGAAAGTCAACAAAGGGTGACCAACGATCGGTGTCCGGTGAGGTGACATCGATAATGTATGTTTTAAAGTGGAGCCAGGGGATGTTGGCGATGATATGATTTATTTTGTATCGTGTTGCTTTATTTAGTTTCTATCAAAATGAAATAACGTACTTTGACAAGATATTATAATCATCTGTGTAGCCTTTCCCAACTATGTTGGGGTCGAATTCCATCCCAACCAAGCATAAAGTTGAAGGCAAAATTATTTTACAAGGAGCGACTACCTATCTGACCTCCACAACCCAGTTACTGGGTAACATGATATAATTACTGGTAAAAATAGCAAATATAAAAAACCGGTCACGTGCGAGTCAGACTCACGCACCGAGGGTTCCGTACAAAGTACTGTATGTAACTTTATGGTTTTCGGGTTTTTCCTTTAGGTACTGCTACATGACCTTGCTTATTGCCAAATTGCATGATTCTAAGTCAACGGGAAGTACCCTATACATTTTGATTCCCTTAAGGGTGTCGAAATATAAGTTTTTTTGCGGTATAAACGGCCGTATCTTTTTTTTTTACGCTAACGTAGAAGTTTGATTTTTTCACAGCTTCAAGAGACCGCAGACTTGAATATATGGTTTTAATTTCAACTCGATACCTCCACGCGTTCCCGAGATAAACGGTCTTGACAGACAGATGGACCGACGGACGGACGAATGGACAGCAAAGTGATTCTATAAGTGTTCCGTTTTTTCTTTTTGAGGTACGGAACCCTAAAATTTGCATTCTTCTGCCTATGAAGAAGAATTACCGTCTGTTGGGCAGAAGATAAGGTGATGTAATTTACTTAGTTACCTACTTAGCAACATTACGACAACTTCACACAACTAAGTAGGTACTTACTTACTGGTTATCTACCACCAATATGCGAAAGAACCACATCACTGGCCAGCAATACTGAACACTCCACTCATTGACGAGCTGTAAATGTAACAGTTATAATACACTAGCGACCCGCCCCGGCTTCGCACGGGTGCAATACTGATACTAAGTACAGGTATTTCAAGAATGCCAGCACGCGCCGCCGCGTCCGGTACCGCAGCAACCGCTATGTCCCTGCATTTTAAATCTGTAATATCTTCGAAAATATTCATTTAAATTACATGCTGTAAAGGGCCATATTTATCTATATTAAATGCACAATGTATTTAAGGTACTTAATTGGATAAGGATTAATGCAGTATTGCTTAAAATCGCTTCGTAAATAAGCCATTATTTCTCGTAAAAAGTAAAGGATAAAAAATTATTATTGTGGGTTATCCCTAAGAGATAGACATATACCATCGCGGACTTTTTTGTAGACCTTTTTAAGGTGTACAATACTGTAGTACATTATTTTGACCTATCTCGTAGGGTTCAGCCAGCGTTTGAAAAGTAAACGCAAAAA
Source organism: Globia sparganii (assembly GCA_949316385.1). Classification (NCBI taxonomy): domain Eukaryota; kingdom Metazoa; phylum Arthropoda; class Insecta; order Lepidoptera; family Noctuidae; genus Globia; species Globia sparganii. The sequence goes on along the minus strand of OX438653.1, from coordinate 25,200,677 downwards.
AATGTGTTTATTTACGACATCACATGCATGCATGTATTATATACATAAACCTTCCCCTTGAATCACTCTATCTATTAAAAAAAACCGCATCAAAATCCGTTGCGTAGTTTTAAAGATCTAAGCGTTCAAAGGGACAGAGAAATCGACTTTGTTTTATACTATGTAGTGATGAGAACTGCCCTTGCGATCACAGACTGGTATGCTCAGGAGATAAGAAAATAGTGAAAGACGAGATAGACATAAAGTCCTTTTCGTTTATAAGACTATTATCAGCACACACCAAGGAAAACTTGACACAATAGATAGGAAGCCTTAACAAAGCTTTATAAAATGCCTAGCAACCCGCCCTTTGACGACCATTTGACCCACGACTTTACAAATCATCGAGATTCTTTTATTACAATAGGTATGCGATTTTTTATTGCTTTGTACACCTTCGGGAATAAATCCTGTAAAATATTTATTTATTTATCTTACCATTTATGTACACACATATATAAACAGACAAGAAAAAACAGAACAGAAAAATAGGTGATGATGCTTATTTCTTAAGAAATCTCTTCCAGCATACCTGCGATAACACAATAAATAGAGAGATGTAGACAGCGTGTGAAAGAATAAAGGAGACAAAAAAAATACATAAAGAACTAAACACATACTATGAGAATATACTTACATACATACCAATAAACATACCTACATGTATACTTCTAAAATAAATATCACTACAATCATAATCATACACAACTATGATGAAGTGGAAAGATAGTGTTCTTATACTCTTCTTTTAAAAACTGCAACAGTTTGGCAGTTCCTAATTTCGGGCGGTAGTGAATTCCACAACCGCACCGCGTGCACAGTGAAGAAGTAGGAGTAGAAGTCGGTGGAGTGGGGAGGGGATTTGAGAAGGTTTTAAGATGCGACCTACAAAGCACATCTGATACGTATGATGATGATAAATATGATGGTGGAAACCACATCAAAATCCGTTGCGTAGTTTAGCAGAACAACTCGGCCACACAGTCAAACACAAAAAGCGTTTTTAATTTATACTATCTTTAAGTAAGGGTTTCTGCAACGCCAATAATAATGCGACTAATGCAGGCGAAGTAATAACTTCAGAGAAGCAGTTACAGTCAAAATTAACACCACTCTTAAATCAGTCAACAAATAAATTAACGTCATTTAATCTGAGTTTATCATGTCCCGTGTTTTAGTCAACGTATGATTGCATACGGAAACCGCACAGATGCGACCTGTCCCAACAAAATTATGTGCATTTTACGGCTGATGTCAACATAATGAATTTACATCTGTTAACCCTCTCACAGGCCCTGTCCGGGTGTTTAATGAGTTGCCAACGTGCGAAGGGTACGTTGACGTAAATGTGTTTGTTTATAGGATTCAAATCATCATAATAATTTTTGAGAGCAATGGTGGTCCAATGGTACTGTCCCCAACTTACGAGGTGCAGGTCGTGGGTTCGAACCCACGTTTTACTTTATGTAAATAATTTTTCATCACCACTGCTCAGCAATTCCAAAATAAAGTACTCAGGGATGCTGTAAATGCTCCATGGTACATTAGAAATGACAACCTCCACCGTGACCTTAAAATGGAATTCGTCACCAACATCATTCAAAAATTTGCTGAAGCCCACGAAAATAGACTTCACAGACATGTGAATGTCGAGGCAATTCAGCTGCTAGACAACACGGACATATTGCTTATTAGTCTATTAGGCTAGCTAGATTGTAATCAATTACTAAGAACTTTAGTTCTAATTTATTAAGAAAACAAAATCACCACTGCTCTCAAAACGGTGAACACCCCGCACTAGTACCGCGTGGTAGATTATAGCCCACTCCCTCTCGAAAAAAGCAGTCCTGTGACCCACCAGTAGGAATATTATAAGCTGATTAAGTAATCATTTTTGGCGTTTTATGTTGTAATAACAGTTCATCTTGTCGTTTATAACCACAACACGCTTTTTTTGTGATGGGCGTCGGCAAAAAACTATACAGAGCTACGAGGGCGACGACTTGTAACCTTACTTATAAAAAGTATAGTAAATCGAATTACGAAATCTGGCCATTACAGAACTGCTAATGAATGGCGAATAATTCCGCTGTTTGAGGTTTTCTGCTGCTGCAGCGCCTGGTTAATTCAAACAAAACATCAAGTGTCCGTAAAACAGCGCTTGTTCACACAAACCAAAATTTTAGAATACTAATATCGATAACCAATACTTTACATAATCTCTCCCGCCCAGCTTTGGTGTTAGCACCAGCCAAGTTAAATTATATGAAAATTCCATTTTATAACCTCATTTATTATATTTTACATCAATATTCTGAAATGCATGCACGTTTCAGTAAAACATAAAATTGAATGCTTCGTTGGTCAAGCGTTACTGCTGACCATGAGGTCCAGGGTTCGATTCCCGGGTCTGTCAAAGTGTTACTGGGTTTTTCCGTCTGAAATTTCTCAGTAGCAGCCCGGAGTTTGCATGTGCCATGGGGAGTGGCACCAAAAGAAAGGAGAGGGAGGGGGCGGTAGGGGATGAGGCAATAGGCTTGCTCATTACATAGGATACAAGCTTGTCTTACTTTAGGAGTTAGAGAATTCCGTAATTCTATGTGACAGCGTACAACCGTTAAATCAAGATCTTAATTGTTATTAGAATAAGAAATTGTTGTACCTACCTTGATGGAAATAAATACTTATACTTATTATTATTTCATAAGTTGCAAAATGTGGGTGTACTATATCAACTATATGTTGTTATGTTATGCATGAAACAACCACAAAAAATGTTAAAATTCACATTTTTTGTGGTTGCACACTCGAATTCGTGTCAAAAAATGCAAGCAAAGCTGGTGTTTACTCGTGCGTGGTATTTTTAAAATCTTTTAATACATTTTTCGTCGTATTATGAATAGCTTGCATTGCTGAGCTACATGGCTGTGTGAATGCGATATGCCGCTTTTCATACACGGCCAAAGTTTTCGGTACTTACACGGACTTTTGTGAGAATTTAAAGGCAACAGGACCGGTCATTGTGGAGATCCTTTGCGAGGGCTACATGACCAGCAATGTCCAGCAAGTCTTTCGGTTATGATGAAAATTAAAAGGAGGTGAAGTGTCAAAAGTGTCTGATGAAAGTGTAATCACAATCTGAATGATTTTGAAGGATATTGCTGATTCATTGTATTAATATTATAAATGCGAAAGTTTGTGAGGATGGATGTATGGATGTTTGTTACTCTTTCACGCAAAAACTACTAAACCGATTTGGATGAAATTTGGCAAACAGATTCTTTATAACCAGGATTAACACATAGGATGCTTTCATGCCGATATTCCCACGGGATCGAAACTTACGCGGGTGAAACCGCGGGGCGCAGCTAGTTGCTTCATATGTTCGAAAAATTGGTCAGCTCAATAACGTAAATAACACAAGGAATGTTATTGAACTGTCAAATTAAAGCCATTGCTACTGTGTGTTACGCAATTTCCGCGCTGTTCAGTTTAAATTCTTACGCAATCTCTCACTATAGGGAATAGTAACACATTTATCTGTATTATGAAGGTTTCATGCTTTATTAAATATCTCAACACCAATTTTCCAACGATTAGGTATTGACTAAAAAACATTAGGAAATTGTAATTGAAAAATCATCGACCAAAAATTGAGTTCATAAAATGAACCTCGATTGTGAAATGAAAAACATTTACATTTATAATACTACGAAGTCGCGGGCAGAAACCGCGACTTTGTCCGCGTGATTTTTCATCCTCCCCTGATTCACCCACTTAGTGATAAAATTTCGAAAAACCCTTTCTTAGTGGATACCTACTCTTCACAAAGGACTTTGAATTTTATATCTTCTTCTAATCTTCTAATATATAAAATTCTCGTGTCACAGTGTTGGTTACCATACTCCTCCGAAACGGCTGGACCGATTTGTATGAAATTTTGTGTGCATATCGGGTAGGTCTGAGAATCGGCTACTATTTTTCGTACCCCCATTTTTTTTTTTTTGCAAAACGACGTTTGCGGAGTCAGCTAGTCTATATATAATATGGTGAATTAAAATTAGAATTTCGGGTATTCAAAAAATCTAATCAAGGCACTGAATTTGTAAGTAAGTGTTACTACAAATTGGTGAGTGGTCACCCAGTGGTAATTGCCCTAACTTACAAGTTGTAAGTCATGGCTTCGAACCCAGGCAGGCAATTTATTTTGTGTAAAAAATTTATTCACCACCATCAAAACGGTGAAGGAAACCATCATGTAGAACCGGCATGTCCTAGAACTAAAAATTCACGAATCACATGTGACATCTAGCGACCCGCACTAGACCCGCGTGGTAGATTTCTCGAGGAGAGGAGGCCTGTGTCCCATTAAAGCGAACATTATAGAGGGAAGATGATGATGATTATAAGAAACAAAGAAAGAAAGAAAATAAGTTTATTTGACGCAGGTTAAGTAAGGCACACAAAAACAATAACAAAAAATAATAATAAATAAAAAAACTTAAAATAGTATTGTGTGCCTCACGGCTGCGCCAAATAGGCCCGGTTCAGCATAAATGTCAGACAACTAATGCCTGACGCTGGTTTTTAACTGGACCCTATGTTACGAGGACGTCTTACGAATGTAAACCAGTTTATGATTTGTGTAGATATTTAAATATAAAAATAAATAGTTAAAGTGTAGCGAATAATAAAAAAAAACAAATGATAAAAAATAAAAAAAAACGATTAAATATTAATTTAAAAATAATTATAGATAGTAATATAGTAGGGATGAAAAAAAAAATAAATAAAATGGTGTGGCCAATACGTAATATAATAATAGATAAGTATAACATATCAATGAAACGTTTACATTGATCATGTCTAGCTTCCGTTGCGCATCTATGAGGTACTGCCGCAGGCGTCTTTTAAATGTATCGATCGTGTTGATTGCTCGAATAGGTGGTGGCAGATTATTCCACACTTTGGAAGCCGCGTAACGGAAGCTACCTCTAAAAGAGGCTGTACTATGCGACTGGGTCGAGAGTTGCTGCGAGCATTGTCTTCTCCCACATTCTCGTCTACTGGCCAACCAACTCAACTTGTCGTAAAGGTAGTCCGGTTTTTGGTATTTAACTACACCGAACAGAAGGCACGCCAAGTGTAGTTTGCGTCTCGATTTCATTTTCAATGTGAAGTGTCTGTTTAAAAATGGTGTCACGTGACTTCTGGGAGGAATTTTGTAACAATGACTACAAATTGCCATCTACTGGAAAGTTTTCCAATCCACTCGTAAACATTTTGATCAAATACTTTTGGAACAGACCATACATGCCTCTACAACATCATCATCGTCTACCTAGCCTTTTCCCAACTATGTTGGGGTCGGCTTCCAGTCTAACCGGATGCAGCTGAATACCAGTGTTTTACATGGAGCGACTGCCTATCTGACCTCCAGAACCCAGTTATCGGGTAATACGATACCCCTTGGTAAGACTGGTTGTCAGACTTTCGAGCTTCTGACTACCCGTAACGACTGTCGTAGATCCACGAATGACAGCCGGGACCAACGGCTTAACGTGCTTTCCGAGGCACGGAGGGATCTCGGTATGTAAAGATGGTCACCCATCCACAGACCAACCGCGGCAAGCGTAGCTTAACCCGATCGATCGACCTGTGCGGCTGTTATTTAGCCGCGGGCCCCTCTACGACATAGTTCCTACAAATATTTCGCTAAATGTCTGATCAATCAGTTAAATAATTATTTTTAGACATTCTGAGAATCCTCAAATCTTTATGACATATAAAGCTTATTGATAACATACTCACTAAAAAATTGTAGGTAATACTAATCAGATGTCGTAAATTAATAAATACCCCTACTATGGGCTGTTAAAGATCAAGACTGCCAAAATGACTGATAAAAAAATAGCACAACGAGTACCTAGATAATGTGCACGAGTACGATTCTGGCATTAATCCTAATGAAAGTGCTTATCGGTCAAGCTATAATTGCGCTTATTACGATTTATTATTAGGTAGATAAAGAGTCTGAATCGATATAAGGGACCACTCGATTTTTGCAGGATTAGTTAACTGTAGCTTGACCATAAACAGCAACATAAATAAGAGCGAAAAGGTGGAAAAAAAAATTCTAATCGTGCCTGAACCTTGCAGCCCTGGTACAGAGGCCAGCACATTAAGCTTCCCCAATCTGTCAGATTTCTTTGATAGATTTTCAACTTTATTGCAGCGGAATAAGGTTCATATTCAATTGGGAAAATTTGACAGATTGGGGTAGCTTGATGTGCTGGCCTCTGTACGTATAATCGTAGTTACAAGACAAGTTTACTGAGAATTTTTATTTTGACCACAATTCTCAGTAAACTGGAAACAACTAAGGCGAAACTGTGGCGGCATCTGCATTGCCACGTGCGAACTACGCAACGCACTGACGTCAAGTAAAATCCCGCGTAAGCATGGCAGAGTTTACCGCGCAACTATCATATAATATACAACATCCCGACATACAACGTGTAACGTTAAATGCGCAAAACCTCATACACCCCAATTAGAGGATTGAGTTAAAAGCATAATCAATGACCAAGACTATTTTTTTAAAGCTATTATTTTTATTAAGAAAATCGTGTTGATCCTAGCATTAGTTTATGCATTCCAAATTGAGTCTTATTGCCTTAAAATAACATTTAATTTTCTTTAGCTCAATCGGCGGATAGTATGGTAAAATACATAATTTTTGAAAAAAAAACCTATGTTAATAATTACTGAAATCGATTCAGTAGTCAATTATGAACAAACTACACACATCAAAAGTGTCTAGGGATCAAGCATTTTTATGCGGATTTCTTGAGATTGAGACGTGGCTTTGTAATAAATTTATGATTTTATAAATTTATATGGATCCTTTTTGGTGCATTTCATAATTTGAATCAGGAACTGTGAATCAAATTCGAGTAAAAGATGAAAATCAGCTGTCAATATTTTCCCTATAAAAACATACAACGCATTGAAGACATTATTAGTGCTACTGTTTCCCTACTACTGATTAAAACCAACGTTATTATGGAGCGGCGACGTCATTTAAGCAGGGAAGAAATGCTCAGAGCCGTGGGAATGATAGAAGCTGGTTCCCGGCAACGTACTGTGGCTTTAGCTCTGAATACAAGTCAGAGTGTTATCAGTCGACTTTGGACACGTTACCGAAGCACTGGTACCGTGGCTGAGCGCCATGGAGGACGGTATCGCTGCACCACACGGAGACAAGACCGATACATTCAAATCTTAACTCGAAGAGCTCCAACAATAACCGCCATGATGTTAGCCGTGAGGCTTCATCACTCTTCAGGGAACTTAATTAGCGACCAAACAGTCAGAAACCGCTTGCATGAAGTGAACCTTCATTCCCGAAGACCGCTACGGGTACCACCTATAGCAATGCACAATCGTAGGATTCGATATCAATGGGCTCTTGAACACAGAAATTGGGCAGAAGAACAATGGCGTTTCGTGTGCTTTTCTGATGAGTCTCGTTTTGGTATGAGACCGGATACAAGACGTATACGACACTGGAGAACCCCTGGACGCCAACAGCGATTAAAATCCTGCCAGGAAGTCCATCCTTATAGTGGTGGAACCATCATGGTATGGGCGGGTATTTGGATCGGCGGAAGAACTGAGTTGATTTGGATCAGAGGCAACCTCAACGCTCAAATTTATGCTGAGACGATTGTATCAGACGTCATCGTTCCTCTACAAGTGCAAATCGGTCCCTTATTTCAGTTAATGCATGATAATGCACGACCGCACACCGCAAGAGTTGTAAGACAGACTCTCGCCGCAGCTAACATCAATGTCCTGCCCTGGCCTGCTCAGTCGCCAGACTTGAACCCGATTGAGCATGCATGGGATATGCTACAGAGAAGAGCTCTGCCGAATATGGAGGGTATCCAGTCGCAAGAAGACCTTTTTTTGTTGTTGCAACGAACATGGGCGGCCATTCCACAGCGTGATTTGGATGAACTCATTTTGAGTATGCCAAACCGATGTTCTTGTGTTGTTAGTGTTCGCGGTAGAAACACGGATTATTAATTGTTTAAGTTACCCAATAAAATTTTAGAGAAAACTGTTATTTCAGTCTTTTTTTCGAACTTTTGTGTTAGTGGTTCAAATGTCAAAAATCCCTTTATTAGGAAAATGGCAAATTTCTTTATTAATGCAAAGGTGACTTGGTTTATCGTTACTGTGACAAACGAAAACACTTTATTTGATGAATCCTTAAAGAAAATTTTAATTAATATCAATCAGGAGAAAAGTTATTGCAAAAATATATGTTGATCCCTAGACACTTTTGATGTGTGTATTTTCAGGTTTTGCGCATTTAGCGCGTTACACGTTGTAAATCCTCGGGTAGTAACCCATCACAACAACCCTCAAGTCGGAGGATCCACTCTTTTCTATGGAGGATGAGTGAGCTTTATACCTTGTTTCTCATCCTACTAATCCTACTAATATTATAAATGCGAAAGTTTGTGAGGATGGATGGATGGATGTTTGTTACTCTTTCACGCAAAAACTACTGAACGGATTTTGATGAAACTTTACAGTAATATAGTTTATACATCAGAATTACACATAGGATACTTTTTATCCCGATATTCCCACGAGATCAAAACTTACGCGGGTGAAACCGCGGGGCGCAGCTAGTACCTCTATAAAACTATCTGTCACATAGACAAATTTATGTACCTTCTTGTTTAATGACGTGCAAGTTACAGTCAGCCATAGGGTGATAAACCAAATACGAGGTCGACTAAACAAAGGGACATGTGCACTTAATAAGGAAGCTACCTACTAAATGAGGATATGGAATCACTTAATTACTTAACGAATCCATCCATATCATAATTATTATCAACTAGCTTCTGCCCGCGACTTCGTACGCGGATCCTGTTGATTATGCCAGCGACAACGGGGTCGTCAAAATCGAAGATCTGAAACGTCAGATGTCGAATTCTCAGAGCCCGGGGACGGGAAAACAACGGGATGCGCGAGACGATTCGAGACGTTCCAGATCTTTCATTTTTGTAAGTCAACAGAAAATTCCCATCAGACTAAACAACTTTTGCTAAGACGTCATTCCTATATATGTTGTAGTGTCGCTGGGCTTTGGAGTTCCACAACAGGTGTTCCAGATCTTCAGATTTATTCTCACAGCAGAAAATGCTCTTCACGTGGAATAATTTTTGCTATGGCACCATTTTTATATATATATTTATAGATTCTAAGGCAGATTTAAAACTGTGTACGTAGGGATTTACTTCATGCAACATATTTTGAAGCAATGAAATCAGACTATTTGTTCAAGTGCGGAAAGTTTTGGTTTCTAATATTTGCCTGATCTTGATAATTGGATACGAAATATATTTGGAGAAACTTGGGGTCATTTTTAGATAATAATGAACCAATAAGGTGGTAAACTTGGTCTTGCACTTTGAATGTTGGCATAAATGGGCCTCTTGAAATCTGTTTCGCACCAAAAGATGTCATTTGAAAGGCATTGTAAGTATACAGATGTTGTCGAAGAAATGTTTTGACTGTGGATGGTCACCAATTAGCAGTGATCTTAATATTTCTGGAGGATTTTGTAATATTTCAATATGTACTTTTCCACCTGAGCAACACATACCGTTTGTTTCTTTTTGCCATTTAACAGCTTCACAAAAAGTACAATTTTGAACCATACCTCCGATAGCGGAATACGTGGCGTAGTCAATCAAGTCATTCATAAGAGTATACATAAATGCACTCCGTTCCTTATCAACCCATGGAAGGTTGCCACGTCTTACGGCTATACTCTGTCGGATCGGATGTGTCTCTGTCTTGAGACACATCCGATTCTTCAGATGATATCGACATTCTGTTCAGAGAATGTCGAAGTCGATCAGAATTCAAACGTTCGTTGCGCTCTTCTTCTGTCTCTTCATGCCGTACTCCAGCAATTCTATCTCTCTCACTTTCTAACTGATTATGAATATTTTGTTGTGTGCGTGTTCGGGACAATGTATGATAATCTCGATCACCAGTTACTCGCGCATCACGTTCATCACTCGTTTCAAAAGACCTGTTAGTAGATGTGCGAATACGCTGAGAACGCAGGCGTGCTTCGCGATCCGAAGAGGTTTCCACGGAGCGAGTTGCAGCCTGATGTTTTCGAACAGCATCAAGTCTCTCCTGACGCTCTTCGGTAGATTCTTGGGATCTTATGATCCTCAATCTTTCCTTTGGAACATTGGGAAAGATTTGACCTCTTTCTAGGCATGGTTATAGTTTTATTGTGAATATACCTGATCAATTAAAATCCAAGTGACTGCTCCCCTGCGTTACCGGGTAGGCTACCGAGTCACGAAGATAAATGGCAAAGGATATTAAACACTCAAATAACATAAGCCCGAAGGCATATTTATTGATAAAGTAAAAAAATAAATGGGAGTTTTGACCAATAGAGTCAACTTTTCAATGATATACCATCGTCACCGACAATCAGTCTTAAACTGTTACCGCCTTCACCGCGTGGAGGTACTCCCAGCTTATGTTATTTTATAATTATACAGTGAAATTAGTGATAGCTTTGATTTCCACATCAGATGTTTCTGATCTTCGATTTTTATAAGTCAACAGGAAATGCCCATCAGATCGAACAACTTTTGCAAAGACGTCATTCCTATATGTGTTTTGGTGTAGCTGGGCTCTCGGAGTTCCACAACAGGTGTTCCAGATCTTCGATTTTTATAAGTCAACAGAGAGTGCTCATCAGATTGAACAACTTTTGCTAAAACGTCATTCCTATATATGTTATAGTGTAGCTGGGCTCTTGGAGTTCCACATCAGGTGTTCCAGATCTTCGATTTTTATAAGTCAACAGAGAGTTCTCATTAGATTGAACAACTTTTGCCAAAACGTCATTCCTATAAATGTGTTATGGTGTAGCTGGGCTCTTGGAGTTCCACAACAGGTGTTCCAGATCTTCAATTTTTATAAGTCAACAGAGAGTTCTCATCAGATTGAACAACTTTTGCTAAAACGTCATTCCTATATGTGTTATGGTGTAGCTGGGCTCTTGGAGTTCCACATCAGGTGTTCCAGATCTTCGATTTTTATAAGTCAACAGAGAGTTCTCATCAGATTGAACAACTTTTGCTAAAACGTCATTCCTATAAATGTGTTATGGTGTAGCTGGGCTCTTGGAGTTCCACAACAGGTGTTCCAGATCTTCGATTTTTATAAGTCAACAGAGAGTTCTCATCAGATTGAACAACTTTTGCTAAAACGTCATTCCTATATGTGTTATGGTGTAGCTGGGCTCTTGGAGTTCCACAACAGGTGTTCCAGATCTTCGATTTTTATAATTCAACAGAGAGTGCTCATCAGATTGAACAACTTCTGCTAAATCTTCATTCCTATATATGTTATGGTGTAGCTGGGCTCTTGGAGTTCCACATCAGGTGTTCCAGATCTTCAAATTTATTCTCTCAGCAGAAAATGCTCATCAAGTGGAACAATTTTTGCTATGGTACCATTATTGTATCTCTTATACTTTAGCTGGTCTGTTGCGGTTCTGCATCAGGCGTTCCATTTTCCAAAATAAATTATAGCCTATATGTTGCCCAGACTTAATACCTATACAACAAAAAAAAAATCATTCAAATCCGTTCAGTAGTTCCGAAGATTAGCGTGTACAAACAAACAGACAAACAGACAAACAGACAATTTTTTTTTTTTGGATTCGTGCTCTATTACTGTTTCTAAACCCCCCTCAAGTATTTTTTTTTAATATATTCAATGTACAGACACAGTTTTTTTACTGTTTTATTATATGTATAGATAACTCAACAACAAAAGCTTTTAAAAGGTAAAAGCTTTTATTATGCTCGTTAAATACAACCGTGAACAATTCAACGTTACGTGTTACGTAGAACATAATTGAATGAAAACCGTCGTTTTGATAGCAACAAGTACTACTCAGGAATCGTGTTGGTTTTGGCAGTAAAACACGGAATTCTTGTCAATAAACTGCCTTAATTAACATTAAATAGAGACTATGTATCCTCGAGGTTGGTTTTCTGAAGTTAACGTTCCTATTTCTTTGATAAATGTCGAAATTATAGTAAGAATATTTGGTTTTGATACTTTAGATATAAAACGGTAAGCACTAGCAAACAGCTGACGCTGCTAAAATTCTCCAAGAAAGTACCTAAGGACATGCTAGAGTAAACATTGAATTGATACAACCGTTGCATGTAACTAGTATAAGATTATTTTTTCACCATTTTTCATCAACATTTACGTAAACATTACAACCCGTGTTTACATAAACATGACAAACTAGATCTCTATCAACGTAGTCTGTCAAGGTAACAGTTAAAACAATAAAAGCGTAAAATAAATAAATCACTCACCGTTCTATTCAGGAACCAGCTTTCCACAAGTATCAAAGGTATGTAGGTGATCATATAGATCATAGACGTCCATGACACTAAGTTTCCCGACACTCCATAATACTTCATCACAATATCCTGAATGATGCTATACTGGGTCCATTGCATCGAGTTTGAAGCCGAATATAACACAAACATCCATAAAATTATCCATCTTGTTTGACTCACTTCGTAGTTTTGTCTTTTAGAAGTTATGGATATGTTATCCTGATCCATCACACTACCAGCTATAGAACTCCTCCTTGAGCTCCTTGAGGCTTCATCATCAAGAAGTATCTTGGGTACTTCGGCGTCTGTTGGGTTCAATAAGCCATTGACTTGTGCCAAGTTATTCTTTGTCATTGTCACTTTTTATATAATCTTTATCAAAATAAGACACTGTATCGTGGTTAAGTTTTCACTTATCACATCATTTGGTCCCAAGTTCGTTGATAACGAGATATCACTTTCTATTTAGCTAATCTTACGTTTGTATTATCAGTCTTTCATACTACCGCTGTTTAGATTATTCGTAGATGATAAGTCAGGTTATTCGGGTAAACAGTCAAATTGTTCTAATCTCAGATAGCATTTGAAATGTTAAGAGTCTATGGTGACCCAACTAATTTGGTACTTGATATTAAACTTTACATAATAATGATTTTATAAGCGATTAAGTAATTATAATAATGAATGTATCACCATAGAACAGGTACTTACAACAAACTCTGTGCCGCCTCAAAATCATTATCGAAATCAGTCAATGCGTTCTCGAGATATCATCAAAAAAGTCGTTCCTTACAAAATGTATGGGAATATCAATTATCTTCATATTTTTTTATTTTCCCATGTTTTAATAGTTATTCTGCTATTTGAGGCAGACATAAATCTAACAAATCAAAGATTATAAAAATCGGTCCCGCCGTTCTTGAGTTATAAGTGATGGAACTAACCCGACTTTGTTTTATTTATATAGATCAGATCACGGAGTACAGAAAAGAAGGATCAGATAAAGTCCCGGACGCAAAATACGCGCATTGACGTGGAGTTGCGGACACCAGCCCGTATTACCTATTACCTATAGATATGTAGGTAATAGGTAATATGGGCTGGTGTCCAAAGGGATGAATGAAAGGCAATTGCGTGCAGCTGAGATGAGAATGCTAAGAGGGATGTGTGGTGTTACACGAATGGATAGAATAAGAAATGAGTACATAAGAGGAAGTTTGAAAGTGGCACCTGTAACTGAAAAGTTGCGTGGAAATCGGTTGTCATGGTATGGGCATGTGTTACGGAGAAATGAGGAAAATGTCGTGAGGAGAGTTTTGAGTATGGATGTCGATGGATATAAGAGTAGGGGAAGACCAAAAAAACGATGGATAGACTGTGTGAATGATGATATGGTTAGATAGGGGGTGACTACTGAGATGACGGCAAATAGAAGAAAAATACATGCTGCGCCGACCCCAAATAAATTGGGATAAGGGTAGGAGAATGATGATGAATGATGACCTATAGATATGTAGGTAATGGAGAATGGAAAATATGACGTGTTGCACCGATCCCAAGTAACATCAGACAAGGGCAGGGAAATAATGAAGGAAGTGTTTATGGAGTATTTAGGTCAAGTCTTTGGTAATATCCTTTATCAAAATTGAGGTCGACATTGACCTACTGCGGGGTAATTGCGTAACACACTAACACTAGCCAATGGCTTTCATTTTGACAGTTCAACAAAATTAATTGCGTTATTTACGTTGTTGAGCAGACAAGCAACGAATTAGCAATATCCTTCAAACTCAAACTCAAACTCAAAGCATTTATTTCAAGTAAACCAATTACAGGCACTTTTGAATTGTCAAGGGGTCGGTCAGTCAGAAAGCTAGTTGCCCATTCCAAAGCGTAGGTACCTATGGAGAAGAACGGGCAAGAAACTCCATGGACACTCTTTTAAATCAAAAAGATTTAGATTGTCATTTATCGTACGAAGTTATTAGAGAGCCAGTCTATGTCAACGCCAATCGCCTATAGGTTTTCAGGCAACCACGAGTCCACGACTCAACATTAGGGGATACTCTGAAACATCAGCAGTAACAAGGTATCCACCATAATTTTGCCAAACGTGGTTTCAGGAAAGAACATAAAACATTTAACTAACATGAGTTAAGAGTATTCTATTCTATGAGTTAAGTGTTTTGCATAACGGTGTATATGTCATCAGTGATACCATAATTGGTATTGCAGATATAAAAGCAGTTAATATAGAAAGAAAGAAAGACAGAAAAAGTATTTATTGCGAATAGTACAGGAAGATCACAAACTAAACTAAACACGGTATAAAATAAAAAAAACCAAATTATATTAAAAAGTAACAAAAAGAAAAATGAAACAGAAAGTCCTATAGGAGGCCAAAGGCTCCTATCTCAGCATAATGCTGCGACATTCAAAAATAAATTTCGCATTTTTTTAAATATAGGGATCGCTGACAGGATTATCCAATAAGTATACATAACAAGATTATACGGTAAATACCTGTATTCATGTCTATTTAATTTTGATAGTCCAGTCGGACACAATTTGTGGGGCAATTCCCGTAATAATTAATCTCAATTTGCCAAAAAATACAATTTCCCTAAATTTTGACGAATTTTTACACTAAGTTATTTTATTAACGCTGAGATGAGTTTGTGACATTGATCGGCCAACATTCAAAAATGATTCAATACTACACAAGAATCCCAAATTATTCCGGTACATTCTAAGTTATTAATTACTCAGTAAACAACATGATTTTAGTACTACGGCTACGGAAGAACCACCAATTAATAACACCACTAACCTTACATTTTTTCACATCATACTACTACCTCACTTACAAGTACCTACCTATCACTTTTTCGTAAAATAATAAAATAACGTCAAACCATATCCAGTAGCTAATATAAACTGCAATGGCGGAAAAACACTTACTTTAATTAATGCTCGAACAGAACGGATGGCGATTCTATCTCAGTCGGTTAGCAATGCGGCGATAAAATTGTGATAACATTTGCAGTGGAATTCATCTCTTGGCAATGACAATGACACTGTAAACATCTCAAGGAATACAAATACGCTCATTGATAGGGGCATTCGTGTCAAATATTCGTTATGCGAAGTATTTATTAACATTAATGTGTTTTAGTATTGGGATTTCATTGGACACTGTGATCAAAATGTGTCAAGCAACAACATGAAAGAGTTTAAACGTAAGTTTTTTAGACTATTGAATGAAAAGGCGCATTCCGTCGAAAAATTACAATAAAATATTTTCGTGGACGTCCACGGTCACGATAACACGGGAAAGTAAATTTATAAAGTGGACGTGCATATTATAACGTCATGGTGGTTGGAAATTTAAAAGTGTCTTCATGTAATTTCATACATTTTATTTCCCTGTATTATCGTGATGCCCCGTGTACGTCTACGATAATGTCGTCAAAATCGTCCGAAATTATAAAAGCGCTCATTTTTATAAATCGACTCCGGTACTGGTCTACCTAAATCTTCGTTAGCAGTCTGGCCATCAACACCGTGAGGAAACCGACATTCACCAACACGCGTGGGCCCAGTCGGGAAGTTTTCAGTATGAATGGAGAAGAAGAGGATGTCCAAAAAGACGATAGAGGAATAATTGTGTTATAGATCAAAGATATGGCTACAAAGGTGGTGCCTCCTCAGATGGGGCTAATAGAGGTATGTGGCATATGGTACCTTTTGAAGACAGATGTAATATAAATACTTATAGCTAAACGACTAGATGACCTACAGAGTGAGTGGTAACCTCTTCCAGCATTCCAACTCACTCGTATACCCTAGAAGGACATTTATAGTGCCCTTAATGGTGATGTTCTTTAGAAAGGTTTGGTGCATAGTACTCGCAACCGGCGGTGGCGTGCCTGTATGACCAGGGGGCCGATTCTACTAATAAAATTGTTCAAAAATCGCAATAGAACCACAGCTGAATCACGGCTGTTAAACGTTTTCATATTCTACTAATGAACAACGATTCAACTGCGGTTATGTTTTAGTATAAGCCAATGATCGATCGAAATAATTTCAAAATATATTCTGCTAACAAAATCAAACATGAGCGTGACGTTTAGTCACATTCTACTGTTATTTTGACACTTGTTAGAATCGAATGTTATAAATTTAGTTTTGTATTCGAAAATACTTTCGGTGACATGTATGTAACATTTTTAGGTTCAACTTTTTTTTCTGTGGTATTATTAAACATACTATTTGGCATTTTGGTAACACAGTTTACCCGCTGTTACATTCCCGCTACCATTCATTTGCGATTCAGCATAGGTTTAGTTTCCAGTTTGCATAGGAAATAGTAGAATGACTTTATAAGTAACTAACGAACGGCGATCGAAATCGAACTGTTATTAAAACACAATTGAACGTGTAACGTTGCAAATTAGTAGACTCGAAACGAAGCAAAGTGAGGATGTAAGGACGCGTTCTATAATTTCCCGAGAAGTAAGCCTGTCTGTAGGTCATTTACACTTATATGTACCTAAAATATAGATGACCTACAGACGCCAAGCCAAGCCACAACATTGTGTGACGCCAAGAGCCTGTTGAATTTCTAGCCTGTCTGTGCTGTGTATACCCGAAAGTGACCTTGGCACCCACACCAAGTGCAGCTATTTTCATTCCGACGTACCTATATGAAACAACCTTAGTTACGTCACCCCTTATCTTGAAAGTAGACACAGCAATAAACGAAGCAAACAACTTTATTTTATTCTTACAATAGCAATCCTTTTGGTAAGGCCTCCACCAACGAGCAAGTTCAATGGAAAGATTATTGTATTAGTGTCGCTTCATTAGCTGAAGAACTTTGCTGATATCGTTAACGAGATATTCTGATTTATGTTCGACTTTTAATGCTGTAAAAGTTTGCAATCGATATCTTAATCGGTCAGATAAAATAATGTTTTGGATACTTTAGACTTGGATATTTCATTTCATCTTCTTCGAGGCCACTTTTAACAGTGATTCCTTCTGAATATGACATAACCTACTTAAGCGTAAGACATTAATGAGTACTGAGAGAAAATGGAAATGACAGATTTGAAAGTTTAATTGGTATAGTGTTGTTATTCAGGGCACTCGGATATCGAATAGAGTACCTATTCGATATCCGAGTGCCCCATGGAATAGGTACTGAATTGAATAAAGCAATAGGAACGTGTTTTCGAACTGATATTCAACTACATCTAGAAATCGATCCCAAACTTTTATGAATGAAAACCTAGGTTTACCTACGACGCATGATATGGGTTTTAAATATTCAGTTTTTAGATAAATAGATAATTAAATCTGTGGAGGCACCAACGCGTAACAGACATAGGTAGTCTTAGTTACCGCTGATGGTCACGCACGTGGGCTTCAAGTTTCAAATATTTTTTGTTTGAATTACTTTAATTAAGATATTCTTGGAGAGTCTGAAGTATGCATATGGGTGGGATATGTGCTCAGGATTATTTTTTGGAATAGGACAAAAAGTATTGTTATATTTTTTGGGGGGGAAGAGGAGCAATAGGTACCTACGATGTTTTTAGCATTGCGTGACAGTTTCATCGATCAGCCAATTAGTTTATGCGTAGCCAATGTAGCCATAAATGTCCAATTGTTGATATTTATCTATTAATCAAGTAAAATCTACGCACATTAGAATAGTTTTAAAATCAGATTTGTATACAACTCCACAAATTAAGTGAGATACTCAAGGTTTTTTTTTTTTAATTTTAACAGAACTGCAAGAAACTTTCATCATCTGCCTAGTCTTTTCTCAACTAAGTATGTTGGGGTCGGCTTCCAGTCTAACTTGATGTAGCTAAACTGCAAGAAACCTTACCTACACACGGCTACACATCAAGCTATACATTTCCAGTTTTAGCTGACCTCGCATTGTATAGGTTTTTCGTACAATCAGAAGTCAGCTTATACTGGTTATGTATAGCTTGATGTAGCCGTGCGTACATCGTACCGTACAACAATTAAACCTAAATTAAATTCAAATAAAGTTAGCATAAACCAGCCATATCTAGACGGTGACGACGATTTAATTACCATAGAACAGCGTACACATATGAAACACTTAATTATCATTAGGTAACTCGATCACGATAACGCTATGTTGAATATTATACTAACGTAAGCATTGTTGATTTAGCATCTTAGCTCGGAAATTAAGACTAATCTTGCGAAGACTCAATATACACATCGTAGTCTAGAATAAGTTAATTGTATTTAGATTAAAAGACTAGACTGGTATGTAACGACGTACCTCGTTTGTGAAACAATGACGAGGAGTTTAGGAGTTATGAGGGAACAGTTGAACATACATACATACAAGGTGTAACATAATTAACGCAAGACCTCATACACACCAATTAGAGTATTGAGTTAAAAGCATAATACAATGACCAAAACTTTATTTTTTTTAAAGCTTGCTATTTTTATTAAGAAAATCGTGTTGACACTAGCATTACTTTGTGCAATTAAAATTGAGTCTTATTGCCTTGAAATAAGGCTTAATGTTATTTGGCTCAATCGACGGTTAGTATGAAAAAATACATACTATTAGAAAAAATTAAGAAAAAGTTTGAAAAGTTACTGAAATCGATTCAGTAGTCAATCATGAACAAACTACTTTCAGGACTTGCGTTTATTCTGTAACACCCTGTATATACGTTTTTTGTTTTTTTTTTTGTTTTCGGGGGAAACCTTCAAAAGGCACTCGACCTCCGGGAAGTGTGGGATTTTTACCTCACTAAAACCACCCCGGTGATCACCATTAGCACATAGGGGTGGTCCCGGTTCCTCTAAAAAGACCAATTCCGGAACCCCCCACGTGCAATGCCTGCAAGGCATATCCCTGGGGATATATACATACATACACATATATATACATATATACCTACATACTGTAGCGAAAGAAAGGAAACGAAAAAGAAATTCTTTAGAAAGTCCGAATACAAAAAAAAATATATCAAAAATAATATTAAAAGATAGAAAATACAAATAAAAAAAGGCTTGAAGAAACTTGTCACAAAACTAAACATAAATTATGGAATCAGGAAAATACTTTAGGTGTTTAATAAAATATATTGTTTTAATTTTGCAACGCGACGAGTTTAAATTTTAGTTGCAACACTTGCAACCAAAGCGTTCACTACGTCCACGTGAATAAAAAAAGACCGCATAAAACAAGAAATAGAACCCGCCGTATTTTTTAAAGATCAAAGTTATAATACAAATCGTAGTGACGTAATTAAAAAAAAAAAAAAAATAAACTAAACTAACTACACTATGAGTTAAAAAAAATAAATTAATATCTGTTAGATGGTCTAGAAACTTGAATGAACAGATGTGGAGACTGTTTTCACGGCGTCCTTGAAGAAGAACACTTCAGTTTTGGTGCTGGAAAGTTCGGTTCTTTCAGCTTCCACAAGGAAATCAGTCAGGTGTAATATTGTAGTAGCCTGGGAGGGTGGAGCCGAATGAATCGGCTTGCAAAATTTTCGGGTACTATACCAGAAATAGAAAGAGTTTGAGTTTATTGTGCCTTTGAAAGTCTCAACTCGCTGACTTTAATGAGGAACCGCAAAATAAAAAAATCACAAGCAACAATAAAATAAGTATTTTAAGTAACACAAGTCAATATAAAAATAATAATTTAGACTTAAAATTCCAAGATGAAAAATATTCAGGCCGTCATCTGTGACAAAATTTCGACAAGTAAACCATCTATCAAAGGAAAATTATCAGCCGACTAACAAACAATTCTTAATTTAAAAAAATACGAAAATAAAATTTCTGGGCAAAATTTTAAAGAAGAGGTAGAATGTAAACTTAAAGAAGTATGAATGTGGAAAAATTAAAATGCAGTATTTATAATACTGCAATACATACACACATACATAGCCTGTTAAAATCATAACCCTCCTTTGACTTTGCCGTAGTCGAGTCGATTGGGGAAAATTATTCTTTAAGGGGAAAATAAACAAGAAACATTCCCATTTTCCATTCCAATGCAACTTAGATAATATTTTCTTTCACTCTTCACTCCAGGTGAACGGTAAACGTATAACTTATCGGTTTAAGGTCTGAATTCAGATCAGGCCATTTTTATGTTGCTGTTTGCCTTCGCCACCGTCGATCGAAGGCTAAGCTACGCTTTCCGAGGTCGGTCCATGGATGGGTGACCATGCATAACAAATCGAGACCCCTTCGTGCCTCGGAAAGCACCCCAGATAAGCCTGATAGTCGTTACGGCTAGTCAGAAGACCGATAACCAGTCTTACCAAGGGTTATCGTATTACCCAGTAACTGGGTTGTGGAGGTCATACAGGCAGTCACTGCATGTATATAATATTATTAATATTATTCAGACTAGAAGACGACTCCAACATAGTTAGGAAAAGGCTTGACAGATTGTTTTTTTCGTTGCCCTCGGCAGCACGCACTGAGCAAGTAAGGTGATTGATGTCCGGGCCTTATCTGTGGGAGAACACACTAAGCCCCGTATTACAGAACGTCACTCAATACTCAAGCATCAACCAATCAAATGGCTTAAATCTAGTTTTAAGTAATGCTTGATTATTGAGTGACGTTCTCTAATACGGGCCTTAGAATAGCAGTGGGACATTTAACCGGTAAGAAGTTAGGACAGAACTGAAGGCCTAGTTTCGTAATTTAAAACGTTCAAATCTAGTCGCAGTCTCATCTCGGTGAAAAACAAATGTCAAAAACTTGTCAAAGTGTAGCGAAATTAGAGGTATTTTGACAGATTGAGCTATACAAAGAATAAGTACCTATACCTAAGTTAGCAATATTTAAGATGACTTTAATTTATTATATTTTATTTATTTTTTTAATTTATTTTCTCTTGACTGTACTTACCTGTCAAAAAGAGTAAGGAGATCAGACTTAGATAAAGTGGATAAGACCGAAATTTAAACAGGAGAGTAACTATCCAGGGGATCGGATCCGAATAAATCGGAAATTAGAAGTATTTTTTGACAGATTTAGACTGAGATCAGACTGTGAATGTTCTTAAAATTACGAGAATTGCCCCTCGGGTATGTTTATTTAGGGTCTTGTGGACTAATAGAAGTGGGTGGATAATATAAACGATAAACGTAGAAGCTAATAGGGAAGTAGCATTAGATATGCTCTATAACGTACTGTATGTATTATTTACTAGCTGTGTCCCGCGACTTCGTCTGTGATCCAGGATGAAAAACAGCCTATGTCCTTCCCCAGGTCATGGTCTAGGTACCCATGAGCCAAATTTCATGCAAATCCGTACAGCCGTTTTACCGTGAAAGCGTAACAAATAAACAAATTTACTTTCGCATTTATGATTTTATAGTTAGGATTATACTTAGGTACTTGTACCTACTATATATAGACTGTAAGGTACTTGTACTTGCGTGTGTTGTGTTATAAAAACTCTTTTGATGTGTAGGCATAAAAAATGTAGGTATCTATGTACCGTAACTATCATTCTATAGTCTGATAAAAGAAGCATAGAAATTATAATATTTTTAACCGACTTCAAAAAAGAAGGAGGTTCTCTATTCGACGGTATGTTTTTTTTTTTGTGTGTTTGTTACGCGATTACTCCGCCAGTTGTGGACTGATTTTCAAAATTCTTTTATAATCGAAAGGAGATACTTCTGAAGTGGTCCCATAGTCGCCAAGTCAGGATCTGATGATTGGATCCTGGAGAAATCGAGGGCAACCCTCAAATTTTGTAGGCACACCTATAGCGATTTGGGTATTTTTTATATTAACTCGTGCATTTGCTTTCAGAAAGCACCATTCGGTGAAGTGGAACTGATGATGAAGACCACAGATGGCCATCGGAACTACTCAATAATACATATTTCACGGTTTGCGATTCGATTAGGTATTTTAATGTGGTTGCTAACCATTGTGCGTATCGTGAAGTGGAGCTGATGGTGACTTCTCAATCAGCTCCAGTTCTCCTGGTTCTTACAAGGAGAAGTCCTCAACAATTAACGTCCCTGCAACGGGAAAAGCAATATTTTGTAAAAGGTAATGAGTAGTTGACATTAGGCTATTGTAACTTAGATAAGTTATAGGTAAACTGGCCCACTAAAAAGTGAAAAATAATAAACTTTTTTTTACAAAAAAACAACCGACTTCCAAAAAAAACACTACAAAGTGAAAAATAAACTTTAATTTCGGAAGTCGGTGTCAATAAAAAAAATGCGGAACCAACGACACCGACTTCCGAAATTAAAGTTATTTTTCACTTTGTAGTGTTTTTGTTGTAAGTATTGTATAAGTATCAATGGATGTTTACAGTTTGAAAATTTATTTAACCTACGTTTGGCAGAACCACTTTTAATAAAACATGGAAATGATCGGAAAATACAAAAAACTAGGTACCTACTTACATATTTGAAAAAGGTTATAATTATGATGATAGAATACCCATCAATTATCAAACTATATCAACGTATCTACCTACCTACCTAATTTATTTGAATGTATTTATTTTTCGGCAAAAAATTGCGAATTTCTTTTGCTAATTTCCTGACCGTACCTACTCCCAAACAGCGAGCGTGAAAGCTACAAAACATAACCTAAAAAATCAGACGCAATATTGTTGAAACTTTTCACTGTAAAACTTCGATATTATTCACAAAATCGCTAAGAAAACATTGATAATATTGTTACACTTAGTTTTTATCACAAACATCACTGTATCATCACTATAATGTTTTTCTTTCGTCAATATAACAGGCACTGATTCGCAAGCCGTTTTGTTCCTCTACTGTTCCTCATTTGAGGCAATGGTACGGTGTCAGACAGCCAATAGGAAAGCCGACATACACATGCCAGTTCATTTAAAAACTACACAATACAACATAATGTTTATGAATTGATCCCATTTGAGGTTATGTGAGGTGACAGGGTGAAATGCTCGCGCATGCGTATTTCACGTCTACCCGGCGTTAAAAATAAATAAGGTCGAAACAAAAAGTTTCGTTATGAAATTGCTTTTTAATCTATGGCGACGACCTTGAGATATTTTTGGCGCGTTTTCCTCGATAAAAATAGAAGATTGAAACTTTCATTCATTAAAACTTTTTAAAAGGTAGAGGTACGCAAATTCTTCAATTAAATATATGTGATACCTAATGTCGTACCCCTGAGCAGAGTGCCATCAGACTAGAATGAAAAAGACTGTGGTCAACAATATACTTAGGTACATAATTGCCACTGCCAGGCGGGGTGGCAATTAGCATTTTTACTTCGCCATGGTATTTCATGGGGGAGGACTATCATTAAAGTATCGCCTGTGTTGGTAATTTTTTATTAATAATCCGAAACAGCCGGTCGATTCTGTTAAAATATCACCGTGAAAACTTAGGTGAAGTGAGTTTGTTTTTTCTAGGAATTGACACTATTGACAGCTTCACACATTGAGCTATATAACTAGAGAAGCAAACCTCAATAAAATGTGTCAAAAAAGTGTAGCCACTTTATAAACGCGACGACGTAGCTTTGAAACCACTAAACATTTAAAAGTAAACATATATCTGTCTCACTTACACACGTTGTAAGAATAATACTGTCACTTAGATTAGACAAAGACCGCATTATAAACATGCAATGACGGGATGGGGTTGCCTACCCATGCGAAATTTTACCCAACATTTTAAGCCATAAAAAGTGTTTTAGGTTAAGTTAAATTATTTTTCAAATATTTGAATTATATATTTCTTATTGGATGTGTAATAGAAGTTTATAAATAATGAAAATAACTAAGAAATTTTCTTTTTGAATATTTTTTCTTTATTATTAATGAAATTGAATGATTTAGTAGGTAGCCAGTCAATCTCTTTTCTCAGCAATCGGATTATTTCCACCCATTGTTCACGGCATGCTGCATCTTTAGGCACTCTGCTACGTTGTTATTATTAAAAAATATTTAAAATCACTTATTCCATAAATTAAAAACTCCCACTAATGTGGGAAACTAAAACTAAGTTTTTAGTGGTAACACTGAACCTAATTTACAAAATTCTACATTTTATTGCGTTTTTACGTTGATATAAACACAGAGACAATTAATTTACGTGTGGAAAGTAATTCCGGTTAATTTATTATGTTTTTGTGATCTTGAATCGCACTCTTTCGCGATATTTTTTGTCGCATGTCACTCGGTTGACTTCGGTTGGCGTCACACAGAGCACTGAACTGACGTTAGCTACGCTGATGGCTGTGGCCATCAGCCTAGTGGCAACGCCTTGGTGCGGTAATTGCTAATCTAGTGTAACATATATATCAATGGCTTCACATAAGTTGAGATTTTCACAGAATAGCACCGCTGGTGAGTGTTCGTGAAAATGTTTAGTGAAATTTATCTTCCTTTGTAGGTAAGTAAGTACATATTGTGGTATGAAATAAATATTTATCTATCTATTATTTTTTTTTTAATGCGCGCGTAGCACCGTAGGTATACGAGATAGAAGTAGGTAATACTTCTTAAAATGTACTTAACGAATAAAAGAAATTTTGTGTGAGAGAAAGATGAAGAAACGTGACACGTCTTTGAAATTTCACTTTTAATTCTCGCATAATTATCGAATCGCCGCCTAAGAAAACTCATCTTATAAATATTGTTAGCAACCTAACTATTTCTATGAAGACAGACTTACAATGAAAACTTATGCGTATTTAAATAAAACATTAATTTGAAACAATATCCTGTATAGCCTTTGCACGGGGTACCGACAAACGGAGACACAATCGATTTCAACTAATTGAAAGCTAACGCAGCCCTTCAAACAAAACCAACCTTAACTCATTAAAATAAGGTTTATTATCAAACTTTACTTTAAAGGACGCATTTAACTGGACAAGCATGACCATAGTCCGTGGTGTTGATGAAAATCAATCAATATATCGTCCATCACTGATTATGTGAATTGTTTTTAGTTATAAATACACGACGCATCTCCTACAATGTAACAATATTCAAGAAGGAACTATGTACAGTCACGAGCACTAATATATCAACACTTGGCAACTTTCAATTGCGATTTTTTCTTGAAATAATGAATGCAACGTTGAAATACGACACTTTACACAAACCTATGTGTTCAAAAATAATAAGTTCGCAATAACATAAAATTTCATTCAAAAATAAAGGAGAAAATCGCCTTTGAATAAAGCCAAGTGTATACATACTTATGTTCGTGACTGTATGTATACAATACAATAAAGTAGCATATATTATGTTAATCCAGGGTGTCAGCTACCTCCATACAAAATGTTATCAAAATTGGTAAAGCCGTTTGAGCGTGAAGAAGAGACAAACACACACACACACTCACAAACTTTTGCCTTTATAATATTAAGTGTGATAGCTCAATATACCTACCTAGGTAAGGGGACGGTTTTAAACAAAAGTTGTTCCAAAACATTATGACATAAGTCATAAGTCATTTGATTTGTTCTTAGAGCATGGATTTGTTAAACACGCACGACAACATATCAAGCTATCATTTTCAGTATTAACTGACTTCTCATTGTACTAAAAGTCTATACAATGCGCGGTCAGCTTAAACTGGAAATGTACTGTCCTGTGTGTGTGCCTGATGTGTCGCCGTTTGTACAGGAAATTAAGTTTTTTTTAAACAAATGAAGAGTGCAGCAGAATGCGTACAAATAGTCAAAATTGGATGAATTAAAAAATCTATAGTCTAATAAATCTGTAGAGAGGTCAATTCTGTACATGAAATATATTTCCAAAATAACTATCAGCGGGTGATTAGTGATCGATACTGACGCCAAAAATGCAATCAGTAAAATTTTTGTCTGTCTGTCTGTCTGTCTGTCTGTATATTCGTTATAGAAACAAAAACCACTCGACGGATTTCAACGAAACTTGGTACAATTGTTCTTCATACTCTTGGGCAGGTTATAGTATACTTTTCATCACGCTACGATCAATAGGAGCAGAGCAGTGAAGGGAAATGTTGGGAAAACAGGATTTCTTTTTAGGTGAAGTAGTAATAGGTTAGTAGTAGTTAGTTAGTAGTAGGTAAGTTTTGGTTAATTTATGTTCAGTTTTTTTTTAATATTAAGTAGGTAAAAACGTAGGTACTTTTATTAATTATAGGTATAGGTATTATTAATTATAGTAGTTATAGGTATTTAGTTTTAAGTGAAGTAGGTTTTATTATATATTATTTTATATATTAGACGTAGTTATATATTTTTAGTTATTCAAGCCCCAAGCGGACGCCGCCGTCCGCCCGCTATTGTCTTGAAAAACGCGTTGAATGAGAAATACTCGTTCTCAAGAATCGGCAGAAGAAAGAGCACATCGGTTAAACTCTATGAGAGTTAGTGCCTCAATTTCCGGAAGTCATTATTCCACGCGGACGAAGTCGCTGGCAAAAGCTAGTATAAAAATAAAATATGTCATTCAGTTAAATATGTCGAAGAAAATACTTTTTTTAAGTTTTAAAATATGCTTACAGTAATAATAAATGGCAAGCTAGATTATAATATTTTTTGACAATTAATAATACCACCATTACCAACCAGGGCCGTCTTAACCATATTGGGCGCCGGGGTGCGAAGATCAGCCTGCGCCCCCTTGCCAACAAAAAAAATAAAAATTTTGTTTTTACACGACTGCCCAAAAAAATTTGTGTTATGTTTTCAGGGTTTAAGTATGTTTGTGGGTTTCTATATTCCACCATAACTTCTAAACGGCTTAACCAATATCAATGTATGTGGTATCGTTAGAAGCGTTGCGTAATCCCGCGTAACATTAGCTGAAAATTAAAAAAAAATGTAATGAGGGTTAAGAAAAACGCAACTATTTCAACTTTTTGCATCGCTATATCTCTGAATATAGTGATTGTTAGGAAAAAAAAGTGTAAGAACAATTTTTGTAGATAATTGCATGATGAACAATTTTGTTGTAGGTACCTGTTTTTATGATAAAACTTACCGTTTAGCTGAAAAATGCAAAAAAACAATTTTTACAATATTTGACCTTGAATAAAAAAAATTTAATGCTTCGGATCGATGGGGACTTTTGAAAATTTTTTTTAATGGTGTTCCCAACCTTCGTAAATTTTCAGCTTTATGCGAATTAATGTAAACCTTGAATGTCTATTTTGACCACCGGGCTATCACCAGGATATACAGATATTTTAACCTGAAATGGTCCATTTACATAATCTTAATTTAATGGGTATTATTTGTGGCCAAAGAGCAAGGTCATTCGTGATATCTTTTGAAAATCGTGCATCCAATGACAGACGCCAGCACATCCAAGCTGCTAGAATCTGTCAAATTTCTTTAAAAGATTTTCAATTTTATCGCTACAGCTTAAGGCCCAAGGTTGATTGGAAAAATTTGACAGTTTCGGGTAGCTTAATGTGCTGGCGTCTATACATCTCCAGCTGCACATTAACTATGTTATTCAAGGGACGTAGCCTTTATATATCTGGTTAGTTAATAATGCTGCCAAATTGGTTATAGGTACCTAACAGAACGGTAAAGTATGTAGGGTGGCGAGAGCGAGCGGAGCGAGCTCGAAAATTTAAACAACCCGTCTCGGTTTGGGCAGGTTTTGTTTTATATTTTCAAGCAGAAATAGGAGTTACATTGTCGACTTATGCAGGCAAGCCCAAAAAGCAACTAGCATAATGTAGAGTAAGAGCGAGCGACGCGAGTTCGAAAATTTTGCACGCTCGGATAGGTACGATTTTCTTTCGATCATTCCAAAAGGACTAGGAATCACTTGCTTTTTCGACTTATAAAGAAAAGCTCAAGAATCTACAGAATGTAAATCACAAGAGCGAGCGAAACGAGCCTAAAAAATTTAGCAACCCACCTTGAATAGTCTGTTTGCTCTTAACCATCAACATAATATAAAAAGAGAACTTTTAATACCTTATCGAATTATGACGAAAAGCTTAAACTCGTTTTGAAGCAGTTTAGATTTTGGAATCTGGCCATAATCTTAGACTTTCCGCGAAATTCAAATTTTCTTACGTTTTAAGCAATTTTCAGCTCAGTGTCAGGATAATGTTGAACAAAATATGATTCGCGAGAGTAACAAGTAACCCTCTAAGTTCATATATTCCTATTGATTGATATCTCATGAAATAGTAGGTAATTGTTTCTCGGGCTTCCCTGACCCTTCCTCCTTAACATTTTTAAACTGAAAAAAAAAAGGTTGTTTTACCTACCTTGACAACGTAAAATTAATTTCCACAAAGCAACAATTTACACTATTTGCACGTAATTAGCATTTCATTACACGAATTAATTAAATAACTTTACTTATTACAAAATAAGTAGGATGCCAAACGATACCTATGATCTATGGCAGGGATGGCGAACCTCTAGGCATCCACGTGCCATTTTTTTTCCAAATAAATATTTCATACGGCCATGACGTGCTAACAAACAATCTTAGCTTAGTGATTCCTGGATAAAATCGATATACTTTCGCACTGTTATTATTATATGTATTTAATCTCTCTTGACATTTCTCGAGACCCTGGGGTCTCACACCTTTGGAAGGTGTACGAGGGGTCGAAACCAACTCGCAGAGGCCCGTTAGACGTTTTTAATGAAATGAGACACCAACAGACTATTATCCCTGTTTGCACTATGCAAGTGCATCAAGGACAACTCCCGGTTGGTGTAGGACTAATGTTAATATTAATAGTTTTATATTTATTCAAATGAAATGACAAATTAGTGCGAATTTTGCTATTGCAAACTACTTACTTAGATGACTTGGGTCCTACATTTTTGAAATGTTGCCGTGCCCAAATTATTTTGTTACGTGCCACCAATGGCACGCGTGCCAATGGTTCGCCATCCCTGATCTATGGTCACTTAGGTACTATATTGGCTCATGGGTGTCGCAATTTTAATGGTAATTGTAGTAAGAAACTTTTGTTGACACAATTTTGTATTGGTAACTAGATAACCTACCTTCAAGCACAGTAGATAAATATAGCCGCAAGCTCTCTTTGAATTTGCCGCGTGTGTTTGTTGGAATATAAATTTAATTTCTGTAGCAATAAGATCTAAATTGGCTTGCACATTGCAGGTCAGCAAATAAATAATGAATATTTGTTATGTAATTGTTAACACTGATTTGATTACGCATCACGCATTGTTTAGGTAGGCGAGTGGCTTGCGCCTCCTAAGACCCTGCGCCGGGGTGCCACGCACCCCTTGCACCCCCGGGTAAAGACGGCCCTGTTACCAACACCACCGCTCATGTCTCATCCTTCCTCATACAATCTGCCCCAGCTGCTTATAAGAGTATGTCAGCAGTTTATATCTGACTAAGAACTGTTTAATGAAAAAAAGCAGTACCAAAGAATGTCCAACCGGCACAATTACACCGCAGAATCAAAGCGAGCATTTTCGCATTCGCATGCGCAGCTTCTACGGAACCAGTGGCCATTAAATTCTTGCCAAACGCGATTTCTTTTGCCCCTAAATCCATAAAGGTCAATCTAGGGGAAGAAACCGGTTCACTATTGATGAGTTTTGCTCCAGACTGGTTCGTATTGTTCTCGCGATCCATCTTCCACCATGTTGTCACGATTTCGATATGACAGATGTTATTATTGTGTTGTTCGTGCATTTTGTTTTTGTACTTGAAGACTAGAAAGGGTTCCCGTTTTGTTGTACCGTGGAAAAAGACTAATAAAGCATATTATGGCTGGGATTCTATTTGTCAATCAACCGCACAATATCCTTTTTATTATACTTACTTATTAAGTAAATATGTATTTCTATTGATGAATTAAGCAGTGATAATAATAGTTTTTCTCTGTTTCGTTATATTCCTTTTGCCTTTTGCTCTTGCAGACAGTCTGACAGCGCATTCCGTGGCGCAGTTGTTTGATGTTCCCAAGAATTTTCACGTTAACTCTCAGAGCCTTCCAGCTCATTTCTAAGATGTGCTGCCTGTGCTGGCAAGCTTTAACTATTGAAACATATAATACATGTTAATCTTGTTGCCACTGATTTGCGACTGATTGTCTCTCTTCTAAATCCACGGCACTGAAGATCAAGGGACAATAAATGAAACAGGTAAAACTCATTTTAAGGGTCTATTTATCTTAAATTGTAAAATAATGTTCGTGAAAACACAAACAGTCTAAACCGCGTCCTAACAGAAAGCGACCACGCGACCATCGCAAGTTACCGCGAACGTCGTTGTTTGAACGAACTAGCGATCAAATGTACTGGTGTCAAATTCGCATTCCCGCAGTTTGTTCATGCGAATAAAATGTTTGATTACTAATTCGCGCGAACTTAATTCGTACAAATGTGCGATCTAACATAATGATCCCAAACAGCACTCTAATTGCGTAACACACAATTAATCTCAATCTGAAACATTTTGAAGGACATTGCTAATCCGTTGCTTCATTTATGTTCTAAAACTTTGTCTGCCTAATAACATATAACGCAATTAATGATGTTGAACTATCAAAATGAAAACCATTTCTTGTGATAGTGTGTTACGAAATTACCCCGCAGGTGGCCTAACTGACAATCGCGCGAACGTTGCCGCGTCGCGTCGTGCCGCACGCTATTAGGCGAGGGGAAAGCCGTGCTTCTCTCGTATTTGGTTCGATATCTTGTTCAGCAAGATAAATTATACTGCCCAATATTAAAAACAATGCGGTGTTTATGACGTCCATTGTGAAATATGACTTATTGACGCGATGCGACCAGCCAACCTTGAAGACTGCAGCTTGTATCAGGACACGCATTTTGACATCAAGCGAATACGTACTCCCTTTTTTTTTTTTTTTTTTTTTTTGGATGGGAAATCATCCAATGACCCCTCCCGCTCTGGGTGGAGCAGAAGGGAGTGTCAGACTCTTACTGACTAAAACCCACCCGTGTTCCTTCCTTAGCCCTTTGTGTTCCGGGGCAGCGGTAACCCTTTCGGACAATCCCGCTGCCCCGGCAGGCTTCGGCCCTTTCGGGCCCCTTCCTTATGCTGACATCTCTTTGAGGCGCGCGTGGAACACGTACGCGCCGTCCGGCACGGGCCTGGTCCTGATCGGACGGAGAGTTACCCATTACTCTCCGCCCGCAGGCCCGCGCCTACGGTGGCCGGGAGTCGTCTCGCGGCTCCCGACGCCCGGGGCGTCTCCCGCGGCGGCTGGGACGTGAGGCCCTCTCCCTCAGCCGTCCCGCCACCTCCTTCGCTAGCATGACTGCTTCGCAGAAGGAGGTGACTGCCTCCCACTCCCTCTCGCCCTGGACCATGGCTTGAACCAGGGCCGGGCGCGAGAGGTCGCCGCCGCTGCCGCTGCCGATCGCCTCTGCGAGAACACGGCGGTGCTCCGCCCAATTGGGGCATACCGCCACCGTATGCTCCACCGTGTCCTCCGGGCGACCCTCGCAGTGGTGACACCCGGGCGTATCCTCCCGCCCGATAATGTGCAGGAACCTCCCGAAACACCCGTGTCCGGTGAGGACCTGCGTCAGGCGGTAGGTGAGGGCGCCGTGGCGCCTCTCTAGCCACTCCTCAAAGAGGGGTCTTACCGCCGCTATCGCGGCGTGCCCTAATACGTGCTCCCTTCGCGCGACGATCGCGGACTCGCGCGACAATCGCTTTCGGTTAGGACGCGCCTTTTTTGTCATCACACTGATTACTGATTAGTTTCTCAAAGCTCGCAGCGACTTCGGAATTGAGTTTGAAAGTGTGTTTGGCCCTCCCTTGATCAAAACTTCAAAAGCAAAACAATTTGACTTTAATGTGATCCTGCAGCTTTAAAGTAGCTTCGAAATTGCAGAAAGTTCTGAATAAATCTGTTTCATTTCTAAACAAATTGTGTTGACCTACCATTTATTTACCTACTCATCCTGAAGAGAACCAGTAAAGTTTGCAAAAGCAATTATTGCACTTTATAAGTGTTGTGACAAAAGCAACGTTTTGCCTTTACCAATAGCTTTCAATCGGCGTTGGTAGCACATACTTTAGCACTGGCTTTTAACAAAATTAAATACCAGCGCGAGCGTTCGAGCCGCGCTCTTTCAAAACTCAAGGACGCTCTCATTCCGCCCTTTCCAGGTTCATTTCGACGAATAAATTAGAGTTGTGGAATATAAAAAAAAAAAACTATACGACCAGGAAATATAAAAGACTCGCGACTGCTTGTATTTTTTATTTCTTTTGTACAAATGTCCAGCCGATCGATTCTGTAAAAACCTCACCGTGATAACTTAGGTGAAGTGAGCGTGAAGTGAGCTATCAATAGGTAGGGGCGATCCATAACATCAGCCGATCGATTCTGGAAAATCTCACCGTGAAAAGTTAGGTGAAGTGAGCTTAAGTAGAGTGAGCTGTCAAGAGTATCAATCCTTAGCATCAGGATGACTCATAGCTCACTCCACGCTCACTTCACTTAAGTTTTCACGGTGAAATGGTTACAGAATCGCACTGCACGTGGAATGACAGCTCACTTGACGCTCATTTCACATAAGTTATCACCGTGAGATTTTTACAGAATAGACCTCTATCAAACATCATAACGATCAGTTAAATGAAAAAGGTAACGGGCAGACTGGTTTTTTGCATTTACAACAATTTAATTATTAGTAAGTATGGGAGTTTTTCATAGATCATTGCTGATTAATTTTGACTTGATTTAAAAAATCTAAATAAATGTAAAACTCGAACCACATTTCACACAAATTTTATCGAAGGTGAACTAGCCAGTCAATAGTGTTTTGTTAACTAACCGGTTATTTCTGAAGGGCTAAACAAGACGGAGAACTACAACAACGTGGGCAAGTTTATCCTCTTAGGAAAATAAACTTAGTTCTACTGACTTCGATAATTAATTGTGCCAAAGTGCCAAATAACTTTTGAAGTAGGTAGATAGTTTGGCTTTTCCTGTTTGTTTGGTGATTGTAACTTTAGCATGCCCAAGCTTTAGTTTTTGAACAAACCTGTATTATGAACTTACCTTAGATCATGATACCTTCCAAGGTTTTTTCATTAAATTCTTTTTCCAGTGTCTTTCAAAAATGTTATAAATCTTAGTACAGCAGTGTGATTCTGTAAGCATCTCACCGTGAAAACTTAGGTGAAGTGATTGTGGAGTGAGCTGTCAGTGTCATCCTGATGCTAGGGATTCATACTCTTGACAGCTCACTCTAAGCTCACTTCACCTAACCTGGTGAAATTTTTACAGAATCGATCGGCTGAATATCGAGCGCCTATTATAACTTCTGAGCAACATGTATCACATCCAAGAAATTAAATGTCAAAACAAACTCATAGTTTAAATAGTTGGATTTAAAGTAGATGGTAGATAGGTACGTAGTTAACTAATTGCAAAACTATCAGCGAATTTAAGATTTGCGTTAGCCACAAATATGGAATGGAATAGCGCCTCAAACTAGGTCAAGCTTTTTCAGCGCGTGAATTATCGGTACCTCTGAAAAGTGCTTTTAATAAAATAGGTTTGATTTATTCAATATTACTGCAATACCACTATGCTTCGATGCGTTGCTAAGGCAATAAGTTCAGAATGAAATTACGAACGTTCATCATCATCATCTGTCCAGCCTTTTCCCAACTATGTTGGGGTTGGCTTCCAGTCTGACCGGATGCATCTGAATACCAGTACTTTATATGAAGCGACTGCCTATCTGACCTCCACAACCCAGTTTCTGGGTAATACGATACGCCTAATTACGAACGTTATATTACGTTATTATTATTAATTATGTAAGTACTCATTGAAAACATCATTTAATTTCTTTATTTATTTATTTTAATTTATTTTTACTTTACAGTAGGTACTTACCAGAAAAACACATCACAAAAAAAGGAAGATTTTTATTTTAGCTTCCGTTTTATAGACCGCTGAATATTATGATAAGTAGGTACACCTGATTCTTGAACTTCAGCTAAAAACATCATAATGTAACTTTAAAGACGATATATATGATAGCTACCTATAACCATATACTGCATATAAAATATGAATAGATTATGTGTATTAATGGAAATATAAATATATAGATAATAGGATATAGGATAATTGTAACTAAATAACAATTAAAATTATTAAAGCGTTCTTCCTCTCTCTACTTATTTAAAAATTTGCTGTGCCCGACAGGGTCCATAATTGCTTCTATTATTATTTATATTTACCACCTGTAATTGTACATTATGGATTTCATTAAACAATTTGAGATTTGAGATTTTGAGATAAGTATTTAACTAAAGTATTTGTACACCTTCATTTTTAAAACTCTTGAACCGAGGACTACTCTTGTAGCAAAACTGTCAGAAACAAATAACCTCAGCCAGTTAGATAATTATGAAACTAGAGAAAAGTGTTCACAATGGTATAAGTCCCATTCTCTTAATGCCAAAACCATTCATTTGATCAATCATTTGTTTTATCATTTCACTCTTCTGCCTCAGTGTTTTGAGGAATCAATTTACTTCCACCCAGACGAAAAGTTAATTTTATTGTTAAAGAAACATAACCGTCTTAAAATAGCTATACTGTTTCTTGTAGTGTTATTCGACAGTGGATGTTAAAGCTAATAACGGCCTAATTTGGCATTCTACCTATGTTTCTATATTTTCTTCATTCCGAGCAAGTCATCATAATCATTTCAGCCGAAAGACGACCACTGCTGGAATTAGACCTCTCCCAAGCATCGCCATATCGATCTGTCAACCTATTCTGTAAAAATCTCAACATGAAATTCTCTGTTCAGGCCGCTCGTTTATGGAATGCATTGCCAGTTCAAATAAAACGCGCGCAATCGTTAGCTGTGTTTAAGAGACTGGTGAAGGAACATTACTTGTTGTTGTGATCTTGTTTTCGTAACGCAATAATCTGTAGTCGTCATTTATTTTCGTTGTTTGTGTGTATATTTAGTATGTATTTATTTATGTATCTATTATATAGCTTATATGTATATATATATTATATTATCTATGTATCTATTATAGTATCTATATTATGTTGCACCACTGACAACCCCATTTTTAAATATCCACGTAATCACTGTCAATTCCAAGGTTGCCTGGAAGAGATCGCAGAAAGCGATAAGGCCGCCCATTGTATGTTTTGTAGTAATAATTGTTTTTTTTTGTTATGTATTTTCTGGTGTACAATAAAGTATATTTAAATAAATAAATAAAACTTATTTATTTATTTATATTTAACCAATCAATCCAATCAATCCTTAACATCAGCAGGCTTCAGTTCAATTCACCTAAGTCATCACGGTGAGATGTTGACAGAACAAGTAGACTGTTCACATCCAGCGGATGCCTGTGGCCGGGCGAGTATTGAAGAATTATTTTATCTATACCCATGATATTAATCCTCTATAAAAGATTCTGAAACAGTTAGTTAATTGCCACAGTGTCATAGTAACAATTTAATATCATCCAAAGGAGTGTTATAATTTTGTACTAAATTTCATAATGCAACTCCTTTGCTTCTTCGATCCCTTCCTTACTCATTAAACAGCCAATTCGCTACTTACTTCTCACTACTTAATTCGTGGTATCTTTACGAATAAAAAAAAAAAAAACATTATAATGCACGCGTGTTTCACTACCACAGCGCCGTAATTAAAAAAAAAAACTCATAGGTAATTCAACATAGAGTTCTTACAACACTGTACAGTACAACACCCTATGGTTTCAGAAACTTCTAAAGAGGATTCATATCATGGGTGTATATAAAGTCTTGTCTGCAACTGTGCATAATTACAAGATTATTGTAACACTCATGTGATAAGTAGGAACTAGTATCACACTCGGTTACGTCTCGTGTGATAAACCCACATCCGTGTTTTAATAACCCTTATTACACAATAGTTGCATAAATAAATATTATTGAAGAACAAATAGGTGCCGAACAGGCCAGCCTAACGACGCTTTTTCAGATATTAAAATAATGTAAGTATCTATAAGTGTTCAGTGAATGTACATTAGATTTTCTATACAGTACGAATCAAACAAACCACTTCAGAACCGACTCCATGATTCACCACTCCACCGAGTCTCGGGAGCGAATTGCAAATGAGTCGGAAAGAGCTTTTACTGAGTCCATTTAATCGGAAAACTAATCGAGAGCCGATTTATCATTCTTGTCCAATCTTTGTAGTTCGTATCACAAACCCGCTTTCTAACTTTACTTAGCTTTTTGGTTTCGTTATATATTTCTAATGGGCACTTGGGAAAAACTCTCAATGCTTAAGGATTGTTGATGGATAATATACTTAACCCAAAAATGTTCCGAAAAAGCGTTGTGTTGTGCTTGTCATGTTCAACTAAAAACGTTGTTAGTGTGGCGACGAAGAAAAACAGGAACAGTTGCTTTAACTGTCTTGTAATATGATAAATAACCTACTTAATTTCCTTGAACACTTGACTTTAGCACACTTTAAATAGGAAACATAAAACATTTATGAAATGGGGAAATACCTAACTAAAGAATACTAAGAAATTTTTCGCCGACTGGTCGACACTTCACGTGACCGTGGAGGGCTGGGTCGTTCTTTGGCCAACCCAAAGAATTAGTATTGCCATTCAACGTGGCAATGCTGCCAGTCTTCAGCACACGTTTCCGGATGACGGATGAGTACTTCGACGCTTATCTATCCTTTTTTGTATTTATTTATATAGTTAGTCATTTAATTTTGTACATAGTGTAATTAACTATAAGTACATAAAAAAAAACTAAAGAAAAGCTAGGCATATGGTAGTATTGTCTGTGTTTGGAAATAAATTATGATGGTTACATTGTCTGTCAATGGTGGTGACTCCTTTATCAAGAACCTGTTAATTTTGTATGATTATGTCGCTGGCAGATTATATGATTCATCAATATACATGCGGCGCCATCCATTGTCATACTGTCGCCGTTATGAATAATGCCGAAGACAAATTGGTGACGCTTCTGATCGCATCCATTTCGTCAAGAGTCATTCATATGTTAGGGTAGACATGGTAATTAACAAGTTCGGCAGTAAAAACTGAGCAGTAAACTAAATAAAAATGAGTCATTACATAACAAATATTTAAATGGGCAATGAAATAAATATTAAGAAGGAAAGATATTTATTGGAAGGGGCAATTAAAATCAATTACATTTTCTTGTAAATGACATTCATAAACGTGCCGAATTGAAATAAATTATTCGACTTTAACATTGACGTGTAACTTTGTTCATCATTTCAGCCGAAGAACGTCCACTGCTGGACATAGGAATTTCCCAAGCAACTGGTCGAAGTGGACTTCGACCAGTTCTGTGCTTCCCGCATCCAGCGGATTCCTGCGGCTTCTACATGGTCATAGGTCCTCATAGTGGAAGGCCTTCCAACGCGCCGCGCACCGGAAGATGTAACGTTGGAAAAGTTTGTAACTGCGAAATAATGCCGGTATTTCTCACGTTGGGAATTATTCCCCGATACACTCGAAACATAACCACACTGCCAATACACCTACTTAGCTTAGTGTACCGGGGTAACGGGATTGTCCGAAAGGGTTACCGCTGCCCCGGAACATAAAAGGTTAAGGAAGGAACACGGGTGGGTTTTAGTCAGTAAGAGTGTGACACTCCCTTCTGCTCCACCCAGAACGGGAGGGGTCATTTGATGATTTCCCATCCACAAAAAAAAAAGCTTTGTGTACCACCCCTATGCTATGCAGATAGTATACAGCTTCACCCGTGTCCGGGATTATTGGATTCGTGTTTGCGGACGTCCACACGACTCGAGCGACATGAGCAACGCGAGCGATACGACCGGTGAAAGCGATCCGAGCGGCGAGAGCGACACGGTGACGGACGTGCATCCGTCCTGCGGCGTGATCTGAATATTCCGTCCTAATTTAGTATCGTACCGAACTAATATATCTGTATGGAAACTAGGGATGTTTATACCTTGTAATTTTGTACCGATGTAATGGACGCTGATTTGATTCATGGACATGGTTGTTGATTTTGTTTTCAGGGCAGCGGGAAATGATCCATGAAACTGTAGCGGTATCTACAACGCCACATGCAAACTACGCGTCATACTGACGTCACGCAAAATCCTGCATCTCGCAAGCAGAGTTTACAGCGCAACTAGTATACATACAACGGGCCGACATGAATCATCGGGCAGTTGCCCGCCAGAGACAACACCCATCCTCCATATAAAAAGGAGGGTTTCTATGGAGGATGAGTGAACATTACACCCTGTTCCTCATATCTCTATAAAACTTTGTATAACCACAATTGTTTTTTTCATAATCAAATTTTTACCAAGGTACAGACGCCAGCAGGTCAACCTACCCCAATCTGTCAAATTTCTTTGATAGATTTTCAACTTTAGTACAAACAAATAAGGTTCATATTCAATTGGGAAAATCTGACAGATTGGGGTAGCTTGATGTGCTGGCCTCTGTGCGTTAAAAAGATTACAATATTGAAGATTCTATTCTTAGCGAAAAGGAAGCCGAAATAGGGAAAATAAAAAAGTTAATCGAATAACATCATCATCATTAGACGGTGCTTAAACGCCACGTCCTAAGCCACTCTCTTAATCACGACACTCACTGCACATGGGTAGCGGTTTCGGATGTTATAAAATTTTATTGCTGACATTCGCAGACGGATTCAATGATAGAGTGTGTCATTAGATCACAGCCCACAGGTGGTAATCATTATCTTCATCATAATATAATGAACTTTTATGTGCATAAAAGACTTTAGTGGCGATTGTTCACAAACTAAACTAAATTTAAGTTCAGTGCATCTTTTTCTTTCTATTTCATTAAGAAAAGCTCAGAAGATAAATATTAGTTTAGTCCTGTCAAATTAGCGCCTGACGTAAATCGACGTATTTTTAGTAGCCAATTTTTTAATCATGTCTAAACTTGTCTATGGATTATCTAATTTGACAGGACTAAACTAATATTTATCTTCTGTCCTTTTCATAATGAAATAGAAAGAAAAAGATTCACTGAACTTAAATTACATAGAGGAACAAAGATGCGCAACCTGTTACCATGGGTTCAGTACATGGTTTTGGAATCCCCTTGAAATTTAGCGTCGGTTATTAAAAAAAAAACTTGTCAAGAGCGAGTCGGACTCGTGCACCGAGGGTTCCGTACGTCATATTATATCTTTTTAAATTTTCACCGGCGAGGTAGGCCTCGTCAGAGAATTTTAACACTGCTGTGTAAAATATTGCAGTTTTAGGTCAGCGTTATCTCTTGACCGATAGTGGAACTAATTGGTTTAATTTTCCTGAAATTTTTATATGAACTTCTATCTCATAGAATAATTTCAGATTTTTCTATATGCAAACGTCGGAGATAAGGGGGAACGGTATTTTTTTTACATTTTTCATCAAACTCGATAACAATGCGGCCTAAAAAAATTTTCGAGAATGTGCAAACAGCGCTCTTTCATATAACACCCCCACATGCCCTAGTAGCCCCACTTCGAATTTTTAAAAACCCTTTCAAAAACGGTTGGCAAAAAAAAAATCTTTCTTTTTTGCAAAATAGTTGGGCAAACGTCATCTAAAACTATTCCAAATTTCAAGTTGATAGCAGTAGTAGTTCTCAAGATATCCAGCTGTGACAGACGGTCAGACAGCCTGAGTCGCACCATAAGGGTTCCTTTTTACCATTTTGGTACGGAACCCTAAAAATTGCTACTTCATATATTTTGACCGCGTACTTAGGTATATTGCACTTTTCTATGACAGCACATTGTTTTTTTTTTTAATCTGAGAAAATGATTTCTACGCTATGGTTCTAAAATCATGTGCCGAATCCATAGTTACAGTTCGCGCGTGGATGTCTCGCTACCCTGTAAGTATATGTTTTAATTATAACCATTTTCTCTTGATTATTGAATTACAGTCTAACCCAAACTCTCATGTTTTATTTTATTTGTAGATAGATATCTATATTAAGCTTGCATAGGTATGTAATTTACATAAAAGCGTTGTTTAATATACAGCATTTAAAGATTGTACTAGGAGATAAGTAAATTAATTTCCATTAAAATGTATTAAACAAACAATAGGTCTATCTTTAAGATACCGCTATCTACGCTATCAGACACTTCAAGAAAATTGCCTCTTCAAAGTGGATGGGTGAGTAAAAATAGCAGCTATTAGTGACTTATTGAGACAGTGGGGAAAATTGCTGAGCATTTTTTTAATGGGTTCTAAAATTTTTTTCATCATTCATCATCATCATTTCAGCCGAAAGAAGTCCACTGGTGGACATAGGCCTCCCCCAAGCACCTCCACTTCGACCGGTTCTGTACTTCTCACATCCAACGGGTTCCTGCGGTCTTCACAAGGCTGTCGGTCCACCTTGTGGGAGATCTTCCAACGCTACGTCTTCCGGTACGTGGTCGCCACTCCAGAACCTTCGGCCCCATCGGCTAGAACAGATAGCCGCAAGCAATGTGCCCGCCCTGCCTACTGCCACTTACGTTTGGTAATTCTTCGGGCTATGTCTGTTACCTTGGTTCTCTTGTGGATCTCCTCATTTCTGATTCGATCACGCAGGGAAACTCCAAGCATAGCCCTCTCCATTGCCCTTTGGATAATAGCCTTCTAATAAGGCCCATTGTGAGCGACCACATTTCAAGAATGTTTTTAGAGAGGTTAAATTTCCATGATTCCGCTCAACTGTTGAAAAATCAAAATTTGATTTATAACGATAGAAATTCAATTGTGTCTCATTAGCCACAGTTGGCCTTTATGAAGGTCGAAGACAATAATTACTGTTGATTGGTTTAGATTCAGCACGAGGTCACGGTGTTTTAATATCGTACGCCACGACAGATTTTTCTTTTGAAAGAAAAAGAAGATAGAAAAAAATCGTTTATTTTGTCACAGAAATACGCGCTTTTAAAAAAGACAAGATAGCTTGGATATCTACTAACAAAACAAATCCTACTATCCTACTTCCTACCTAATCCTACTTTCTAATCCTAATACTACTATCCTAATATTACTATCCTAATCCTACTTCCTACTTAATATTATAAATGCGAAAGTTTGTGAGGATGGATGGATGGATGTTTGTTACTCTTTCACACAAAAACTACTGAACGGATTTGGATGAAGTTTGGCACACATATAGTTTATGACCAGGATTAACACATAGGATACTTTTTATCCCGATATTCCCACGGGATCGAAACTTACACGGGTGAAACCGCGGGGCGCAGCTAGTATATTATAATCACGGAAAAAAGTAGTCGTCAACTGCACGTCATAGCTGTGGCAAAAAGGCTCCCTTCAGGAAGGATGGCTTTTGAGTACCTATGGCGTTGTACAGAAACATTTATAGAAGATCCTGCTATATCCTTCATACATACCCAGTTACCTTCTTCTAGTTTCAAGTTGAGTGTCTAAAATCAAGATTACGAAATATATATCGTTACAATACCTACCCCCAACCCTGCGGGGCAATTGTGTAACACATTATCAATCAGAATCCGTTTCATTGTGACAGTTCAACCACATTCATTGCGTTATTTACGTGTTGAGCAGACAAATTTTTCGAACTTATGAAGCAATGGATTAGCAATTTACTTCAAAATTATTCAGATTCCGATTGATAGCGTGTTGTCGCAATTAGGGTGCCGCCGTGCCGGTACCTAAGAATGTGAGCGTTTCTCAAACCCTAGAAGTTTTTCTAATCACTGTATCACCCTATGTTTGCTGTAACAATTAACTTTTTCTACTACTTCTAATCTATATATACTCGTACAAGCCGTGTGCCCGATGAGATTTGCCATCAGCATTAACTTCCATACAAACTTTTATCCCCTACTTAGTCCCTTTAGGGGATGAATTATCAAAAATCCTTTGGTCGAACTCCTGTGCATTCTAGGCCCTACAAAAATTAAAGTTTTTTATTAAGCAGGTGATAGAAATAAAGCCTTTACCATTCCCTTCAGCCGTTCATGAAGACATTGATATAAATAGCGCAGTATCCCGCTTAAGGCCCAGCGTGACATCGTGACGGCTGTCTTTAACATTCGCATGTAAATCTTACTTGTTTATTGTCTTATGTTCAGGCTTTTGTCGAGAATTGTAAAGGATAATGATTTCAGTGCTGTTGAACACCTGTAGCTATTTAAATATTGAGTGGTAGGTAATAAAGAAGATTAATATAATCGGGAGAGGAATTCGATACGATGACGTTGCAAATAAGTAAATAATGTTAAGAATATAAAAGAAAAGAAAAAGGAGAAGAAATAGAGAAAAAAGACCCTGGGTGAAGCTGAAGGGTAAGAAGGTGAAGATGAACCAATAAGAAAGATGGATGGGATCGGGAAAGAAATTCGTTACACTGACGTTGCTAAGCTTTTTGATACGATGTTAAAAATATTGACACAATACAGAATAAGGTAAACTGTAATTAGGTAGATACTATTCATGCCCTTTTTTTTTTTTTTTTTTTTGTGGATGGGAAATCATCCAATGACCCCTCCCGCTCTGGGTGGAGCAGAAGGGAGTGTCAGACTCTTACTGACTAAAACCCACCCGTGTTCCTTCCTTAGCCCTTTGTGTTCCGGGGTAGCGGTAACCCTTTCGGACAATCCCGCTGCCCCGGCAGGCTTCGGCCCTTTCGGGCCCCTTCCTTGCTGCTGACATCTCTTTGAGGCGCGCGTGGAACACGTACGCGCCGTCCGGCACGGGCCTGGTCCTGATCGGACGGAGAGTTACCCATTACTCTCCGCCCGCAGGCCCGCGCCTACGGTGGCCGGGAGTCGTCTCGCGGCTCCCGACGCCCGGGGCGTCTCCCGCGGCGGCTGGGACGTGAGGCCCTCTCCCTCAGCCGTCCCGCCACCTCCTTCGCTAGCATGAC
This sequence comes from Globia sparganii, assembly GCA_949316385.1. Lineage (NCBI taxonomy): Eukaryota > Metazoa > Arthropoda > Insecta > Lepidoptera > Noctuidae > Globia > Globia sparganii. Next base: position 25,157,162 of record OX438653.1, on the reverse strand, counting down.
TGCTTCGCAGAAGGAGGTGACTGCCTCCCACTCCCTCTCGCCCCGGACCATGGCTTGAACCAGGGCCGGGCGCGAGAGGTCGCCGCCGCCGCCGATCGCCTCTGCGAGAACACGGCGGTGCTCCGCCCAATTGGGGCATACCGCCACCGTATGCTCCACCGTGTCCTCCGGGCGACCCTCGCAGTGGTGACACCCGGGCGTATCCTCCCGCCCGATAATGTGCAGGTACCTCCCGAAACACCCGTGTCCGGTGAGGACCTGCGTCAGGCGGTAGGTGAGGGCGCCGTGGCGCCTCTCTAGCCACTCCTCAAAGAGGGGTCTTACCGCCGCTATCGCGGCGTGCCCACTATTCATGCCCTGACAATGAATGTTGTACAGATCAAGCTATCACAATCTGTCAAATTTCTTTAATAGATTTACAATTTTATCGCTAAAGCATAAGGTTCAAAGTTGATTGGGAAAATTTGACAGTTTCGAGTAGCTTGATGTGCTGGCTGGCGTCTGTACAATATATCATTAGTCGCTCCCGATGTGAATGCACTATAATAATGGACTGTTGCCCGCTATATTGCAGTGTTCTTCATGGGCAATAAATTGGACAACATAAAACAAACATGTCGACGGCGCGCGGCGACGCGAGTAAAAACTTCCGTATTTTTAACATTAGGAGCCTATAACCTCAGCTAAAATTCACTCTTTATCTCGCTCGAACGATACTGCTCGCGGACTGAGTGAGAGCGAGACAGAGTGCGGTGCTAGGCGGCAGGCAGCGCCAATGGTTTAGGTATTTGCTTTTTACGGTGAAAATAATGGTAATTAAAAAAAATAATAACATAAGACCTGCTTTATAGTTAGTTCGGTTAGTACACAAAGTTTCATGATCTAATTTGTAGTATATTTTGAATACCAGCGGTTTATTGTTCAGTTTGAAGGTAACTTTGGAATTTTTTTCTATCGAGAAAATTTTATGGAATCGTGTTTTCGTCTAACATAAGACCTAACATTAATCCTCAACTGTACCATATATTTATTTCAAAATTAATGCTGAAGTATTTTCGACATAACGGAGGATCATGCTAAGCCATTTGAGGTAGTATAGGCCCTTAAGCTACGTTCATACGTCAAAAATGCTTGAGAGTAAAAGAGTAGTGCTTAGCACTCTGTTGCCTTTCTTTGCCAATTATCTATACTACTAAAAAAACTGAAGAGTTTGTTTGTTTGTTTGAATGCGCTAATCTTTAGAACTACCAGACAGATTTGTTTTCTTTTTGCATTTGATAACTCAACTCTTGAGGAAGATTATGAGTTATTTAATATTACGCTACGACCTTCAGGAGCCACGCAAAACGAAAAAAAATCGCGAAAGTCTAAATAAAAACGAAGTAATACCGCAGCAGGCGGACGAAATTTCACGCGGACAAAGGCGGCCCGTACACAGTCAATCTCGATCGCGATACGCGATCAAAATCAATGATCGCGGATCGCGGATCGAAAACAAAGAATTAAACAAAGAGTGCTCGGAAGTACAAAAACCATGACATTATATGATTTGCCTATCATGTTTCTACTGTATGTCGTAACAGTAGTCACTTGAATGCACTACACGATGGTATCACGTTACCAATACATGACTACGTCAATGCGTGGGCGCAAGTTGTTTGTGCAAGAGAAAAGGGCTTGAGAATTTAATTAAGTGAAAAAGAAAACATAAGCCCATCCGAGAAAATAGATGTTTACGTAACGTTTCGTAATAACGAATCAATAATTTCGCACATTGTGAGCATATCTCATCAGCTTACTTACCAACTTTGCTGGCAGAGTTAGCAAGCTGCAATAAGAAACTTGCACCCTAATTTCGTAACAGAATATCAATCTCAATCTGAAATTATTTTGAAGGATATAGCTAATCCATTGCTGCATACGTTCGTAAAAATTGTCTGCTCAACAACGTAAAAACACAATGAATGTTGTTTAACTGTCAAAATTAATGCCACTGCTGATAGTATGTTACGCAATTACCCCGCTGTTTTACCTTCACCAGAAAGCGAGGCTATTGCACCTATGTTTCTGAAGTCGTTCGGCAAAATTACGTTATTCGTTGGGAAAAGAAAATTTAGCATGCGCCATAGGCTGAACACTTTGGAGAAGGGCCTACAAGGAAGAAAGGTTTGAGAGAAAGGGCTGTATCTATCAGTGGACTTCGTCAGGCTAAAAACACAGTTTAATATTAAGGTGGTAATAATATAGTACAAAATTGTTTTCATGTTGTGCCTATGTCATTATGTACAGAGGCCAGCACATCAAGCAACCCCAATCTGTCAGATTTTCCCAATTGAATATGAACCTTATTCCTTTGTGCTAAAGTTGAAAATCTATCAAAGAAATTTGACAGATTGGGGTAGGTTGACCTGCTGGCGTCTGTACATATACTTACTTATAATAATAATGTTGTGACGTCGCCTCATTTCAATCTGGTTTTCTCCACATAATTATGAGACGCCCTTGTTTTCACTTGCTGTGTCATTTAATTTTCTAATAGGCTTTTTGTCATCCATTATAATTATGAAGATGGCTGTTCGGTAGTTTCTTATATCTATGGTGTTAACAAAATTATCACAATTTGAATCATTTTAAGTATAAGTAGTGCAATCCACGAAGACGCGCCCCACTGTTTTTCCTAATGCTTACAAAACAAGTGTGCAACATTCTGATAATGTTTTAGTTTTGTTGATACACAGTAATTTTAGTGGGTAATTAATTTGTGTGTATCGAAAAAACTAAAACACTATTGGAATCAACTAGCGATAACCATTAACGATTTGGAAAAAGAGTGGGGCGCGTCTACGTGGATTGCACTACCTATATATTGCTAATCCATTGATTCATTTGTCTGCTCAATAACGTAAATAACGCAATGAATGTTGTTGAACTGTCAAAATGAAAGCCATTCCTACAATTAGTGTGTTACGCAAATACCCCGCTGATATCCCTAATAGATAATAATGATTGGTATACATACAATCATTATTATTGTGTTGATAAATTATTGCCAGCAGCTTCGTTCTGTAGGTTGCAACAATGGCGACTTCAATGTTCATTTTTGTAAGTAATTAAGTTTGTTATTACCTTTCATGGACGAATTGATTTCTATAAAAATGAACAAATTGGATTTTTGAATTAGTTGCCTGAATGATGTGCTGTGTTGAGCAATATTAATACAATAAATTATTTATTTTCACTTCAAGATACAAACATCAGTGTTGGCCTTGCTGTTGTACTAGGAGGTCCTGTATCACAAGAGCTAAACCTCTCAATTTACAGGAAATATGATAAAGAAGCGCGATAGACATTAAAAGGTAGGTTTACAAATATACAAGAGAAAAAAGATATAATAATGAAACCGTTTAGTTTTTTTTAATTTATTTCCTGTTGCGTTCTGTGGAGAGTTAAAAGGTGTATAGATTAATACTAGGTAGATACTGAAAAATGCTCACGATATGCAAATATCTTTCAATAATGCAGTGGTCTTATTGAATTGATTAAGCTAATAATAGGTTCCTTCTGACGTTTTCAATGTAAACGTACTTATGGATAGGAACTAACATACGTCGTTTCTATTTTGTTTATATCTGTCTTAAGTAAGTGGGCAAAAGTACAATATTTATTTATTTTGCCATTTATGTAGAAAAATAGGTACAAAGGTGATGCTTATTTCATAAGGAATCTTTTCTTTCTTTGTTAGTCTTGTAATTTTATTTTCCTACTAGCTGACCCCGCAAATGTCGTTTTGCAAAAAAAAAAAATAGACAGTAGCCGATTCTTAGACCTACTGAATATGCATATCAAATTTCATAAAAATCGGTCAAGCCGTTTCGGAGGAGTATGGTAACTAACACTGTGACACGAGAATTTTATATATTAGATAAGATAAGATTTTTTCTTAATTTTAAGTTGAAGAAGACTTAACTCCAGCCGGCAGGGTAATTGCGTACAACATGATCAGTAGCAATGGGATTCATTTTGACAGTTCAAAAACATTCATTACGTTATTTACGTTGTTCAGCAGACACATTTTTCGAACATATGGAGCAATGGATTAGCAATATGCTTCAAAATGATTCCAATAGAGAGTAATAGTGTGTTACGCAATTAGGGTGCTGGTATAGTGGGGCTACGTCGACAGATTGGCAATAAAGTGAGCTCTGTCGCAAATTATGCTCTAAGTAACTCATATCCTGACGTCTGTGTTCCAAAACTTGCTGTTAAAGTGACTTCTGCGCTGCCACCAACGACGCCGTGGAAGCGACGAGTACCTACAGTCGTGCCAGTGACTCGAAGAAGAAATTGGAGAAGTATTTTCCTTAGTAGTAATTCCTTATTGCCTTTACTTTTATTATAATATCTATGTTATCTTATCACCTACTTTTCAGAACACTGGTTGTTTCAGTTCGAGGCTATTGTTACCTATAGTACTTATCATACATTATATCAGTGGCGAAGGTACCATGTAACAACTCGATTCCCGCCGGCTTCCCTTCGAAAATTCAGAACACAACCACTCTATAGTCAATTCATCATTGAAATATAGGTAATGAAACGGTTCATCGATATTTTTTTCTTACTCCGGTTTACCTCTGTCATAAATTCACCCTTCGCCACTGCATTATATACATGAATTGTTTGTGTAGCATAATCAGCGTTTATTAGCCCACTGATGGGACACAGGCCTCCATTGTGTGAGGGAGTGGGAAATAATCCACCACACGGGCCCAGCGCGGGTTGGTAGATGTCACATGTCCTTGAATTTTTGGTTCTAGGATCTGCCGGTTTCCTCACTATGTTTTCCTTCGCTGTTTTGAGAGCAGTTGGTTTGGTGACGAAATGATCTACACAAAGTAAAGTGCCGGGGTTCGAAACTACGACCTACAACTCCTAAACCACGGCAGTTACCACTGGACCATCGCTTCTCTCATGGTTGGTGTATCTTCTAATATATAAAATTCTCGTGTCACAGTGTTAGTTACCATAGTCCTCCGAAACGACTGGACCGATTTGTATGAAATTTTGTGTGCATATCGGGTAGGTCTGAGAACCGGCTACTATCTATTTTTCATACTCCTATTTTTTTTTTTTGCAAATCGACGTTTGCGGGGTCAGCTAGTAATTTTAAATAAACATAAACTTTTGTATCTATCGTTAGAAATGAATTCCGAACCGTATAAACTGTGCTTCAACATCCGACCGAACCTAACGATCATAAAAACGACGTTGTTACACATAATTATACATGTGCACGTGAATGTGAGTATAATTGTTTTCTCTCTTAGCCGCCAGGTGGCGACGTAAGCGTTGTTCACATATTAGAATGTACTTTCATTCATCTTTCTATTACGGTGACCACAATATAGGAGGCGCTATTTTGTCTCCAAAGTAAAGATTTTTAATATTTTATACAATTTTCAAGTAACCACTGAAAAACTAAAAAAAATATATATTTTATGTAATAAATAGATACTTGATTAAGGGCTGATTTTCAATCATCTGATAATTTTATTCGATTAATTTTGAAATTTTGACAGTTAAGTATTTCATACAAGCACTGTCGTTTGACAGTGCTTGTATGAAATACTTAACTAAATCGAAATTGAATTGATGTTTATCAATTTCATTCCTCGAATAAAAATTATCTGACGATGGAGAAATCAGGCCTAAGTTATTTAAGTTTAATTAATGGTTACTAATTGCTGTATAATTTTGTAGCGCAATTTTCTTTTAATATTTCATTTAATGGGCATTTTAGTTTGCTCTACAAAAGACTGCCAATAAAAACAACTCAACCGCCTCAAAGGAAACCAAACACGTGACTAGCGAACACAATACACCATAACTAAACCGATAATGATAATTGCTCTCTTAACATAATTTAAAATAGTCATTACGAAATCTTTTCAGAGTTCCAAAACATAATATTTTAAATTAAAAGTAATTTCCCATTACCTTGAGTGTGGTCACAGCACACACTCGGCACAGAGCCTCGTGATAAGAACTAAGTCATCCGCGCAAGCGCACCGGCCTTGTGCACCCGCGTCTTACATCCACTGCTGCCATCACAGATAAAACTACACCCTATTGTTTGACGATAAAGATGAAATTAGAATAACACGAAAAGTGATAAGGTAAAAATCTTCAGTGTCAGTGAGTGAACGAAATAATTTCGGTTTGTGAAATTAGTGTTGTGAGTTTGCATTATCTTCGTCTTTTTTAAACGACTGGTAAGCTTTCTTTAATCACTTTGTAGTAATTATGTATTGTCTGCCAAAATTGAACGAACTTAGTTTGTTTATAAAGTTACATAATTTTCGTTTAAATGAAAATTGAAAAACAAGGAAATTTTTACAACGATTTTGTAAATTATGAAAGTTGTTATGTTACAAACAATTGCATGAATAATTTCATGAATGCGCAATTTATTTATTGTGTAGTTTTTAAGAAGTTTAATATTTAAATATTTACTAATATTGTAATACTTAACTAATTTTTATTTCAATCCAATAGATTTTTAACTAACAGACTTAAAATAGTAATAATATGTACACACGGCTACACATCAAGCTATACATTTCCAGTATAAGCTGATCTCACATTGTATAGGATTTCCGTACGATGGGAGACCAGCGTAAACTGGTTTTGTATAGCTTGGTGTGTCGCCGTGTGTACAAGTTTATAAAAAGAAGGGGAAATAATCAAATTGTAATAACTATACAAGAATTTAATTAAAATTCTATGTTCTCTGTTATGGGTTTGGTTTCCGCACTTAGTCCTTCAGCTGGACCATTGTGCGTGGGCCATGGCGGCCGTCGGTGGTTATTCCAACCAGCCCACCTCCCTCCAGATGCTGATTAGGTCTCCTGGTTTGTTGAGAACATCTGTGTACGATCTGGGTGTCCCGAGGGTTTCTGAACTAATCTGGGTGACGCCTGTGCACTCAAAGAGCACGTTGGTAGATGTCACATGTCTTCGAATTTTTGGTTCTAGGACATGCCGGTTTCCTCACGATGTTTTCCTTCACCGTTTTAAGAGCAATGGTAATGAAATAATTTACACAAAGTTAAGCGCCTGACGGGGTTCGAACCTACGACCTACAACTCGTAACTCGCAGCCGTTACCACTGGGCCACCACTGCTCAATCAACTCTCGATTTCTATAACAAAGTTTAATTATTTAGTAGTTAGGATACCTATATATAAATAACTCAAAGTTGAATTCCCTATCCACTGAAAATCAGCGCTGTGCGCGTCCCCCATAGCACAGCATCATACTGAGTGGAAGCCTTCTTGTCACAGTCATGACGTGCAGCCGTCGACTACTTATTCCTATTTTGTGCTCGTGGTTAAAAGATTTATTTTTTATATTATACAGGTTAATTATCTTTTTGTACGCACGTGTTTCTGTGAAAAATAAACCTATTTTTCCTTTCGTTAAATCTTCTGGAACCCGTCTTCATTGAAGATCAGCTAACCGCAGTATTAACCTTTTCTAGTTTCTTCTCGTTTCCACATTTCCTTACTCGTGTTAGTTTCTAAACACAAGTCATGTCGATTCTGATAATTCAGATAAGGAAAATTCATCTCCTCTTTCTAGTAGGTTAATACTTGACCTTCCTGCTTTGATGAACTCATTGCGGCGTTGTATTATATTTACTAAACAAAAAAAAACACCAAATATAAGCATCATATCTCTATCACTAAAGCATCAGATTATTTTTATCTGCATAACTAGTTGTTCCCGCGACTTAATTCGCGTGAATGTCGGAAAACAATAATGTATATCTTTACTAATTCTTTTTTCTAAAATAAAATCCTAAGATATATAATATTCCTTATAAAATCAGCTGTCTGACAGTGAAAGTCTTGTCAAAATTTTCGGAGATTAGCCGAAACAAACAGAAAGACAACAAAACATGCTATAAAAACCATATTATGTAGGTACTTTTAAATACTTTCCTAAGCATTTAGTAAAAAGCTGTTATTATGACATTACAAACAACCACTTCAATTTTATTTATTTGTATGTATTTTTCACTTACATTTTCCAACACCTATCGAAACTTGAATAAGTACTTAAAGAAAAACTTTTAAAACTGGACACTAGTTCGGCAAAGTCACTCAACTTCGTCGGAAATACCGCGTTTGTTTTGTACAAATATTTTCTCTACGTGCACAAGTTTGTTCGACTGTTTGAAGTAGGGTTGGCAAAACTATGGGATTTGTCACGTAGCGGATTTGATGGATAATGGTATCAAGATGGCTGACAGAATCGTTCGAGTTACGATTGGGTTACATTTTTTTTTTTATGAACACTTAGAGCTCTTACACACTACTTTTTTACAGGGGAATATAACGCGCTGCAAACGCAAATGTTATGTTGTTCGTAGTTTCCGATGGATCAAAATGTCACAAAGCCAATAGATTTATAGAGGTATAAGGAAGAGGGTGTAGAGTTCACTCGTCCCCTATAGGAAAGGGAGGATCCACTGACCAGACGGGTGTGGAGTCTGGCGGGCAATTGCCGGATGATACATGTCGGGCCGTTGTATGTATGCTAGTTGAGCGGTAAACTGTGCTTGCGAGATGCAGGATTTCGTGAGAAGTCAGTATGACGCGTAGTTCTCATGTGGCGTTTGTAGATACCGCTACAGATTAAAGGAACAATGGCTTCAATGGCATGTATAACTTTGTATCAAAAGGACTACAAAGCCGAGCTTACATCAAATCAAATCGTCCACAACCCAAAATAAATATGTGAATATACGCTAGATTATATTCTACTTATCAGCTTTAGACATCCCTGGCATATAGTTTGTTTGAACTTTCAAGCCAAAAGTTTGGAAGTGGCGTTTACTTCAAGCGATAAACAGTAAGCTACTTCGCTTCAGACCTTCAGTACTGAATCGGGAATTTATCGCCCTATCGTTCTTCAGTAGTTTTCTGTTAAAACAATAGATTTTTTGCTGATCATCTTCGTTTCCTTTACGTTAAGGTCTAGCGCCTCTGTTGTCTGTGGTTTGATGTCTGTTTGTGTTTTTGCTGACCTTAGAACATCAATTAAATTCTGTGTTTGTTTCAATGTACCTTCATTAATCTGCTTGAATTAAAAATAATCAAAAGACGGGAATGACACTGGAAGCAATCAACATTTTTGTAAATCAAAAAAGTTAGCTTGATGTTGTAGCCCGCAAAATCCTGCATCTCGCAAGCAAAGTTTAGCGCGCAACTAGCATATACAGGGTGTCAATTACTTTGCATAGTGCTCAAAGAACAATATCATTTAAAAAAAACTACCTTTTTTTTTTTGTGGATGGGAAATCATCCAATGACCCCTCCCGCTCTGGGTGGAGCAGAAGGGAGTGTCAGTCTCTTACTGACTAAAACCCACCCGTGTTCCTTCCTTAGCCCTTTGTGTTCCGGGGTAGCGGTAACCCTTTCGGACAATCCCGCTGCCCCGGCAGGCTTCGGCCCTTTCGGGCCCCTTCCTTATGCTGACATCTCTTTGAGGCGCGCGTGGAACACGTACGCGCCGTCCGGCACGGGCCTGGTCCTGATCGGACGGAGAGTTACCCATTACTCTCCGCCCGCAGGCCCGCGCCTACGGTGGCCGGGAGTCGTCTCGCGGCTCCCGACGCCCGGGGCGTCTCCCGCGGCGGCTGGGACGTGAGGCCCTCTCCCTCAGCCGTCCCGCCACCTCCTTCGCTAGCATGACTGCTTCGCAGAAGGAGGTGACTGCGTCCCACTCCCTCTCGCCCCGGACCATGGCTTGAACCAGGGGCGGGCGCGAGAGGTCGCCGCCGCCGCCGATCGCCTCTGCGAGAACACGCCGGTGCTCCGCCCAATTGAGGCATACCGCCACCGTATGCTCCACCGTGTCCTCCGGGCGACCCTCGCAGTGGTGACACCCGGGCGTATCCTCCCGCCCGATAATGTGCAGGAACCTCCCGAAACACCCGTGTCCGGTGAGGACCTGCGTCAGGCGGTAGGTGAGGGCGCCGTGGCGCCTCTCTAGCCACTCCTCAAAGAGGGGTCTTACCGCCACTATCGTGGCGTGCCCTGCGCTGGGTTGCGACAGTCGCTCTTTCCATGCCGCCATGAGATCGCGCCGGAGGTCGGTCCGCTCCGCCGCGATTTGCCGTGGCAGCGGAGTCTCCCCCCGGCGTAGTGCCTCCGCGCGCCACTCGTACAGGCGCGCGAGGACTATCGCCTCCAGATCCCACGGCGGCAGTCCGGCAAGGAGGCTTGCCGCCTCGCCCGAGATCGTGCGGTACCCCCGGATCAGCCTTACGGCTACCACCTTTTGGGGCGCGTTCAAATAGTGGGCGGCTCGCCGCCGCAGTGAACGCGCCCATACCGGGGCCCCGTACAGGGCCATGGACCGCACGACCCCCGCGTAAAGCCTCCGGCAGGAGGCGTTTGGCCCCCTCAGGTTGGGCAAGAGCCGCTTGAAGACGGCCCCGGCCCGTTCCAACTTGGGAGCCAAACGTCGGAAGTGTTCGACGAAGTTCCACCGGCTGTCGAGGACGAGACCCAGGTACCTCATCGTTGTCTCGACGCCGATGTGAACCCCTCCTACCGTTAGTTGGGATCGCGAAGGCGGCCCATTCCGAGGCCCATGAAAAGACATGGCCTCGGACTTGTGCAATGCCACCTCGAGACCCAACTGCCGGATCCTCTCCACGACTATCGCAACCCCGCGTGTCATCGCGTCGGCCGCCGCCTGATGCGACCTCCCCTGCGCCAGGACTAGCGTGTCGTCAGCGTAGCAAACCACGCTGACTCCATCAGGGAGATCGGCCCGCAGCACCCAGTCGTAACCGATGTCCCACAGGAGCGGCCCCAGAACCGATCCCTGCGGGACACCGCACGACATCTCTCGCCGGTTCCATTCCCCGTTGCGACCGGGGTAGATGACGGCTCTGTCCGTCAAGTACGCCCCGACTATTCGACGGAGGTAGGTCGGCACCCGGTGATACCGGAGTGCCTCCCCAATGCAACTCCAGGGCAGGGTGTTAAAAGCGTTGGCGATGTCGAGTGACACCGCCACGACCACCCCACCCCGGGACACCGCGTCCCCCGTCGTAAGGGCTCTCACGCGCATGATGGCATCCACCGTCGAGCGCCCCTTGCGGAAGCCGAACTGGCTGTCTGCAAGATCCGGCCCCGTGTCTACCTTGTCAACTACCTTGTCAATTTAAGTTTTTCAGACAGAACTGATAGTTTTTTTTAATGATTTTTTTTTTCTTTGAACACTATGTGAAACGATTGAAAAGAATTGGTCACAACTTTTGAACCGTAAAATAATTCTCAATCATCAATCATTCTCAGGATCAAAAAGTTTGGAAATGACCTTGCCCACGCCCCTATTCGATTTGATCCATACTTCCAGGGACACCCTGTATACAACGGCCCGACATGAATCATCGAGCAGTTGCCCGCCAGACACGACACCCGTCTGGTCGGAGGATCCTCCCTTTTCTATAGAGGATGAGTGAACTTTAAACCCTGTTCCTAATACCTCTAGGTATAATGTTTTAGCTCGAAAGTTTTAATATTTATTCCTCAATTTTCATGATTGCACCTACCACTGTTTGTCTCTGCATCACCCAAAGGTTGACTGGTAGAAAATGCCTATGGCATTAAGTCCGCTTCTGTACATTTATGTGCTTGAAGTATATTAAATAAATAAATAAATATAGTAAGTAGAAAGTTGTAGCATTAATTATATAAAAGTCTATACCTACTGTTCTGGCGTTTCCATAGAACAAATAGACTAAATAGAATACTCTTTAAATTATGTACACCATAAATATTACACATAAAAATGTAGAAATTTTACAAAAGGTGAGACAATGGGCGGTCATAGCGGTAAAAGCGATCTTTTATAGACGACCTTTGGATTAATTTAGGATGTAAATATCTCAAATTCTTATTGCAACCTGAGCGCAAATCAATTTAGTCACACAGAAGTGTTAAAGCATATCCAATCAATTGAACAACACAAATTAACGCAATAAAAATAAGTATTTCGTTCCGCTTGAAATGGTTGAATTAGACTGAAAATATAGTTACCTAAATCTTGCACCAGACGATATCCGTAAATGCTAAACCTATTAATTTTGTAGACTGCTGTTATCGAAATGTATGAAGTTGGCTAATGCCAATGTAGTGTTCGCTACAGTATTTTTGTATGATTCATAATTACATAGGTAAGGTTTTAAAGCTACAAAAGTAACAAGGGATCATCTTATCGTATCAACCGCAAATGAGTTAGTTGTGAAAATTCAAATATTATGTTTAGCCCAATATTTGGCCACGCGAACTCCGTTTTCTGATGCCGAAATAAGATCTTCAATGCACAGGTGACGGGCGGCTCAAGATGGAAGGTGGGCCATTGGCCCTGATTCTTTTGTTCACAAACTAAACTAAATTTAAGTTCAGTGCATCTTTTTCTTTCTATTTCATTAAGAAAAGGACAGAAGATGGATATTAGTTTAGTCCTGTCAAATTAGTCAGCGCCTGACGTAAATTGACGTATTTTTAGTAGCCAATTTTTTAATCACGTCTAAACTTGTCTATGGATTATCTAATTTGACAGGATTAAACTACTTAATACTTTATATTCTGTCCTTTTCTCAATGAAATAGAAAGAAAAAGATACACTGAACTTAAATTTAGTTTAGTTTGTGAACAAGGGAATCGGCGCCATTGTCTACGGAGAGACAGCACCTATACACTTAAGGTCCGAATTATCCAATGAATCATGAAAGGCATCCTTGAAGGATAAGTACCATAATTATTGTCCAATGTAGATCTGTGTGTACCTACCTATGACCGTCTGGTTATTCGACTGCACTTCTCGTAAATAGTATGATTTGTAATAAGATCTGTTGAAATCTGTTGATAAAAATAAGTATATAAAGATATTTTCAAATAAGTAGGTATTTATTTTTATCACCTACCATTTCCCTCTACTTTATTTTCCATTCACTTTTATTTCTTAAACGGTTCTATTGAAACTTCAAAGCGTAAATGATCCATTCTTCATTGTCTCAGGTTTATGCAATTCGTTATTAGTTTTTAATTACGATCTTTATTGTAAGCCCAAGCACAAAACAGCCGATCGATTCTATAAAAATCTCACCGTGATAACTTAGGTGAAGTGAGCGTGCAGTGAGCTATCAATAAGGGTAATCCCTAGCATCAGCAGTGCTATTCTGTAAAAATCTCACCGTGAAAACTAAGGTGAAGTGAGCTGTAATTTTACGATGTTAGGGATTGCCTCGATTGATAGTTTACTTCACGCTCACTTCACCTATGTTATCACGGTGAGATTTTTACAGAATAGCACTGCAGCTGTATTTTGTGGCCCAAGTAAGAATCATACATAACATAAGATAATGATGACTCATGGCTCGTTTTATGCATTATTTATTATTGTTTCGCAAGTTTCTTGTAAGAGCAATGACATGGCTGTTTTGTGTTATTTTCCAAATATTTTTGTATCGTAGAAAGTGATCTCAACAATGATATTGATATTATGAGTTATTTATTAGATACTAACGTCATAATCCTCAATTCATTGCCAAGTTTAAACAAGGTTACTTTATTTTATTTAAGATTTTTCCTACAGCTAAGTTGTTTTTATTGATAAAATTGTTAGTCTGAGGTTGTTTAGTTTATAAATTGTGATGACTGGATTCTCACTTCTTTTTAACACATAATGAATTAACCTTTTAACCGCTTACGTCGGATTAATCCGACAAATATTTTCGTGTTCATTTTACTTTTATTTTTATTTATTTATTAAGGTACACCAACAGCTTCTATGTATAATTTATCTTAAGTACTGTAGATCACAATAGTGTCGGTCTTACACAGTCGCCAATTACAATTTACCAGCAATCTAAGAAATAAGTGAATAATAATTTTAATAATAATTTCGCCAGGGTCGTATGTTTACAACCAAATACTACAGCTCGATTACTCTGCTTTTTCTGAATTCTATCAGGTTATTCGAAAATTACCTATATATTTTTTCGAATCACTGTGCCGGGCGCTGAGGGCACTTACACCATTCTAGTAGTTTTTAATGGCCTGCGCAGACGACGGATTTTTGTCCGCGGACTTTTTTGTCCGCTAAAATAAATCGCTTACAACTGTATCGAGTAACGCAAACGAGAGATTAAAAGTACCGCGTACAAAAAGTCCCTCGAATAACCGAGGACATGCGGGGAGCGGACCGGACAAAAGTACGGGGGAGTCCGCGAAAAAAATTAAACTCGTGTGACTAGGCGAAGCAACGCACATGGAGGACTTTAGTCCGCGTTGTGCGCTCGAGAGTGATGTACGTATGCCCGGAACAAATGATCGCACATCGTGTGCGTTGAGTCCGCGGTAAGTCCGCGGCGGACTTTTTATTCGCGGAGCGTACTTTTTTCTCTGCCGCGGAGAAAAGTCCGTCGTCTGCGCAGGCCATAATGCATTAGGTATGTAGTACCTAACTCGCACGTTTCGCCACTTATGTTTCAGTCTCATATAATAAGGGGCGAACCTTTTTCCATCAACCGGACACAGATTTAGGCTGAGGCAAACAAGCGTAATTTTTTGAGCTGGCTGTGAGTCGCGTAAAATGAGTCTCGCTATTTACGCTGCATTTGGTTTCTTACTAAAGTCCTGTTTGAACCACATGACGACGCAAAATGCCTGCTGACTCAGGCGCGTTATTTCAACCGGATTGCACTCGGGTGAAAGAGGGGAGCGAGGCAAAAAGGAATGCCATTGAAGTTACGTCCGTCCAGCAGCCTAACTGAATTTCAGTTGAACGTAAATTGTGATACTCAAAATACGCGACTCACAGCTCAAAAAATTACGCTCGTTTGGCCTCAACCTTAGACTCCGGACTCCTGAGAAATTCCTAATGGAAAAACCAAATAACACTTTGCCTGAACAAGGAATGGAACCCTGGACCTCATGGTTAGCAGTATAGGCGCTTAAGGTCAATGACACTGCCTTATTACGAGGTGTCCTACGTGAGCGACGAATACGATACGACGCGACGCGACGCTGCGAACGCGACGAACGCGATCAACTCAACGGCATACCCTGCTTGCGCCCTATATGGCAGTCTGCGGCGAGACGCGACATAACGCGTACTTGTTTTGAAGGCGACCAGACGCGACAGCACAAACTACGAAATGATTGGTTCAGAAGCGTTGATAGCAGTGCGTGAGCAAAGATTGTAGTGGGACAAAAAAAAGTTAAAAGTCTGTACTTTAAATATGAACTTTCAAGTAAAATTGTACTGTACTTCTCCATGATTCGAGAAGTAATGACCAAAACCACGTAGGACATTTGTCGCGTGTAGCATCGCGTCGCATTGCATCGTGTCGTGTCATGTCGCGTTGCGTCGTATTCGTCGCTCACACAGGACACCCCGTTAGTCTAACGATATATCATTAATCACAAAAAAATTCTAAAAGAATTAAGTCTGAAATCTTTTGATCACTAACTAGTCATGTAATTACGTTATGCAAAATATATTATTACCAATATAAATGAAAGTGATTTTGATAGCGATTATGTGATCAATGAGAACATAATTTACATTGTAACAGGTAGGTAAGTAGATACGATTTCACGCACGTTTCTAAGAGTAGGTAAGTACCTGTCATATGGACGGAAACTGCGAATTATATGTAATCACCGAAGGTAATGGGTTAGCAATCTCTCAGTACTTATACGGATGCAATTTTTAATACACATTCGACCATATAAGGCTGTTAAAGAGATTGATGACTGGTTTAAATACTTTTATGGTAAAATCACATAATTACATTACGCAGATAAAGATAATTTTAAACTGTCGAGAAGTTAGTTAATCTAGGCATTTTATCATACCTACTAGGATAAAATATAACATTCAAAGTCCTGACTGACTGATATATCAACGCAGAGCCTAAACCGCTGGTGCTAGAGACATGAAATTTAGAGGGTGTGTTCTTTGTGAAGAGTGTATACAATAAAAAAGGGTTTTTCGAAATTTAACCCCTAAGAGGGGGAACTGGGGGAGGGTGAAAGTACACGCGCACGAAGTCGCGGGCAGAAGCTAGTACTAGGATGAAATAAAGAATAGATTCCTATACAGATGACTCAGTGGTGGATTTACCACCAGGCTGAGTAGGCTGGAGCCTAGGGCGGCAGATTTTAGGGGCGGCAAATTTGGGGCTAACATTTTTTTTAAATGTCGTACTGAAATTTACCTGCCACGTTTTTATGTTGGAAAGAATAAACAAGGTGAATGCTCAAATTCAGGCTTCTACCGTAGATTTGATTACTGTTGCCGATCTTTACAATCTTTTTGCAAGCTTTTCGCAGCTGAACCAGAAAATATTTTGAAGAAAAGGCGATGGAATTAAGCGTATCGAAGCAGTATGCAAAAGACATGGGACATTATTGTAGAGGTCGGTAGGGGGCGGCACAATTTGAATAGCCTACTGGCGGCCAATGTGTAAATCCGCCACTGAGATGACTCGTATCTCGTGAATTGTTTGCTGAAAAGTGCATTCAGTTCAACCAGTTTAGCTAACGAAAACCCCCAGTAAGCTGTCAGGTTGCAGATGTCAAATGACAAACACTGCGAATAAACTCCAAGAATATAAAAGGCTGGACTAATAATATCAAAGGCGACTTTTTACCTTTGTGCATTCAGGGCATAAAATGTTTGGTGTGGCGAATGTACCTACAGTGGCGTAGCTTGTCCTAAAGAGGCTCTATGTCAAATTTTTTGGGGCCCTTTTCACGGTTCCTATTTTTTTTTTAAGTCGTCTGAGAAGAACGGTTGTTACTGTCAAACTCCTATCAAAAACCTCACTGTTCCTTCCAGTAGGTACCATGAGTCAACGGCCCGGGAGATACTAGTAGATTCGCCAATTTAGATTTTTTAAAATATTTTTCTGTTAGCTATTATGACTTGCCCCATTACCCGATTCCGGCTTGACGTCAACTTCTGGGACCCTGTATTATATAATTAAAAAGATTCACTTATTTATTACAAGCCTCTTAATGATCAATAAGAATTTAAAGTTCTCGATATTATTTTACAAATTCTTGCTTACACACGTCAGCGTCGCGTTGGGGGCCCCTGTAGCTCTGGGGCCCCGTATAATTAATATAGATAGTGCAATCCACGAAGACGCGCCCCACTCTTTTTCCTAATGCTTACAGCAGAAGTGTGCAACATTCCGCTAGTGTTTTAGTTTTTTAAATACACACGAATTATTATTAGTGGGTAATTAGAGTGTATCGAAAGAACTAAAACACTAATAGAATTAACTAGCGATAAACACTAACGATTCGGAAGAAGAGAGGGGTGCGTCTTCGTAGATTGCACTATCTATACAGCTGATACAGCGATAGCTACGCCCCTGAATACCTATCTCCTGGGCACTCGACTCATGGTAAAAGAATAGTGGAGTTTTAGGTTTTAGTCAGTACATAGGAGTCCGACATAACCCTTTCAAATTATTGAAATAAACGCGCGCGTGCCTTCCCGCGTATCCTCGAGTACGTGCGAGCAGTTTTTGTCAGGTTCAAGCATATATGCACTTTATTTCAATAATTTTAAAGTTGATTTTCGAGTGCCTTAATAAAATCCTCTCCGCTGCGCTCCTCTCTGTCTGCGCTGACCCTAAGGATGTCCCCACAAGCATAGAATACAGGGTGGGATCATCGACGCGCAAACTGTAACCTTGAATAAAATACAGCACATGATTGTAGAGTAGAAATTTTTAGTAGTTTTTTTTTTTTTAAATCATCTGTTTTATAGAAAAGTGCAATCACTACGCAGTCAAACTGATGGAACACTATTTTCCATAACCTACGAAAAATATTTCAACGCTCTGGGGGGTCCAGAATCATGTAGAAATAATAAATAATAGTAAATTTATTTAAGATTCAAATACATAATTAAAAATTCCATGAAATGTAATGAATCCATGATAACGGGTTGCACATCGATGTCCCTATCTCATCATCTGCCTAGCCTTTTCCCAACTATGTTAGGGTCGGCTTCCAGTCTAACCGAATGCAGCTGAATACCAGTATTTTATATGGAGCGACTGCCTATCTGACCTCCACAACCCATAATACGATACCCCTTGGAAAGACTGGTTGTCAGACTTTCGGGCTTCTGACTACCCGTAACGACTGTCAAAGATCCACGTGCTTTCCGAGGCACGGATGGGTCTCGGTATGTAAAGATGGTCACCCATCCACATACCAACCACGGCAAGCTTAGCTTAACCTGATCGACTGACCTATGCGACTGTTATTATTTAGCCGCGGACCCCTCATGGGCCTGTCCCTCTGTGTAACTGAAAAGTAAAATATCGTGTTTCATATATACCACAAACCACGTAAAGCAATAACTAAGTTACTGCAAATGTATGCATTTCGTTTTCCGTGTCAAGGGAACACGCCATGTGTCGTAAATTATAATACTTTGTAGGTACCGTCTGTGTCCACAATAAGAAAATTAAGTTTGTCCTAAGCACACTTGGTTCCCACACAAAATGTGTACTAAGGGTATTAGCAGACATGCTACTCCGGCGTTCCGCGATTTAGTTGCTTTTCGGAGACACGATACAGCGACACACGGACGGACCTATCCGCAAGTCGATGCAACAGTGCTATTCTGTAAAAATCTCACCGTGAAAACTAAGGTGAAGTTAGCTGTCATTCCACCTGATGTTAGGGATTGCCTTTATTCATAGCTCACTTCACGCTCACTTCACTGTTATCACGGTGAGATTTTTACAGAATCGATAGGCAGCATCGATAGAAAACCAGCAATTATGATACTTCGCTCAATCATCGGTAGAGAGTCACCAAACGCGATGCAGAATTTTATTTTTTTTAATAACCAACTTATATTTACAGTTTGCATCACACATATAAGTTATCGGTCAATACTACTCGTTAGACAATCATAAAATTAGATAAAATTACAAAAAACTAGTCAAAATTAGATGAAATTGGACAAAATTATGTAAAACTAGCGGCCCGCCCCAGCTTCGCAAAGGTGCAATTTTTTTTTCGCATTTCTGAAATTTTCTTCTATACCTACTCGTACAAACCATGTACTGGCAATACCGAACACAACAAACAAAGAATTATCCAATTTCGTGCAGTCATTTGGAAGGCGATTCATCTTTATTTATACAGATAGATAGATAAGAATCAAATCTATCGCTGAAAGATGCGATTTATTTATCGCAAAGAGTCGCCAAACCGCAAGGCAGCATCTATGAAGTCGCAAAATGGAAAAGTAGCATGTCTGCTAAAGTCCTAAGACAAATGTTGTGCCTGAAGGGTTAGCGGTTAGGCCAGTCGTGGTCACCGGCTTAGAGGCTAATCTTCGCATGAATAAACTGCTCTAGACATTACTATACAAGATATAACAGAACAAACACAAGTCCTGGAAGTAGTTTGTTCATAATTGACAACTGAATCGTTTTCAGTAAGTTTTAAAATTGGTATTTTTTTAAAAATTATGTAATTTATCATACTAACGGCCGATTGAGCCAATTAAAATTAAATCTTGAGCCAATTAAAATTAAATCTCAATAAAAATGCATGAAGTAATGTTACTGTCAACACGATTTTCTTAATAAAAATAGCAGGCTTTAAAAAAAATTAGTTTTTTGGTCCTTGTATTAAATGCTTTTAACTCAATACTCTAATAGGGGTGTTTGAGGTCTAGCGTTAATTATGTTACACCTTGTATATATAAGCCATACTACCCCCATCCCATTTCATTGTACAATGTACCATCTTTAATAAACCTCTGTAGTTCGAGAGTGTACCTATTTACTTTGACGAAATTAATGAAATTCCGATGCTGATGTTTCGACTGCTTGGGATTCTGCTCTTAGAAATTGTTGCGATTGTTTGACATTTGAAAATAATTTAACATAACAATTTAATTATTAGTTAAATCAACATTATAATAGATAACGCTTTAATGTTTTGATTTAACACATACATATAGGTATCCACTAATTAATTTAAATGCCAGATTCTCATGCGATTTAGGGGATAACTTGGCATTACCGAATATGTGTTTCACTTTATTTATTGCGTGATTCAAAAGGTCAATTCAAATCTAATTATTGCGCCTGACCTCTTGGTCTTAATGCCTTCACAGTTGGTATCTAAGATATTCATCACACACACATGGTGTGCTTAATAAAAGTAGGTATTCTATTAATTAGCATTTGTTAATTAATATTATGTCAATCAATTACAGAAACAAATGTAGAAATGTTACATAGGGCGATACAATACAATGGACGGTATGGGTAGCGGTGGTGCTATCAGTCATTTTTGGATAGAGAAACCATCTATACCACAGACATATGTAGATACACCTAGATAACACAAGAGCAACTACTTCGCATGCCAAAAATCGCACCAACTTACGTTCAAAAATTGTGAGCCGCCACTTTCGCGCTCAGTCGTGTGTACTGCTGTCTGGGTGAGTGTGAGTGAGAAAGAGCGCTTGTGACGTCATAGTAGGTAGTCAAAAAAATGGCACGCTTAGTTTTCATACAGATTGTGATACTTGCATTATCTAGGTCTATCTATATCTGTGATCTACATATACTAATAATGAAGCTGAAGTGTTTGTGTGTTTGAACGTGCTAATCTCTGGAACGTTGTAAACATTTAAAAGATAATTTTTGCATTTGCTATTTAACATCACGTTAGGACCCTTAGGAGACGATCAAAAAAAGGGCCACAAAGAACGCTAAGCAAAAATGAAGTACCAGCGCAAGCAGGCGATACGATGCGACAGGATGGATCAGGGAAACAAGAAATTTGACGCGGGCAAATTCGCGGGCAGAAGCTAGTTTGAAATATTTCTGAAACCAACCAGCAACCAGTGTAAACAGGTTAATAATTCAAAAAGCCATATCACCTCGTTTCTCAACCTTCATCTTATCGCCCGCCATACATCGAAGATCTGCATTCAGAATAACTCACAAGATATAAATACTTCGCACAAGTGATAATGAGCGCGTCGTGTGTACAATATTATCAACATTGGCGTAACATGTTTACACACAGGCCATGTCTATCGGAGCTGTGCACACAGTGGTCTAAGATTGCTGGGGCCGTCTCACCTAATTATGGGGTTACAACATGAATGATGACGTTATGTAATTAATGGCGATAGTGTTATCAAGAGTATTGGGATTTTGGGTAAGCTATGGTTAATCTGGTGAATGTTGAACAAAGAGTCGATGATGAAACGTTACAGGAAGGGATTCACTTATCTCTAAAGCTGCATTTTTAAGCGATTTCGACATCAATCTTTTGGGAGTCTTCTTAATATAGGAATTTTGCATTTGGCCCTTTAGAATGGTACGACTGGAATGTGCATTCATCATCATTTCAGCCTGGAATCACACACTGTTGGGTATAGGTCTCCCTTTCTTTTTGTTATACTTTCAGATTCCGTGCGTCCCTTATTCAGGTATTTCCTGCGACTTTGACTATATCATCAAGCCAACGCGTTTTTTTTTTAATAATAATAATAATTACATATTTATTTCAAAAATTGAGATATACAGTCTATTACAATAATAACATGATACAATATAAAAACAGAATTGAATCTGGCGTCCCAGCTAGGTTACATGGTAAGCTGTATTAAAGTTCCCCAGCCCAGGTTCCCACAGGAGTACAAAAAATCCAATAGAGACTGCTTAGGACTATATACGGTAAAAACATACTATAGTGTGAAGTGTTAGTATGTGTTTTATGATGAGGTTTGGTGTGGTGTGGTGTGTATGTCGGTGTGGTGTGGGTGTGTGTAAACGGAAGGTTAAGAGGTTGAGTTTAGATACGGAGTGTTAGAGAACTAACTACTACGTTTTTGGACGGTCATAGTTTCTTTAGACTAACCTTGTCCACCATTCGGTCGTAGCTTTACTCCATCGGCTATCTCTTCGTCTAACTAGATTTCCAGCCTAACTCCACAGTCCACTAGAGCTGTGCAGTATTCAGATAAATGCCTGCAACAATGCACAAGGGGTGCGAAAAAACCGCACTGAAACTGGAATATATTTTTTGCCGGAAATAAAAATTATTGTCACGAAGAAAATTTATAGTGCAAGGAGATAGAATATTACCTTCCATTTTATGTGTGACCTGATTTCTTCCTGAGCGCAGGAGCATTCAATTTCCTCTAGTAAAGTGGCAACTAATGGATATTAGAAAAATTTTTCCTCCTCGATTTGCTTAGTGTGGGGTCGATGGGATTTTGTGATCAGGCAGTGATACTTATGGTTTTGTTATTCAGACTTTTTTTATTGCTGTATGGGCCCGCTTTTGATCTCGATCACGCCTGATGGAAAGCGATAGATAAGGTGTACGATAAAACAAGCGCGCCCAGAAGATGCCTAAAGCACTGGAACCCCACGCATCGACGATACACAGCAGGCAGCTTGACTGCAAACCAAGTGGGCGTTAGCCCTACCACTGCAAAGGAAGAATTGGCCAGTGAAATAAGGTGTTGGGTGTGACTGTCCAGGATGCGCCGAGCGCTCGGTTCAGTTGAGTAACTGGCGGAACAAACTGCGCTACACGAGGAGGCTTCTTCATGCATCCCTAAAAAGACTTCTCCGCTGCTTGGTCATGGATCCTTTGAGTTTGCGTAGGCACGCGGTCGTTAATATGTGCCAGTTATATATATGCAAGTCCCATGTAACAGGGGGTGAGCTTATTGTCATCGACCGGGCATAAAGCCAGGCTCCGGGCTGCTACTAAGAAATCCCTGACAGAAAAACCAAAAACACTTTGCCCAACCTGGGTGTTGGCGACAGATCTGGCAACCCCGTTGCTAGGGACTTGTTGTTAGTTGGCTTGCATGTTTTACCTTTTTTCTTAATATTATTTCTTGTGATATTTGTCTTTAGTTATTAAACCCAATTGCACCTTTACCTTTCTTTAATTTGATGCTTAACATTTTGAATCCGGTTCGAAGGACCAGAATGTTAAGCACCGAATTAAAGAAAGGTAAAGGTGCAATTGGGTTTATTAACTAAAGATAAATATCACAAGAAACAATATTAAGAAAAAACGGTAAAATACGCAAGCCGCCCCGTCGCTAGCCAACCAACAACAACAAGCCCCTAGCAATGGGGTTACCAGATCTGTCACCAACACAAGGAACCAAAACCAGGATCTCATGCTCAGCAGTAGCGTTGGCTACCACTAGACCAACGAGGCAGTGAGTTGTACAATATGTCCGGAATCGTAGATTTTCGTCTCTGTCATTGATACAGTATTTTTATCTCACGAAGCGATGCGCGCTTTACTCGTGGTTACCTAGTGTACAAACACGTTGTGAATGTGTGTGTAAGCGCGGGACCTCTTGGAGACAATGGCGAAGTTAGAAGTGTGTGTGTTACGCGCTGACGCAACACGCACATATTCACAGCGTGTATGCACATTTGGTTACTACATATAAAGCGCGCGTCGCTTCATGAGATAAACATACTATACCTGTGTGAGAGTCTACGTGACTACCGAGATGACGACTAAGGCCTGGCGCTCATTATCGGCATCGGCACGGCTGAGGATTTTAGGTGATAAAAAGCATTATACATTAACTTTATGGCAATAAAGTAGAAATTTCTATGATACATGATCGTAGTAACAAAAATACCGCTTTGGTATGCTTGAGGCTACTGCATCGGCAACTTTGAGGATGCTTCGGGATACTTCGGGATCCTTCGGTATGCCGTTGTCGCCGCGCCGCCTCCGCCGGCGCCGAGGCAACACTCGGGGCTAGCTTGCACTGCGGTGCGAGGGACGAGAGGACGGTGCGGCATGCTTAAGGACACCTCGTCATCCCTAAGAACGTTGCAGCATGCCAAGGCATAGTTTCCGACAGTGTGCGCTTGCATGTAGGGATGCCGAAGGATCCCTTTCCTTGCCGATGCCGATAATGGGCGCCGGGCCTGATAGAGAAGTATGGAAGAAAAAGACGTGTTGCGCTGACTCCAAATAAATTGGGATAAGGGCAGGAGAGTGAGAATAATGACCCGTATGAGATTATTTTTCTATAATTCGATGTGTCATAAGGACTTCATTACCAATGAGGTATTCTGGCCTTATTGCCGTAAGGAGTCATTAGGTATTAGAAATCCCACGGTACATTAGAGACGAGTCAACTTGTAGCCTGTTGTAACTCTGAGAAGTAACGACACGGTCCAATTGTCCTGACTTATCTGATGTTGGGCAACATGCCTTAATACTGGATTATCTGCAGTTAATTGGACGGTTTCACGATCTTGGGAGCATGTGGGAATTTTAAGAACCTTTGCTTGATTATTTTTTTATTTACGCCACAAAATACATAACAAAAATACAATAAACACTGATACTGTGTGTGTCAGTGTTAATTGCTCACTCACTCACTCACTTTTGTGTTCTTCTTTACGCTTTTTTATCTCATAGTAAGACTTTTTGAAGGGTTTTTTTTTATAAGCCGGGACTTAAGAGAGCATATGTTTATTTGATGTATTATTACTAATAATTATTATATTCTTACTAATTTCCATGTTTTCTTAGATTGTATTAAAAAGTTTTACTAAACCGTTTCCATTGTAATAAAATCTCAAGTAAATAATAGAAATAAACACGACATGAAAAATGTAAAACCATATAATAATATATTTACAAATAAAACAATATTACGTAAGAAAAATCAAACAAAAACTGACGTCAAAATAATATATTCAGATTATTAAAGCATGATCTACACGATCTTACAGTCAAAAAAGGAAAACCACTCAAAAATAGATCAAGCCATGTTAATCACTTCATACTAGAATTTAATTTATTTTTTGATAAAATTATGCTGGATGATCGACCAAATACGTGGCTGGGGTGATGGCTGGCATCTCTTTGATGCCTTGTTTGTTGATGACCTTCACGAGGAAGTTGGGTAGACTGATGAAGAACCTCTCGTGGACCTCGTGGACACACCGCTTTATCAGTTCGTATGCTTCAAACTCTGTTAGTTCTGCGAAAGAGGGCAAGGTTTATAAGGATATAACGTCTTTTTAACAGACTTCAAAAAGGAGGATTTTATCAATTCGGTTGTATTTTTTTTTTATGTTTGTTACCTCAGTACGCCGTCATTTATGAACCGATTTGAATTTTTTTTTTTATTTGAAAGGATATGCTTGCAGATTGGTCCCATTCTTGTCAAAACCAGTTCTGATGATGGGATCCATGAGGAATTGAGGGAACTCCTCAAATATTATAGGCATACATATAGCAATTTTGGTATTTTCATCAACATGTCAAGCATTTGCATTCAAAAAGTATAATTTGGTGAAGTGGAACTGATGAAGGAGACCACAGATAGCCACAGGAACTCTTCAATGATAATAAGTATTTCACGGGTGGCGATAAGATATCTCGATTAAGATAGTTAAGCGACTATGACGAAGCAAATTTAAATAAATGGTTCTGGCGAAAATGGTACCATCAAACCGATCTGATGATGAAGCTGGAAGGTAGGTACCGGAACTTCGTAATAAAACCATGTATTCTAGCCGTGTTTGGGCTTATTGGAATTGTCATGAGATGCACTCTGACTATAAAAGTAAAAAATAAAAACTTTTTAACAAAAGAACACTACAAAGTGTAAAATAACTTTAATTTTAATTTTGGAAGTCGGTGGCAAAAACTTAAATACAAAACCAAAGACACCGACTTCCGAAATTAAAATTAAAGTTATTTTACACTTTGTAGTGTTTTTTTTTTTGAGGTCGGTTGTTTTTTTTTTGGTAAAAAGTATTTTTAAAGTATAAAATACCCACTAACTAGGGAATTCCCGCGAAGGAACCCTGCGACACGTGTTTTCGAAGACATACAAAGAAAAAGTAATGGTAAAGGAAAACATCGTGAGACAGCACCGTTTGAAATTTAAAAGGGCATAAAATATTAATTAACCTTTTCTAAAACTCCTAAAAGTCATAATTTCACTATCTACGGTACTGTTATTTCCACCCCATCTTCGTCAAAGCAAAATAAACTTACTAGGTTTGTGATATCTGTCGAGTATACCCAAACTGAGCAGACCTCCAAAGCCGTGGACTCCGAAGGGTACCCTCAATGCGCACGCTAGAAAGTCAACGGTATACAGCTGTCCCCCGTCCTCCTCGTCGTAACCCGCGATCAGTATGTTCACCATGGAAGGATTCTGGAGGAGAATGACTTGGATATTTAAGAAGGATTTAAAGGATATTTGCTTGATTAGTGCTTGTCTAAATAAGTAGAAGAGAATAGAGGCAAAATGATAAAGAGTGAGAAGGAAGTTGCAGAAAACTAGCAGTTTAAAGATATTGCAAGAAATACATATATTAGAAAGTAAACTAAGTACTGTAAGCTTTCTTAAATTATAATAACAAAGACAAAACCACAAACAATAACAACACGACGTTAAAATGACGACGACGTATGTAGATACATCCCACAGAGCAAGGAGATGCCTTGGCGGCCTCTGTTAGAGACTGTATTCGGGTGTTGTCTACACTTTCCATAATATACAACCCAAGCATGTCAGAGGACGTCACCGTTTACTCATACAAATTCGGCCCGTGACCATTCGGCCAATGCCTGTGACAGCCGAAATTGCAGTCAGCGCTAATAGCGTAGGGACGAATATGGCGCCTCTAGCTGAAGCGAGATTCCGTGCTTTGTAATGCTTTCAAAAACATTCATAATACGTCAAACTAAACTAGACCAGGCATATAAAAATAAACTTAATCTCAATATTACAGAACACTGATACTTAAACAAGATAGGCGCTATTGTGCCTATCTAAAAAAAAACTGACTTAATTAAAATATAAAAGCGATTAATTGTTCAAGAGTTAATTCAATAGCCTCGTAATTAGCGCTGACATTAAAATTCGTATTTACGAAAGTGTTACAGAAAACGTCATAATTATGCACGAACGAAAGTGGTTTGCATGTTCATTTAATCCAAAATAAAGTAAGACCGTCGTTGATGCTATAGTTAGTTTTAACCATTTGGTCTCTAGTGATAAGACTAAAGTGGCGGACTTAAGTGGTGTAGAGGCGTGAATTGTCACGCCTCTACACCACTTAAGTCCGCCACTTTAGTCTAAGACGTATCACACTTCGAGTTTGATATTCCCCTGATTTATTTTCCAAACTAAATCAAGTTCCTGCTGATTGCAATGTTGCCAAACCAAAGGCGCCATCAGTTTGAAAGAAATAAAACAAAGTACTTTGAACTCTTGCTAAAAATTTATTTACAAATATTTTCAGGGCAGACTCAGGTAATAAGTATATTACAGCTAGCTCAAACAATTTATTATGGCAATAAAATAAACGGCAATATGAAATTAGAAGTGTTAATTGCTTAATAATTATAAAAAACTCATTAACTTAGCTTATCGTAAACTCTTATATTATAATTATAATAACGGTACCGAATGTGTACGAGATACGAAAAGAATTTAAGCGTCGCGTCGAAAAAAAAAGAAAATGAATGATTTGCTAAAACAGCCGCTGCATCAAGCACGTGTGTGCTAGATGCAACGACGCGAGCGTTATCAAATACGTTATAATATGACTCTAGATAAACTACATTAATTAGTTAAATCAATTAGGGAATTCCTGCTGTAATTGTTTATGCACTGGTTACCCTACATTTGGAAAATCTAGGATGATAAGAAATGTATCATAGTCATAAGAGATTTCCCGAATTTGCTGTAAGTCTACATGATCGTTGTCATTTGTGTTCGTTACAGCGCAAAAAGTTAATAGTTAGAAGACGCTGCGGGCTCTGTACCGTTTGAAAAATTTATTACCATCTAGTACGAAGGCAATGCTTGTGCAGTCCCTTATTTTTCCTATAATCGACTATGGTGACGTGTGCTACTATGACCTGAATGCAGATCTCCTCGACAAACTTGACCGTCTTCTCAATAACTGCATTCGATTCGTTTTCAATCTACGTAAATATGATCATGTCTCTGCGCATCGGTCGCTTCTAAAGTGGTTGCCCATTCGCCAGCGCAGAGAGCTAAGGGCGCTGACTACCTTATTTTCATTTCTTGATTCTCCCTCTTCCCCTGGTTATCTAGCCCCCCACTTTCAGTACATTTGCGCCAACCACAATAGAAATCTACGTTCATCACACAATCGTCTTCTCCAATGTCCCACTCATCGCACAGACTTCATTCACTCTTCCTTCCGTTCAGTCTATCTCTCTGTGGAATGCGCTCCCTGAGGAAATCAAGATGGCAACCAACCGATTATCCTTTAAAGTTAAGGTTCGCGAGCACTTTCGCAAGAAGCTGGCAGTATCATCACAACGCTAATATTTTCTCATTGTTTGTCTTATTTCTTATTAATATATTCATTTATTTATGTATATGTATTTGTGCTTATATTTATATGTAATTAGGTATATATTTTATTTATAGTTTACATAGGGTTCTGCGTATCTTTATATTTAAAATATTTATTCCTGTAATGACTGCACCTACTACTGTTTGTCTCTGCATCACCCAAAGGTTGACTGGTAGAAAATGCCTATGGCATTAAGTCCGCCTCTGTACATGTATGTGCTTGAAGTATTAAATAAATAAATAAATAAATAGAAGACATTTCCATGAGCGCTATCCTCAATCTCAACTCCCATGGTCGAAATTACTTAAGTCAATGATATTATAAGTTTTACACTTATAATATCATTGACTTAAGTTCAATTGCGAAAGTGTTGTCATGGGAATAATGATGTCAAAATGAGGCACCTGCTTCAACGTAAGCCATATCAAACTACTGTGAAAACGTGTAACTATAACATTGTTTTCTTCGAGTAAAAAAAGGCTCATGAAAAGCCACCATTTGCTGAAGATAAGATTTTGTCGATTTTTATCGACTTTTTTTACTAAAAAGGGGCGATCTTTACTATGCTGTCGTTGTCCTTTCCAACTAAAACCCCGCGTTGTTCCGTGTTCCCACAACTATTTACACTGTGAGTGCAGGAGGCACTTCCAAGGCTGAAATAGTCTTTGGCGCGTCCGTCAGACACACATGATCCTATATTTTAATTTTATAAATAAAATAAAATAATCTTATTTCGGATAAGCAACATCCATGTGGGTTAGTCAACAAAAAGATAACTTATACCTATGTTAGTAAACTTATTATCTATTTGGAAAGAAGGCTTTTGTGCAAAATACATCTTCGAACAACATCCCCTAATAAAGGAGACTCGCACCTCCCCGCTATGGTCTTCAGGATGGAATTAGAGCTTTCCCGCACTCTGCAGAACAAAGAGGCAGATTTCTGTCTGACGATGGCGTGAAAGCCATCGACGTGTGTTTGTGCAAACATACCTGATGCACTGCAGAAACGGGGCAGCCCACAGACACCTAGATAACGCAAGAGCAATTACTTCGCGTGCATCGCACCAACTTACGTTCACAAATCGTAAGCCGCCACTTTCGCGCTCAGTCTTGTGTACTGCTGGCTGGGTGAAAAAAAACTACTGGAACTAGTGATAAAAAAAAACATAATAGTTCCATCATGGAACTGTTAATGGTACTAGTGGCAACGAAGGAACGTGAGTGAGAAAGAGCGCTTGTGACGTCATAGTAGGTAGGTAGCAGTAGGTACCTACCCCGCTCTTCGGCGCCTCCATCATTGTCTTCCTCGCGAAATGCGCGACGGCTGCAGTGCTTAGCTGGTAGCCGTTCCTCATCTTGTACAGCTGGATGTTCTTGTCGATGAACTGCACGAACTGGACCCTATCTCCTGGATCCCCGATGGCGCCCATCAGCAGTCGGTCTGATAGCTCGTACAGTTTGTTCTCGTCTGGAATTTGGAGTGATGTTAGAAAGACGAACTAAATGATGATGAGAATGTAAAGAAATCACCGATTCTGTGCCCTGGTAATGTTATCGATATATGTTTTTCGTGATAAACATCTACCTGTTAAAACAAGATATATTTTATCCTTTGCGTAACCCATTAATGGTTGCATTTTTTCTAGTGCTTTACATCAATAATCACATGGGAACCCTGTTATTGTCCTGTGGTGCTCTTGGTGCTTCTGCATCCATTTATCTAAGTATATTCTGTAACCAAAAATCTTCTCTTTTCTCGCAATCAATGAAGGCTGTTAATAATGCACCATAAAATATATATGTCCACCTCATTACAAGCAATAAGCAATTTTAAAAATGCCATGTTTTTACGACTTCAGCATGTAATTAAAAGCCCGTATATAATTGTGTTCAAGGTTAGTAGTGAAGATATATTGAAAGTGTACCTACCTAACCCATATGGGTATATCATATTTGCGATCACTAAAAATACTGCACTACGTGGGACAGGTCTCCTCTCGCTTTTTGCACTGCTGTTTGTTGCTAATGCGGGCTAATTATTTCAGTTGGAGTCCAAAAGGCACCACTTCATAGGAGCCCAAGGCTTAGTTACGTATGAATGCGTGGCTAGTAAACAAGTGCACCGCGCAGCTTACGTGGCAAACCTCTCCATGTATTTAGTGAAGTCCAATAATAAGATATTAATAAGAATATTTAGTAGGAATATTTTTTTCCAATTGGTCATACTGTAGAACTAAATGTTGGAAACTTGGAATACCGGCGAGATCCTCACAGGCTTATATTAAATGAATTGCCAAGACTGGCTAAATACAGTTAAAACTGTTTAGCCGTGTGTGTACGGTTCACCATCTGCCTAACCTTTACCCAACTATGTTGGGATCGGCTTCAGTCAAACCTGATGTGTTCGGATATACAACGTGTAACGTTAAATGCGCAAAACCTGAATATAGTTTGTTCATAATTGACTACTGAATCGATTTCAGTAACTTTCACTATAGGTTTTTTTTTTCAAAAATTATGTATTTTGCAATACTATCCGCCGATTGAGCCAAAGAAAATTAAGTCTTATAATAAGACTCAATTTTGAATGCATAAAGTAATGCTTGGATCAACACGATTTTCTTAATAATAATAGTTAGCTTTAAAAAAAATAGTTTTGGTCATTGTATTATGCTTTTAACTCAATGCTCTAATTGGGGTGTATGAGGTTTTGCGCATTTAACGTTACACGTTGTATCATAATAAAATTCCAAGTAATTTAAAAACTTTGCATATTAGATAGATTCTTTAAAAAAAAAAACACTTGGTAAAAACATGTGGTTGAATACTTTTAATTTTACAGCATAAAATAATTTGTTGACAGGAAACAATGTTGATTAGTGGACAGTTGATTTTAAGCTCGTTTCACCATCTTTGTCTTGGTCTGCCATCACAGTGGTCATAGATTGTTTTATTGCTCAAACCATTTTATACACGTGACGGTACATATTTCTACCAATGCCAACATCGTCAGCGGCAGGAAAATTATAATCAAAAATCAATAGATAACAATTGGAATCTAGTAACTTACTTTAATGTTTCTGTTCTAAATGTTATAACTACTTAGTGGTCAATGGAGATAATCGACACCTCCATGCAATAACATTGTAACTCACTTTTTGTGATTTTACAGGAGAGCGATTTTAAAGTTTGAAAAGTTATAGCAAACTCAAAACACCCCGTACAATTTTTGAAGCTGGCTCTATTTAATATAGTTTAGGCGGACTATAAATAGGTATGGTTAAGTTGTAAAAGAAAAATTGTTTTCATGGCTTACGTGAAAAACAAAACAGTGAAATGACATATAAGTTACGAGGACAAACATTGTATGTCTGAGTTACAATTTAGTTTTTTTGTAGTTTAATTTATTTTTGTGGTCAGATAATTGTAACTCCAAGGTGTTAAGTTACATATTTTTAGAAACGAAAGGGAATAGAATTACAATGATAGTACAGAAAAAAGCATTTTTTTTTACATAACAATGCCGTTGTATCTCAATTTTTGGAAAAAAGTGAGTTAAGATGTTATTGCATAGAGGTGTCGATATTACCAGAATTATAAATATCTGCAGCTTATAAAATGTATTCTCTAGGTCAAAACATGGCATTCCAAGGAAACTGTTTCATTTGTTACTTGCTATTTTGTAAACTCCCAGTAAAATTGAACTTCAAGAGGTCCATTGCAAATAAGTTTTTGATGTGTCATTATCACGTTCCCAGTAGACATAAAGTAAACTGCTTTCTGGTATTGGGGACTGATAGTGATGATGTGGTGGATGCTGAATGCATGTTACTCGTGTGTCTTAGGCATAAGTACTTTGAATTTCAGAATCTTTAATCAGAACCTGGAACCTCCCAGAACGCTTTTACTAATAAGTATACACAGTTTCTTCTTGCAAATACATCTGTATATAGATAAGTACCTACAATAATAAGTTACCTACACGAAATACAGTTCTCAAACCTAATATCAGAAAAATAGCAGGTAAATAAGGTAAAGTACCGTGTTTCATGACGATAATGCTCTGTGTGTTGGTCTGATCGGCGGCGATTATGGCAAAGTCCTTGCATTGCATGCCAAGCAGACATTGAAAGTTAAGAGTCGAATTAGGCATAATTACGAGTTGCAATCACAAATAACTTAATGCGGAAGTAAAAAATAATAATCTCTGTGTAAAAATATTCTTCAGAAATACGTTGACATTGACGTGACTAGAAAGATATAGAAGCGGAGACACTGATAATAATCTAGAGTTATTAGACCAAACAGGTAGTAATCTTATTTGCAGATGGGTAAAGATTTTACTTAGTCCATCCTACATTTTTTAAGAGGCTCCCAATGCAATTATAGATACGCTAAGAAGTGCCCTTTGAGAAAACAGAGACCATGTTTAATACATTAGCCTGGTGATATCTATAAAATCAATCTGCTCAGGTGGAGATTCACAGATGACTCCGCGTGTCCAGCGTGTCCCGATGTCTGCGTGCTACTGTAGTGGATAGATGCTACTGAAGGTACCAGCATAATATTCCCACTGCTGGTATAAAAGCCTTCTTTCTTCGAGAGGGAGTGGGCTGTAATCTACCACACGAGTCCAGTGCGGGATGTTGGAAGGTGCCAGGCTCGTAGCCAAATTCTGGGCTGATTGTATATAAATTGCCACTGACAAGAAGAAAATCTAAGCTAAGAAAATCAGGGAAATGATTAAATACACGTCTTTAGATTATGATCAATAAAAAATATAATACCGTAAACCTACGATCTGAGCCACAGACAGGCCTACTGCCGAGATGCTTCAGATGCCAGCCCGTTATTAGTTTGCGGCTTCGATAGCTGATTGCAACTGTAACTTCCTGCCTAGCTATAAACTTAACTTCATTCATGGTCATAAGTTCTATAGGAGGAATTTTCAAAACTGCAATTGTAAATTCGAATTCATCAAAAGTTATCAATATAATGACCGTTGTTCAGGTGCC
Organism: Globia sparganii; assembly: GCA_949316385.1. Lineage (NCBI taxonomy): Eukaryota > Metazoa > Arthropoda > Insecta > Lepidoptera > Noctuidae > Globia > Globia sparganii. The sequence continues at coordinate 25,123,632 of OX438653.1, read as the reverse complement.
TTTGGGATAACATTTCAAATTAAAGTTTATAAACGTTAACGACAAAATATTGACTTAAATACAATATTATTTTTAGTATATATGTGAAGCCTGAATATAGTTTGTTCAGGATCAGTAACTGAATCGATTCCAATAATTTTTAGACAATGTTATATTTTGTCCCAAAAATATTTAAAAAAGGTTGGACACCGAGCGACACTACGTAATCATTATCGAGCGCAAAACGACGGACGCTTTATGCGCAGGCGGCGCGGTGAGCATGTTTTTGTACGGACAACTAGGTAACATAACAAACTTATAACTTTGTGATTTTTCATGATACAGTTTTGAAATTGAGTACATAAATTCTTTACATAAAAATACTAGACACGTGTTTCGGGTTTCGCAAATACTAAAACTAATGTTGTATATTATCATACAGCATGTCCTGAATTTTATCTCACACCACCGGACATCCCAATTAGAATACTATTTGTTATTATCATAATACGTACATTGGATTTTTACGGAGAGAGATAGGGGCCCGTGGCTAAATAATAACAGCCGCACTGGTCGATCGATCAGGTTAAGCTACGCTTGCCACGGTTGGTCTGTGGATGGGTGACCAATTGACCATCTTTACATACCGAGACCCCTCCTTGCCTCGGAAAGCACGCTAAGCCGTTGGTCCCGGCTGTCATACTCATTCGTGGATCTTTGACACTCGCTACGGCTAGTCAGAAGCCCACAGTCTGACACAACCAGTCTTACCAAGGGGTATCGTATTACCCAGTAACTGGGTTGTGGAGGTCAGATAGGTAGTCGCTCCATGTAAAACACTGGTATTCAGCTGCATCCGGTTAAACTGGAAACCGACCCCAAAATAGTTGGGAAAAGGCTAGGCAGATGATGTACATTGGATTTTTACTATTATGTATCAAATATTGTTTATTTATGAAATTCATCATAATCATGTCCCACTGCTGGGCACAGGCCTCCCTACTCTCTGTCCACCTCTCTCTGTCCAGAGCTACCAAGAACCAATCTTTATAATGATTGTGGGAGAAAATTGTGGTTTCATCATAAATCTACACACAGTTGCACACGTATAAGGTCTAGCATAATGGAGTCTTCGTCCATTTTGGTTTGTTTTGAGTGTACAGCGGAAGTGTGACTGTAATTTAAATACGTAGTTTTTTTTTTGGATATATAATTAGACAGAAATCGATTCAGTAAACGATTCTAAGCAAACTACTCTTTATACTTTGTATTTGGAGTTTTGTAGTTTTTGCACATTCTGTGTAATAAATATTCTTTCTAACTAATATTCTAAACCCAGGTTAGCATACTAAAGTTACCACTTCGCGTTAGGATTTCCCAAGTTTAAGCAAACTAAAGTTTATATGCTTCTTCAATGTGTACATGAAAGAGACGCTAACATTTCTGTAATATGCGAAAATAAACACTTTACGTTTCAAGGATACACACTAAACTGATAATCCTTCGTGACCTGAGTTAATACTGCTAAGTGCTAATGCACTTCACGGATTTTGCATAATAATTCCAATACATACAATAATTAATCGGACATCTATCCACACAGTCTACACTTCACACATACCCGCGACTGCTATCACCGAGATATCTTAAGCAACATTCACAGTTACCTCACTGATAGACGTTTCAATTTTAACACAGTACACATTGCAGCCGCACTTCTATACTAATTGCTTGCATAACTTGAATGACACAAATAAACGCGTGAATGAGAGTTAGGTGTTGATTGCTTTTGAGATAAAGAGCTTAATTATATAGTTGAGCTTTCTAGAGATGTGGTCTTAATTAGATGTGGACTACAAAAAAAGAGACAAGCCTAAGATACTTACATAACTCAAACTTAAAGCATACGTATATTTCAATTAAACCATTTAGAGGCACTTTTAAACTGTCAAGAAGTCGGTCACTGGTCGTTCAGAAAGTATGAAGCTAGTTGCCCATTCCAAGGCATAGTTGATATCTATGAAGAAGACCATACTTTCTGGTGTTATGAAAAATGATTATGGCAAGGAAGGAAATAAAGACAAATATTGAAATAACGACACAATAGGCATAACCACAGGGCATAACGGACAGTGCTCTATGCAGCGCTTGCATGGAGGCCGAGGAAACCGTTGCGTATGTGCTCTTTGAATGTACAGGCGTCACCCAGATTAGATCAGAAACCCTCGGGACACCCAGATCGTACACAGATGTTCTCAATAGACCAGTAGACCTAATCAGCTTCTGGAGGGAGGTGGGCTGGTTGGAATAACCACCGACGGCCGCCATGGCCCACGCATAATGGTCCATTTGAAGGACTAAGTGCGGAAACCAAACCCATAACATAGAACATAGAACCCATCACAGAGAATTTAGGGGATGACAAAGTTAAAAGGTAAGAAAAAAAAAAAATTAACCCGCTGTCGGATTAACTCGAAAGTCGGTACTAATATTTACTTAAACAAAAAAAGTAGAGATGATCTTAGTTAAAAGTGACTGAATTTTTTTAAGAAAAGAAGAAGATGCCAGAGTCTTCTCTTCTATGAAAGATGACATGACAAGGAGAAAAGTCAATAATGCAGATACACATAAGTAGACACTTGACCGACCAGAAATAAGTAATAAGGATAAAGGCAGGAGGAAAACTTCATCTTTGAGTAGATAGAATACATAATATTGTAAGCACGTAGGCAGTTTTCAAATAGGTATCTGCAAGTGGTTTCAAGTGCATTGATAAATAAATCTAAGCCACGTGCATATATTGTGCAGCAACGTGTTCTTTACTATCATTACTGTGCCAATAATTACTACTAACAATTCTAATTCCATAAAGTCAATGAGGAAATCTATAATTAGGAACAGTCTTCAGTAACGGGTACTGCTGCATTGTACGAATATGTGTCTGACCAACGGGACAGCGGCATTCAACTAGTTATAAATCAATGGATCATTTATCATGCTTCATCATGTCACACTACTTATTTATAATCAGCGCAATCACTGTCCATTTCAAGGCTGCCTGGAAAATACCAATGTTTTGTACTGTTAATTGTATTTTTTATTATGTATTTTCTGGTTTACAATAAAGTACATTCATATATATACTAGCTGACACCGCAAACGTCGTTTTGCAAAAAAAAAAATTAAATAGGGGTATGAAAAATAGATAGTAGCCGATTCTCAGACCTACCCGATATGCACACAAAATTTCATACAAATCGGTCCAGCCGTTTCGGAGGAGTATGGTAACTAACACTGTGACACGAGAATTTTATATATTAGAATATAAATTCATTTGTTCAAATTAAACTAACAATCAACATGTTATAAACGTCTAACATGAGGAAATACAGTGCCAATCAACCACTGCACCACTTTTCCCATTGTGAAGAAAAACTAGTGCACCAAACTCCCCAGCATTCGTTCAAAAGCAACAACCAGAAATGAGTTAAAAAAGCAGATTTAGCCACATATACAATGGCAACGTTATAGTCTATATCCAACAGCACTTTTGTTTTTCTCGAAGTTTCCAGAAAGTGTTCCCGCGCGCACAGTTCTAGTGTTGGGAAGCTCCCATGACTTTTGACTCGCATTGTGCCATCCCGTTGTTATGATGGGAACTGCATTGTTGCCACATCACTTGCATCCATCTGATAGTGTGTGAAGCTTAGCTTGAATCTTATTGGGTTGGCTAACTGTGCTTGAAGCAGTTTAGTATTGTTCGTGCTTTTTTGTCTGTCGGGGACTATTTTGCTAGGTTACCGGGTTTGTGAGTGCAATGATAAGTGCATCTTTACTATTATACTTAATTGTTGTGCTTTTCTAGATGTGTGCTTTTGAGATTTTCAATACGATTGTTGCTTTGTTTTCTCTCATACATTCTCTACAAATACAAGGGCATACCTATCTCAGTGATTATCGTAGGAAACTGGTGAGATTTTTTCTGCGTTGATAGCCTATTTAATTTTTGCAGTGTGTTGCTAAGTGCTTACATTCGAAAACGTTCACATAAGTAATTGGGCTTTTCATTTAATCATAATAATAATCAGTCTGTATTATTCCACTGTAGGGCAAAGGCCTCCATGTCCTTTTTCCACTCAACTCGATCCCGAACCAATATGGACCAATCCCTCATATAATTGCGTCAAATTAAAAAAAAAATAATATACTTTGTCATTTATTTCATTTATAATTTTTGTTTAAGTTGTGAATAAATAAGTAACCATTACTCTAGGGTTAATTCAATACCGAGCTTTACAAAGAGCAGTCACAACTTGAAATAACATATTCAAATACCATGCATTCCTATGTATATGAATCGCAAGAATTTAGTGGGAGCAACCTTTTTGCATAATATGGAATGGACGAACTATTTGTTAGGAATTTCGACCCTTTAAAGGTCTGACATGGTATTACTTGTTCTTTATATAGTTTCTGCGGTGTACGCACGGCTACAGATCAAGCTATACATTTCCAGTATAAGCTGATCTCACATTGTATAGGATTTCCTTACAGTGAGAAGTCAGCGTAAACTGGAAATGTATAGCTTGATGTGTAGCCGTGTGTACATGGCTGGCGATAAAATTAAACGGCTAGTCCCGAAAAAAGGGATTGAAGAGTATTCTATACTATTGTGTTCTATACCTAGCTGTATAGAGCCCATTTTAGAGCCTCTCCATAACATGATCTTTGTAACGTAGGTAATAGCTTCTGTCCGCAACTTCGTCCGCGAGTTTCTTGTTCCTCCGACCGACCCCGTCGCGTCGCATCGCATCTCCTATCCGCGCTATTACTTCGTTTACACTCGGCGTTCTTTCTGACTGTTTGTTTTTGCTCGACTTCTAAAGATCCTAGCGAGACGTTAGGTAGCCTATAGCCTTCATGAAGTTTTGGGCTATCAAATGCAAAAATATTTTTTTAATATTAAAACCGATTGACAATTCAAGAGATTAGCGCACTCTAACAAACAAACTCTTTAGCTTTATTATTAGTATATAAAGATAATTAACTAAGTGTCACTTTCTATTGTCAGGTACTCCAGCAACACCACAAAGATGGAAGGACTAAAAACCAAGTGTTGATAGTAACAAGAGTGACAGTGATAGCAAATAGTGATCAGTGAAGGTTAGAAAGAGCCAAAATGCCGGACACATTATCACTATCAGCTGGCGTTAGCCTTGGACTGCTAGCTGGAATAGTGTCAGGAGTATGCTACCTTGTAGCAAATGGGATGTCATGGCCGAAGTAAGTGTTTCTATTCTTATTTATAGGTCCATAACATGCCCGTGGCTTAATAATAACAGCCGCATAGGTCGATCGATCAGGTTAAGCTACGCTTGCCGCGGTTGTTCTGAGGATGGGTGACCATTTTTACTTACCTAGACCCCTCCGTGCCTCGGAAAGCACGTTAAGCCGTTGGGCCCGGCTGTCATTCATGGATCTTTGACAGTCGTTACGGGTACCTAGTCAGAAGCCCGAAAGTCTGACACCCAGTCTTACCAAGGAGTATCGTATTTTATTACCCAGTAACTGGGTTGTGGAGGTCAGATGGGCAGTCGCTCCATGTAAAATACTGGTATTCAGCTGCATCCGGTTAGACTGGAAGCCGACCCCAACATAGTTGGGAAAAGGCTAGGCAGATGATGATAGGTTCATAATATCACGCATGTACCCCCGAAGGGTTAGGCAGATTTGAGTCAATTTCAACAACTCGAATTTTTACCTAATTTCCATGGACATTTTCATTTTCAGGTTTTGTAAAAAACTTTAATAATAAAACACAACATATCCACATTTTATATACATTTTCTAAAAGGGGATTATATAATTATATATTACTAGAGAGTTATTTGGGCCACCGAAATTGGCGAGCCACAGAAATTTTATTATTGCCACCGAAATTGTATTGGTGACACAGAAATGGTATTGGTGACACAGAAATTGTACACGGAAATAGTGAATTACTAAAAATGAATTTTAGTTATATGTAGATAAAGATAAGGTTTAATAAAAAAACTGAAATAATACCTACGAATAATTTTAAATAATCTATACTAATATTATAAAGAGGAAAGATTTGTATGTATGTTTGTAACGAATTGGCTCAAAAAGTACTGGACCGATTTTAAAAATTCTTTCATCATTTGAATTCTACACTATCACTGATTAATATAGGCTATTTTAATTGTAAGAAAAAAATAAAATGTTTAAAAAATAAATGTCCACCCGTGCGAAGCCGGGACAGGCCGCTAGTCATTTATAAAAACAAATCAGTCTTACAAAATTAACAATCAAGGAGTATTTTCATCAAATTAACAATAAGTAAACTTCCCCCTTCTAAGCAGTTAAAACATCAGTTGATTATGTTGTTACTCTATGATGGGGTAAAACTTACGTATTTATTAAACTTGTACCGAAACTAAAACTTAAAATATTATCACAAATTCTCATTAATATAATGATTAATTTGAAATTAATTTAAAAATAACCCTAAATAATAATATCATAAATTAAATAATAATACAGATTTCTTCTTAAAATCAAACAAAACTTCTTATATTTTCTAATAGTTAGAGGTAGAATCTTAAAACTAAAAAAGTAATTACTGCAATACACAGTCAATCAGTTAGCATCAATTTTGATACCTTGTGCGTATCAAAATTATAAATTAACAACTAATTTAATAATCATAAAAGCGGTTCAATAAAAGCCATCGCTCTCAAGATAAACTAGAAAAAAAATAATGATGTTAGACATCAATCAACTTTTAGATAACTATGATAATTATTAAGAAATATTCTTTAAACAAATAAATCACTAAAACGGCAAAACCTTCAGAAAATATTTTCATCATCTCTATCAAAAATGTCAAAATATTTATTTCTTTAATATCTAATTCTTTGGAATGTTCAACGTGAGCATCATTATCTGTAGTGGTTTTTGCACCGCGCAATGATTAAATTCCTTGTAAAAAAAGGAAACTCGCCGAAAGACATTTTTGAAGAAATGTCATCGGTTCTTCAGGATTCCAAGCCATCATATACCATGGTAAAAAAATGGGCTCGGCTTTTTCAACAAGGAAGAGAGAGCTGTCAAGACGACCCCCACCCGGGCCGCCCTGTGACTGTAGTGACCGAAGAAAATGTGCAAAAACTTGAAAAATTAGTATTGGCCGGTCGAAGAATAAAATTGTGGCAGATAGCTGAAGAAATGCAGATTAGTAAAGAAGGAATCGGAGATAGTTTACACCAAAATTTACACTTGAAAAAAATTAGTGCGCGTTGGGTACCGCGAATGCTCACACCACTCGACAAACCACGACGACTGGCGAGTTGTAAGGATTTTTTAGAGTTGTATCAGAAGATTTGGACGAAATTTGTAACCCCATTGTGACAGTAGATGAAATTTGGATTCGTCAGTATGATCCGGAGTCCAAACAAGAGTCTATGCAGTGGATTAAAAAAGGAGAAAGACCACCAAAGAAGTTTAAAGTGGAAAAGTCGACCTCTAAGATTATAGCGACCATTTTCTGGGATAGCGAGGGAATTTTATTAATTGATTACTTGCCTAAAGAAACTACTATGAATGGTCAATACTACGCCAATTTATTGGGTCAGGCACGTGAAGCAGTCGTACAGAAGAGACGTGGCAAGTTGGCGCGTGGAGTGTTGTTTCTGCAAGACAACGCGCCCGTTCATACCGCTCGCGTTGCGAGGGATGCCTTAAAAGCCACTGGGTCGCAGAAATTGACCATCCCCCATATAGTCCGGACCTAGCTCCCAGTGACTTTTTCCTTTTTTCAAAATTGAAAAAGGAGTTGCGGGGCGAAGATTTTCGGATGACAATGAGATGAAGTCGGCCGTGGAGAGCCATTTTCAAGAGAAATCTTCAGGATATTATTTCAATGGTTTAAAGGCATTGTATTCACGATGTGAGAAGTGTATTTCACTTGAGGGGTATTATATTGAAAAATAAAAATTAAAAAACTAAACTTTTCTTTCATTATGTACCCTAGGCCGCGAACTTATCAGCCGCCCCTCGTATATCTCCGCTTAGGAGTATAGTTTCTGTGGTCTGTATTGTCCAAGTCGTGTGAAGCGTCAGCTGATTTGATAGCCTATCTTGAGGTATGTTCTTGGTTTTAAAGTAAAATAATTCAGACCCTTTAAATCTTTGAATTGTTGATGAATTTGGTTTTGACACAGGTTGAACGACCGTTGTATTATCTGGGATTTCTATTGGCAATTCATACTAAACCTAAATGCTTTCCATGAATGCACTTTATAATGTTTTAAAGACAGTTTTCATAGTGCAAGACAGTGATCGCATTGCAAGTGCTTTGGATGTTTTTGCCCAAACGATCTGATGCATCTTCATAGATCCTGGGAAACATTTTAGGACTTTTGGCAAAAGTCAATCCTTTTCATTCACTTCATAGCCATGAACAATCTTTATTTTAACATGTGTGACGGTTTTTTGAAGACCTTCCACTAAAGCGTTAATCGTAAAATTTCTGTGGAGTTTTGCAATTTCCGTGGACACCGAGATGCCACGGAAACCACAGAAATTGGCCCACAGAAATTAGAAACGTGGCTATTTTTTTAAATTACACGAAACTATCAAGGCTATGACTATTGTTTTCTATAATCATAAATGTGTACCAAAGACTACTTAGCATGCATAAGAGCGATATGTTCATTTCTTGAAAAAATCCTTTTAAAACCTGATCACCGAAATTGCAAAATTTTGTTCCGACTAAACTGAAATCACGTGTTTACATTTTTGGCGAGAAGACGTGGTGATATGGTCATAAATTAAACAGTCTATGCGTAACTGCACCACTGTCTGTTGTCGGGCAGGGATTTATCGCTCGCTTAAAGTCATTGGCTCAGGACGGCGAAACAAAATGTCCACAGAAATTGGTAATTTCCCTCGGACAAAACTACCGTTGACATGTACTCATTAATTATGAGTCTAAAAATTCAAAAATAAATAGTATCTTGTAGGTTAATTATTACTTCACGCAATCAAAATACTTTTTCATATATATGTTAGAGAATATCTTCCTGAGAGGTAAATGATATGTATGAAAGTGATTGTGGACAAGACACAGAAATTGATAATTCGACACTTACTGATTTTTTTCTTAAAAAGTAATAGTCTTATTAATATAATTTAAGTGGCTTCATTTAGATTCACGTCACTTTAATGCTAAGAAAAAAAAATCGTTGCATTATCTGTAACGCAGCATGGCGTTTTCAGCCTAGACGCGTAAATTTTTCGCCTGTGAAATTCACTCATTTGTAGGTATCCTTCACCCACATTTTGCCAGACATTTTTAAGACCCATCACTCATGTAACAGGGGACAAGCCTATTACCATCATCTGGGATCCAGACTCCGGAATGCTACTGGAAAATTTGTGATCGAAAACCCACATAACACTTTGCCCGACCTTTTTTTTTTCTTCTACTCTTCTCTTTCTTTATATTCTTATTTATTTGTTCTATAAACCCTGTTTCTCTAAAATATCCTAAAAGTTATAAATTGTCACACCATCGGGCGGGAGGAAACGCCCGGGTGTCACCACTGCGAGGATCGCCCAGAGGACACGGCGGAGCATACGGTGGAGGTCTGCCCCACTTGGGCGGAGCACCGCCATGTTCTCGTAGAGGCTATCGGCAGCGGCGGCGACCTCTCGCGCCCGGCCCTGGTTCAAGCCATGGTCCGGGGTGAGAGGGAGTGGGAGGCAGTCACCTCCTTCAGCGAAGCAGTCATGCTAGCGAAGGAGGTGGCGGGACGGCTGAGGGAGAGAGCCTCACGTCCCAGCCGCCGCGGGAGACGCTCCGGGCGTCGGGAGCCGCGTGACGACTCCCGGCCACCGTAGGCGCGGGCCTGCGGGCGGAGAGTAATGGGTAACTCTCCGTCCGATCAGGACCAGGCCCGTGCTGGACGGCGCGACGTGTTCCACGCGCGCCTCAAAGAGATGTCAGCTTAAGGAAGGGGCCCGTAAGGGCCGAAGCCTGCCGGGGCAGCGGGATTGTCCGAAAGGGTTACCGCTACCCCGGAACACAAAGGGCTAAGGAAGGAACACGGGTGGGTTTTAGTCAGTAAGAGTCTGACACTCCCTTCTGCTCCACCCAGAGCGGGAGGGGTCATTTGATGATTTCCAATCCAAAAAAAAAAAAAAAAAGGCGCAAATATCGTAATTTTAAGAACGTTCACAGTCTGATCACAGTTTCAATCTGTCAAAGATACCTCTAATTTCCCTACATTTTTGACATTTGTTTGTCGCCGAGACGAGACTGCGACTAGATTTTGAACGTTTTAAATTACGAGAATTGTCCTTCAAATGACGTTGCTTGATGGGAACAACTACTAACTACTAAGTATGATACCTACTTAATTAATAATTAATAACGTCATGAGCAGCTTTTTGTGGGTGTTGTTGACGACGCGTTTGACCTGACCTGGTATGTCCTTGGTAGCTTGCGTGTACAAAATTAAGTAGGTAAGTATGTATACAATTTTAATAACTTACAGGTAGTCCGTTCGTATCGTAGGAACCCTTCATAGACATTGAGCTATATAACTAGAGAAGCAAACCTCAATAAAATGTGTCAAAAAAGTGTACCCACTTTATAAACGCGACGACGTAGCTTTGAAACCACTAAACATTTAAAAGTAAACATATATCTGTCTCACTTACACACGTCGTAAGAATAATACCGTCGCTTAGATTAGACAAAGACCGCAATATAAACATGCAATGACGGGATGGGGTTGCCTACCCATGCGAAATTTTACCCAACATTTTAAGCCATAAAAAGCGTTTTAGGTTAAGATAAATTATTTTTTAAATATTTGAATTATGTATTTCTTATTGGATGTGTAATAAAGGTTTATAAATAATGAAAATAATTAAGACATTTTCTTTTTGAATATTTTTTCTTTATTATTAATGAAATTGAATGATTTAGTTGGTAGCCAGTCAGTCTCTTTTCTCAGCAATCGGATTATTTCCACCCATTTTTCACGGCGTGCTGCATCTTTAGGCACCCTGCTACGTTGTTATTATTAAAAAATATTTAAAATCACTTATTCCATAAATTAAAAACTCCCACTAATGTGGGAAAAAAAAAACTAAGTTTTTAGTGGTAACACTGAACCTAATTTACAAAATTCTACATTTTATTGCGTTTTTACGTTGATATAAACACAGAGACAATTAATTTACGTGTGGAAAGTAATTCCGGTTAATTTATTATGTTTTTGTGATCTTGAATCGCACTCTTTCGCGATATTTTTTGTCGCATGTCACTTGGTTGAGTTCGGTTGGCGTCACACAGAGCACTGAACTGACGTTAGCTACGCTGATGGCTGTGGCCATCAGCCTAGTGGCAACGCCTTGGTGCGGTAATTGCTAATCTAGTGTAACATATATATCAATGTTCATAGATCTATAAAAATGAAAACTTTTTGCAAATAAAAAACAACCGACTTCCAAAACATTTTGCAGTGTTTTTTTGATAGTCGGTTATTATTTTTTTTTTCTTTAAGTGTGCCTGTAATATTTAAAGAGCACCCTCGATTTATCCAGGATCCCATCATCAGATGCTTACTTGATGACAATAGGACCACCTGGGAAGTATACTCATAAAAAAAAAGAATTTTCCAAATCAGTTCCAGTCGTTTAAAACTCTATAGATTCCTACTGAACTGAAAACCGCCTCCTTTTTTTGAAGTTGGTTAAAAATTAAATGTTTCAATAATGATTATCACATAAATTAAATCCATTTAATTTTTATACCTTCAAGCGCGGGCAACTGTGAGTTTTCGTTCTACAACGACATCTGTTAACGTTGTAGAGATTTATCAACATCGTTCTACGAACCAATAGTTTGCAGTGTAAAGGATAGATGGCGCTGTCAGTGTCATTACTTAACGTTAAGTTATTTATGTTTTTTTTTTGTATTGAGGCAGCCATTTATAACAAAATAAAACAATTTTGATGGTGAAGTAATTTGCAAAATCAGTTCAACAGACGAATTTCCTAATTAATCATTGCTTGATAGGTAAACGACCTTCAGAAACACCTACTTATTTGGTTTATAATTCAGTTAATTATGCATTTCAAAATTGAGATAACATCGGGTCCCGCGTTAATTTCGTCATATTCACCAGTCCGCGACTACCATGCGCTAACAAAAGGTCTGATGTTGTGCGCAAACCGTAACCGACGAGTCGCGACGCCGACGTTCGTGGTTTTATTCGTTTTGCGTTTATAAACAAAAACCCAAATGTCACGTTAGTCACGTTTGGGACCGTTAGAAATAGGGTTGGCGCGTTTTGGTTCGATAAATTGGTGATCCAGCGCAGCAGTGGTGGCCCAATGGTACCTACTGCTTCGTGAGCTCGATCCCGAGCAGGTACTTTGTGTACATTATTTCATCACCACTGCTCTCAAAACGGTGAAGGAAAACATCGTGAGGAAACCGGCATGTCTTAGAACCGAAAATTCAAAGATATGTGACATCTGCCAATCCGACTGGGTCCGCGTGGTGGATTATGGCCCACTTATTATATTATTTGTGTTGTCAGTTTTGGACTAGGGGTAGATAAACCTGAAGCCTGATGCTCCTGAAAGCTCACGTGTCGGATAGGCTATAACTATCCGCCTAAATAAGGAAGCACTGAGTAGAATACCTAGCAGACTCAAGAACATTTGATGGTAAATAAGAATTACAGAGGAGAGGGCTAGGCACAAATAATTAAATTAGGATATTCCTTATTAGCGATCCGCCCCTGCTTCGCGTAGTTTATACGAATTGACAAAACATTGAGATGTATTTATTATATGCCTAAGTTTAAAATTAATGTACTAAACATATAGGTAACCTTTCGGAACAAGTTCTCTAAATGACAATGAAAACCGCATCAAAATCCTTTGCGAAGTATAGAAGAACAACGTGACTAATAACTCAAAGCATTTATTTCCAAACCAATTACAGGCACTTTTGAACTGTCAAGAAGTCGGTCAGTCAGAAAATATGAAGGTGTAGTATAAGGTACCTTAGAAACGAACGGGCAAGAAACGCCATGGACACTCTTTTAAATTATATTTTACAAAAGTATTAGTTAGTAAGTACATCATTAATGTTGAATTTATAATTATATTTGAATGTGAGAACGATGTAAAAAAAAGATGTACACGTTAAAAGCGTCCAGAGTACAGTAAATAATAACAAAACAACAATCCAAAAATAAAAATTAAAAATAAGCCGAGGCAATGTGATGACCAGCGCCAACTGACGGAGCCCGTTCACGAACATGACATATGCGTCGGTGCTCCATAGACAGCATTATTTTCAGCTGAACCGTTTTGAAGGGAGCTAAATGATCCAACACACACGCCACCGTCAGCGAGATATTTGAGTGAGCATGACATACTATCAGCCGCCAGGGCACATTCAAGTCAATTAAAAGACTTATTACCCGGTAAATGGTAGCTCTATAGTACATAGAACTCACATCTGTGCTATGCAATTATACAATAAAAAGGAAATTGAGTTTATACAATGCAAAGATAGTCTTCAAAGTAATCTTCAGCAGTTACAATAGAATTTTCATGTGTAAATCAATTAGTTGTGGTTGTGGAGCAGGACCAGCATTGAGCCATTTTTATATGTGTATAGATTTTATGCCTGTATTATGCGTGAGTATCGTGTAAAATACTTACATCACAGACAGCCTTCGCGGGTGGCCATGAGAGTGAAAAGCATTTAGCGTTGAAGATTGTAAAATAATTACCGTTTTAACGCAACATCTGTTTGCCTAATTGCTTATAAACGCCATTTCTATTTCGTAACGTAAAGTGTGTTTTGTTTTGTAATTTCTTACAAAACATGAGCTATTTTATAGGTATTATTACTGTGGTAAATTCTCATCAAGGCAGACCGAACTTTTAAGGTTACTTAACTATCATAAAACAAAATAATCAAGCGCAAAAATAAGTATGAATCAACGGCACCCATCACGTAAGCAGCCAAGGAAATATAAATCGCGTTATTGTAACTTTCCACAATATTGCACTGAGATTATTTCAGCTTTGTTTTATATACTTACCTAAGTACTCATGGTGAGATTTTCAGTCATTTAACCGAACCCACTACAGGATTGGAGCCCTGAAACTGAGAGACAGGGCCGCGGCACACCATGTAGGAGATGGCGGGACGAATTGAATGTCTTCCTTAAGAATTGGCAAAAAGTGGCGCAGAACCGAAACCGATGGAAATAATGGTGGATACTTTAATAATAAGTAATAAACCACACCTGCAGATGCACCGTGCACTTATGAAATAAACTTACATTCTGTTCTTTTTGAATAGACAACCCTAAGATTTCTTAGGGTTGCGTGCAAAAAAGGTGAATTTGTTTTCAAGTAATGCGAATCCGATGTTTATTTTTTCTGCCTGTGTCACGAACTCATCGTCACAGATTCTCGCTGACTTCTTCAATAGCTTTTCACTTACAAGATCAGTGAATGACACGACACGATCACGAACTGATGATGATGAAATTTTTTTACATTATTCATGCAACTTTAACCCCTTTTGTCCTAATAACAGATTCCAAAATTCCTTTCAGATAAAAAAGACACAATATTGTGGGAGACGTCGCTGAATCGTATTTATAAGTTGGGAAAGGCTTATAATATAAGCCTTTCCCAACTTATAAATACGATTCAGCGACGTCTCGCAGTGAACTGCAGTGAATGTCTTGCAGTGAACTGCAATAAACTGAGTTTGAGAAGTGATGAATGATCATAAAATAACAGTTACCTAACTTACAGCGCATGTACGCACGACAATAATAATAATATATCAAGCTATAAATTTCCAGTATAAGCTGACTTCTCATTGTACGAAAACCCTATACAAAGCGAAGTCAGCTAAAAATGGAAATTATAGCTTGATACTCATATGTCGTCGTGTGTACCAACAACAAATCAATTCGCTTGTCTGTCAAGCAAAATCCATCTCGTTTTGAGCGTCTGGCTGTTGTATTCCCAAGGAATATGCGTGACAACAGCAAATTATGTCAAGTATCATGTCGAACCACTTTAATGCGTAAGAGCGTTTCTTGCATGGCCCCAATTATATACAATAAATTACCGAGTAGTTGGAAAGCTTTGAATACAACACAATTTAAGAGTAGAATACGGATTTTTTTGGTAGATAAGACGTAGGTACTACAGTGTAACTGAGTTCCTATCGGAGAAAAATATTTGTTAATTAGTGACATCTTGATTTTTGAAATTTTGATGTATGACATTTTCTGATTTGGTTTATAATAATAATAATGGTTTTGTTTGTAATAATAATGATTTTTGACATTTTTATTTGGTTTTTGGCATTTTTGATTTTGGACATTTTGATTTGGTTTTTAATAATAATAATGATTTTGTTTTGTAATAATAATGACCATACCCATATTTGCAAAATAAAATTCTATTCTATTCTATTCACCAGCTGTCGCCGTTAGGAGACGCGTCAGCAGTATAGCATCTATTGACCATATTTATTACATTTCGTGAAATAGAACCACCTAGAAAATAAACTAAGCCATCAAAGCATTTTCACGCATCTCCGTCTACTAAAAAAAAAAAAAAAAATAAGGAAAAAAGCTACGCCTACAGTCAACTGCTTTTTTTTTTGAGGATGGGATATCATCAAATGACCCTTCCCGCTCTGGGTGGAGCAGAAGGGAGTGTCAGACTCTTACTGACTAAAACCCACCCGTGTTCGTTCCTTAGCCCTTTATGTTCCGGGGCAGCGGTAACCCTTTCGGACAATCCCGCTGGTGGACATAGGCTTCTCGTAAATTGCGCCGCAGCCCTTGGTTCTCCGCCTTCAGCAACCAGTCTGCCTACCTGTCATTCAGTTAGTTAACGCAAATACCAACAAGTCAATTCACCAGCTGTCTCCGTTATGGGACGCGGCAATGTCGAGCACCTATTGACCATATTGCTTTTCACGGTACAATGCGTTTCAGTCGTACTGTGTTTGACAAGCTAGGGGTTCTGTACGTTGAAGTATTTATTATTAAATATAGATGTAGAAGTGAAGTAGTAACTTTGTGAACAAAATTAGGTACACACGGCTACACATCAAGCTATACATTTCCAGTTTTAGCTGATCTCGCATTTTATAGGTTTGTCGTACAATCAGAAGTCAGCTTATACTGGTTATGTATAGCTTGATGTGTAGCCGTGCGTACTTACAAAGAAAGTAAAAAAAATATTTTGTCCGCTGTAAAAATAATGTGTCCCTACTTATAAACTATTATCAGAAAGCAAAACAGGCTTTCTTATTCTCAAATTGGTTCTTATTATATCTCCGATAACATCTAATCTCAAGGAGTTAGGGCTACGAGCTACGGCTACACGCTACGAACCGTAGCAAGCCTACAATTCTTATACCAATATATTTTGTAGCTCCAGATTTTCAATAAAAATACATGAAATGCATCCTAACAATTTCACTAGAATCACGTCTTAAATATTATTCACATCCACATCATGTTTCAAAACCTAAATGCAAAATGAAAATTATACTTACCTGAAAATAAACTGTTGGTTAGTCAAGAAACGATCTATAAATCATGATTGTAAAAAACCGAACATCTGCCTTTATTTGTATTGGTACGCTAGTAATTATATTATGACTATAGAACTGTTAATAATGTGATTGCTTGGAGCATCATGCTTAAACCCTGCAATGTCACGCCCACAGACATCTCGCAGATAACCCCCTCGTCACACCCATCCAAGGAGCTTATTACTTACTAATTCCATCCGCTCAACTCAATGAAACCCATTGAGTTAAATAACTAAGAAGCAAACCTCAATAAAATGTGTCAAAAAAGTGTACCCACTTTTTAAACGCGACGACGTAGGTTTGAAACCACTAAATATTTAAAAGTAAACATATATCTGTCTCACTTACACACGTCGTAAGAATAATGCCGTCGCTTAGATTAGACAAAGACGGCAATATAAACTTGCAATGACGGGATGGGGTTGCCTACCCATGCGAAATTTTACCCAACATTTTAAGCCATAAAAAGCGTTATACGTTAAGTTAAATTATTTTTTGAATATTTGAATTATGTATTTCTTATTGGATGTGTAATAGAAGTTTATAAATAATGAAAATAACTAAGACATTTTCTTTTTGAATATTTTTTCTTTATTATTAATGAAATTGAATGATTTAGTAGGTAGCCAGTCAGCCTCTTTTCTCAGCAATCGGATTATTTCCACCCATTTTTAACGTCGTGCTGAATCTTTAGGCACCCTGCTGCGTTGTTATTATTAAAAAATATTTAAAATCACTTATTCCATAAATTAAAAACTCCCACAAATGTGGGAAACTAAAACTAAGTTTTTAGTGATAACACTGAACCTAATTTACAAAATTTTACATTTTATTGCGTTTTCACATTGATATAAACACATAGAAAATTAATTTACGTGTGGAAAGTAATTTCGGTTAATTTATTATGTTTTTGTGATCTTGAATCGCACTCTTTCGCGATATTTTTTGTCGTATGTCACTCGGTTGACTTCGGTTGGCGTCACACAGAGCACTGAACTGACGTTAGCTACGCTGATGGCTGTGGCCATCAGTCTAGTGGCAACGCCTTGGTGCGGTAATTACTGATCTAGTGTAACATATATATCAATGATGAAACCATTCAAATAAGGAACTCCAAATTCAAAAAGGGAGGTTCCATATCGGCAATGCGTCGAGCATATCGCCACTCGCGCCATGCGCCACGATCAGTTCACTCCATTCACTCACTCCGCGCTGATGCCGTCGAACGGAAGCTCGGAAATGATCGGCTGCTTCCGACAGATTTGAATTTGGAATTTTTGGCCTAGTGTTGTGTTGTGCGTGTCTGTGAAATAAGTGAATCAGTGTGAATATTTGGAAACATATTTTCAAGGTGGGTCCTATTAATTTTATATTTCTAATAAAATATGGTAAATGCAAGTTTTAAATAAGTATATCGTTCGTCCAAAACTTTTGGCTACGGTTTCTAAAAAATACTTATAATAATTAGTGTATGCTTGCATCTAGTTATTGCAAGCCTTTCTCTTTCTTTAAACTTACTTAATTGTTACTATTTCGTGGTAATTAAACCCAGAGAAGACGAGTGATCTCTATTTTAGAATTACTTTTCTGTATAGTATTTCGTATAACGCGTGAATCATATTCAACAACCGAACTCTAAACAAAACAAAATTTCGTCACAAACAATGGTCACGCCAGAGAGACCTAGAGGGTGGGGCACGTCACACACAAGAACATATTAGGAAGGGTGATCGCCAATCAAGTGGAAAAAAGCACTCAGGACTAAGCACTATAAATGCTGAGAACTCCACAAGAAATATGTATAATTTAGCTACTGCCTTTTAGGCTGAGGCTACATTAGGCCGCAACGCGACCTGCGACACATGAGCGATTAAAACAAAGAAATGAATGCTCACGTATATGGCTACACAGTACATCAAATATTACTAGCGATCTTTGATTTCTTTAAGCGATAGGAACAACATTACTGTAATCACGGCATCGGCTACATCAACATATCAGCGAAATTGAAGCGAATATACGCCGGAATTTCGCTTATAATGTAGCCATACCATGTTTTTCTCGTTTCGCTCTTCCAGTCACATCGCAAATCGCTGCATACTGTAGCCTCAGCCTTAGTCTTGACTACTTCTGCTTATGATCATTTACATGCTTCATGTTTATATCTAGCAGTGCCCCGCGGTTTCACGCGCATAAGTGTCGATCCCGTGGGAATATGGGGATAAAAAGTATCCTATGTGTTAATCCTGGTTATAAACTATATGTATGCCAAATTTCATCCAAATCCGTTCAGTAGTTTTTGCGTGAAGAAGTAACAAACATGCAAACACACTCACAAACTTTCGCCTAATGTGATAGTGCTATTATAAGACGTCGTCGCTGTACAGACGCCAGCACATCAAGTTACTACAATCTGTCAAATTTCTATAATAGATTTTCAACTTTATCGCTGAAGCATAAGGTTCAAAGTTGATTGTGAAAATTTGACAATTTCAGGTAGCTTGATGTGCTGGCGTCTGTACATCGTCAACCGCTGAAAATGTTTCTTTCAGCAAACTCATAAGTCAAAAAACATTGCTTATGCACAGAAGTAAGTATCATAATGATAACAGTGAAAGCTCTGTGAGTTTGATAACCTATCACGTACGTAAACCGCGGTAACACCATAGCAATCAATTTTCACGCACAACGCAATGCCGCAAACCCAATTCTGTGTGAAAGCATAACCTTACGTAGGTACGAGTGTACCTAAGAGGTACCTAGTATCTGGTAGAGATCACTGGGACCTCTCATTTTACCACTGTAATTAGGTATAATTTTCTTTCTAGTACAGTGAGCTTCGCAAGTTCCCACTCGTAGATTTTTACAAACTCAAAAATCCAATTTCTACAAATTCCTATTGTGTAGTCTGACCTTTGAAAAATGCCACATACAATATCGAAACAATATGACAAATTAATAAATCACATCACACTAATATTATAAAGGGCGAAAGTTTGTGTGTGTGTATGTTTTGATCCCTATATTTCCACGGGATCGACAGTTATGCGGGTGAAACCACGAGGCATAGCTAGTATAGTCTCAAATACAGTCAAAAAAACGAGTGTGCTTATGACCACACGACTGAAGTGAAACTTCTTTCGCTCCATCTGTATGTATATTTCATTTACTAGCTATAAGAGAAAGAGAGAAAGAAAATGTGCGCGCGTACTGCTCTCTCTTGCTCCTACACTGTGATACAGACAATAAGCCTGCAGTGTGCTTAGATATACGGAACGTATTTGGCTATGAGAGGAAGAGAGAAAGAAAATGTGCGCGCGCACTGCTGTCTCTTGCTTATATCCCCCACTTAACTTCCGTTCGCCTTGCCCGATCACACTTTTCGTAACGCTTACGTCACGCGTTCGCCAGCTTACTCCCCAAGTCAAGCGTGCGTAAAGAAGTTTCACTTCAAAAAAGCCAGCAAAGTCTTCCTGCTCAAGAAGTCTTCAGCAGGCAAGTGTAGACATGACATGTGTGTGTGTGTAGGCTTGACATATTTTAACAGGAGACGAGTTACGCCCTTGGGAGTAATTTTTCTCCAATGTACACACACATAGCACACTTGAAAATTGCCAAAATGTCGGGCTTTGTCCATTCTGTGGAGGTCATATCATTAACAAACCGCTCATGATTCTGTCACTGTCGTGATTAGATAATTTTCATATCGAAAATTAGGCTTCAATGATATTCATATTGGTTTCATTACACTGAAGGTAAAAATACTCCTTAAGGCTAAAAGTTAAAAGGCTAAAATGTTCAGAAAGGCTTGTGGCTAACACATAGGTCCATCTATCAGGTTAAGCTACGCTTGCCGCGGCTGGTCCGTGGATGAGTGACCATATTTATATATCAAGACCGCTCCTTGTGTCGGTAAGCACGTTAGATCGTTGGTCTTGGGCAGCGGGATTGTCCGAAAGGGTTACCGCTACCCCGGAACACAAAGGGCTAAGGAAGGAACACGGGTGGGTTTTAGTCAGTAAGAGTCTGACACTCCCTTCTGCTCCACCCAGAGCGGGACCCGTCATTTGATGATTTCCGATCCTCAAAAAAAAAAAA
Source organism: Globia sparganii (assembly GCA_949316385.1). Lineage (NCBI taxonomy): Eukaryota > Metazoa > Arthropoda > Insecta > Lepidoptera > Noctuidae > Globia > Globia sparganii. The sequence goes on along the minus strand of OX438653.1, from coordinate 25,102,859 downwards.
AGATCGTTGGTCCCGGCTGTCATTCGTGGATCTATGACAGTCGTTAGGGGTCGTCAGAAGCCCGAAAGTCTGACAACCAGTCTTACCAAGGGGTATCGTATTGCCCAGTAACTGGATTGTGGAGGGAGATAGGCAGTCGCTCCATGTAAAATACTGGTACTCAGCTGCATCCGGTTAGACTAGAAGCCGACCCCAACATAGTTGAGAAAAGGCTCGGCAGATGGTGATGACTGTAAAAGGCTTAAAAGCTATATTATTTCGGTAACTCTGAAATTTAAATTATAAGAACCGTACTGTATTATCAGACATACAAGGAGGATAATTCAATGCCAGAAATCTGAAAAGACAAGGCTCTTTGGGGTGAAAAGTCCTAAAGGCCAAAATCCCAATCAAACTATTAAACATTCATGCATGATTACTGACAAATGCGTGCACTGACTGGACGGGTCCACTCAATCTGTGAGGTTCTTTCCTCAAAAGACCATTTCAGACACCAATCTGCATGGTCTCCACATGATCTGACCAAGATTATGTCTGGACTTTAAAAGAGACTGTGACCTCTGAGTTTGTTTCGGCCTTTCTTCTCAGAGTAGTCAGATAGGAAACGCCGACCTCATCTCGTTTTTAAAAATATGATTGACGTGTAAAAGTGATTGTACAAACCTACTTACAGAAATAAAATCATCTATCAATGATATTAGGTAGGTATCAGTTTGATCATAATTATCAAACGAGAACAGATGTTACAAAATAACCTTCCTATTCAAAAATGGCGGTTAATCTAATTTTAATAGCATAACGTTATTACAAGGCGACTCTGAACACCGTTCAGTGAAATTTGGCAACAATAGCCTTACAGACAATGCCTAGCCCAAATAAAACACAAAACGCCGTGTAATGAATACGTAATCGATGTCAACCGCAACTTTTGCAACGTTTACGCTTCCAACTTGACTTAATTTGAACACAGAACAACACCGTATTAAAAAACAAACAAATCATTAGTAAGAATTAAAGCACAGTGTCACAGTTGGAAAACAGTTATCTTCTATAAACCTGCCAATTTGTGACGTAGGGGTCCAATTATAGTAATTTGGGAATACCGGTGACGTTTTAATTTGGTCGGTTGTCAACTGTATTGACGCGCCAAAAGCGCACCGATACGGTTCGTTGCGGAAACAGTCCGTTGTTCGAAATTGGAATATATTTTGTTATTCTATGATTTTATGGAATGCGGCGGTTTTTTTTTTTTTGTGGAGAGAGGCAAACTAAATGTTTTTATTCTCAGAATCAGTTCGAGGCTAGAGAAATTGGAATGAATAAGAGTAGTTTACCAGATAAACAATCGGTTATTACAATAAAATTGAACACTTTCCAAAAGAAGTCCGTCCTAAAAAGACGAAGTAAACTATCATTGTAAGTTGATCTTCTCCTGTGCTTGTCAGCCAATATGAGGAAGCCTCATAACTGTTATGACCAAATGCCTTCAATCACAGATATAGATACAGCTAGATAACGCAAGAGCAACTACTTCGCGTGCCAATAATCGCACCAGCTTACGAACAAAAATCGTAAGCCGCCACTTTCGCGCTCAGTCCCGTGTACTGCTACTGCTGGCTGGGTGAGCGTGAGCGCTGGCGCTAGGCCCCGGGGGATGGGCAAGACGGGTGCCCCACGCAGCGGCGTCTTTGAATCGATGTGATTTTCCCATCACTAAATAGTGCTTGTGACGTCATAGTAGGTAGCAAAAAACGGCACGCTTGGTTTTCATACAGATCGTATCTAGGTCTATATATATAGGTATGTGCCTTTAACAGACTACTCTCTCCGCCAAACTGTAAGGTATTTTCAGCCCTTTTGTGAGGTAATTCCGGCGGCAGCCCTGTCTAAAATCTCCCCACAACCACATATGAATTAAAAGAACTATAATTTATAATTTTATAACATTACTACCTGACCCCGCAAACTTCGTTTTGCAAAAAAAAAAAATATATATAGTAGCCGATTCTCAGACCTGCTGAATATGCATATAAAATTTCATAAAAATTGGTCAAGCCGTTTAGGAGGAGTATGGTAACTAACACTGAGACACGAGAATCTAATATATAAAATTCTCGTGTCTAAAACTAGCTGACCCCGCAAACGTCGTTTTGCAAAAAAAAGCTACCTCCATACAAAATGGAGGTAGCTGACACCCTGGATTAACATATAGGCAACTTTTTAGGCTGACATTCCCACGGGATCCACACTAATACGGGTGAAACCGCGGGGCGCAGCTAGTATATTAAATAAGAATACAATTATGTTTCGATTTGTGTTGTTTTTTGTTTGTTAAAGTTAAAGATTAGATTAGTGGATTAGTTTCTAAAGTACACAGTTGCTGGTAAATTATGGCTAAACCCATTACCTATCATCACCATTTAATGCACCCATATTTGTAAAATAAAATATATTTATCTTTAAAGTGAACAAACAATGTTGTAGAAAGAGACGTAAGAATCGGACTATAAATATTATTACATAAGCCCACTTATTATTCGTGTAGTGATCGCTGGATTTCCTGCGCACGTGCGAGTGACTTCCGTAAAGACAAGCGGACAGGATTGAATAAAAATTGAAAGTACCTACATAGAGTGGATACCACGATCATGGTCGATAATAATGATAATGATTCAAGTTCAAGGGGCCTACCACCACTATTATAGCAGTATTATCATAATCTAATAATCTTACTTCAGTGTGGGAAAGAGATGGAGCAATACAGGACATGCAGCTCCATCTCTTTCCCACACTGAAGTAAGATTAAAATATTCTGCTATAAGAAGTGGTGGTAGGCCCCCAGGTTGCAATTATTGTATAGCCACAGAAACGTGGAAAAATAAATCGTCTTTTTACAAAGTTGGGCAATTGGGTTGTTTTCATAAACAGATTTTTTCATAAATAGAACTGTTTTTTATGAGGCTATCAAAAATATTTATGTGTAAGCAAATAAATATTTCGAACCCTGAGATAGTTGAATGCTCAAATTTTTGCGCGATCAAGTCAAGAATATACTTTAGCACAAAGAGATTAAAAATACTACTTTAGTTCTACATTTCAGTTCAGTCTCGAATGAAATAGTTTTCTTCGATTGAACAGGTTGTCATTAAACAGAACCGTACATTATTTTTATGACTTACACGCCGTGCATTCTGTACACACGTCATTTTGTAGGAAACTACCTATTATTGCAAATAATATGTAAAAATATATTTTAATAAATCGGTGTTTGACGAACATTCACGGCGGTCGGCTTTATTTCACCATCCCAATAGAATCGCCCTGATATCATATCACTACGTGTCGGGATCCCTTAAAGTCGGCGTAGAGTCAAACTCACGTTTTGAACACTTAAATGCCGTAGGCAGTCCCTTGACAGAAAAATGTATAGAGATAGTTCTATCCCAGCCCGTGCCCGCAGGCAGCAGGGGCCTGTGGCTAAATAAAAACAGCCGCACAGATCGATCGATCAGATTAAGCTACGCTTGCCACGGTTAGTCTGTAGATGGGTGTCCATCTTTACATACCGAGGCACGGAGGGGTGCCTCGGAAAGCACGTTAAGTTGTTGGTCCCGGCTGTCATTCGTGGATCTTTGACAGTCATTTCGGGTAGTCAGAAGCCTGAAAATCTGACAACCAGTCTTACCAAAAGGTATTATCCAGTCACTGGGTTGTGGAGGTCAGATAGGCAGTCGCTCCATGTAAAATACTGGTATTCAGCTGCATCCGGTTAGACTGGAAGCCGACCCCAACATAGTTGGGAAAAGGCTAAGCAGATAATGAGTTCTATCCCACCAACTCTACATCTCTACCTATTTCATAAGCTCAAACTTAACCCTAACTTTACGCCTCTACCAATTAATTCCTGCCACGTGGAACCTGCCGTACTATATTTGGTCACAAGCAATCGACTCTACCACTGTGTAGAGTGTATACCGGAAGGTAAACCAACTATAATACTGTGATTTGTGTTTATGTGTGTGTCTGCCATTACTTATTGAGGGCAGCTCATTATTGTGGAATAACTACTCGACACTTCATTATAAAAATTGAGCAAAAATACTTATTACACGCAATATACGAATATAGGCTAATTTCCACCATCAATAAATTGAAAATCTAATTAGTCCGTCAGTTAGATTATCAAAAAATATTTGACCCGTATTTTTTCTTTTGTTACGTAAACCAAAATTGACGAAGATACGACGCTTTTAATATTCTCAATAGGTATGTCACACCTTAGTATAATTTTTAGTGTGTTCTGACGTCACGAGCCCCCACTCCCGAGTTTTATCTTTGTCAATAATCATTGATTTACAAAAACAAAAAATACGTGTCCATTATTTTCCAAGACTCTAACTGACGGACCAAATAGATTTTCAATTTATTAGATGGTGGAAACTAGCCTATTGTCAATAGATCGCTTTAGCCAAAATTGATTTCAGAGTGACTAGTACCATTGAAAAGTTCAAATGTTTGAAGTTGTAGCGTAAACTGAACTGTATTTTTCTATAAACTCATATTTGTTTACATTTTTGGCAAATAAATCGCGAATGCAGATTAGATCGCTTCACTAAAGCGATCTAAAATAGGCACAACACGTCTGTACTCTAGGTACAGACGCCAGCACATCAAGCTACCCGAAACTGTTAAATTTTTCCAGTCAACTTTGAAACTTATGCTTTAACAATAAAGTTGAAAATCTATCAAAGAAATTTGACAGATTGTGGTAGCTTGATGTGCTGGCGTCTGTACATTGTAACTTTTTCTTATGATAACTAATATTTTCATGATCGAAAATAATGTAACAAAACCAGTGCCTATAAATCACCGAGAAATTATTTTACTCAATCAAAGTGCCTTGTATGTGTGTTGGTTTCTATACCACTTTTAACAACAATTCCCACAGTAAATTGAAATTTCACTGAGGGTGAAATGATCTCATTTTCACGTAAAACTGTCACAAAGAAAATTTGTTTTTTGACGTGCAAGTGAAATTCGACCTTGGGGTGACTACGCAATTACGACGTTGACTATACCAACACCATGTGTAGAAGGTACATGAAGCAAGTCGCCTGCTAATCAAGCAATAGCAATAACATTTACAAGAAATGTAAAGTTTATTTCATAATAGGCGTTCTAAGTTCGACATCATTACAACATGAAACTTCGAAATAATTACAACGTTCAATCACGATCAGGAACCAATTAAACTTTTAAGTAATTATATTTAATTATTCTCTAGTAGGACTTATTAACCAAACAAATACAAACAAAAAGTTGTTTAAGATTTAAAATAGTAATGCATAAAAGCTTTCACTTCAAATCTCAAATCACAAATCGTTTATTGCAATCCATAATGTACAATTACAGGTGGTAAATTAAAAAAAAAAAAAATAGAAATTATGGACCATGCCAGGCACAGCAATTTTTTATACGTAGAGAGAGGAAGAGCGTTTTAGAAGTATTTCATAATTTACAACACAAGTTTAAGACTTGTTACCTCTTGATCTGATAAGAAGTTATCCAGTGAGTATCGTGTTACCCAGTAATTGGGTTGTGTAGGTCAGATAGACGAGTTGCTCCCTCTAAAATACTGGTATTCAGATGCATTCGGTTATAGAGGCCAACCGCTTAACTGAGGCGTTGCCTCAGGTAGCTGCGCGGTGCGGGAGGGGTGATAGTTGTCACAAGTTGACGAATCACTGAGCTCTCGCATCACGTCACCACACCCCTTCGGCACCGCGCTGCGACCTCAGGCAACGTCTCAATTAAGCGGTCGGCCTATAGACAAGAAGCCAACCTGTGAGGAAACAGATGATTAACTTTAAGACTTCTTAAATTTTCTTCACTGTTCTTTCAACTGTGTAGGTATACATGCATGAATGGTGCATCGCGTCTTGAACGCTATGTGCCTCTTTTGAACTTCCTATCATTTCATCAAAGAGGCCACGCCGACTGCAACCTAACCTTACACATTTGGGGTCACAGTTAATTGACTATTTAGTATTTTTTAAAACAACAACATGGGAGTTCATTTTTTTCCCATTTGGAGTTCGATTAAATACATATGGCATTACAAAAGTTACATTAATTTCTCCACGTCTTCACTTCCTCTTCACGGATCCCTTGACCGACGTGACGGCGGTCTTGACGGGTGAGACCTTCACCGGCAACGACGGGGTCCCGATCATAGATTTCCCCGTCAAGAGGGCGCTGCTCTCGCCTACCATCATATACTTCTTCACCTTCGCCTGCAGGTCGACGTACAGTTTGTTCCCCTGGTTCACTTGGGGCAGTATTGTGTAGCGTTTGTCTGCTTCCTGGGAAAAAGGGCCTGATAGGAGTATTTGTTTCAGAAGCCTTGCAACTATTTTATTTGAGCTTGAGAGCCCTGAGCCCTCCTATGCCAATACCGTTAACTCTGCCGGCCAAGTTGTGACCGGGTTTTTAAAACAAAATTCGGTCTAGCGAGCCATATTATGCTACACGCTAGGAAATAATAATTTCAAAGGGTCGCAGTTATCGAATTTGATAAGGAGGACAATCATCATCTGCCTGCCTTTTCCCAAATATGTTGGGGTCGGCTTCCAGTCTAACCGGATGCAGTAGGACAATGCAGGGTCAAACTATCATGCTAGCGAAACTCCACAGATGTGATAAGTATCGATGTTTAAACATGATAAAACAAAAAGTTAGTTAATTTGATGTTTTGTGGGGTCATCGACCGCAGTTAATGTAGTCGAACATAGAAAAATTGGTTATTTTTGTGTTAAACTTCAAAGTCGTGATGGGGTTCGATCACTGACCTGTCTTGTATAATACAGGTCAGTGGTTTCGATATATATAAACACGATAAAACAAAGAAAACAAATTTTATCAATTCAAACTTCAAGTTAACAAAACAACCAGCGATTGATGACCCCCAAGAAAAAAACATCAATTACTTTTTTATTTTATTTTATCGTGTTTATATTATAAACCCACGTCTACAGAGCTTCGCTAGCTAATTTAATTTGACCCTGTATTTGAGCCTGTGACATCCTACTAGGTACAGTCGAGTTCATTAATATATTGGCAGTGAAAAAATGACAAAATAGCATAAGTGTTAAAATGATGATCATTTTAAAGGTTATAATATTTTGAAACTTAAAATGTATGTTATTTATGTCTAAGTTTTTATAGAACTGTAAGATCATTTTAACACTTATATAATTTTGAAAATTTGTCACTGCCAATATATTAATGAACTCGACTGTACTAGTCAAGGATATCCTTACCACCTTTATCACAATCACATAATAAATCTTCTTGTGCTCGAACTGGTCAGTCGCGTACGCATACGTCTTTAGGGCAAACAATCCCTTAAGGAACCCGGTCTCGTCACACAGATCGAACTGGGTGAAACTGCCCAGACGACACTTCTTCCTAATGTATTCCAGCATGATCCGAACTGAGCAGTTTGGGTTGACCAGCAACAGCTTCTCCATGGAAGTGTCCACTAATTCGATTGAGGAACGTCGGCTTGATAGTTCGGGGGCATCTTTGTATGCTATGTAAATGTACATTATTTATTTTATTCAGACAGTTTGTAAGACAAAATGACAGTTGAAAAGTGAGGTTAGGAATGTGGTTTTTTTTTTTCAAAGGATGCTGCTTTAAGTTTTAAAGTTTTGAGAAAGAGGTTTGGATGTAAAAGGACTGCCTACTAATATAATAAGCTTTATTCTTTAAACCTAAAACAAAGTCGGGTTAGTTACACCATTTATAAACTCAAGAACGGCGGGACCGATTTTGATGATCTTTGATATGTTGAATTTGTCTCCGCCCCGAATGGCTGAATAACTTTTAAAACATGGGAAAAATTTATGAAAAATAATAAAGATAATTCATTTTCTCATACATTCGTTTTTATTGTGAATGTGAGGACTATGTGGGTAATTGTTTCCGTTTTAATCATGGTCTAGCGGTTTGAGTAATTTATGCGGCCTACCCAAATGTCCCTTCTTTGGTATTGTTCGTCGAATCGTTGAGCTCCCTAAGTTTGAGTTGAGCAGCATGATTAGTGACAAATGCGTGCACTGACTGGACAGGTACACTCAAATTTGTGTGGTTCTTTCCTCAAAAGACCATTTCAGACACCAATCTACATGGTCCTCAAAATGATCTGACCAAGACTATTTCTGGATTTTTATATACACATTGACATTGATAAATCATACATATACAGTGACATGAATATTTACTTTGTAAAGTATTATATTATTTTAATGACTGTGAATGTGAAGACTATGTGGGTAATTTTTTTTTGCCTTTATTTATTTTCTCGGATAGTTTTAGTCATGGTCTGGCAGTTTGAGTAATTTATGCGACCCACCCAAATGTCCTTTCTTTGGTATTGTTCGTCGAATCGTTGAGCTCCTTAAGTTTGAGTTGAGCTGCATGATTACTGACAAATGCGTGCACTGACTGGACAGGTCCACTCAATCGGTGTGGTTCTTTCCTCAAAAGACCATTTCAGACACCAATCTACATGGTCTCCACATGATCTGACCAAGGTTATGTCTGGACTTTAAAAGAGACTGTGACCTCTGAGTTTGTTTCGGCCTTTCTTCTCAGAGTAGTCAGTTAGGAAACGCCGACCTCATCTCGTTTTAAAAAATATGATTGACGTGTAAAAGTGTTTGTACAAACCTACTTACAGAAATAAAATCATTTATCATTTAAAATCATTTATTGAACCTGAGGCGGTACAAAGTTCGCCGGGTCAGCTAGTTTGTAATAAATTAAAGGTTTGTAGTAGAACCATCTTCCTTCCCATATAATTTCATTCCATTAGGGAGAGTAAGTTGGTAACGACAAAGGAAAGTCATCAATCATCATTGTTAGTTTGGTAACAGCAAGTAGATGGGACATTTGATGGAATTCGATATTGCTTCACGATTTGTTACCATAAATACACAGATTGATAATTTCTTAACTTAATCACAAATTACAAGACACGTTCAATTAGTTTCAACAGCATTGGTAAGGTATCAGAGATGCAATTCTCGTAATTTTAAGAACGTTCACAGTCTGATCTCAGTCTCAACCTGTCAAAAATATCTCTAATTTCCCTACATTTTTGACAAATTTTTGACATTGTTTGTCGCTCAGATGAGACTGTAACTAGATTTTGAACGTTTTTGATTACGGAAATTGACCTTCTGATCCCAAGTCAAAACATACATAATAACATGTCTGATTTCCCAAAGGGACTGCTTTTTTTTTTTGAGGATTTGAAATCATCAAATTAACCCTCCCGCTCTGGGTGGAGCAGGAGGGAGTGTCAGACCCTTACTGACTAGATCCCACCCGTGTTCCTTCCTTAGCCCTTTATGTTCCGGGGCAGCGGTAACCCTTTCGGACAATCCCGCTGCCGAAAGGGACTGGCTGGGTATCGTACAAACGCATTTTGCCAATAACGTTTTAGGTCCCATGTAATGTAACGGACTTTTCATCAACCAGTGCTTGGAAATTCCTTATGGACAACTCCAAAAACACAAGAAATGCAACTATTTTATGCCTAGGGCACATATCTACTCATGTGCCTAGGGGTTCGCTCAACAGTAGTTACAGACCGCTAGAACAGGCACTTAGGTGTATTACACTAATTAAAAGAGAAGTACCTACATATAACCTATATGATAGAAAAGGTTATTTGAGGTCGTTATCCTATAGAATAATCTTACGAATAACTAGTCGAAGTAACTTATCGCGTTTGCAACGTTAACGCGCTTGCGAAATTATCAGGTGGAGACCGAACTGGTATCTAATATTGGCTAAGATTACATTTTCATAAAACTCGATTTTCCAAAGCACTTTTCGACTTTTAACCGACTTCTAAATAAGCAGGAGAACCTCCTGCTTATTTAGAAGTCGGTTAAAAGCTATTCGGATGTTTATATATATTTTATTAATGTATGTTCGGGCTTAACTCCCTCATTTATAGATGGATTTGCAAAATTCTTTTATTGTTCGAAAGATGTATATTCTGAAATGGTCCCATTTAATTTTTGTAAAAATCTGATGATGTGTTTTTTTTACGCGCCTTTCAGTTCAGAACGGTTTTTCTGTGCATGAGAACTAGACGTTGTGCGTGTAGACTAGCGTCTAACTGCTCATCACTGATACTATCTCTGTCGGACACGATGCCAGGTGAGACAGAGTGCTTTTTGGCCATGACCACCAGTGAGTTCGAGCTCGCGACAAGTTACATCTTAAGCAACTAAGGGTTAAACTATGTATAGACATAACATGTTCACTATCCGCGAAGTAGACACAATAGTTTTATAATCAGCAAAGACCATAATATGTGGTTCACTGCGTCTGACTGATTTATCGCATATTTTCGTCTGTCCGTCAGTCTACTCTGTGAATTATCTTTTTAATAATACTAAATTCTTCATATCATGTCTGTTTACTAGTTCTCCACGATTGTAGAAATAGCCATTCAAAACATCCGGAAAAAAAAAATTGGTTTTTGACTATTACATTTAAAAAAAAAAAAGGAAAGTGGCCCTTTAGGCAGCAATTTGAAAAAAATGACCAATTATTTATGTCATTTTGAAAAAAATGCCTGGTCTTTGACGTCTGTTTGACATTCGTATCTTCGTCAATATTTACGCAGAGTTCGACCTAGATAGATAGCCTGTTTGTAGGTTGCAGGTAGGTAGGTACATAAGTACTTATATGTATCGGTCGAAATGTGGGATATCGCAAACGGCTTTTGACCGATTATACTATTTACACTTGTGGGAAAGTCTGTAGCGACTTATTTGTATCTGGAAACTGGCACGCCCCAGATTGATGTCATCGGACGGCAATTCCAATCAGGAAGTTCTTTAGCTTAGGAATGGCATCCATATTCACATAATAAGTTTTTTTTTAACTTGTAAATAATCCCCTTCCAGACATGGCCCTGCATTGTCAGACTCAAATAAAATCCTAATAATATAATGTCTGGACTTTATAAGAGATCATGACCTCTGAGTTTGTTTCAACATTTTTTCTCGGGGATCAGTCAGCTGGAAAATGCCGGCGCTATCAATTTTTTAAATAATGACAAACAAAATATTGACGTGTAAAACTGTCAAAGATTGCTAATTTATTACTGAAATAAACATTTCATTTAATTTCCATTTAGATCGTACGCCAGACATAAAATATAAACCCATATAAAAACACAAGAAATTACAACGTTTAGATATATTATATCTAAGCACAATAATAATAATTCTAACTAATTTAGTTATTATTATTCTAATTTAGTTCTTGGTAACCAGTCCACTTTAGCCACCCAAACCCATAGTCCAAGTATTTACTTTTCCATATCCTGCAATAGTCCTACACCAACCGAGGGTTATCCTTGGGTGCACTTTCATAGTGCATACAGGGATAATCGTCGGTCGGTGCCACATTTCATAAAAATTTCCTAAGGGGCCTCTGCGAGTTGGCTTCGGCCCCTCGTACGCCTTCCAAAGGACCGGGACCCCATGGTCCCGAGATATAGGTATAAAATCAAAAATTCTAACTAAACTCAAAACAACCAGAAGAATATAAAACTTGACCATGACCTGTTTTGCAGCATAATTAGGTCTAATAGAATTAACGCAAAACAATACAAATTAACAGGTGTATTGCAACTAGTCCGCCCCACATCGTAGGTACAACGTACGCTAACCCATTACAATACTCGACGTCACACCTAAAGGTCATCGGACACTGGACCCGCGCAGCCTTGACCGCAAAACAGTTGCGCTCACTCGCATTTCAACCGTTTCTCAACTCAAAGAATCTAACTAAAGCGATTCATATTTCTTAAGAGAGTTTCAACAGCGGCTGGTGGCGCCGATGCATTCGCAGCCCGCGACCACGATAACGAGCCGCACAGTCGTTCCGGCACGCGGGAGATTTGCACGCTTTGTAAACAAACAACGCGTAATCGAATCGCGAATACAAATTAAATTCGAAAGATCAATCGATTCAAATTGATGTGACAATAGAACTGTCTAATTTGAATTACGAACAGCGAATAAAAAAAACTTTTCCGATAGTGATGTGAAACAGGAGCATGAGTTTATCCAGTGTATCGAGTTTAGTGACATTTGGGGTGGCAGCCTGGCCACCACCGGGACCATTGCCGGCCTCCTTTCAGTTCCACCACCAAGGATCGAACTTTGCTGTATTCCTGATACTGTTCGCTCTCTGCATGATGGAGGTGGTGGTCATTAGGATCATCACTGAGGAGCAGGCGAGGGAGCAAGGATCGAGGAGTGTTACGTCAATGTGGTTTGACTTGGACGACGAGTGAAAGACCAAAAAATGTGGACAACTAGTGAAGAGACTGCTTATAGTGTTCTAGTACGCGTTAAAATTAAGATTTTGTACAATGTATAGTTATTTTCTTAGGCTGAATTAGAATAGTGTTTTTGTTATAATCGAACAAGTTGCTAGTAGAATTTTAGCTCAAGTAAGTTACTTGCCTCTTTGCGTACCTATCTGTATATTAAAATGTATTTTTGTGATACAGCAAAACAGAATTCCTGTGCCAACATAGACTAGGTTTTTATACTTAATGCTTAAATAAACATAAAACTTTAAAGTGTCTTTGTTTATTAATTTATAAACAAGTAAATCAACCAAGAAATTAAAAGTAGATCAAATTGGCACAAGTTACTGAATTTCAGACAGACTATCACTGAAAACGTTTTAAAAGATCTTGCAAAAAAAATCTAAAATAACTAATTATGCTCGTATTTTTAACCATTTTTAAACGACTCTTTTGAATACTGATAATATTTCTTTCAGCGAAGATTATGGAATGTAACCCCGGTTCATTGATAAAATACTATGGCATGCTTGCAAAAGTTGAAGATGAATTACAGACAATCAATGTTACAGATAATGTCAGACAATCAATGGGCCAAACTTACGACCCAGTGGGTCCCGCTTATTGGCAAACAACATCGCGGCAGGCCCAGACGGAGATAGCGGGATGAGCTGGACTCCTTCGACAAAGATTGGTCCTTCTCAGCTCTGGGCAAAGAGATGTGGGAAGAGAGTAGGGAGCCCTTTGTCCAACAGTGGGACATTAATGGCTAATAATAAATAAATACTATTTTAATTCAGGATGAGTTTATTTTAATTATATTCTTCCACTTTGTTTGTCTGATTTGAATGAAGGTCGACTTAAATGGTATTAATTAGTAAATAATTATACTAAAGGCCATCTTTTTATAGCTTTGTTTATAGAATTACCTACACAAAATAATTTAAGTGAACTTGACGTAAAGTAATTTTCTAGGTGTATGCGGATAATTGAAAATTAAGAGATTGAATTGTTTCTGAGAAAACTGAGCGAGAAAAACTAATTGGTTTGTTGTAGAGTTATATATGAAGCAAATTACGTACATTATCTTTAATTTACGGTTTACTCAACAACATTCAAATTGAATACTTTCAATATGATTTTCAGGTGAAAACCAGAAAAATCATTATGATCAAGTCATTATCACCCTTCTGTTCAAAGTGATTAAATATTTTTCTCACTATATTTTACTATAAGCACTTTCATACATAGGTACAGGAAAAACATTAACCCGTGCACAAATTGTAACCATGAATTTAGCATGTAATTCTATAACCCTAGCGTAGGACGTCGGCTATAAAAAAAATAATTGTTCCATACAATTTGACCGCGTAGATATTGCACTTTTTAACTGACTTCAAAACGAAGGAGGTTCTCAATTCGACTACTTATATGTTTTTTTTTTTTTTGTATGTTTGTTACGCGTTATATCCGGTAATTGTAAATCGATTTCAAAAAGTATTGTTTTAATGGATAGGCTATGCCTCAGGGGGGGTCCCATATAATTTTATTAAATTTGCTTGGGTAGTTTTTGAGTTAGCTTCAATAATACGTATTTTTGCCACTTAGTTATTGATGATGCTATAATGACTTCCTGTCAGTGATATCTACATAGCAAGTAGTGATATACGAATTTGTGTGGGGTAAGTACAACTTAAAAGTGAAAAATAAAAACATTTTACAAAAAAAACCGACTTCCAAAAAAGACACTATCTTAATATATATAAATTACGTGTCACGTTGTTTGTCCGCAATGGACTCCTAAACTACTGAACCGATTTTAATAACTTTTTGCACACCGTGTGCAGTTTCATCCGACTTGAAAGATAGGATAGTTTAAATATCTCAATTTATTATGGCAATATTATTTTATTGCAAATATTGCCAGGACAAGGTTTGTATGAAATTTTTTTTTCGGAAAATTGAAAAAAAAATTGCACCCGTGCGAAGCTGGGGCGGGCTGCTAGTAAAGTATAAAATAACTTTAATTTCGGAAGTCGGTGGCAAACAACGAAAATGAAATTATACTTAGTAGTGCCTTTTTTGGGAGACGGTTGTTTTTTTTTGTCTATGAAACAGCTTTTTTTTTCTTTCTTTTATAACCGATGAAATATTTGTATGCTAAGGGGTCTTATCTCATATGCTGAATTCATACTTACAGTTAACGCACTGGTTATAACCTATTATAATTCACATATATAATTATAATAAGTTATTTCTCAAAAAAAAAAAAATATTATTAAACTTAAAATTGATTATAAGTACCACGAACAGACAATGAGTTTTAATTAACGTTCTGTGAATTCGAAATATTTATTCAAATTAATTATTCTTGATGATAAAAATTTAATTAAATTGATAATGTAAAGTATGTACAGACGCCAGCACATCAAGCTATTACAATCTGTCATATTTATTTAATAGATTTTCAAATTTATTACTAAATCATAAGGTTCAAAGTTGATTGGGAAAATTTGACAGTTTCGGGTAGCTTGATGTGCTGGCATCTGTACTTTTAGAGATTGTGTTCTCTTAAGGTAAATTTATTTTGGTCCTTAGGTACGCGTTGAGTACTATATGTCATTAAGAATTATTAATTCCTGATTCATTTTTGTCGAGCCTTTTGCATCCTCCTAGTCTTAAATCATCTTACACCGTCTTATATTTACCTTAATTTAATTAATAACTCTCACATCCATACCTTTTTTTTTTTTCGGGGTGTAACCTTCAAAAGGCACCCTACCTCTGGGGGTCGGGGAGTGTGGGATTTTTACCTCACTAAAACCACCCCGGTGGTCACCATCAGCACATAGGGGTGGTCCCGGTTCCTCTTAAAAGACCAGTGTGAGGCACATCCCTGGGGAGACTGTAAAGGGGCCTATATCCATACCTAGTGGAGATACATAATATACTTACGTCTAGCGTAGAATAACTCCCATTCAGGACCCTGGACTTCTCAAGACCTGCGGGGTAATGGCGTTACACACTAACAGTAGCAATGAATTTCATTTTTCAACAACATTCATTACATTATATACGTTGCTGAACAAACAAACTTTTCGAACATAAGAAGCAATGGGTTAGCAATATGCTTCCAAATGATTCAGTTTGTGATTGAAATTGTGTAACTTAATTAGGATGGTGTTTCAATATCAAACATTATCACATTAGTAGTAGTGTCTCCAGAGTTTCTACAAATAGATCATACAATTACTAAGTTGCATTTTAATATAAACAAGATTGCACTCTCAAGTGTATGTTACCACGTGCCTTCAACGGCACGGACATCGCTTCAATTATATCTACACAATATGATCTTTCACCTCGACTCCAATATGACGTGATATATGATTTACATTTTAAAATTAACTAAGTATGTAAGTATTTATACTTATATTTTATTCAAATGTTCACTAGATTCAGAATAAGATATAAGAACATGGTAATATCTTAAGAATGAAATCACGGAGCTGTATAAAAATTTACCCCGCACAAAATGTGAGTGTCTTGAGTGTAAATAAGGGAATTATTATTTAGACACAAAAAAAACTTGAGAGCTAGATTTGAATGTGACAATGACATTTAAGCTAAATTTTAATTCTAAATTAAATCCGACCTTACAGTTCTAGACTTGTCAATGTAACTTTAGTCTAGATACTAATAGAGCGCCAGTTTGTAGCGAACGATGTAGTTATAATGTGCTAGTATAAAATATGGGAGTGGAGTTCTTACTTATCAGAAATATATAGGCTAAATTCAGCAGGAATAAAATAATGACGGTAAAAGATTACACACTGAGACATTTCAAGACGCCAAACAGATACAGATTGATGCAGTAAAAACAACATCACGACGGAGACACGCAAACGCAACGCAACAGGAAATTAGACGTCTAAACTTCCCGACATGCGTCTGTCAAATGAAAAACGGTATATTCGGTTGCAACAAGTCGTTCTACTAATGAACTATTAGGTAATTATTATATAAAAACGAAATATTATTTATTTAGAGGCCTTTAAACCTTAACCTAATGCGATACCCAAGTAATACACAAAATTAAAATTAAAGCACAAAATACATCTCAAGATCATAAAGATCATTGATTTTTGTTGTTGTGTTGTTGTTTGTTGATATCTGGCGAAATATAGGTGTACTACAGTACAAAAGTAAGTAAGTAAAGATATTTTGTGTATAATACTTGTAATACAATTTCGTTATCAAGATGTCTTTTCTTGTGTAAATAGGTAGCTATGCGGCTCGAAGGACCAAAACAAAAATGATTGAAAGGAAGTAGACACATAAATAATTTAGTTAAGTATCAGTTTATTTACTGATATACCTACCTAATCAGAAGTCGCTTTAATATTTGGAAACATTATCTGCCGCAATGCAGAACTCAACATGGCAACACGTTCGGTGTTTGCGCATAGTAATATGAAATATAATGTAAGTAATCGGATATTTTACATTCGGTTAGACATAACACGCTAGCGGATACCGATATAATATTCAAAAATCCTTGTTCGAGATTACATAATTGTTCACGCAAATGCTACCTCACTGAATATTTAGATGCATTTTATTGCCATTGTTATTAACCTATTTTATCCCAACGAGTTCAGATCGTCACGCTAGCGTTTCCTAGACCTACCTCGGCGATGACACCTGGCTTCAGAGACCCACTGTGTGATGATCTTGCCCCATCTGTGATCATGCATGATGTAAGTGTGACCTGCCCAGTTCCACTTTAGCCTATCAGTTTTATCGCCAGCATCGGCGATGCCTGTCTTGGAGCGGTGCAAAGATATTCCAGAACGATTTATGCAAAACAGTGAAAATTTCTGAGAAGCATTTCCAGGTACTTAGTGGATGCTGGTGTTCGTGTCATTGAAGCCGCAAAACAGTTTAGTTGCTGCTGTTTTATTAATGCACTAGCGGCCTGTCCCGGCTTCACACGGGTGGACATTTATTTTTTTAATTTTTTTTTTCTTGCAATTAAAAAGCCTATATTAATCAGTGATAATATAGCATTCAAATGGTGAAAGAATTTTTAAAATCGGTCCAGCACTTTTTGAGCCAATTCGTTACAAACATACATACAAATCTTTCCTCTTTATAATATTAAGTATAGATAGTAAGATAGTATAGATAAAAAAGCAAGACTTCTGCTGCTAACTTTTCTGGTGACATTCATATAGAGGTGTAGACGCCAGCACATCAAGTTACCCGAAACTGTCAAATTTTCCCAATCAACTTTAAGCCATACACTTTAGCGAAAAAAGTTGAAAATCCATCAAAGAAATTTGACAGATTGTAGTTACTTGATGAGCTGGCGTCTGTACATGGTAGAAAGACAAATTGTGCTTGAAGAAAACCTTTTGTCCTATTTAACACTAAATACAAATTATATTATTGATGATTAAACGAACTTACCTGTAAGTGAAGTTCTATCATAATTATACGAAACGCCTCGTCCGAAGAGATTAGTAGTTACATGTAGTATCGCATAGATGTCGCCACTTCAGCACTAGTTGAGAATATTCCTTATCCTAATTTTTTTTTTTTTTTTTTTTTTGTGGGTACTTATATTACTCGGTGACCGCTACTCCGCTGGTTCCTCATTTAGTTTAGAGTGAGATCCATAAATCATTGATGTATTTCCTAAGAGATTTAGTAACGGGATGGATAGGGCGGGCGGGCGGTTACTAATCTCTTCGGACGAGGCGTTTCGTATAATTATGATAGAACTTCACTTACAGGTAAGTTCGTTTAATCATCAATTATACTTCACGCCTCGTCCTCAAGATTAGTAGTTACATGTAGAATTTGAGAGTATGTGAGGGAAATATCTTCAATGATATAACCTTTTCTAAGAAAACAGTAAACGAATGTTTATTTTCCAAAAAGTGATAGTATGTATATAAACCTCCTTCTTTTAATTTTACAAAGTGAACATTTTAATAATCACTTCAACTTAAAAATGAAAGAAATTTCTTCTGCCTTACATAACATGAATACAAATTATTCTTATAATAATCGTAACAGTTGCAAAATAGTAATGTAAATAATTTCCTGCAAATAAATTAATGTGTTTTTAGTTATTGATAATCGATTGGGCCAAGGATGTACAATCATTGTTCAAAATCGTTCTATTGTAGAACCTCGCAAACACAGTTGAGTTGCCACTCCAGCCGGCTGTGTTGCGGATAGCATCGACGCTTACACCGAGTGAGTGCGCGCGCGACGTGCTGGCGTGCCTTGTGCTGTGCGCAGAGAACACGGACGTGTCGATCCCGCACTCACTTAGTGTCGTTTTTACCCAGCGACTGAGGGTTTGGGTGCCAACTGCTTTGTGCGGCTTTTTTATACCTACGAACAATAGGTCAGATTTTCTTATGGGCGTCGATTTATTTGTATAGCAGAGCAATGTGGCAGCGGGACAAATTGCAGGTTTTTGATTAAAGAATGGAATGTAAAGCATTGGTTGTTTGGAACCTGCTTTAGAAGTTTTGATGATATCTGGGATTCTAATAGTGATGTGATTTGGTGCAACAGTAATGTTCTTTGTATTTATTTTAGATAACGTTTGTAATCTATGGGCGGTTGTAAGTGCTAGTAGCGTGATTGTTTTCCTAGATAATTTATCAAATGACAGCTCTTCATTTGGGTACCATTGACTAAGGTGTTCAAGTACGCAATTCGTGTCCCATGTGTAGCTATACTTTGGTAAAGATGGTCGAAGACGAAACATGCCCTTGAAGAATCTCTGTATTCTGTCATCTTTAGATATGTTTGATCCTAATAAAATTGCGAGGGCCGACCTACAAGAATTGAGGGTACCAAATTGCGCACCCTGATGATATTGTTGGGTCAAAAAATGTATGACAGTAGGAATAGACGCAATAAACATATTGGTGTGAGTATTTATACAGTAGTTCCACCATTTCCTCAGGCAAGTGTCGTATTGCTTGAGGGAGTTGGTCGATAATGACGCCATCATTATTTCCAGTGAAGATGGTGGTACGCTTCTTCTTGATAGTGCCTCCCGGATAAGACAGCAGCCTCCAGGGTAATCGTCTGGTGTATCCGACTGGAGCTGGAATGCGAGATTAAAGCTCGATTGTGAGGTAGAAAGGATAAAACTTTAGAGACTGTAAGGGCTTGAAAGACTGGATACCACGGCTGGGTGGGCCATGACGGGACAACTACAATACCTTTAGATTTTTCGGCGATTATTTTCCTGAGAACTTTCAAAATTATCGAGAAAGGGGGAAAAGCATAGAAATGTGTTTTTGCCCAAGATACTGTGAAGGCGTCGATAGCTACTGCATCAGGGTCCCTATGCCATGAGATATAGGCTTCACATTTTTTGTTGATACGGCTTGCGAATAGGTCAATCTCGGGTGAGCCAAAGCAATGAGTTATGTGGTCGAAGGCCCGATCGTTTAACTCCCACTCAATATCTGGGTGGTTTTTCCGTGACTCTGCATCTGCCACGACATTATTACTGGATTTTATATAAGATGCATAAATGTACAATCCTCGATCCTCGCACCATTCCCAAATTTCTCTTGTAATTTGTGTAAGGTGTGGGTACTGAACACCACCCATCCGGTTAATATAGGCAACTGCAGTTGAGTTATCTACGCGCAAAAGAATCTGGCAGTCGGACAGGTCTTTTGCAAAGATTTTTAGAGCAATAAAAGCCGCCAACAATTCAAGATAGTTGATGTGCTTTTTGCGCTCGGTGTTTGACCAGCTACCACTAGCTGTATCTCCCATACAGGCTGCGCCCCACCCCGTCGTTGAGGCGTCAGAGAATATTTCAATGTGATAGTCGTCACTTCTTATGTGACGTACTGAATTCAAAATGTGATTAAGCCACCATTGAATATCTATCTGCAATGAGTCGGGGATGAATAAGACTTTTTCATAATCATCATTGTTTTTGAGGTTAAGAAATTTGCAGCGCTCCAGCTCCTTGGTGTGGAGAAGCCCGTATTCTATTCCAGGGCAAGCTGACACAAGTAAACCCGTTAATTGAGCTAATTTTCTGACTGAACAACGGTGCAATTTCTGAAAAGCTTGTAATTCGGAACTGATGCGTGCCCTTTTTTCTTGGGGCAAGCTTAAGGTAAGCTTGTGGGAGTTAATGATCATGCCTAAAAATTTACATTTCATGGAGGGTACTAAAATACTCTTTTCTTCGTTGATAATGAAGCCAAGTGAAACCAGTAATTTTTTGGTAAAGTCAAGGTTTAGTATACAATCTGAAGAGGTACGTCCCAATAGAAGCCAATCATCTAAATAAAGAGTCGAGAGCAAACCAGCGGTTCGGAGTAATTTAACTATTGGTTTGGTTATTTTCGTGAATACGAACGGAGCTGTATTAAGCCCGAATGGTAGCACATTAAACTGGTATAGTTTTTGGTCATAAATAAATCGAAGGTATTTTTTGGAGTCTTCATGAATTTTCACCAAAAGGTATGCGTCCTTTAGGTCGAGGGTAGTCATCCAACAATCTTGTGTTACAAGTTTAATAGCTGTACGGAGGTCCTCCAGCTTAAAATGATCAGTCTTTATGAAACGGTTAAGATTTTTGAGATTTAAAATAAATCTATATTTTCCACTAGGCTTGGGGGTAAGAAAAATGCTTGATATAAACTGGCCCTCGCACGGTTCACATAGGGATACCGCACCGATATGTAATAAATCAGCTATTGTCTCATTGAACTGTCTTTTTTCTTCATTGGACTGTGTTGGTGTAGACGGAATATAGTTTTGAGTTGGTGTACTTGAGAAGGGGATTTTATAACCGTCAATCCAAGAGAGGACTGTGCGGTCCTCTGTTATAAGTGACCATTGAGTTTTAAAAAGATGTAAGCGACCGGCATACTCAACTGTATTTACAGGCGGCGTCGAGTTTGAGCAGGGGGCGGCGGCGGCGGCGGCTGCTGACGCGGCCACGGCCTCGATGAGTGCGCGGGCGGCGGCGGGGCTGCGCGTGCTCTCGGTGCAGGCTCGCGGCTCCTCTGCGGAGGGCCCGACTGCCTGTAAGCCGGGCCGGGAGCCTTCCTGTTTAAATTCCTCTGGTTAGAGAATTTTGATCGCTTCGATGAGTTAGGTTGGTCAGCTTTAAGCTCGACCCCAGATTTATTTATTGACTTGGCTGCCTTTAACGTGTCCGCTAACGTTTCTCCAAATAGAAAAGCGTCAATTTTTGTACTTGAAAGATGTTCCGACATGTCTTTTTTCAGTGAGAACAATATAAAGTTTCTTCTTGTCACTGAGTCAGCGTGCTGAACGTCGCAAATTAATCTGCCAAGATCCATCAATTTTTGAAGTAACTCCTTGTCTTTATTTTCGGAGTTTAATTGTGCTGTGATTATATCACCCAGGCATGATATTGCACTTGCCACCTGCTTTTGTTTGGCTTCGATGCCTTTATCGCGCTTTATGAAGCTTTCTTGCATAGCGGCTTTGACTTCCGGATTTATTTTAGGGGAGTCAATACGAAGACAATTTCCAGGAGGCGGGTACTTTAACATTAGCTCTTTTCTGGTGTCTTTGTTTAACCCCTCTAAGGCTATATGTCCAAATCGAGAAGCTATTTCTTCATGGATATCCTTTCCACGTTTTTCCGCTAGTGAAGGGTCTTCACCGAGGATTTCCAGAACTTCAGTGTCTAAACATGTGTTAGACTGCGCTGTGACTGTGACCTCCTCTTGTATGGGTGGCGCGGACGTGCCTGGCTGTTCTGGAGGAGCCAGTATGTCGTTTTGGATATCATTAGTTGGTAATGATTGCTCAATGATATTGGTGTCTATGATTTCGAACGTTTCCGGTTCGTGTTCATCGCTCAGCCAATCAGATGGCTCTAGCGCATCAGGTGGGTCTAGAAAAAACACGAATATCGGTTTTGTTATTATATCACTAAGCGTGCGGTGAAATAGCCCCAATGGCTATTCAGGTTACACACTTATTATCATCGCAACGTAAATACGTCGAATTTTTAAGGGTACTTAGTTTTTTTTTTTTTTTTTTAAAGGTAAAAGAAGAATTTATTAATTTGATTAATTATGTTGAAAAACTACAGAATTGCACATATTTGGTAACAACCGTTATCTTTTTTGGGTTAGGTAACAATCCCCAATGAATTGAACGCCAACCGTCAAATTTAAATTGCAACGAAAAAGCCCCAATGGCTGATTCTGGTTTGCATTATGTACCCATAAAGTTATCACTTTCACTTTTAAGTATAGTATTAGTGCATACCTGTTTCAACGCCATAGGCGGTTCCCTGTAATTCCTCGGTTGGTTTGTTGGTGTGAATTTTCTTTTCTAGTTTACGCAATTTGCGCATTAGATGTTCAAGCTCTTCTTCACACGTCCTAGATACTTTACGTTTCGGCATAATGGGCATGAAATAATGGTACTTGAATTATTTAGGACGATAGTGTCTTGAGTGGCCGAGCACTAAACTGCGAATGAGGAACCAGCGGAGTAGCGGTCACCGAGTAATATAAGTACCCACAAAAAAAAAAAAAAAAAAAAATTAGGATAAGGAATATTCTCAACTAGTGCTGAAGTGGCGACATCTATGCGATACTACATGTAACTACTAATCTTGAGGACGAGGCGTGAAGTATAATGTATATTCTCCTCATAGCCAATAACAGCAATACCTACCGTACCAAACAAGAAGCATTATAAGTATGACAAATATAACTGAGCTGCCAAACTTATATGGCAGTGGGCAGAGCATATTGCAGAACGTATGGCTGATGGGGGCGATAAGTTCTGGATTGGCGACCACGTACCGGAAGGCGTAGCGTTGGAAGGCCTCCCTCAAGGTGGACCGATGACCTTGTGAAGGCTGCAGGATTCCACTGGATGCGAGAAGCACAGAGCTGGTCGAAGTGGAGGTGCTTGGGGTAGGTCTATTTCCAGCAGTGGACGTTTTTCGGTTGAAATAACTCAATGACTCAAATATAACTGACTAGCTGCGCCCCGCGGTTTCGACCTCGTGGGTGATATATCGGGATAAAAAGTATCCTATGTGTTAATCCTGGTTATAAACTATATGGGTGCCAGACTTCATCCAAATCCGTTTAGGAGTTTTTGCGTGAAAGAGTAACAAACATCCATCTATCCTCACAAACTTACGCATTTATAATATTAGTAGGAAGTAGGATAGAACGTATCTTTTGACGTTTAATTGTAAGTACTTGAGTTAATGCTGTTATCAGTGCAATCTCATTGCAGTCATCTTGTCTCATCTCGCGACGACCTAAGACTTTTCTGCGACAAAAATCATACGTGACGCAATTTTATTGACCTTGGCACGACCTTGACGTCGAGATGAAACCAGTTCTTTATAAATATTCATGAAAGTGTTTTTTTTTTTCATTTTGGCAACTGAGCCGATGTCGACTATTCTGTTAGCGTCAACTGTCGACGATGCATTTTTACGGAATCAGTAACTTGTTAATTTGTTATGCAGTCAGATTTGAGGGGTTTACAGTTAAGTTTATTTGAAGAGATCGCAGAAAGCGATAAGGCCGCCCATTGTATGTTTTGTGTGAATAATCGTATTTTTTTGTTATGTATTTTAAGGTGTACAATAAAGTATACATAAATAAATAAATAATACAATTGTTATGCTCGTTTCTTGTCCAAAATTCTTTGTTTAACCAACTATCGATATTATCCAAAAAAATAAAAAAAACTCGAATGAAAACAATTACGAAGTTTCTTAAATAAGACTTCATATAATTTACATTATTCATTATTTACATTATACTTCCTCATTATAATAGTACCTATAAACCAAACAACTTTTAATTACATATTAATGATAAAAGTGCGTGAACACAAACATGAAAGGCCAGAGTGTTACAAATTGCTCAAGTGAAATGAATTGCTCGCTCCGTATCTGAAGGGAGATTACCCAAGTTTGGCGCCCAGTGTATGTCAAAACCTGAGCTAAATTGATCTGCGACCGTTTAGCAACTATGAGCAAACTGGTCGCTGCGACCAGTAGTCGCAACCAGTTGCAGCTTTTGTGTGAAATCTGCATACTGGACACGATGTGAAAGGGATTACAATATTTGCGTAGGAAGGAAGCTAGTTTTCCGAGATCTATCTCCTTTCCTGGAGTGTGGAACCTAAGAAACACACTTGTACCATACGACTACATACAGCATGGCTAATAGAAATCTCTATTCCTAGACAGCACGTTTCGCCGAAAACTTTGTTGATAGAAAACATTGTTTATAGATATCTCGGTTCATAGGAAGCACAGCCGATCGATTCTGTAAAAATCTCACCGTGATAACTTCGGTGAAGTGAGCGTGAAGTGAGCTATCAATAGGTGGAATGACAGCTCACTTCGCCTAAGTTACCATGGTGAGATTTTTACAGAATAGCACTACTGTTGACAGAGATCTTAGGTTCCACACTGCCTTTCCTGTAACTGCATCTGCTGCACATTAAATGTACCCACGAAAAATGCTCAGGTTTTTTTTATTTGCATAATTTAGTCGAATACGATTTTATTAACTGACTTCAAAAAAGGAGGAGGTTCTCAATTCGGATGTTTATATTTTTTGTACAAGTATGTATGTTCGGGTATAACTCCGTCATTTGTAGACGGATTTGCAAAATTCTTCTTTTTATGGATAAGGCTTAAGGATGGTCCCATACAAATTTGATTAACATAACTTGGGTATTTTTTGAGTTAGCTTCAATAATACGATTGTATTCCATTTAGTTTATATTGTAGATGTTTTAATAACTTCCTGCCACTGATATTAACTTAGCAAGTCGTGTTAAATGCGGAACCAACGACACCGACTTCCGAATTTAAAGTTATTTTTCATTTTGTAGTGTTTTTTAAATACTTTAAAGGTTAATAACCGTCTTCCAGTGTTCTTTTTAGCATTAAATAACATCAAGATGTATTCCCTGAAGGGAATACACTTAGACAGATTTGTACTTGGCGACCAGGTAATCGAAGCCAGAACCTCAGCTCAGCAGTAGCGCTTGCAACCACTAGACGAGAAATTCATGAATAAATGTATGAAGACAATTACAATATACAACAACATGTCCCGGAATTAACACACACCACCCCAATTTGAAATTATTTTGTAATCATAATACATACACTGAATGTTTACTAATATGTTTAAAATATTGTTTATTTATCAAACACGGATTGTGGGAGAAAATTGTAAAGCGAAAAATGTTGATTATCCCGCTTACATTGTGTAGTCAGTGTAAGTTAGACTTAATAGTATGTGACCTTGTCTGTTTCTTACTGAGTCACCCGTGACACGATTGAAAGTAGGTATTACTACTTATCACGGCACTGCATCAGTGGTTAAGACAACAAACAGGCG
This sequence comes from Globia sparganii, assembly GCA_949316385.1. Lineage (NCBI taxonomy): Eukaryota > Metazoa > Arthropoda > Insecta > Lepidoptera > Noctuidae > Globia > Globia sparganii. The sequence goes on along the minus strand of OX438653.1, from coordinate 25,077,008 downwards.
TTGGAAAGGTTGTGAGTTCGAGCTCATATAACGAAACCACGTTTGATTGTATCGTTTAGAGGAAATGCGGTCGGAGAGACTTTTGAAAAAGCCTACGTAAAAGTCATCATTCGAGATTTGAATCTCACCTATTTCCTCCTTCTTTGAAATATCTTTTAAATTGGTCCAATATCCGGACCAATTAAAAAGATATTTCATAAACTGAATAAGAAGGATTATAAACCGTGTCCCTATGTTTTTCTATTTCATTCATAGTTGTCAAATTTGTACACTAGGCCTCTGTTGGGGCAGCGGGATTGTCCGAAAGGGTTACCGCTATCCCGGAACATAAACGGCTAAGGAAGGAACACGGGTGGGTTTTAGTCAGTAAGAGTCTGACACTCCCTTCTGCTCCACCTTGAGCGGGAGGGGTCATTTGATGATTTCCCATCCACAAAAAAAAAAGGCCTCTGTTGACAGCGGCAATTTTGAGCATTTTTGAGGGTTCTAATCACCTTTATATACTTATAATATCATTGGTTCTAGTGCTTATAAAAATAATGTATTATCAAAAAGGTAAACAAAGGGACATACAAGTAGGTAATATTTATTATCTGTAAAAAAATCATTGCTTTATGGTCATTAACCAGAAAAAAAAAAACAGGTGAGAGCGTTTCTGTGGAAAAACGACCGGTTCATTCCCTATTAACACACAACAATAAATTCATCCAGTCTATTTATCATAATCAGCCTATAATGTTCCTACTGCCGGGACGTAGGCCTCCACTCGGTGAGAGGGAGTGAGCCATAATCCACCACGCGGGCCCTGCGGGTTGGTAGATGTCACATGTCTTCAAATTTTTGGGTCTAGGGCATGCCGGTTTCCTCACGATGTTTTCCTTCACCGGTTTGAGAGCAGTGGTGATGAAATAATTTACACAAAGTAACGCGCTGTCTTGGTTCGTTATCACTGAGCCACCACTGATCCTGCATCCAGTTTATTTAAACCACCATAAAGTGGCGGTGACGGTGGCAGCGGTGGTGGTGGCAGTGGTGGTGGTAGGCAATTTTATTTCAGTATAATATTTTTCACATAATTTCGTCAGACAGCAGCGATTAGCGTTGTGAATGAACAAAACTTGTTAAACAACTACGGATTGTTGTCAATTAGTTTGGCATTGTTGCTTTGCATCACAAAACAAGTCGAAAGGCTGAGCGCGGGCGAAAGTGAAGGGCGGGCGTTTTGGGGGACTGCCTTTTGTAATTTTGACGTTCGAAAAGTACTGATTCTTAGCCTAATTTGAATAAATGACTTTTAAATAGAAGTATTATTAATAAGTATTATATATTATTATTATACTTTTGATTTGATTTGAGTCCTTCCTTGAGTGCGGTAAAAGTAATTGTTAAGAACTGTCTGGCACACTGCGGACAGTATTCGTATCCCGAAAACCCATCAATCTTTTATAATTTTTTAAGAAATCTTGAAGCTTGTAACTTCACGACGAAAGCCTATTTAAGTAGGTACTTAATATGATGACTTTTACTAAACAAATTACAATATACCGTGCAATGTAGCAATATTTTCGTAACTCCACGCTGTAGCCGGTCTTGGGAGCCACAAGACATTAGTATTTTTCTGTAGCCGGGAGGGGCCTTGCCTATGACTCAACGCGTTTCCCAATTAGGTAGCTACAAGCATTTGCAAGTAAAAACAGTAATGAAAGATTTATTTGTCTATTGCACATCTTGTGCGTGCGTAATGTGATGATCGAATGGTTTTGACATTATTATGATGTATAAATACCTAAGTTTGGGTAGGTTTTGGTCTTTTGTAGAAGCAACCGCAATGGTTAGGAGAGGTCGTAAGTAGGTTCGATGGCCTGATAATTTAAAGAACTTACCTAATTAAAATGGTTAACAGTTCATCACTTAATTTGATAATGGGATCAAACCTAAAAAAGCACATGTGTGAGTCCTATGTACCTTCTATAAAGCTACCATTTACTGAGTATACATTCGTCTTTCATTTACTTTAATTTGACCTGGCGGCTGAGAGTATGTCATGCTCACTCAAATGTCTCTGTATTGGCGTGTGTGTTGGATCATTTAGCTCCCTTCAAAATGGTTGAGATGAATGGAGCTGATCCATGCGTCATGTTCGTGAACGGGCGCCATCAGTAGGGAGTTAGGGGCTGGTGATCTCTTAGCTGCTACGGCTTATTTTTAATATTAAACCCTGACAAAAACAGAGGGGTTTTATAAGTTTGACGTGTGTATCTATGTATCTGTATGTCTGTGTATCTGTCTGTGCCATCGCAGCTCCCAAACGGCTGAACAGATTTTGATTATAACTTTCTGTTAGAGTCGGGGGTTTTTTAAAGTTTTTTATTTTACTTTTTATTTCTTAACATGCACATCTTTTTCTACACCTATCTCACATGTATAATTGCAACATGAATGATGTAACCCATATTTTGTAATAATATTTTGATTTAAAGAGTGTCCATGGAGTTTCTTGCTCGTTCTTCTCCATAGGACCTACTACGCTTTGGAATGGGCAACTAGCTTCATTTTTCCAATTCTGAAGTGCCTGTAGTTATTGGTTTATTTGAAAAAAAATGCGTTGTGGTTGAATAAAACTGGTTGAATAGCTTTCCTCGATATTTTGTATGACCTTAGAAAATTATCTTTACAACTAATCGAAATTATAGAAGTAGGTCCGCTATACGCTCAAGTAGGAATGAAAATCCAAGACGGCGCGCGGCGGCTACGAAATTTTTTAAAATATTCGCAGCTGCTATATTGGGTTTTCATTTTGATTTCACTATCGGCTTCAGCACCCACAAAAACCATAAAAACGACACACATGATTAAAAATTGTGCAGCCGCCATCTTGGTTTTTTATTTTGATCTCATTATCGGCTTAATGCTCGTTTCCTATAAACAAAAACGAATCGTTTTGCTTATCATTGGTAGCATTTTTTATTGCCAGCCTGGGCATATAAAGAGATTCATAGGCTACTTATGTACCTGTGATAGCTACTTCCATATGGCCCTCCCATCAGCAAGGCTAAGCTCAATGATGTCAGACGTACCAACTTCTTGGTATACATACTAGTTTTTAGTGTCACGTACCATGTACCAAGGCTACTCAGTCCTTGTACGCAAAAATACCAAGATTCGCCGTTGACCGACAAAAATACACTGACAATATAGAATAATCGACAAATTTCAGAGATTCATGTAAAAAAAATTCCAATCAATTGTACGTGCTTATAAACGATTAATATTCTTCAATTGATGAAAGAATCGAGTATTTTCAAATAAAAATGATCAATTATTTAATATTTTTTCTGAACATGAAATTGAATCTAACACGGACAGAAAATCGCAAGTCAGTTGTCTGCTTTTACCACTGTCGCCACTGAACGGTTGGTGAAACTGCTTGGCTAGTTCGCTAGTCGACTACTGCGCCATCTTCGCACTTCGCATGTGATTTCTTGTTTACCTTTTTATGTACCCTTCAGTGTCTCGGCCTCGGCTTGCGTACGATTTGAAACCACGAAGCAAAAGAGAAAAATGAAAGTTTGTTCATTAGTTAATTTCGGATGACCGGATTCTTTGTGTGTGAATTGTGTGCGCTGTGTTGAAAACGCTGTGCGTTTTTATCCAGAAAAAGCTCCCAGAATTGGTAGCGTCAGAGCGGAGCACAGGCGTACTAGTTTCCCGTCTCGAATACCAGCTTTCAGCCAGCTTGGCACAAGGATTTCTAGGTGGCCATCTAACATCCCTGGCTAAGCTAAGTCTTTGCCTCATTATTGGTAAAGATACAAGTCTTAATTTTAACCAATAACGGTCCGTATTTTAAAGGAATCGGAAGTTAGCAGCCTTGAAAAAAATGAAAACTATCTCTCTCTCTCTCTCTCTGACTCTATTTTATGTAGTAAAAAGTCGTATGGAGGGGGCATAACGCTTTTTTGTTACGTGACGTTTACTGCTACTGCAAGCTCCGCTAAAGAACTTCGTTCCAAAAATACATAAAATAGACACTTTTCAAATTTGTCCACATTTCGCAAAATAGGCAAATTCTTAAGATCGCAATATCATTATATGCAAATCCTTTCACATTATTCATGTTAGTGAATAATAAAAAGTATAAAATAAGCATTCTGCCATAATGCCGGAACGTAGCAACGTAATTACCTTATTTGAGCAACAGCAGAGAATGAACACCTAAAGTTACACATAATACACATGTTCAATTTTGTAACAATAATTGTAGTACGAGTATGTACCTGTTTATTGTATGATATAGAACATCGGTCAGGCAGGGGCTATATTTTTTCCATAGTCCTAGATAACCAGTTCACTTTAGCTACCCAAACCCATAATCCAAATTTTTTTCCCACGTTTTGCAATAGTCCCACACCAACTGTGGGTTGTCCTTGGGTGCACTTGCATAGTGCAAATAGGGATAATCGTCGGTTGGTGTCTCATTTCATTGAAAACGTCTAACGGGCCTCTGCGAGTTGGCTTCGGCCCCTCGTACACCTTCCAAAGGTCCGGGACCACAGGGTCCCGAGATATGTCAAAGACTCTTTCAATTTATTTATTATCATGAGCCTGTTATGTCCCACTGCAGGGCAAAGGCCTCCCTTCCGTCCTCTTCCTACTCTTTCAATAATTATAATAATTTATTTTAAATCCAAGTAAGATAGATATGTACATTATAAATAAAAACATATCTTAGGGGAGTTTCTGCTACCAGAAATTCGACAAGACATCTGTGTCTGAACTCTGAACTAGATAAATAAATATTTGTATCTCAGACAACAGTGCCCTTCCCTAAAAATAACCATGACATGACCGACATTCGGTCTAGAGGAGCTTTTTTAAATGTACATTTATATAGTGCTATTATCATGGTGCTTATGAAAACATCTCGCAAATAGTTGCTTGTTGATGAACTTAAATTTGAAATATCTTTTTGGGCCGATTTTTTTTGCAGCCCTTTTATAACGGTTATAATAATCCACTTTATCATTACTTTACCTCGTAAAACCTACCATTAATTGAAACGATCTTGCATAATCACTATGCTTGACAAAACGGATTTGTGATCGCAGATCCCTTATTATTTTTTACCATGTTATTACAAATCCCGAACTAAATATCCACGGTCCGGGTTTTTCTATGGCATTTAATAACTGAAATCGATAATAATGCTCGCCTTCCTTATTTCTTATTTTATTATGGCTATGAGCTGTGAAGCCAAGTAATCTTATCCGATGGTACGTGCTCATCAAGACTAATTGGATAGGTCTGAAGAAATAAGTACAATAGCACTATAAGTTACAATGTCTAAAAGAATATGATGAAAGAGAATTTTGATTGCGATGTTTGTGCTATAATACAGAGAAGATAATAACTGAATTCTTTACTCTATTCCTTTCGCTACACTCACAGCATAATTTTCATTATGTTAACTTGTTTCTTAAGATATTAAAAAGAAACTAAGATTTTTTTGTGCACAGGTTTCAGTGCAATTATCATAGAACTACGGCTATCCTTTTTAGTATACTTTGCTGCGCGCTTTGACCCATGTTAAAATAATGTAACGTCAAGTTAAGTAGCACTGCCAGTTATCGGTGCTTGAAATATTGTCATACTTATCATTGTGCCTTACCTTGTTTCCAGAAACGACCCTAGAAGATGCATCACATCTTCGCAGGACGACGGCGTGTGTCGTAGCTGCGGGGGGGACAAGCACGGCGGGGCTCTACCCTGCATCTGTTATTCAAGAGAGTGAGTATGCCGTATTTTACCGTAGCGTAATGAATGTTATTGGAAATCTCCCAATACTGGACGAAAGACACACCACTCTAACAAAGTCAATCATCATATCAGATGTACCTACCTAGCAGCGCCACAGTCGCAATTTGGATCGAAGTAAATATACAAAAAAATATGTTCTGAAATTCAAAAACATCTGGTTAAGTTAGTCTTCTCGTGACATACAATGAGACTAAGCATTGCCATACAATGTGGAAATATCACCAGTCTCTTGGGTACGTTACCAGTCGACAGCGATGCGGAGGAATTTTTCGACGCCTATTTTAGTTGGTCAATAGTTTTAGTTAGGTTAGATACCTATAACATATTTATTTTGATAGTTAGTTAATTTAGTATAAGAAGTTCATTCAGTGTATATATTTTTATCCTCTTTATAAATATTACAGAGTAAAGTTACTTATGGTGATCGGCACTTGTTATAATTTCTTGTCCCAAAACTATATCCGTTTTCTTTCCAATGGATCTACAATATTTCACCAATAAAGAATGTATATACAGGATTATTGGAAAAACATTAACAACCTCTTAAGAGGTTATTGTACTCATCATTATGAACAACTTTTACTATGGGACCAAACTAGGAATCGCGAATAAAAATCAGCTGTTCCCTACATTTTGACGAGTTATACGAACATAAATACTGTATAGTGGTAGTAAGGCGATGGGTAATTAACACCATGCCATAGTAGAAATAAATACGCGCTTTATCCGAGCCATCGCGATATGGTGTACCATATTATATGTAGTCACATCATGATGATTTATGTTATACAGGGTGTCCATGGAAATATGGATCAAATCAAATAGGGGCGTGGACAAAGTAATTTCCAAACTTTTTAAAAATCCTGAGAATATTGGTGATTTTTTTTACGGTTCAAAAGTTATTACCAACTTTTGTTATTTTCAATCACTGCATAGTCACGGGCATAGTGCTCCAAGAACAAAATCATTTTTAAAAAACTACCAAGAACTGTCAATTTAAGTTTTTTAGACAGCCCTGATAGTTTTTTTTAATGATTTTTTTTCTTTCAGCACAAAAAATTGGTCACAACTTTTGAACCGTAAAATAATTCTCAGTCATCAATCATTCTCAGGATCAAAAAGTTTGACAATGACCTTGCCCACGCCAATATTCGATTTGATCCATACTTCCAGGGACAGCCTGTATAAGTTTGAAAGTGACTATCGAGATGACGACTAATATAGAAAGGAGTATGGAAGAAAAAGACACGATTCTGGGTTATGGGCTGAAGAATATTGATGATGAATCCAAACCATCGCAAAATTGATTTTCTGCCATTAATAGATTCATCTTAGTTTCAAATATGTGCTCATTGAGCTCGTTAGTAAATTGCGTTAATTTATCATTTAACATCGTTTATCATATTAATTCTTGGCGTGTGTTCGATCTAACGTGTAGTCAACAACCTTGATGGAGATTTTCACATAAATTTTCATCTGCTTTAGCCTGTGGGTCATGGTTCGTACTGTGAATAATACAGTAATATATCACTTATAAAATGGTAATTTAATATTATCACACGGCGACATTAAAAGTTAACTCTATTTTAATATTATGATTTCATTGTTCTGCCACGTTGGTCTAGTGGACGCAAGCACGACTGCTGAGCGTGAGGACTTGGGTTCGATTCCCTGGTAGCAACTAGCAGTGCCCTTTTACATGGGACTTGAACATGTTTGGCGAAATGTAGGTGTTACTATAGACCAGGGCGGTAAGGGGCCCAAAATAAATTGGGAGGTGCTGAAGTGGTTTAGGGGGGGACGGTGGCTGATTTGTAATTTCATTTACATAATACCTATTATAAAATTACGTTTTAATTGCTCTCACTGGTAAAAAAGTCTCGTTTAGAATGTAAGTTTAAACTCCAGACCAGACTAATATAGCACACTATATTATAATTAAAGTAATGACATTGTGGTTTTTAAGATGTTTTAAAGTAAAAAATAATTGGGGGTCGCTGAAAAATAATTGATTTTCAAAGTGGGTGGTATATGAAATACGTTTGAGAACCTCTGCTATAGACTTTTTTCATTTAATTATTTTCTTTTGTTAATTCCAGGCCCTTAAAGTTCGAGACAGGGGCGTGGTTCCTGCACCAGGTGCAGCGAGCCATCAGCGTCATGCCGTGGAGCGTCTCCACCGACAAGCTCGAGCAGATAGGTCAGTAGACATACTGCTTCATTTTAGAGGAGCATGTCATATCATATCGCATCACGAATTTTCTTAAGTTTTGCAATAATAATAATTTTTAAAAAAATATATATATTTAACATATTTTTTTTTTATTTGTTTTGTTTCTATACAGGGTGAAATTGAAAACATGCGACAAACCGAAATGGGAGATTGTACTCATCATTATGAACCACTTTTACTGAGTACAATCTCCCATTTCGATTTGTCGCATGTTTTCAATTTCACCCTGTATTTTTTTTTAATTTACAAAATTAACCACAAAAATCTGATAATGGGAAATGATTTTCGGCGAGTTTCATTGTCAGGGATACGGTTGTCAAGGTATTTTGACTGGAAATTGAATTTTATCTCGCCGTGAGAATATGACATAGGTGCTCAGTGCAGGCAGGCAGCTAGATAAAGGTGGCCGCGGATGGAATTGAATGGCGTGCGATTAGAGAGGCTTCAACCCAGCAGTGGACTGTTGTATGTCGTAGTACAGTGTAGTCCTATAAGTAAAGTTTCACATGCTGATGACTATAAAATCAAAATCAAAGGTTATTTATCCAAATTAGGCTAAGAATCAGCACTTTTCGAACGTCAAAATTACATAAGACAGTCCTGCAAAACGCCCGCCCTTCATCACTTCTTAGTGCTTTCGCTGGGAAGAAGTGGCGCAACAAACTCCCCAGCAGCACAGCCAAGCACAGCTGACCGTTGCATACGTGATAATGACATTAAAATGCGAAGTCTTTGGATACTATACTTAGTTACCGCTAGATTTTTGTCAGTACTAGGTACATATAGAAAGAAAGAAAAAGAAAGAAAAATAGGTTTATTTGTCACAGAAACACGTGCAAACAAAAAGATGATTAATTCTAATGACATCATATATATCGAAACAAAAAAAATATATATATCTTTATACATGAGCACAAAGCATAGATAGTGGACGGCTGCACGTCATGACTGTGACAAGAAGGCTTCCACTCAGCATGATGCTGTGCTATAAGGGACCCACAGCACAGCGCTGATTTTCAGTGGTTACCCGAAAAGGACGTACGGAAACCAAGTCAGATCAAATAATTCGTACTTAACAGGTAACAAAATAAAATAAAACAAACAGTACTCATAAATTAAAGCAACTACTTATAACCAACAATTATATGAAATTGAATAACATAAAATTCAATTTATCCGCAGGCATCACCGTGCGCTACTATAAAGATTTGTACCCAAAGTATTTATTAAAGAGGGAAATTCTGTGTTTTGTGTTTTGTCTCGCTCCCACCCTCACCTCCGCGTCGCTGTATCTACTAAGTAATTGACAAAAACTTGTTGACGCACAAAGTTGATCTTTAAAACTCTCCTACACTTATAAGGCTATGTTTCCTAACTTTACTAACGCATGCAGTGCTCCTACCAGCCAAGGAAACATTAATAAACGTAGGAAGGCTTAAGGATGATCTCCACCAAACGGCTCGCATCGCATCGGATCGGAAAGGATACGAACGGATGTGGCGACAGCCAATCGTGTCCGGCAGTATATCGGCGCCGTACCGTCGCTTGCGAACGTATCCGTTTCTGCTCCTAGTCAAATAGTTTCATTCCTACCGTGTTGAGGTGTTCTAATTTTTGAAAATGATTGAAGTTGACGTAGTATTGTTGGCTATTTCATTAGAAGAAGAATAAAATAACCATCTACGCATTAAACACAGAAGAGAAAAAGAAAAACTTTGACGACAGCCGAAAGAATTCGATCGGATACGACGACAGGCGAACGGAGCCGATCGCGCGTCGCAGCATACTTTTTTTTTTGAGGGTGGGAAATTATCAAATAACTTCTCCCGCTCTGGGCGGAGTGGGAGGGCGTGTCAGACTTTTACTTGACTAAAACCCACCCGTGTTCCTTCAGTTGCCTGTGCCAGGGGCCATGGTATCTTCGGCTACGATCGCGTGCCGCCGAAGACGCCCGCGGTCAAGCTGCTGTGCGCGGCTTAGTAATGTAGACTTTAAAAATACAATGTACACGATTTAATATCGAGGGGCCCGTGGCTCAATAATAACAGCCGCACAGGTCAGGTTAAGCTACGCTTGCCGCGGTTGGTCTGTGGATGGGTGACCATCTTTATATACCGAGACCCCTCCGTGCCTCGGAAAGCACGTTAAGCCGTTGGTCCCGGCTGTCATTCGTAGATCTTTGACAGTCGTTACGGGTAGTCAGAAGCCCGAAAGTCTGACAACCAGTCTTACCAATGGGTATCGTGTTACCCAGTAACTGGGTTGTGGAGGTCAGATAGGAAGTCGCTCCATGTAAAACACTGGTATTCAGCTGCATCCGGTTAGACTGGAAGCCGACCCCAAAATAGTTGGGAAAAGGCTAGGCAGATGATGATGACACGATTTAATATTGTTTAAAGATTGTAAAATCCATTCCGATCCGATGCTATGCGAGCCGTTTGGTGAAAATCATCCTATAGGTGCTGTATGTGGAAATACAACTAGTATTTCAACAATTTTCTTGGACTTATTGCGTACCTATGTATTTCTTGTCGTTGGCCACATGTCGTCATTAAATTCCAACAGCCTGCACCCATGCATACATAGTATTTTACGAGTTCTGTTAAAATTGGATCTAGACATTTACTAGGAATTAGCATTTGGTGTAACTTTCATATATTACTAGCTGAACACGCAAACGTCGTTTTGCAAAAAAAAAAAATAGATAGTAGCCGATTCTCAGACTACCCGATATGCACACGAAATTTCATACAAATCGGTCCAGCCGTTTCGGAGGAGTATGGTAACTAGCACTGTGACATGAGAATTTTATATATATTAGAAGAGTACTTAGATTAGAAGAAGATAAACTCGAAATTCTTTATTTTTTTTTTTCTAATTTCTCTTAAGTACCTATATAATATTAATTTCTTTATTTTTTCCTTTTATTGTAAATTAGTATACCTAGCACCTATATTTTGTGGTAGAAACCAATTTGTGGGACACTAAACGCCTCCAGGCAGAATATCAGTAAAACTTCTATATTGTCGCGTTCAGTGTTCCCGAAGTTCTGCATTTATGTACTATATACCTTACACTTTCAGACGAGGAATGCGACAGCTTCGACACGCCAGGGCCCAGCGATGCTACTCGTGGAGAACTAAAGAAGATCAGAGAATTCTTGGAAACTATCTCCGCGAAGTTAGCAGGCGGTCCGCTAGAGGGCACTAGAGTCGCGCCGCTGTACGACCATCCTGCCTGTAAGTAGTAGTTCTTAGTTCTTGGAATAGATGGCGTTGTTTGTTTGTCGATGTTGACGATAGATGGCGTTATGAGGTTCGTTTTATTCGAGCCACAGAATATTACAATAGGTTATTTTTAATTGAGGCACAGTTTGATCATGAACAATCATTTGAATACTTCAATAATTTAAAATATGATGATTTCAGTAATTAGTGCATATAAATAATTAGTTAGCGTGTTGAACAAAAATTCATCATTACAGCAATAGATGTTAGCATGCCTAGATGTGCACTGGCCTCATAAATTGCATTGTAAATATCATGTTTTCAGTAAATTTAAATCTTGCAATAATACTACATAATACATCCGTTTTCAAATATTTATGTGTAGATACTACTAGAATATTTACAGCGAGTTTTATCTGTTGATTTATTAAGTGCATGCATACCATATCTAGCGTTGCTATAAACTTGCGTAGATATTCGCATGTTCGAGCGATACCACGCGAGGCTGCGCGGCGCTCTGACGTCACTTGCGATCGCGCTACGAGACGCGCTCACACGTAAGCTAGCGATAAAGTATAGCATGCACTGTGACACTAACTTATGCAACTTTTTCTTTAATGCAACATCTCTTGTGCAACATTTTTCATTAAAAATCTTCGGATTCTACAATATCTTTTAAAATCTCTTCGAACTGTGTTGCATGTAGGTCTGTGATGTGTTTGACAATAATTGATGGGTTCACTAGTAAATAAACTCGTGCATAACTTTGTTTGACAGTGCGGCACTTGCCTTTATTTATGTTATAGGAAACCACATACATGACACAAATTTATTGATTGATATGAAATAAGTAGATACTTTTATTATATTGCACCTGCATGCTCTTTGTGTTTTGCAATTTCTAGTATAAACGCCTGAAAATAAGTTAAAATGTACCAAATGCAGTTATTATATCTACACGCTGCACTATCACGTTTTATATTAATATTATTATTATTATTTTTTTATTAACCTTCCAGCGGGCGCGCGGCCATTTGTAATGCCAGCGATCACGCGTAACCTAAAAGACATAATATGGGATATTTCAGGGATTTAAAACATACATTATTTAATAACCATTTTTTTTGTATTTATCACATTATCATTACTTTAGGACATCAAAAAAATATAAAATTAAAATAATATTCTAATTTTTTTTGGATTAGTAAGCAATTTGGCATCATACATTTTCTTATACCTCTAACTTTCGCGTGCTTGCGTACTTTCGACGCCTGCGCCGCGACTAAAACAAATGCGATCTATGCACTCCGGAGGGTGCGGGGAGGGGAGGTAAACAGTTTATTTCATGCACAGTGAAATAATGACAGGCTACTAGGGATGAGAAATATATGCGACCAGAAATAACGATATTAAGAACGAAAATGTATCGAGTGCGGTCGATTCGACGCCGCGTGCCTGATTGAAGGTTAAATGAACCTTGTTACGTCTCAGCATTGAGAACGCCTTCGCAAAATATGTTTTCACGTTTGAGCCACGTTATATTTTTACGATTTCATATTTTGTAGGCGTTTGAATATCTTCTGCTTAACTTTACCTCTAAGCCAAGATTCTTAAAAATGTATATTGTGGTGAGAAAATAAATTGATTGATTGATTGATTGATTTGGATTGCAAAGAAGGCTTAAATAGCGTCCTATTTATTTCTCTATAACTGATTGAGCTTATTTTATATACCTACCTGCCGATATATGTAAGTATACATGCTTAATATATTTCACGTACATATGTCCATACATACGACGTGTTAATAGATAAAAGTAGCCTTCTGTGTTTCGTCAATGCGTGGGAGTTCCAGTGCCTTAGGCAGCTTCTGGGCACCCTTGTTCCATCATAGACCTCATCCAACGCTTTTAATCAGGCGTAATCGAGGTCAAGAGCCATTCAGTAATAAAAAAAAATTATATACAGGGTGCATTTGATATCATGGGCATTATTTTAACCTAAGGTACTACTTATGATACTAATTGCATTAGGGCTACTATTACGCAAATCAAAAATATTATTAATGCAAGTATGGAAAACCTTAAAATGTAGTAAGTCATACAAAGTATCAAATTAGTTGCGCTTCTCGATAGCAAATGCGTAGGTACACTACGCCGTACGCGCGTCATTGGGCGTGAATTCTTTGACCCCGCCCGACTCACGTGACATTCGTAAGTTGCCAATGAATTGATTCATAATAAATTCCAATTTTCCCTTCGTACTTTGCCGGCTTAGGACGGTCAAAACTACGTCAACTAACATACATTAAAAAAAAACATTTACGTACCTAGCTTGTGGATTGTTTTGAAAAAACCTTATTTGTCGGTAAAGTGACAGAGGGTAAACGGGTGCTCTTCCACGAGCTTGTGCATGTGCTGGCACGTGAAAAGACGAAAAATCCAACAGGTTCTGAGTGGTTCTGGTGGAATGAGACCCCGTGAAGGAATAGGGTCGTTCGGGTAGCGCCGATGGAACATTTCACGAGTTCATACTAAATTTCTTGTGCGATCGTAAATTACAACCATTTGTGGGTATTGTTGGTTGGTGTACCTAGCCTGCACATTACGCGGTCGAGGCATCGTGTACACAAACACACACACAACACACAACTAATAAACTAACACTTAATACACTGCAATCCAAGCACCGTATGACGCGAGCGGCGAGTACGGCGATTACGTCACGGGATCAATAAATCAATTACGCGTCAATGCACCTGCGCAGTCGTTATGACACTGGTTCCGGGTTCGTGACTTCGTGTTGCGGCGGGAAGCATACCCCGCGCGGGGGTGATATTCGTATTTTTGCGAGTGAGGGAGTGGGACGGAGAGAGTTCAGGGAATCCCGCCGGACGGAATGTCTTGTAGCCCATTGTTATTATTACTTGTAAGGAAAAACCCGCGCGCGCGCAGGTGATGTTTGTTTACATTTCGCTTTGCGCTGTAACTGCGCTTTAAGATTTTGATATTTCAACAATTATTGGCGTTAACAAAGTATTTTGTTTTAATTACTTTAAGTGTTTATTTGCAATAATAAGCCTTGTGCAATTTGACTTACTACATTTTTAAGGTTTTCCTTACTTGCATTAATAATATTTTTGATTTGCGTATTAATAGCCCTAATGCAATCAGTATCGTGAGTAGTGCCTTAGGTTAAAATAATGCCCATGACTTCGATTCCACCCTGTATAGGTGTAGTTTAAGTAGTCAATATTTTCACATCGAAATGTTGACCCTGGAAAAGACATCAACGCGTTCCCCGATTCACAAAATCAAAAGAGCAGCAAATTATTTAGCATTTATAACATAAAATACTTCAGTAAATTATAAAATTGGTTAAATTGATAACCAATCATAGGTCAAATTATAGCCAATGTCTTAAATAAATTGAATAATAATTTTGGATGTTTGGTTTGTGTTAGACGAATGGGTAAACAACTTTTTTGGGCAAGTCGTTCACCTTTGCAATCACAAGAAGGGTATATTTTGGTAGAGTACGCAAAACAAATGAAAAACGTTCTAATTTTGAGAAAAAAATTTGGCGGTTTAATCTACCTACTTACTTAAATCTGATTTTAAAAGCTACAACTAATACTCAAACCTACTTATATCTGATTTTAAAAGCTAAGGCTGATTGTCAAGCATTTTTTACGAATAAAAAACAGGAGAACAGGACATATTTTTTTGTTATTTTTTTCTATCTCAAATTTTCCTTAATATCTAACACCGTAAAGATATAGGTACTTAGACTGTGGACTCTCAGTTTCTAGAGAAGAAATATAAGCAATAAGCATCGCATATACATCTTCTCATTTTTAACCGGCTTCTAAAAAGGAGGAGGTTATATGTTCGACTTTATGTATGTTTTTTTTTTATGTACGTTCACCAATTTCTCCGTAAATTGTAGACCTATTTTAAAAAATATTCTTTTTTATAATCATAAAGACACCCAAATATAATGCAAAAATAATAGATACTTTCCCGAAAACCCACAAAACTAACCGGCATTGCTAAGAAATTGTTTTTGCCAACCGTCCTGTATTTTCGTCTCAATTTCAAAGAACATCTAACATAAGACGTCGCTTCAGGTTTTGCTATGACGTCTGTTTGACGGTCAACGTTTTTACTGACTCAACTTTGAACTTAGCAAAAACTATGTACGCAGTAATAAATGTATGACAAAAACTCGTTATTTATGTGGTTATTTTTGATGCCAAAGAGACAAGACGAATGTATCTTCATTTGTATTGTTTTATTTCTTTTTTAAAGTGCCATCATAGGCACTTAAGACTTAGCGAAGGTTAGTAACATTCTACCTTCAAAATCAAAATCAAAAGTCATTGATTCAAATTAGGCTGAGAATCTTTTCGAAAGTCAAAATTACAAAAGACACTCCCCCAAAACGCCCGCCCTTCACCAACTTAACTGCCATATACTGGCTATCCCATAATTAATGGATAACCTCTTAAGGGGTCATTGTTGTGTGTAAGGGGACATTATTAACAACTTTTAATAAGGGCCCAACCATGAAATCACGAAAAAAAATCAGTTCCTCACATTTATGTTCACATAACTCGTCTAAATGTAGGAAAAAGCTGATTTTTTTCGCGATTTCAGGTTCGCTCCCATAGTAATAGTTGTTCATAATGATAAGTACAACGACCTCATAAGAGATTATCCATTAATTACGAGACACTTTGTATAATCTTGTCATATATCTGCCCTTATCCCATGTTACATATCGGCGCAACACGTTTTCAACCGACTTCTAAAAAGGAGGAGGTTATATTAACTTAATTGTAAGTTTTATTTACTAACACAATTGTTATTTTTATTTATACTTGGGTTAAGTTATTTATCTATGGGTGTTTTTAACCTGAAAATGAAGGGTTTATTACTATTATTTTATTATTATATGTTCGACTTTATGTATTTTTTGATCTCCATCCATTTTCAATTGTCAACAGTCACGTTATCATTCCTCCCTTTTCTTTTATATCGTTCCTCACACAATCCATCTTTTCTTTGGCCGTCTTCTTTCTCTCCATCCATATTTATAAATTCATCATACTTTTAGTCAAACTCAAACTCAAACTCAAAGCATTTATTTCAAATAAAACAATTATAGGCACTTTTGAATTGTCAAGGGTCGGTCAGTCAGAAAGATGAAGCTAGTTGCCCATTCCAAAGCGTAGGTACCTGTGGAGAAGAACGGGCAAGAAACTCCACGGACACTCTTTTAAATTATAAAATTGTTACAAAAATCTTGGTTACATCATTCATGTTGAATTTATACATGTGAGAACGATGCAGAAAGACGTGCACGTTAAAGGCGTCCGTACTAAAAAGAACAATTCATAAATTAAAATAAGCCGTGGCGGCTAAGAGATGACCAGTACCTACTGACGGCGCCCGTTCACGAACATGACGTATGGATCAGCACCATTCAGCTCAACCATTTTGAAGGGAACGCAGTCACATGCGTTTCAACCCTTATTATCATATACCCTATCATATACGGAAACAAACGATTTCTTTTCAACTTTAGATACTAACAACCTAACCTAACATAATCAGGTTTTCATTAATTATGAGCCTGTACCAAAATAATAATAATAATAGCTTCCCGACTGATTTCGGTCACGGTGGGCAATCTCAACGGAAATTAGCCAGGTACGCAGGAGATATTATAGTGCACAAGTGTGTGCGCAGACACAGGTGCCCTCCCTTTTCCCTCACTCTCATAGTCCGATGGGACGGCAATCCGACACGACCGGAGAGAGATCAGGCGCAGGACCAACGGCTTAACTTGCTTTTCGAGGCACGGGGGTATCACACCGCCAACTTCCAAACTCCGGAGTTTGGATGTTAGCGGTTGAGTTTTAACATTAGGAATTTTTTAGTAACAGCTTAGGAAAAACTCAGTAACACTTTGCCCAACCCGGGAATCGAATCCAGGACCCCACGCTCAGCAGTCACACTTGCGACCACAAGACCAACGGGGCAGTTGTACCAAAATAACCTACCTAACTTCTCCGTAGGTACGAAGGTCTGACGTTTAGCAATTCTCTAAGAAACTCGACTGATTTCATTGCACCATAAGCGATATACTATGCTTCATGAATTTTAATTATCTGCTACGCTTCTATCAATGAAGAACTCGGTACCTTTTTAAGAAAAATAATTGTGCAATGTTTCCACGTATTTCTTCCGCGTCTGACCCAGAGTGAACTGACGTTAATTATAATGTAGCCGGTGCAATAACTTAGTATAATTAATTCATGTCTTTCCATGCGACTGCGCGTACTGTGTTGTCAGATTTTGTATTGGAAATTAAAAAAAACCAATATCTGAAAGTAAATTTTAAACCATGACTTTTTGTGAAAGTGTAAATTGAATAGAATATATACAACTAATTATGTGACGCCAGTGATACTACCTTCCAGGACACAGCACCCAGAGTGTTTTAAAGCCTTTTGTATAAAGTCTTTCATAAAAATTGTTAAGGTCGACCAAAATGACAGCAGCCATGAGATCAGAAGGGGTACTTCTCGTAATTTTAATATCTTAGTCTCAATCTGTCAAAAATAGAGTTCTAATTTCCCTACATTTTGACAAGTTTTTGACATTTTTTTGTCGCCAAAATGAGACTGCGACGAGATATTGAACATTATAAATTACGAGAATTGGCCTTCTGATTTGAGCATTGATTAAATATGGCCCCAGAAACCGAAGGTAAGCGACATAAAAACTGACCAGTTTTTCATTCCACCGAATTTCCAAATCTCCACCCAATTTAAAACCTGGCAACACCTAGACTGCACCGCCCGATTTCGCCCGAACGCATCCGACACGCTTCATTCGTAATGAGTATGCCTATTGCATCGCACACGCTAATTATAACTATAAGACGCTCATAACCTGCATACGTATGCTTACAAATGAAGATCAAGGGACACTTCGTTTGAAAATGACGCTAAACTCTGCGATAGAATTGCAACTCACGTTCCGTGTCTAAATATTTTTCTTAGTAATTATATGAACGTGGTCTTTTTAAGTTACATTAGTTTACTTTTTAATTAATTTTATGGGAGGCAAATAAAAGAGAATTACCGATAATTACTCATTAGTAAACAACCGGGGCTGAAATAACTACAAACATCGAAATTAGACGGTAGGTCTCGATATAACATTAATTGGTAGCCAAGCCGGATTTCGGACATTCAAAATAGCAGTAGGTAAATGCTGACGAAGTTGTGAATGCTGATCATTTGTAAAAACGGTTGTTAAATCTTGAAAGAGTTCAAGAGTCGCTAACATTACTTACGTGAACATTCATTTATCTAATATTTGTCTAATTTTAGAAGTATTAGAAAAACATAGATTTTCTTGCAAGAGCTGAGCAAACAGGTTTTTTTTTACATAGGTATTTCAATATTGACATGGCGAAATCCTTTAATAGCTAAGTCAAGCTGCTATATAAACAATTATTTGCAAGAATGAAATAAGCACTTCATGAGATAATTCCAAAAATAATTACGCGCAAGGCTCGATCAAATATCGATTTATGAAATCAACATTGACTTCATCAAAGGAAGGATTTTTGTTTTCGGATCATTGCAGATACCCGACTTGGTTTGGGTATCAATAAATTACAAACCTCAATAAAACTCGTTAAGAAAAATATTCTTCAAAGAAGCTAAGAGTAGAATCAATAATTTTCAAACCTGAGTCACCAGCTGACTATTTCCAGAAGTACCCATTATTTATTTTTCTTCCAACAAAAACTGAAGACGAGCGTTTAAATTTTCCTATTATCTTTAAATTAAATGAGACAACGCTCTACCGTAATATAGACGAACAATGCTATTGAAAAACAAAGACGTAAATGCTCCTATTACCGCCAGTTTTAGCTGTCTTAGGATTCACTTTAAAAAAATAGATATAAGCTAATATGTTAGGAAAGATGTTATAATTTATAATTAATCTCAACGAAGTATTCTTTGCAATTCAGTACTTAAATTCAATATTCAATAACACAATAGTTACTAAATAATCATTTAATCCAAAAGAGTAGTTGATTCTATTACCGACCCATAGAATGCGGCAAGATTCTATTACCGATTTTTCTACTTCTTTTACCGACCGCTACGAAGTTGTCACTTCTTCTATACTATTAAATAAAATAAAAAATCGTTTTTAAGGTATTTATTATACAATAACAATAGTTATGAGATCAACATTATTACATTTTGAACATAATTATTTATTGCAACACTTAGAGCAATTATTTTTTGTTATTTTAATTAATAAAATATATAATCAGTCTCAGAAAACAGTCTTCAAATAATTAAATGCTTCCTTAAATTTACAGCTTCTAGTTGAGCAGAGGCGTACTGCTTGCGCTTCTGCGGCTCCATGATTCTATAAAAGAACACAATCTTTAAAGAGATATAGAATTTAATTCTTCAAAAGAAGCTTTAAAAAGTTACATGGTCCCCATTCCGTCCCGCCATTTTTATTTGATTTGAAAACATATGAAATATAGCCAATGCCATGAAGCCATGAATGAAACTGGATGGCAAATATTATTTTACATTAATATATGTACTGTGACAAAATCTCTTAAAACGTATGCAAGAAATAAACCAATTTGTTCAAAAATATACATTTTGTTTTGATGTACTGTAATATTACCAAAAATATCGTCAGAACAGCTATGAGTCGGTAATAGAATCAAGTATGAAGGTAACAATATTCTATTAGCGACCAATAAAATTAATAATAAACAGATAAAATATCCGCCTTATGGAATACTGTTAAATTCGATCTTTTTGCTATATTATTTCTTTTAATGTCAGTTAGTCTTTAATTCAGATAATAAAGGTTATTTACAGTATAATATCATTATAATAATAGGGATATTGTCTAACGTTGAATCGAGTTTTATTTGTGTAAAACTTTAAGAAATAGCTTTGTCGTTAATAGATCTAACGAAGTAAAATAATTTTAAGAATTGAACAAGAAAAAAATAAAATCAAATGAGGTAGTTTCTAGATATTAGTTATTATAAAATACTAAATATTCTCAAAATTTAACAACGCCTTGGGTCGTTATTAGAATCAAGTTTTGAAATTTGGATTCTATTACCGCCTTAAATTAAAACATGATTTTATAACACAAAAATCAATAAAAAGTATTATATTAAGAGTTAGTTTAGAAAACGAATATATACGTTACAGTTGTAATGTGATAGCAAGAAGACAAATCCATTTTTAGTGTGTTATTTTCCTTAAGAAATATTTAGGTGTACTTACGTGGCTGGGGCCGCGACACTATGGAAAGTGCGTCCGCTTCGGGCTCGTCCCACTCTCTTTCAAGTTATTTCTTTTACTGGCTATTTAAATTCACAAACTTTACTCTTTTTGTTGTCCAACAAAAATACGTAACTAATTTTTAAGGTATGACTTTTCTGAAACTCTATAATATGTCTAATGTGAGTGATTTAAAAATTAGATCGTTAATAGAGTACACATTTTAGGGGGTCGTTAATAGGAGCTTTTACGTTATTGTCATTTAAATAGTTTTGTATTATTGATATGTTAACTGAGAATAATGCGCAAAAAACGACGGATGAGATCATGGGGTTCATTTATAAAGTTTAATGTTGCCACTACATTAAAGCGTAAATATTCTCATAGCATGTACCTATCTCTATTTCATGTTTAGTATTTAAATTATTCTATCACTTTTAAATTAAATTATATAATTTTTCTTTAAGTACGCTGTATCGGTACAATTCCTAATAAGTGTTTGCTGCACCGGACGACATCATTACGTCAGCGCCGGCTGTCGCTAAAAACCAGCGCTGGGGCACTGTCTTGCACAGGGTCGCAGCATAATGCAGAGCGATAGACATTTGCGTGGATGTGACGCATGTTTCCCCTACCTTTTATTTATTTAATTTTTTGTGTTTATGTTCTTTTTTGTGTCATGTTCCCCGCTAATAAACGTATTTTCTTTCTTCTCTTTTTAAATATTGGGACGTCATCGAATCGCTACGTAGGTAATTCCAATCCAAACATCTCCCAAGGTTCAGAAGAAGAAACATTTTCACCGCTGAAAATGTTTATCTTAGCGCCCTGTAATAAATACTGGGCATTCAGTTGCTTCTCTTTACAAAAAAGTTGCTCATCCTCCTCTTATCAAAATAAAACCTATTTATTGTTGGAAAACCAGGTCTTGTGGCTAACAGCCGCATGAGTCGATCGATCAGAAGGCCAATTCTCGTATTTTTTATCGTTCAAAATATAATTGCAGTCTCATCTCGGCAACAAACAAATGTCAAAAATTTGTCAAAATGTAGGGAAATTAGACGTATTTTTGACAGATTGAGACTGAGATCAGACTGCGAACGTTCTTGAAAATTAGTAGAATAGCCCCTCAGACTGTGAACGTTCTTAAAGTTACGAGAATTACCCCTCTGATTAATCTACGCTTGACGTGGTTGATCCGTAGATGGGTGACCATATTTACATACCAAGACCCCTCCGTGCCGCGGAAAGCACGTTAAGCCGTTGGTACCAGCCGTCATTCCTGGATCTTTGACAGTCGTTACGGGTCCTTAGCGGAAGTGAGCACTAAGGAAGTATTTTTTAAAATTCATCCTCTAAAAGGATAAGATAAGATAAGACAAGATAAGATTTTATTTGCTTAAACATGTGTGTGTACATACATAGAAAGTGCATGCAAGATGATAAAACAAGTTGAGTGCAAACATGTTTGTCATGACGTGACGTGCAAAATAATATATTTTGGTATACAATTAAAAAAAATTAAATAAATAAAAATTTACAGAATATTAAAAGTTGTCATACTTAATTATTAATCAGTTATTAAAATTATAGAGTAAATCAACATTATTATATAAGTAGCTCCAAGATGAGATAAGATAGGGTGTGAAGTGAAAGTTCGTCAATTTTGCCGATTGGGCATCCTATCAGGCGCGCAGCATACTATTAGTTATTCTGTGGCGTAGCTTATCACACTAATCATACTAATATTATAAAGGCGAAAGTTTGTGAGTGCGTATGTTTATATGTTTGTTACTTCTCCACGCTCAAACGGCTGGACCAATTTTGATAAAATTTTATATGGAGGTAGCTGACACCCTGGATTTCAAATACAAATACAAATATTTTTATTTGTTGAACATAGGTAGACAGGATAAGTACAGATGTTATAATACAACATGTTATAATACAATACAACATAGGATAATTATATGATATTTTATCTCGATATTCCCACGGGATCGACGCTTATGCGGGTGAAAACGCGGGGCGTTGCTAGTATTTTTATAAACTAAAAGTTCGCTGGCATCTCAAATGAATTCAAGATTCATTCTGTGGTCGCCCCTATGCGCCTGAGTTCGCATGCCCATAACTAGTGAAACTAGTATGTAGGCCGACAATTATGCACGCGATCTGTATAATTGGGCCAAGTATACAATTATTACTATTAAGCTGTAATCATACATAATTCAAGTAATCGTAGTTCTGAAGAGTCATTATTTTTGCACTTATAATTTTAAAGCTGTCATAAGCGTGAAATTACTTGTGTGTAGTTTGTTAAACAATTATTATTATATTTGTATTTTGTAGATGTAGATTCACAGATAACATAACATCACGCCTGTTTTAAGGTTGGTTGGGTTTTTCAGGAATTTATTACATACTAGCTGACCCGGCAGACTTCGTACTGCCTCAATCGATAAATAAAAGACCTAAAGTTTTGTATAAATTAATTTTAAAACAAACAAAACGAATCCGTATTTAATAAAAAAAACATTTTTTGAATGAAGCATGAAGTGTTATTATTATTTTGCAATAAAGTTCAAATTGACTCTACATTTTATTTAGGTAACGTTTGTATGGGAAATAGAAAAGGGCTGTTTCTAGGGTTTTCCCGGGAATTATTCGATTTTTTCTCACCCTTTAAACCTTCCCTAGACCTCCACGAACATTTCAAGACCAAGATAAGATAAATCCGTTCAGCCGTTCTCGAGTTTTAGCGAGACTAACAAACAGCAATTCATTTTTATATACAATGTGTTAATGAAATAACCCAAAACCTGAAACTAGTTTGTTTAGAATCGGCAGCAAAATCGAATACAATAATTTTTAATATGGGTTATTTTTTTTTCCAAAAAATAATTATTTGTCGTGCCGTGTCTAATATTTTTTAACGACGCTGTACGCTACTGTCCAACGCAATGAAAACAAACAGCGCGGGCGAGGGTGAGGAGAGGGGGTGCTAGAGCTGGCGCCAAGGCCGGGAAGCGCGCCGGCAGCGATAGAGCTACGAATCTGTAAGAAGTAGCGCGACAACAACATTTACAAATATCTTTTACTATAATTTTTGAAAATAAATAATTATATGTCATATCAATTTATTAATATAAAAATCGGTTGGGGTGTCCGAGGTTTTGGGTTATTTCATTAACACTTTGTATATAGATAAAAACAAGTTAGATGGAGAGAATATAAGTACTTGCGCAAGTACGTTTGTAGGTACAGACGCCAGCACATCAAGCTACTACAATCAGCTGTCAATTTTCTTTACTAGATTTTCAATTTTACCGCTAAAGTATAAGGTTCAAAGTTGATTGGGAAAATTT
Organism: Globia sparganii; assembly: GCA_949316385.1. Classification (NCBI taxonomy): domain Eukaryota; kingdom Metazoa; phylum Arthropoda; class Insecta; order Lepidoptera; family Noctuidae; genus Globia; species Globia sparganii. Next base: position 25,053,012 of record OX438653.1, on the reverse strand, counting down.
GACAGTTTCGGCACAGAATACCTAATAGTACTTCGTACAGAATGGCCACTCCCTACCCCGCGCTGACATCAGATACCGCACCTCACCCCCGCACACCCGCGACATTATCGGCGGTTCATTAGCTAGGGGCGCTCACAAAGAACCGCAGCACTGTACTGCTGACACGAACACACAATTTTGCGATTTAAAAGTTTTATCTGAGTTTTAATCACGATGGTTCGATATTGTGATGCTTTTCCGAATTTGTATTTACATAAATGTTTGTAAGATATCGCATTTTAATACCATGCGATATAATAACCGATTATTTATAGTTAAGTAGGTCATTTAAACGAAAATATTTTAGTGTAAGCAATATTTAGCTAAGTACCTTATTTGCATGGGTATTTGCTCTGGGATAGCAACATTTAGTGAAGTGGAATTGATGATGAAGACCACAGATGGCCACCGGGACTACTCAATAATAAGTATTTCACAGGTTGCGATTCGATTACTTTAATATGTTTGCTAAGCACAATTTATGCTCGTCACAATGCGAATGGTGATGATGGAGTACCAAGAGAACTCCTCAACAATTAACGTCCCTGCATCGGGAAAAGCAATATTTTGTACAAGGCGATGAGCAAGTTGACATTAGGCTATTGTAACTTAGATACTTTATAAACAGACCCACTAAAAAGCGAGAAATAAAAACTTTTTAGCAAAAAAAAACCGACTTCCAAAAAAACACTAAGTACAAAGTGAAAAATAAATTTAATTTCGTAAGTCGGTGGCAATAAACTAAAATACAGATCCAAAGACACCGACTTCCGAAATTAAAGTTATTGTTAAAAAGTTTTATATTTATTACTTAACTATTATAATATTATTTTTATTTCATTACGAACCCGACTAATTAGATAAACAATCAAACTAGTCCTTTCTAGTCGCGTCGTCGTCGTTCCCGCCATTTTTTTTACGCTCCGCACGACAACCAACCCTACTAGAGTTTACGCACACATTTGCACGTGTACCAACGTCATTTGGCTATGTAGTAGTAGTAGGTAATTATTTTGCGCGCCTTGTACGGAGTGTCCGGGGTGTGGTTTCGGGTAGCTTACAGTGCTGGCGTTTCTACATAGCCGCCAATATTTTTTGTAAGTATACGGTTTTCCCACACTTTTGGCAAGTCATAAAATAATCATATAAGTAGTTAAGTATCTAGCCAATAATAGACAATGTTCATAAAAACAAGCCATGTGCGATGGGTCTAATTATTTAAAGACGTCATTGAAAACCACGTGAAACAAATCAGCCATAATTTGAAATGAATAAAAAGTTATAAATTATAGGACAAAGTTCATTTAACTTCCTTAGTGGAACGTAACGACAGATATTTTCACACTCCTTCACACACACTACATCATTTAACACAATTAATACCAAACTACGTGCGCACTCAGTTAAATTAACCTTGAACTGTATAAACTTCTTTTGTCTGTATCTAAATTTAAATTTACCATTTTGTGTTTAGTTTCAACTACTTGAGAACGCTGTAAGAATTTAGTAATTATGTAAACTGGAAGGGAACTGTCTCCTGAGATACAGGCTAACAACCTAGTTCGGGAGGCAGTGCGCTTATGTAACTGTGTACCTACTTACTTTGTTTTCAATAAAGCATTATTATTATTATTAATTATTACACTTACAGTTAGATAAATAACAAAATACCTATTTACTTTGTCGTTAAAATTCGCATACAGACTTTTTTTAAACTCAAACACAAGTGTGCTTCATTGTATTCATTTGGTAAGTAGATGTTACACTACTCTCTGTTAGGATTTGCAATGATTATCATAATATCTCTGTCTGCCCTCAGTCCACAGTTGAAATAAGCTTCTCCAGTATAAAGTTTTCATCTTATTTCCATACTAGCAGCGCCCCGCGGCTTTACCCGCATATGTTTCGATCCCTTGGGAATATCGGGATAAAAAATACCTTGTGTTTTAATCCTGGTTATAAACTATCTGTGTGCCAATTTTCATTTATATCCGTTTAGTAGTTTTTGCTTGAAAGAGTAACAAACATCCATTCATCCTCAAAAACTTTCACGTTCATAATATTAGTAGGATTTTTGAGCAGTTTTGCATTTCGCATAGTTGCGGTAGGTACCTCGCAAACATCACCAGATAGCCATATTTATCCATTTCAAACCAGAGTAGATCGGCTGCTGATCTATATTCTGTAAAAATATCACTGTGTAAACTTAGATGAAGTAATCTGTCAATAGTGTTAATCCCTGGCCTCAATTGGAATGACAGTTCACTTCACTTTAGTTTTTTCAGTGAGATTTTTACAGAACAGGCTGTTGGCTAAGTGATTTGATTTCCATAAGCAGCAGCCTGAATAGTGCCTTCGAATACTTTTCCATATATTATTAACTAGCACTTCGCCCGCGACTTCGTCTGCGTGTATTCGTACCAAATTTCAAGTTTATTAACTCAAGCAATAACATTTTTCATACAAAAAAATCCCCCTTTTCACCCCCTTAAAGGTCGAATTTCCAAAAACCCCTTCTTAGTGCTCTCCTACATAATAAAAGGAAGCCGTATGCAAAATTTCACGTTCCTAGTCCTTGTAGTTTCGGCTGTGCGTGGATATGTCAGTCAGTCTGTTTCTCCTTTTATATATTAGAGTTCATTATTCATCTAAAACTTGCAGAATCCCTCTGCAAAGCTATTATAATAAAGAAACTTCTTCTTAAATAATATCCACTATCCCTTTTATGTTGTTTTAGAATAAAATGAGAAAGTCTACGCATAGACAGCGCGGGGCAGAGGTCAGGGGCCCAGTATCTGATGCAGGCACACCCGCGCCTGCGCATTGTTTTATTTTCTACATTTTATTACTTATTGCTTAGCCTTAGAATAAAGTCTTACTCACATGGTACGTGTTTTTGTTCGGAGTTGGCTCCCTGATGTACTTAGCCAAGTATGTATTTATTCATGAAATTAAGAGTACTTTAGCGTTCTTTTGTTTCTGCTAAGATCATAAAGGCTTCGACTGTTCTCTATTAAGTGAGAGAGAAAGACGAAGTTCGGTGATAAAGTTTACTTATCTATCTCGTATCTATATCGCTGAAGTAAAGCTAAAGAGTTTGTTTGTTTGAACGTGTTAATCTCTGGCATTACCAATCGGACTTCAAATAATCTTTTTGCATTTGATAGCCCAATTCTTGCTAGGACACTTAGAAGCCGAGCAAAAAAGTTAGAAAGAACGCTGAGCGAAAACGAAGTATTACCGTACATGCGCTGCAAGGCGACGTGGTGCCTGCCGGGGCAGCGGGATTGTCCGAAAGGGTTACCGCTACCCCGGAACACAAAGGGCTAAAGAAAGAAACGGGTGGGTTTTAGTCAGTAAGAGTCTGACACTCCCTTCTGCTCCACCCAGAGCGGGAGGGGTCATTTGATGATTTCCCATCCACAAAAAAAAAGGTGACGTGGTGGGGGGCGTGTGAAGAGGAAATGTCACGTCAACAAAGTCGCGGGCAGAAGCTAGTACCTACACGAGTCTTGTTTTCGGCAGTCATTTTGGTGTCATAATTGTATTGAAGGCTAAATCTGGTAGGCTGTAGTCGCATAAGATCTAACATCTTCGTTTTCTATAACATTAGTCGATCACATATTGCTTAGAATAGCAGAAAAACGATTGTTATTTTAAAGTTTGTGCCAATACCCATGCATTTGCCTTTCGGATGCCTACCGATATGGTTATTCAAATTACCAAAGTTACACAATGCGTACCTACACCATTTCACGCGTTTAATATTTACCTATGTGATCGACACTAAAACAATTTCAAAAAGCATCTCAAGCACATCCGAGCACATCTTAGCAACCATTACCATATTTCACCATACATTTCGTTTTTTGTTGCGCAGTTTTACCGCCGTAACGCCGTAAAAGAGCAATGCAGCACATATACATATATTTTGAAGGTGTAATGGCGAGCAGCGATCGACTATTGAATAATGCTATGGCTATCGAGGTACTCATCATTACATCTACCAATAAAATCTTTAATGGCACTGCAGTTACGCGTCGGGCCGAGAAAAATTGCACAGTGTGGAATAAATTGGTAAATTCGTACTACTCGGTTTTTAATGCGTATTTCGCCTGGTAGGTTTTGTTACGGTATAATAGTGTTTTGACTACGCAATACTAATGTGATATTGTAGTATTCTGATTGAACTGTTGTGTAAATGCGAGTTTATCTATTATATTTTTCGGAATCAAATATGGCGGTAAATCAATCATCACTAGCATCTGATGAGAAGGTATATATTTAATTTACTTAGCTATTTTACTTTCTGTGCAAGACGCATTGTCAAAGTTGACATCACTCCACTCCAGTTCTTCTATCACCGAAAAGTTAATAGTGTCTGGTTTAGGGCTGAAGGTTGGCCAACAGCCTACTTATAATGCGTCAAAGGTCTCTCATAAAATTTCTCCAAAGAACATAAGGCGCTTTCGTTTAATGTTTGCTGTTAATTACCGATAGTAGGTACTCAGCGTGGTACTTAAATAAATATTGTCATCCCTAACTTTCATATAAGCACTATACTATCACTACTTAAGGTGAAAGATCAGTATTGCTAACGGACTTGAGAAATTATTTAATAAAAGTGCTTGTACTAAGTTAACTAAGAGAAAGTTAGTTTTGATTTTGATTAACCAAGAGAGCAGTGGTGGTTCAGTGATAACGGCCTCGATTTACGAGTTGTACGTGGTGGGTTCGAACTCAGGCAGTTTGTGTAATTAATTGCATCACCGCTGCACATCGTGAGGAAATCGGCGTGTCCTAGAACCAAAAATTCGAAGATTTGTGACTGATTATGGTAACCAATGTAGCTTTAAAGTTGTCAATACTACTCAACTCTTTTTCTGTCCCCGAGTGTAATGCTTACTTTGTAAAAAAGCAAGTTCGGCACATAAATTACTCCTCGAGGCTCACAATAATTAGTCCTGATCAAAATATTTAACCGCGCCATTCCTACACATATAAGTATTGCCCTACAAACTGCACTATTTTCTTGCTCTCCAGTGTACTCAATCGGCCATAAAACGGGGTACAATTCCCGACACCAGGCTAGGCCATGGTTTAATATTCAGGCTTTTTATTGCGTCCGACCGTGGGACTGCGAAATGAAAACAAAAAAAAAAAATGGCCGGTCTGTGCACTTATTGTTGCCAGGCTGTGTATGCGTATATTGCTTCTCTATTGCATTGATCTTGGGTGCATTAGTAAAAAGCTTTTGTGTGAATATATAGGATCAAATAAAATTGCCTAGCGAAACTCCGCAGACGAGATGAGTATCGATTCATAAATATGATAAAACAAAATATCTAATATATAAAATTCTCGTGTCACAGTGTTAGTTACCATACTTCTCCGAAACGGCTGGACCGATTTGTATAATATAATAATAAGAATAATCTTTATTCAAGTATAAGGTACAATTATGATTTACATTAATTACAATCGAGGAAAGTTAAATTCTAACTGTAATGTAGACCTGCCTGATCTAGGTTTAAGAAAAACCTGTGTTTCAGGCCATCAATTTACATCAAACATTTAAAAAGAAAGACAACGATAAATGATATTTTATTTTATATGATATTTTGTGTGCATATTTTTTGCAAAACGACGTTTGCGGGGTCAGCTAGTAATAATATATTATGACTTGAGAACTGTTCGTTTAATTACTTAAAGTATTAGTTCAGAAAATCTGTTTTTTTTTTTATCGCGTTTAGATATCGATAACCATAACATCTGTGAAATTTACATGAAAAAACTGATTCCTTCAAATTAATATTTCATTTTGGATTCTTTTAAATTATTATTTATTATACACAAGCTACGGTTGTTGACACCAAAAATAATTATCATCAAATTATTTATTTTATCATGTTTTTATGTTTACCTATCACGTCTGCGGAGTTTCGTTAGCTAATTTAATTTGAACCTGTATAGAAAAGCTTCTGAAGTAAAAAAAAAAACTTTTCTAGTTTAAATTTTTAATGACACCTTTGGGTTGCCTAATAACCTTTATGCAGTTAATAATGAATCTTTATTCAAATTCATTATGACTTTTTGAGTAGGTCAGCAACTTACATCAAAAGTCAAACTAGGCTGAGAATCACCACTTTTTGTTACAAAATATGAGACAGACCCACAGAACGCCCGCCCCTAAAAAAATATACTTAAACAACGTTACTCTTCATCGATGGACACAAAGTTAATTCTAGTGACTGAAAGTGAGACCATTTTGGATTATCTTGGCCCTTCACACCAGTGCTTAAGTAGGTATATACCTATATAGGTTGGAATGGATATCGACGCAAAAAATGTAACCATGAAGTCAGTACATGATTCAAGCGAAGAAAATTTTCGACGGTCAAAAAATCAACTGTAGAAAAGTGCAATATATAATACCTGCACGCTCAAAATGTAAGGAAAACCTTTTTAATAACTGACGAAAAATTTCAACGCAGCGGGGCTTAGAATTATGTATTTGAATTCAAATCCAAATTCATTTATTCACATTTAAAATAGAGTAAATACAATTGGTGGTTCCACATGTTAAATTATTTGGTCTTATATTCTATTTAGCCTTAGTATGGCATGTGAAGCTTAAATTAAGATATTAAATTAATGTAATATATAAAAATAAAAATAAAAATACTCAATACTCAATACTCAAATTTTATTTGCTTAGGTGGTAAATTAAAAAATAGTGATCATTATGGACCCTGTCGGGCACAGCAAAAAATGTTAGGAGAGAGGAAGCTTTAAATAAGCAGCTAAACTTACATCTAAACTAAATCCAATTGTTGTGGGAAACGTTGTGGATACTTTACACCTACAAGCTCTGTAACTTTATTGATTTGAAATTATATTGAGATAATCATGAGCTGTTAATTTTGAATTTAAATGTTACATTATTTGAATTGGAATTTTATTTTAATTTGTTCATTCTAATTTATTGATCTAACTATACATTTTATATTATTATTTTTAAATAATTATATCAATCTATAGTAAATGATTATATAGATCTATTCGTACGCAAAATACGCGCGTTGACGTGGAGTTGCACAAACAATAGTAGGTATGTGTGTTTAAACAAAATCAATGAATGAATCCATGGTACAGTCAAAGGGTAACCAAGGGATAAAACAGGGCAGGGTATAGACTACACCCGACCCAGTCTAATCATCTTAGTTAACGTGTTCCCGGCAAGTATATTACTTTGACTTTAAAAATATACTCATTTAGTTGTAAATATGCAAAGCAAAAGTAACACATTCAAACAAACCAAGGAAGTATCACCATGCATGCAAGCATCTAAAAACTCATTCACACCTATTACAACATCTTTAGCATTCATTAACCTGAGAAATCACGAGACTTCACAAAAAATACTACTCATATTCTTACACAAAGATTTCTAGACTGCGGATCATGTTGTTTAGAGATTAATAGAAGCAATTAACTATTAACTACTTTCACAAAAGACATCGTTATCGTAATAATGGGAATCTGAGCACAATGTTTAATGTGGGAGATTTTGTGTCTTCCATCTTCCAGTTCAGTTTGTGACTTAGCTGTAGGCAGACGATAGGATACAAGTTGCAATACAAGGTGTACCAGAATTTTTTCAAAAATTATGTATTATGCCATTTGAGATTTGAGATTGATTTGATTTGCCATTAACGCCAATTGAGCCAAAAAAAAATCTTATTTCAACGCAATAAGGCTCAATGTTTATTGCAATAAGTGATGCTAGGGAAAACACGATATTCTTAATAAAAATAGCAAGCTTAAAAAAAATAAGTTTGGTCATTGTATTATGCTTTTAACCCAATACGAGTGTATGAGGTTTTGTGTTAATTATTTTACACAATAAAAAAAAAAACTCTAACTTCAACAACAACTCAATTTTTTTTTGTCAACACATTGAAATTATGTAATGGTTGAAATAGTTTTGTCAATGAAAACTTGCCACTAAATTCATTTCCTGACAGACAACGCACGGCCTAAACCCACCTAGAATCATGAAATTTTGCACAAGAGTTCCTTGTTTATCGAAAGTAAGCACTAAGGAAGGATTTTTGAAAATTCATAGGTACCCCATAAAAGGAGTTAAATAAATAACTTTCACAACATCGTCATGTTTTGTGAGTTTGTATGGAAATTCGTCATTTTTGACGATAGGAAATCCTATTGAGCTCACAACTTGTTATGTTATAATTTATTTATTTTAAGAAAACCCAAATAGAGGTCAGGATAACGAACAACAAAATATTGAAGATAAGTATATTGCAAATCCTTAAGACTATGCCGACCGCACAGTGGCGCCCTCATCGTTTGTTTGGTTATTTCATACAAAAACGAAATATAGTGGCCACTGTTATCCGTTTTAAGGATTATAATAAAACTAAACAATATAAAACTACCGTTTCTAATAATATTAACGTATAATCTTGTGAAGCACAACTTAACGTGCTTATTTTCTGCATTTTCATTCTAAATTGTACGAAATAACCAAACAAACGATGAGGGCACCACTGTGCGGTCGGCATAGTCTTATGGAGACTTTATTTGACATAAAATTGAATGTTTTCAGCAATAGATGTAAATATAGGAATTAACGTGGTCATCAAATTAAATCAGATTAGAAAATTGCAACATTGGTGTTTGCATTAGACTCGTCTAGACCAACTCCCATTTATCTACTGACTATCTATATCTATCTCTCTTTAATTCTATTACTTTTTTACCAATCTAAAATCATATAACGAAATTATTTGTTTTAATTAGTTACAGAACAATTCAGGTTGCACAAGCCGAGTTAAATCGTAAGAAATCTAAGTTATTGCCTAAAACATTACATGTTTATTAACAAGTTATAGAAGTAGACTTTTTATACAATTTTAAAACTTTATTCATTATAAATAAATTGCCCGTAGGCTATCAGGCAATTTCATAATGAATTTTGTGGAGGCCGGAATGTCTGCTCGAAGCTAATGGCTCTAATTAGCATAAGCATAATCAGCCTATAATGTGCCCACTGCTGGGAAAAACACCTCTTCTCTGTGAGAGGGAGTGGGCCATAATCCACCACGCGGGCCGAATGAGGGTTAATAGATGTCACATATCTTCGAATTTTTGGTTCTAGGACACGCTGGTTTCCTCACGAGGTTTTTCTTCACCGTTTTGAGAGTCACCTGTCTGGGTTCGAATCCCCCCACCACCACAACCACCTACAACTCGTAATTCGCGGTCATTACCACTGTGCCATCACTGCTGCGGTCGAAGTAAAGCTCTGCATTAAACTTAATTCTGCATTTAGACTTCAATCTTTTAGTTTTTACTGTCTGTGCTAGCAAATTGTTCAAAGATTTATAGCAAACTAGCTGCGCCCCGCGGTTTCACCCGCGTAAGTTTCGATCCCGTGGGAATATCTGGATAAAAAGTATCCTATGTGTTAATCCTAGTTATAAACTATATGTGTGCCAAACCTTATCCAAATCCGTTCAGTAGTTTTTGCGTGAAAGAGTAACAAATATCCATCCATCCTCACAAACTTTCGCATTTATAATATTAGTAGGATAGGAAGTAGGATAGTAGGAAGTAGGATTATTATGGAGCAGACAGATTTGATATAACAACTTTCCTAGCCTTGTAATATCAAATATATTTTTATACTAGCTTGTGCCCGCGACTTCGTCCTCGTGAAATTGCTTATCTCCCCGATCCCATCCGTCGCATTCCATTGCCTGCCCGCCCTAATAAGTATTTAATTTTCGGTTAGCATTATTTCTAACTTTTTTTTGCTTGGCTTCTAAGGATCGTAGCATGATGTCAAAGTTTAGCCTACCTATAGCCTACTTTAAGAATTGGGCTATCAAATGCAAACAACATTTTTTCAAAGCCTACCGGTAGTTCTAGAGATTAGCGCGTTCAAAACAAACAAACTCTTCAGCTTTAGGTATTATAGATTCGTTCAAAAATGCACCCAGTGGCGCCAACGGATTAAATATTTAGTTTTTATACATAGGCACATTTTACCCTATAAACTAAGTGCTTCTTTTCAGAAGTAGCACGTAGTCTGTTTATGAAATACATAGAGATAAAACACGTTTGATTATACGAAATTACATGTTAAATTGCTGCTCCTGAGAACAATTGAAGCTGCAAGTATGTAAATAATACTGGTTTACAACTTTGATATAGCTGTCATTACAGATGTAACGAGTTCCAATAACAGTAATCTTTTAAAGGTCGCCAAATGATGGGTTAATCGTCTTTAATCTTAGTTTAAAGTACTCACTTTTAATATAATGCCTGTAATCGAGTCGTAATGTTGCTGTTGTGTCTCATATGCATTAACTTGAGTATTTTTCTTTTCAACTTTATCATAGTTTAATTGCAACGTGTTTTTTCATAACAAAGATTGGTTTTAAAATATAAGTAATTTGTTGTAAGGGTCATTCTTATTTATTTATTATTTATTTTACCATATATAAACAGACAAGAAAAAAACAGAACAGAAAAATAGGTACAAAGGTGATGCTTATTTCATAAGAAATCTCTTCCAGCATACCTGCGATAGGACAATAAATAGAGAGATGTAGACAGCGTGTGAAAGAATAAATGAGACAAAAAAAAACATAAAATCATAAACAATTCACTTAATAGAACTAAACAAATAATAGCCCCGATTCTGTTGTTCACAAACTGAACTTAAGTTTAGTTCATCTTTTTCTTTCTATTTCATTAAGAAAAGGACAGAAGATAAATATTAGTTTAGTCCTCTCAAATTAGTCAGCGCCTGACGTAAATTGACGTATCTTTAGTAGCCGATTTTTTGATCCCGTCTAAACTTGTCTATGGATTATCTAATTTGACAGGACTAAACTAATATTTATCTTCTGTCCTTTTCATAATGAAATAGAAAGAAAAAGATGCACTGAACTTAAATTTAATTTAGTTTGTGAACAACAGAATCGGGGCCATTATGAGAATATACTTACATACATACAAATAAACATACATACTTCTAAAATAAATATCACTACAATCTTAATAATTATATTAAATACATACATACACAACTATGATGAAGTGGAAAGATAGTGTTCTTTTACTCTCCTTTTTTCATTCTTTGTGAAATCTTAGCATATTTTTTACTGTTCTCTGTCATTACCCCATAAGCTTCAGAGTTTTATTTTTCTTTCATATCGGCCATAGTTTATGGCGTGGTAAACATTATTCCCCGTCAGCCAAAGATTTAAATAGCAAATTTTGCCTTCACCGGAAAAAGAAGAGTGAGCTCACACATTATTAAATAGCGTTTCCATAACGATAAAGTCAAGTCACTGCGTGATTGTGTATCAGAGCTGTCAAAACGAAACCTGGAGGTCTACTACCAAAGCAAGAAATGCATAGATTCCGCTGAAGTTACAGAAGTTTCCAACACCGTTTTAACTACGGACATACGTCCCGTACTAGGCTACGAGCAGACTATTCGGGTCAATGGAGCGGGAAAATTACTTGAGAAGACTGGTGTTTTTCAAAAAAAGAAGTCTTAAAGCCGTTTCCAATCACTGTTCTGAACTCTTTTAAATATTTATGTTCCGTTGTCTTTATAAAGAACAGTAAAACGATTAGAGTAGTTATACAATTATTTGTGAGTTCACTGTGTTTTCTTTTAAATTTTCGAATCACGATATTTTGAAGGTTTCTACTTCATTTTTATAGTAGTTCGTACAATGATCAGTATTCATGGCGGCTAACGGTTTGTTTTCAATTTATTGTTGTTGGTTTTGCTTTGTAAATAATAAAAGACGCCAAGAGTTTGAGCAAAGTTACGCTGACTTGAGGAAACTGCATTGTCGGAACTACTCGTAAGAACGAATGACAAATGACAACACAATTTGTCCCTACTCGCGATGTGCTTTTGCCCGTTCGGTAAATTTAATTTTCACTTCAGTAGCTCAAACATGTAGGTTTTGCTGCCTGAAATCAGTGAGCAAAATCCGATTTTGCTCACTGCATTGAGCTATATAACTAGAGAAGCAAACCTCAATAAAATGTGTCAAAAAAGTGTAGCCACTTTATAAACGCGACGACGTAGCTTTGAAACCACTAAACATTTAAAAGTAAACATATATCTGTCTCACTTACACACGTCGTAAGAATAATACCGTCGCTTAGATTAGACAAAGACCGCAATATAAACATGCAATGACGGGATGGGGTTGCCTACCCATGCGAAATTTTACCCAACATTTTAAGCCATAAAAAGCGTTTTAGGTTAAGTTAAATTATTTTTTAAATATTTGAATTATGTATTTCTTATTGAATGTGTAACAGAAGTTTATAAATAATGAAAATAACTAAGACATTTCCTTTTTGAATATTTTTTCTTTATTATTAATGAAATTGAATGATTTAGTAGGTAGCCAGTCAGTCTCTTTTCTCAGCAATCGGACTATTTCCACCCATTTTTCACGGCGTGCTGCATCTTTAGGCACCCTGATACGTTGTTATTATTAAAAAATTATTTAAAATCACTTATTCCATAAATTAAAAACTCCCACTAATGTGGGAAACTAAAACTAAGTTTTTAGTGGTAGCACTGAACCTAATTTACAAAATTCTACATTTTATTGCGTTTTTACGTTGATATAAACACAGAGACAATTAATTTACGTGTGGAATATAATTCCGGTTAATTTATTATGTTTTTGTGATCTTGAATCGCACTCTTTCGCGATATTTTTTGTCGCATGTCACTTGGTTGAGTTCGGTTGGCGTCACACAGAGCACTGAACTGACGTTAGCTACGCTGATGGCTGTGGCCATCAGCCTAGTGGCAACGCCTTGGTGCGGTAATTGCTAATCTAGTGTAACATATATATCAATGGCTCACTGAGTGAGACAAAGTAACTTTTTAATTTTTTTTTCAGAAATCCGCGAATATCTTACTCAGCCTTGGGTTAATCATACATTTCAAAACATTCACACTCTATCTCTTTCCCGCCATTAGAAAGAGAGAAAGAGACAAAGACCAGACTTTCAAAGTTCCGATTTTGAATTCGACCTCAAAGACAAACACGTTCGGAATTTCGTACGAACTAAAGAAATTTTGCAAAAAGCTAATTACTTAAGTCTTTTAATGTAATTTATTGTTTTTTTTTACTTATTGTTGTATTTAAACGAAAATAAGTATATACTGCAAATAAAACTGATATTTAATCTGTAAATATTTTTTTCTAGTTTCAATAATGTTACGTAATATATTTTGAATAATAAAATATCATGGGTGCTATTTCCGAATACGCTTTAATTTATCTCATAATGTTCTCGCTGCTGAAGTGAAAAGTTATGTGTGTTACACGAGAGCAAAGTTTTTTGCATCTCGTGCCTTTGAATCCCTCGCCACACTCAGGATTCAAAATCAGCACTCGCAGCAAAAAACGACTTTGCTCTCTTGTTGCACAAATAACTATTTTCACTTATTTTGACGAGTGAACTACTTTAGGTCGGGCTACTATCTTCGTTGACGGACAAGAGAGCCCCCAGAAAAGCGACTATCTAACGATTTAAATCTTTGCCGTCACGCCGCAATGTAGCATGGCTGACTTATTTTAATTTTTCATTTTAGTTACTTCATTTAAATTCAAATTCTTTATTGCATTCATGTGTACATTTAGTTGTTACAATATAAGTAAGTTCCAACATGAAACCCAGTTAGGGCACAGCAAAATAATAATAAAACTATCCAAATACACCGAACTAAAAGACGAAATAACCCGACTTTGGCATCTTTAAAAAGTCACAATAGTCCCTATAGTGCTATCTACAACAGGAGTAATACCCAAGCAGCTTCATCAATCCCTTAGTGCTCTCAACCTGCTGCAGAAGGCAGTGATTCTCAATACATGTAGACTAGTAAGAAAATTCCTCCAATGTGAGCCTGACAACTTGCTCCAGTACTCTCACTCAAATGTTTCGGCTAACATAAAGCCTACTGCGTATAACCACGCAGTATCTAATATTACTCCAACACTTAACCCCACTGATGAACACTTGGCTTAGGCCCGTGTCATCAGCTATCCGGCTAGGCCGAGGACAACAAATGTATAAATAAAAATAATAATTTTAACATAATAATATTAAGACTATGTATGTGTTTTTTTTATTCAAATTTTTTATAGTAATTTTTCTTTAAGATTTCAGAGAATCACTCATAAACAAGTTTTCTTCCCGGATACAAGCGCGGAATCTATAAAATTATTGAACAATTGTTAGTCAGCAGAGAATGAGATTCTTCACTAGTTAACTATTATCAAGATCAATCTAAAACATGCTAAGTTATTAACAAGGTTATCGTGGGAACTTCTTAATAAAAGAAAACCACTTGTTTTTTTATTATTATTTTTTTCTTATTTCTTAGTTCTACAGTTTCTAAGCAGAAGTCAATAGACCCACTTATTTCACTCTCTTCGTACTAAATGCAAATTAAATGAGTGAACATCATCAATAAATATACCACACAACAGCAATTAATGTTTCGTTCCTCGTATAACACATACTAACATACTGTTTAATGTGTCAAAATTGAAAAATTATGCACAACTTTGGGGCCATGAAACTAGCGGGAACCACAAGGACCAATATTACCAACCAAAAACCGAAAACCAGAAAAGACTGTGAACAAGATCTGTCAACTTTCTTTTTCGATAATCCAAATAATGCATGTACAGACGCCAGCACATCAAGCTACCCGAAACTGTAACATTTTCCCAATCAACTTTGAACCTTATGCTTTAGCAATAAAGTTGAAAAATTATTAAAGACATTTGACAGATTATAGTCGCTTGATGTGCTGGCGTCTTTACAAAATAAATCAGCGAGGACAAATAACACTAATTTTCTGAATTGATCGATTTATAATAATCCTCTTTATTTGCCAGGCCAGATAAAATAACTAAAAGAAAATGCATTTATTTAGCAAAGCATATAAGGCACACAATATAATATACTAGTAGACACTCTGGATTCACATTTCATCATTTATCATTGTGATTGACACATAATTTAATATAAATTGCAATAGACAGCAAATAAGGTAAATAAACACAGGCTCGAGTTAGTGCTTTCACTTAGTTTACTCTTGTTTTATTAGATGGTTAATCTATGATTTTGGCCCATTTTTAGCAGCACAAACCAGAAAACTTTTATAAGATTTTTCATTAAGTGGTAGTTTTTTTCAAAATAACATAGATACTTATTAATAGACGTATACAAAAGGATTTAAAGATTGCAGCCTGCAACCAGATTGCAAACTTTAACGCCCATTTTACAATTAGCCTATAATGCTCCCAGTGCTGGGACACAGGCTTCTTCTCAGTTAACGTCCACTGGTCACCGTCACCATCCATAACCGTCACCGTGAATCACCGTCACCGTCCATCACCGTCACCTTCCATCACCGTCACCGTCCATCTACACTTATCTAATTCTGCTCTTCACCGCTTATGGAACAATCGCCAACTTCGAGGCCCAAACGTAAACAACAAGCAACAGTTATTTTAAACATCACAGAAGTTCGCAACTAGATTGTAACGATGTAAATTAACCTTTATAAACCATGCAGAACTGTCTTTATTACAAATATATCTTCTTCAAGCCATTCAACGTTATTTAGCACGATATAGAGCTATAAATATTAGTGTGGTAATTGTATTTTATTGTTTTAGTTAGATTGCTGTTAGGATATCAATCAATTTGTTGTTAGGGGTATATATCATTTTTTTTTCAATTCAACAGACCATATTTATTCACAAAGACACAACAATTACCATTTACAAGCTAACACTAACATATACATATTAATTATACAGGGTGTCCCTGGAAGTTTGGATCAAATCAAATAGGGGGCGTGGACAAAGTCATTTCCAAACTTTTTGATCCTGAGAATGTTGGTGAATTTTTTTACGGTTCAAAAGTTATGATCAACTTTTGTTATTTTCAATCACTGCATAGTTAATTTAAGTTTTTTAGACAGCCCTGATAGTTTTTTTTATGATTTTTTTTTTGAGCACTATGCAAAACGATTGAAAAAAATTGGTCACAACTTTTGAACCGTAAAATAATTCTCAATCATCAATCATTCTAAGGATCAAAAAGTTTGGAAATGACCTTGCCCACGCCTCTATTCGATTTGATCCATACTTCCAGGGACACCCTGTATACAATTATATAATAAAAAAATAAACAAAAAAGGCAGGACCTTATAGGGCATCAAAAATTTGAAAATATTTAATTTTTTAACCGAGTCTGACGGAGAAGACATGTTGCGTCGATCCCTAATAAATTGATATAAGGGCGAAATAATGAGACGGACCGACTACTTTAGAAAATATCATAACATCACGCTAGTAATTTCCAGATAGGTTAGGTAGAAGTGTACCTATAGTAGGTACAGACGCCGAAGTCGGGTAGCAGAGCTACCCGAAACTGTCAAAGTCAAATTTTCCCAATCAATTTTGAACCTTATGCTTTAACGTTAAGTTTGAAAATCTATTAAAGAAATTTGACAGATTGTAGCTGCTTGATTTGCTGGCGTCTGTACACCCACATTTCGCCAGATAGTTTCGATTCCCCGGTCGAGCAAAGTTATTGGGTTTTTCATCTCTAATTTCTTAGTAGCAGCCCGGATTATGGATACTTATGTGCCCAGTTGATTGCAATAGGCGAAAATAACTCATCATCTGCCCAGCCTTTTCCCAACCATATTGGGGTCGGCTTCCAGTCTAACCGGATGCAGCTGAATACCAGTATTTTACATGGAGCGACTGCCTATCTGATCTCCACAACCCAGTTAATGGGTAATACGGTGAGACTGGTTGTCAGACTTTCGGGCTTCTGACGATCCCTAACGGCTGTCAAAGATCCACGAATGAAAGCTGGGACCAATGGTTTAGCGTGCTTTCCGAGGCACGGAGGGGCCTTGATATTTGAAGATGGTCACCCATCTACGGACCAACCGCGGCAAGCGAAGCTTAACCTGATCGATCGGCCGGTGCGGCTGTAATTACTTAGCCACAAGCCTCTCTTAAACATAACTCATTAACCTAAAAAGTCCTATACTTAAATATAACCAACCAAAAAGATCCGTACTCTTACCAGCTTAAGATGACTCAACTTAACTTCAGTAAAACGTGGTCACCTGTCCCAGCGGATTGGTAACGTTACACCGTCCTTGCTCAAGTGTGTAAGGTTGCTCGATAATCACTCACGGTAAACTTGTACCGGTGCCGGCAACCTGTCACACTGATAAGTAACAAATATGTAACACTTCTTTCGGTCTAGCTCTCATTCGTCAAGTGTGCAAATGCGGAAGGAACTTCGTTTCCCACGACACCTCTTGACTGTTTTTGTACAATTGGTTAGATAGAATCTAAATGATGAGCCGATGCAATCATGTAATCATCATTATCATCCTCTTTTTGAAAAATAAAATCTTACAGTAGGTATTTACCAAGATTAATTTTGTTCCTCAGTCACTGACATAGCTCTTAAAATTTGCAAGTTGAAGTGGCAATGGGCAGGCCACATCGCTCGTAGAACTGTTAACCGATGGGGAAGAAAAGTTCTTGAGTGGCGACCACAGTAGGCAGGCCTCCCGCTTGGTGGACCGACGACATCGTGAGAGTCGCGGGCAACCGATGGATACAAGTGGCGGATTGTCGTTCGGCGTGATTGTCTAAGGGGGAGGCCTTTGTTCAGCAGTAGACGTCTTCCGGCTGATAATGATGATGATGTAGGCCTAGTTATATAGGAAATGCTTACGAAGCACTTATCTAGAAGACATAATTGATAGTAAGTAAGTGTCTTTAAGGGCATATACCTACTACCTCAAATGGCTTAGCATGATCCTCCGTTATGTCGAAAATACTACAGCGTTAATTTTGAAATAAATACATGGTAAAGTTGAGGATCAATGTTAGGTCTTATGTTAGACGAAAACACGATCCCATAAAATTTTCTCGATAGAAAAAAAATCCAAAGTTACCTCCAAACCGAATTATAAACCGCTGGTATTCAAAAAATAGTTCAAATTAGATCATGAAACTTTGTATACTAATTGAAATAACTATAAAGCACCATTATTTTCACGGTAAAAAGCAAATACCTAAACTATTGGCGCTGCCTGCCGCCTAGCACCGCACTCTGTCTCGCTCTCACTCAGTCCGCGAGCAGTATCGTGCGAGCGAGATAAAGAGTGAATTTTAGCTGAGGTAGTATAGGCTCTTAACTAGACAAACATATTCTAATCTACTAAATAGGTAGGTTATTAGAAAGACCATTCATAATTTTGTGTCATAGATACTATCACATCTGTGGCGGTCAAAAAGGTTAAACAAATATTACAAGTTCAACTAGTATAAAATATAAACAAAAAAACGAGTCACGTTAATTTTTCGAAACAAGTTCAGGATTGAAGATTAACAACTGATAAAACACTTTATTAACATTTTAAAGCATTTTATTTCTTTATTTTTTTTATTTCCAGTTAAATCTTGACGACCTTGGCCATCTGTAAAGATACGGTACTTATATTATTTAGATAGTGGCCCCGATTATGTTGTTCACAAACTAAACTAAATTTAAGTTCAGTGCATCTTTTTATTTTTATTTCATTAAGAAAAGGACAGAAGATAAATATTAGTTTAGTTTGCGCCTGACGTAAATTGACGTATTTTTAGTAGCCAATTTTTTAATCACTTCTAAACGTGTCTATGGATTATCTAATTTGACGGGACTAAACTAATATTTATCTTCTGTCCTTTTCATATTAAAATAGAAAGAAAAAGATTCACTGAACTTAAAATTAGTTTAGTTTGTGAACAACAAAATCGGGACCAATAACTTATCTTCGTCTCTAAAATAATCGGTACATAATCTTTGACAAGTCTTCAACAAGCATAGAGCATGGATTCTTCAACTGCATTTCACATGGTGACGAAAAATATTCACGAATTTACTCTTGTTCTTACGCAACGGTGTGTCATTCATACATACAACCCATCGGTTATGTATCAAAGTTTTGTGATTGCCCCGTTGTCGTATTTGAGCAAAAAGCTTGCATAACTGCTAACGTATTGGTTACACTTATGGCACCGATCAGCAGTTATTTTTAACATCGCAATTTGTGGACTTTCTATAAGAAAATTTGTCGAAGTGGGGGATTACTGACATAACCAACACCCAGTGCGAGTGTGGTGGTTCTGATCAGACCATGTCCAACTTGATGGAGTGTCCTAAGTCCCGTTCACCTGCACCTCTGATGAGCTATGGATTGCCACTGATGCCGCTATTATCGTGGCCACCTACTGAGCTCAAACTATAAAAAATAAGAAGACTACCATAGACACTAAAAGTAGAAGCTCAGACAGCGTTCGTTTCGTTCGATTGTTACCTACTTGTTTAAAGTTCTTGATGGAACTGCTGATAACATGACTTCATCAACTATTAGACCTTTTAAAAGCTTTTTACTCCCAATCCGACCGGACCACAGTGTACCGCGTAGAACATGCTAGGTGGACAATATTATTTTATGATATTTAACGATGCTTTTATATATAAGTAGTCATATTGAGGCATTATTAATAGTTTTTGGTATGATTTTGTAATAAAAAACAAACAAAATATATCTAAACAGAAAATTTTATTTAAAATAATAAACAAACAACAAAATTGCATTAAATAAATAAATACCTACAATTCAAATTAACTTAACCTAAACCTAATCATCAGAATCATCATCAAAATCTTCTGGTGAATCGTCATCATTTTGCGGCAATGTGCGACAATATGATGACGTTTCGGGTCTTGATGCTACTATGGTCGGGCTTACAATTAAGTTTAATACCTCTGCACATATTTTTTCCGGCTTTTTTTGGGGAATCTCACGAAGGCTATTAATCAAAGGGTCAGATGTTATTATTAACATGGACAGCAAGTCTCTATTCGTGGCAACACGTGAGCACTTGCGGGTGTTGTACTCCCTAAATCTGCGGCAATCTTTGTTACGTGCTTCTTGAGCCTCTTCGGAAAGCTGCCCAATTGGAAGCAATGCCGCTTTGATGACCTCAGTACTGTGTACTAATATTTTATGTACAGTAGCAGGCATATAGTACCACGAATAGAGACTAAGGTAATGTCTTCTAGTTTCAAGACAAAATTTATTAAATTCAACTAAGTTTATTTCGAACCCAGAAGACAATGTCCTCAAAATAACATCAAATTGTTTGATAATAGTAACATCCAACCCTGTGATTTGAGCGCTCATCTCAGCATTCTTAAAAAAGCGACGGGCTGTGTTTCCATCATTGGAAGAACCAAATCTTGGCTTTGGTTTATCTACAATGAGTCCCATTTCGTTCTTGAATTTCAACTTGATTTCTTCGGAACGAACCTTGATATCAGCTTTATCTTCTTCGCTTCTAGCCTGCCATTTCTTAATATTCAACTTATAGCTGATATGTAAAAGGCATTCAAAGCAACGAATCCAAGCATGAAGTGTAGATAAACCAAAGCCAAAATGTTCCTGATTGCTGTTAAACTTCGCGGGGTCATCGTTCATCGTCTTGGGGGTGGCACCACAGATGAAACACTTTTGAGATGAACGAGTTTCCGTTAAGGCGTTACATACCTTTCCATCTGTCATTGTCAGAAGAAGTTCGTGTTTCACAGAGATTTGAGAATCACCAAAGTTGATAAGTGTTGGAAGAAGAGCATTAATTTCTTCCAACAATATATTTGTCTCCGCTAACGTGAAGTCGTTCGTTTCCTTAGCAAATATAAATTTGATTGGGCGACAATACATAGTTGATGAAGACCGAGGATTTTGCCAAATAATTTTGGACCCATCATATAACTTAAGGGGAACGAAAGAAAATACGAAAAGAAATTCGTCCGTATCTTCAGTGTTCTCAAATTTCTGTTTGTATGTGCTGTGCCCAGAACTTCCATCACATCCCCATTTACTAACAAGTGTAAACGTTGAACTTGTTGGGAGGACACTGCTGATAACTTGATTCTGTGCTAATACTAGACGTTCCGTTGTTTTATTTAATAAGGCTTGCAAATTTATTTCAGCACGAGTTTCTGTTATAGCAATGTGCTCCTCTGCAGGGTAACAGGCCTGTTTGGATTTTACTACACTAAAATATGTCGGAAACACATTATGTCCTGCCATTATGGACCACTTCCTAGTTTGTTTGTAAGCATGTGTTGTTGACTTAGAATCTATATAGTATGCTAAGGCTTCGTCACTACTTAACTGCCTAGGATCACAACTGGTATTTTTTGACTTAATAATATTATCTGGGCTCTCACTAATGTCTCTAATCACATGGGCAACTTTTCTTTGCCCTGCTGAACGCATAGCAATTTCGGCAGCAGTCACTAATTCACTGGCACTTCGAGATTCTACGAGATCCACGACTCGACGTTTCTTCGTCTTAAACGACGTTTCCTCAAAATCTTTGCGAGGTCTTCCTGCAGATGTCACAGCCTCACTCGATGTCGAAGGTTGTGGGGCTAAAGAACTCACAGTAAACTGTATGTCTCCTTCATCCAGCCATGTCTTATTTGTTATTAAAAAACGCTCCTTCGATTTTCCCGAAGCCAACCATTTGGCTCCAATCTTAGTAGAAAAGTTAGATATTTTCAGCTTTATTTCTCTTTGGCTGCTTTCAGTAATGTCACCAAAGTGAAATTTTGAAGAAAGATAGTCATAAATACGCGACCGTTTATCATTCTTTGCGTGTTTCAACCACTCTTCAAAAAAGGCTACCCTTGAAATAGAGTAAACGTGTTCTGAAAAAAAAAGAAAAAAATATGTTGTACTGAAGTGTGCTGAACAATATGTGTAATTTTACAAACTACACAGTTATACCTACAATATATCTAAAAACTAGCCCGAATAGAGGCGAATCAATGTATTTCCTGAACGTTCTAAGTTTTCTTTATGAAAAAAATTACGCTAAAATTTATGCATCAAGTTAAAAAAATGCTAAAAATTCATTTAAATAGATTCTGATAAAAATAATATATTAAGTAATAGTACATACCCTCAGTATTAATATCCATCACAAAAAACTTTCACAATATCACTATAAACCACTATGAGATGTGCACAAATGTGTCGCTAAATTGCAACTGATTGCCGGAACGCTTGCATTAAACTCATTACCTGACTTCTGGACTCTATGACTCATCAGTTAAGTATTTGAAAAACAACTTTTTCTCGGAATTTGGAGTTTGGGGGTGTTGATTGTGTTATGCAATTAAGATTTCCTGGAAATGAAAACTTGAATTTTGTCCACCTAGCATGTTCTAGGCGAAATACCGTGCGGACCGGTCGGTGCACCTGTGTCTGCGCGCACAGTCTTGTGCACTATAATATCTCCCGCGCCGAAAGCTATAAGTCTTTGATGAGATTGGCTGCCGTGGCCTAAATACGGTCTAGAGGACTTTATTTATTTATTTACTCCCAATCCTGAACGCATTCATTTTTAACACTGCTACCTAAGTAAGTAAGATTTTCAAAACACAAGCAGCCGCAAGCTTAAAAATCTCACCCGGAAAACTTAGTTACAGTACCTATAGATAGTGCAATCCACGAAGACGCGCCCCACTCTTTTTCCTAATGCTTACAGCAGAAATGTGCAACATTCCGCTAGTGTTTTAGTTTTGTAAATACACACGAATTATTATTAGTGGAGAAATTAGAGTGTATCGAAAGAACTAAAACACTAATGGAATTAACTAGCGATAAACACTAACGATTCGGAAGAAGAGTCGGGCGCGTCTTCGTGGATTGCACTATCTATAAGTGAGCTGTCAATGGTGTAGAATGACACCACACCTCACTTTACCCACGTCTTTACGATGAGATTTTTATAGAATGAATCGGAAGGAACACATGATCAACGCAATACGCATGCGATGGCATTAAGTGCGTCTGTGCGCCTCTGTACATGTATGTAGGAACTTGAAGTATTAAATAAATACACTCGATGGTTGGTTGTAAGCTTTTTGAAATATTTATGCAAGTTTATCACAACTTTTAAGCTTTTTGAAAAAAAAATTAGGGTTCCGTACCTCAAAAGGAAAAACGGAACCCTTATAAGATCACTTCGTTGTCCGTCGTCTATCCATCTATCTAGACCCTTTTTCTTAGGAATGCGTGGAGTTATCAAGTTGAAATTAATACCAAATACTCAGGGGCTGCAATTCCTTGAAGTAATAAAAAAATCAAACTTCTAAATCAACGTAATCAAAAGATACGGGCGTTTGTGTTCTGTTTATGCCGCATATTTTGACATTCACAAGAGAATCAAAACCTATCCCGTTAACTTAGAATCATGAAGTTTAGCAAGAAGCAATGTCATGTAGCACAAGTACAGGAAAAATTCCAGAAATCATAAATTTGTAGTAACATACCTACAAATTATGGAACTCTCGGTCCGCGAGTCCTATTCGCACTTGACCGGTTTTTTTTAAGTACTAATATCATAACTTTTAATCGATTTTACATCATCAATAATCGCACATAACGAAGACACTTGCAGAAATAGGCCTGTACCAAGTTATATTAATAATAAACATTCCAAAATCCCACTTTCTAATTCTAAAACAATTATTATTGTAGCATATTATGTCTATCTATGTTCATAAATATTTACACTTATTGTATGATTGTTATAATGTTATTTTACGCAATACACACACAGTTGCATCACCTCGCTATGATAAAACAATACGTAAAGACATGATGACTGATCATTTTCAAATAGGAGAGAAATTATCTCAGATTTAGACAAAATATATTAAACTACCGGTCCGTCCCGGCTTCGCACGGGTGGAAAAAAAAATAGCCTATAATAATCAGTGATAATGTAGCATTCAAATGGTGAAAACATTTTTAAAATCGGTCCAGTACTTTTTGAGCCAATTCGTTACAGACATACATACAAATCTTTCCTCTTTATAATATTAGTATAGATAAATTATACGTGTGAATGATGTAAGAAACTGCGGATATGTGAAGGAATTGTAATATCAAAACGTTGGGTAGCAATGTCCTCGAATCTATGACGAAAATATAATTAACATATTTTCACAAGTTAACTTATAACGTCTTTTCGGTCAATAAAGCATCATCTTCAGAACTCAAGGTTGCTACACACTATTGGCACAGTGAGACAAATAAAATGGCTGAACAAACTGTAAAGCATTGCGTTGCATGAATGTTTACGATTGGATTCGACACACTGCAACGCTACTTTTTATCAGTCACGCTGACTTCTGTTGGATTCGCAATGTCCTAACGATAATGTGTTCTTGTCTTAATTTTTAAATAAAGTGATAAATAACGGACGACTAGAAACTCGCACCGATTTCAGAAGCTGTAGTGTGCAAGATATAACATTATTTAGATACATTTTAAGTATTTCAATAGTTACGATTTACTCTTTAACAAAAAAAATGTCTTAAAATTGACTGGAAAATTGGGAAAAGCCAAAAATACGCGTAAAAATATGATGCAAAAGTTTGTAAGAAAACATTAATCAATCAATCAACTCAGTCTATCGCAGTCCACTGCTGGACATAGACTTCTTCCAGGATGCGCCACAACACCCTGTCCCCCGCCGTCCGCATTCAGTTTGTCTTTTTTTTTTTTGTGGATGGGAAATTATCAAAATAATGACCCCTCCCGCTCTGGGTGGAGCAGAAGGGAGTGTCAGACTCTTACTGAGTAAAACCCACCCGTGTTCCTTCCTTAGCCCTTTGTGTTCCGGGGTAGCGGTAACCCTTTCGGACAAACCCGCTGCCCCGGCAGGCTTCGGCCCTTACGGGCCCCTTCCTTATAGCTGACATCTCTTTGAGGCGCGCGTGGAACACGTACGCGCCGTCCGGCACGGGACTGGTCCTGATCGGACGGAGAGTTACCCATTACTCTCCGCCCGCAGGCCCGCAGGCCTACGGTGGCCGGGAGTCGTCACGCGGCTCTCGACGCCCGGAGTGTCTCCCGCGGCGGCTGGGACGTGAGGCTCTCTCCCTCAGCCGTCCCGCCACCTCCTTTGCTAGCATGACTGCTTCGCAGAAGGAGGTGGCTGCCTCCCACTCCCTCTCGCCCCGGACCATGGCTTGAACCAGGGCCGGGCGCGAGCCACCCTTTTGGAAAACTTGAGAGAAGGAAAGAAAAATACAAAAAGTTTATTGCAGAAACTTGTACAGACACCACACCACACATCAACCTACTAAAATCTGTCAAATTTCTTTAATACATTTTCAACTTTATTACTAAAAAATCTGTCAAACTTTAATAAATTTTCAACTTTATTACAGGATTCTCGCCACAGTGTGCTTTTGGGTAACACGTGTGTTTGAATTTTTTCTCTTTTTGCTGTTTTTATGTGATATTGTGTTTATTGTGACTTGTTATTGTGATTGTTTGTGTTTTGTCTCGTTGTTACCTGCTATCAGGTTTGTTTAGTGTTTGTTTTTTTTTAACGATATTGGTCACTATTATCCCTAACCAATATGAATTTGGATAAAAATAAACCCCCAGACCCTCCGGATGATATGCCTATTACCCCGCTATCCGGTTTTTCTACAACTTACCAAAGTCCCACCCCCAACCCATTAAGCCAGTTTGCAGATGTGGTCTGTAACCTGGAGTCCCAAAACCTTCCATCCCAGACTAAATTACGAAAACGCCCCGGTAATGAAGAGGATATATCCAATCGCCCTAACAAACAACCGAGAACCCACGTAGGCCGTGTTAGGTACTCTGCAATAGATAAAGGCCCATTCATCGTCCATGTTTCTCGTCAGGAAACTCAAGCCAATTCTGGAACTACCCTACACCCAGTTACATTTGGACGCTTTTTGGCAAACCAGAATATATCAAATATTGTTGCAGTCAAGCGTGTTGGTAGAAACCGCGTATCTGTTGAGTTTTCATCCCCTCAGGATGCTAACGCTTTCCTATCAAATAATGTTTTAGGCACAAATTTATATGAAGCTGTGATTCCGTCCTTCAATATAACCCGTATGGGTGTTGTAAGTGGCATTCCTACTGACTTCTCAGAAGACGAAGTTTTAACATATTTAAAAGTTCCAGTAGGCTGTGGTCCAATTATAAAAGTTAGGCGATTGAACAGGAAAGTTAACAAAGATGGTTTAACTGAATACAGGCCCACAGAAACTTGTGTCATCACATTTGATGGCCAAGTCTTACCAAACCGAATTTTCTGTTTTTATACATCCCTTACTGTAGAACAGTATGTCTACCCCACGATTCAATGCCGCAAGTGTTGCCGATTTGGTCATGTAGAATCTCTTTGTCGTTCCAAACCCCGCTGCAGCAAGTGTGGCAATGATCACCCCGGTGTTGGTTGCAGCATTGCTGAGAGCGAAGCTTTCTGCGTGTTGTGCTCTGGAAGTCACTTTGCTGATAGCAAAGCCTGTCCGGAGTACAGCAGGCAGAAGACTATTAAATCAATTATGGCTGAGAAAGTAATTTCATACTCTGAGGCAAGTAAAACTGTTCCTATTTCTACTCGTAGCTATGCAGACATTGCTAAATCACAGACTCAGTCATACCGCAAAACTGTATTTCTCAAGCCAAAGACCCATGCTCCCCTTTCTCCCTCTTATGATAAAACAGCACATCAACAGCTTACTAGCACTCCACAATCTTCTCAGCCTAATGGCTGTGCTCTCAATAGTCAAATAGCAGAATCTCCTGAAAACTTGTCTTCAATAATTGAACTTCTTAGTAAACTCCTGTTAATTTTAATGTCTTCATCTAATAAAACTCAATTACCGTCCAACGTTGCTACTTCACTCATTAATTCTCTTTCATCCCATAATAATGCCTCGGTTCGTGTTTCTTCAATGGAATGTGAGGAGCGTGTGGCATAAGAAACACGAGCTCACATTCCTTCTGAATAAATATAAACCTTTAGCTTGCTCCCTCGCTGAGACTTGGCTAGTTCCGAGTCTTAGTTTTCGTTTACCTTCCTTTAATATTCTCAGATGCGACCGATCTGATGGCTATGGCGGGTCGGCTCTCTGCATGAACAATCGTGTCCCACTTGTGGCTGTATCTTTGCCTTCCATAGGTGATGATATTAGCATTGTGGCTGGTAGGGTTGAGGGCATAACCCTTTTATCTGTCTATATTGCTCACCCTCTTCAAAGTTTCCTTCCAATCTTAAAGCGTACTTTGGAAAACATAGAAGGCCCTGTACTTGTTATGGGGGACTTCAACTGCCATCACTTTAGGTGGGGTTCTGAACGTTGCGACTCTTTTGGGGAAGGTTTGGTTGAAATCTTAGATGACCTTAACCTGTGTATTTTAAACAATGGTTGCCCAACTCGTAGGTCTCTTCCTGGACAGCATAGGAGCTGTGTTGACCTCACATTTTGTTCACTGGATATCGCAGCGTCGTGTCATTGGGAATGTACCAGTTTGTCACATGGGAGTGACCACTATCCAATTATAATATCTTTGGCTGATAAAACTTATTTAGAAAAATCGAGCCCTCCACTCTTGAGATATAATTTGTCTAATCCTGATTGGGCAAAGTATTCCTCATTATTGGAGGACAAAATTAATTCACTTCCAAATTTAGTTTCTCGTGATTTTGATTCCCTTAGTCCCTTCCATGTGTCAAGCTGTTATAATAACCTCATTTCGGCCATAACATCTAGTGCAGAGTCATGCTTCCCTGTTAAAAACTCAGCACGTAGGCAGATCCCTCCTCCACCATGGTGGGATCAGGAATGCACAACAGCCATAAGGGAAAGGGATGATGCTGAAAGGATGTACAATGACGCGATGAGTAGCGATAACCTAATCACGTTCAACAGGACCCTCGCTAAATCTAAAAGATTGCTGCGAAGAAAGAAACGCGCTGGTTGGGCTGACTTTTGTGGTTCTTTGTCCCCCTCCACTCCTTTATCAGTTATATGGAAGAAGATCAACCGTTTTAGATCTGGATGTTCCCCTTCAATTTCTTGTCCCATCCCTCGAGAAACTGCTGAGCAGTTCTTTGATAAACTGGCTCCTCCGTATGTACCATTGGAAACTGAACTTAATCAGCCGGCTCCCATTCTTTCTTCTGAGGATCCTTTAGATGCACCATTTTCTATGCAGGAGCTTAACTCGGTTTTAAAACATGTTCATGACTCTGCCCCTGGTATAGACGGTATTGTCTATTCCTTTATGTCACATGCAGGTCATAGAGCAAAAAACTTTTTTTTAGACATTTTAAATTTTTGTTACACTAATGGCTGGGTCCCTGATCAGTGGAAAACTCAAATTATCATACCCATTTTGAAACCTGGCAAACACGCTGATGACCCAAACAGCTTCAGACCAATCGCCTTGTCATCAGTCCTTGCTAAAATATTTGAACACCTAATAAAGAACCGACTAGAATATATAGTAGAATCTAGAGACTTACTTCCTAGGTCTCAATTTGGTTTTAGAAAGGGACTCAGTACAATGGATAGTGTTGGGGTTTTGGTTTCAGATATACGCTCAGCGTTTTCGAAAAATGAATCCGTAGTCGCTGCCTTCTTAGACATTTCCTCTGCATATGATAATGTCCTTCTTCCCATTCTCAGGCAAAAATTGCAACAGCTGAGTATACCGGACAGAATGGTACAGTGCATCTGCAGTTTACTTATGTCTAGGTCTTTGGTTTTGAGAGTGCCGGGTGAAGAATTTGACGTCAGGATGTCATGGAAGGGCCTACCACAAGGTTCTGTGCTTAGTCCTTTACTGTACAATTTATATACAGCTGGCATCGGTTCAAGCCTCAATAACGACTGTCAAATTCTTCAGTATGCTGATGACTTGGCTTTGTATGTCACCGATAAATCAATTAGCGACGCTGCAACATCTCTCTGCGTATCCCTGGACTCTCTGAACCAATGGCTAAATTCCCATGGTCTGAGTTTGTCTGCTCCAAAAAGTGCTGTAGTGGTGTTTTCTCGCAGGAGGATAATACCACAAATTTCAGTAGACATCCAAGGGCATTGTGTACCAGTTTCATCAAAAGTAAAATTTTTAGGCGTTTTTTTGGATTCCAAATTGAGTGGCTTACATCATCTAAATTATTTAGTTAATAGATGCGAGAGAACTATTCCCGTACTAAAAGTGCTTGCCGGTGTTTGGTGGGGTGCACATCCCTACTCCATGAAACTGGTATACAATGCCTTAATCCGGAGCGTCCTGGACTACGGATCTTTCCTCTTAATTCCCTGCAACAAAGGTGCTTTGGCAAGGTTAGACAGAATTCAGGCTAAGTGTCTACGGATCATATCGGGTTGTATGAAGTCCTCACCGATTAACGCATTGCAGGTAGAGTGCGCAGAGCCACCGTTGGCCTTGAGAAGGCAGTATCTAGCATCGAGATTTTGGGCTAGAGTCATTACCAAATCCTCCCACCCTCTTGTCCAAAAGGTGGACGACTTGGATGTTGTATGCCGAACTTCCAATTATTGGAACCATAAAGAAGTCCCTTTGTTTTTAAAATCCTTCCGTTACTTTCAAAATTTAGATACCCCTATTATTCAGTTTCCGAAACTCCCTATTTACAGTTTTGATTATGAAATTTTAAGTTTTAAACCTGATATCTTTTACAATATTGGCATATCGAAAAAGTCTCCTTCGGCGGACTCTATGTTCAATGCGGTGGTCGGTGAGCGATGGTACAACTTCGAAAGGTTTTTCACGGACGCCTCTAAATTCTCAGATGCAAGTTGCACTGGTGTTGCGGTATACTACCAAAACTCTAAAATTGTTTTGAAATTCAAATGCCCTATACAATCGTCAGTGTTTACGGGCGAGTGCGTGGCCATATTAGAAGCATGTTTATTTATAGAAGCCCATAGCATACAATTTGGTGTCATATTTACAGACTCGCTCAGTTGCTTGCAAGCTTTGGAGCAGAACCCTTTCAAGAGTAAACTGCACAGTCCAATTCTTCTCCAAATCAAAAAATGTCTTTTCTCTTGTGCCAAGAATCACAAAACCGTTCACTTGGTTTGGATTCCTAGTCATTGTGGCATAAGAGGAAATGAATATGTGGACGCTCTTGCTAAGGATGCTGTTACGTCCCAAGACGTTGACCTTAAGCACTTTCAATGTCAGGGCTACGATTTGCTGAGCCTTCCAAAAAAGAGCTTGCTAACTTCATGGCAGGTACAGTGGCAAAATTCAAGCAAACGGAAAGGTGCTTTTTATCACGCTATACAGCCTAATGTTACACCTAAGCCTTGGTTTTACCCCTATAAAAAAATTTCAAAGAGGGTAATATCTACTATTTCCCGTCTTCGCATAGGCCATTGTTGTTCCCCGGTATTCCTTCACAAAATCCGGGTCAGAGACACATCGCTCTGCGAATGTGGGTTGGATGAAGGTACTCTGGAGCACATCTTTTTTAATTGCTCTAAGAATAACCCAGCCCATGACTTATATAGTCATCTCCCTAAATTAAAGATCCCTGTCCCAACTAACTTTTCATCCCTACTAACACATTCTTCCCCAAAGCTCTTTGAGGCTTTGATGCATTTTATCCGCGTCAATGACGTCAAATTATAATGATATTTGTATGATTTATTTATGTAGTTTTTACATATCTATACATATAATAAATCTGTAGAAAAGTCATTTTTGTACATTGAAGAAATTGAAACAAAAAATAGCCAGCGTGTGAAAAGATAAGTAACAGAACCCATTTCCATCATTTTTGAAATTTTTGTCTGTTTGTCTGTTTGTCTGTTTGTCTGTTTGTTTGTGCGCACATCACGTAAAATCTACGAATTCAATGCTGACAATGTTTATATACAAAAATTATACGCATCTTGAGGTTTAACTTAGTTTTTGTTTCATCGAAATCGGTTCACTCTATCAAAAGATATGATTAATTTAGTGAGTTCAAGAAGTAAAATATTACGTTACGCAATTAAGTATAGTACTTGCAACGACATCTTAAGACTAAAAATAGAACTAATGTTGATAGTTGAAATCTAAATCCGATAGATGGCGTTGTGCAAATGACGTCATTTTCTGAATCGCGGTGTTAAGATTTTCCGCGCGAGGATGACGTCCACCGTGTTTACTAGGCAAATTGGGTTTCGTTAGGTGTCTTAAAAGTTCTTGCGTGTGTCGTAAAAGTTCTTTGGTTGCTTGGTTTATCGATTTTCTAAATTGGTCGAAAAAAAAGTATTTGCTTATCTTATTGGTTTCGTTTGGTCAACTTTGGTCATTGGTTTGAAGTACGAAGTAAAGATTGTATTTGATTTACTTCGTAGTTTGAATCCAATAGTGCCAATCGTTATACAGTAAGTTAGTGTTGCCAATTCGTTGAGTCACGACCACGAACAGACGATACGTTGTCACACTAGACTGTTCGACGCACCGTTCTTTTAAGTTTGTAGGCTATTCAGTCATAAGTGTTGTTAGTTTTGTTTATTGCTTTAATTTTCCTTGAAAATGCCTCAAAGAAAAAAAACTAACCTTTCGCTGCGTAGCCGAAATGCGAAAAGGATGAGACTTTGTAGGTCTCAGGAATCGGAAGAAGATCGTGAAGCACGGTTATCTGCTAACCGAGAGCACATCGCTCTTTCACGTGAATCGGAAACGTTCACCGAAAGGGAGTCACGTTTAAGTTCACAAAGAACACGGACCGCGACTTTGCGGTCTCAAGAGAGTATCCAGGAACGCGAAGACCGGCTGTCTGCTGATCGGGAGCGCCACTCTCTCTCACGTGAGTCAGAGACATTCACAGAAAGGGAGTCGCGCTTAAGTTCGCAAAGAACTCGGACCGCGACTTTGCGTTCTCAAGAGAATATCCAGGAACGCGAAGTTCGGCTGTCTGCTGATCGGGAGCGCCAGTCTCTCTCACGCGAGTCAGAGACTTTCACAGAAAGGGAGTCGCGCTTAAGTTCGCAAAGAACTCGGACCGCGACTTTGCGTTCTCAAGAGAATATCCAGGAACGCGAAGTTCGGCTGTCTGCTGATCGGGAGCGCCAGTCTCTCTCACGCGAGTCAGAGACTTTCACAGAAAGGGAGTCGCGCTTAAGTTCGCAAAGAACTCGGACCGCGACTTTGCGTTCTCAAGAGAGTATCGAGGAACGCCAAGCACGTCTGTCATCTGACCGAGAGCGACACGCTCTCTCGCGCGAGTCTGAATCTCTCTCCCAAAGAGAAGAACGATTACAAATAGCTAGACATAACTATGTAGGTGTACAAAGAAACAATGAAAGTTATCTTGCATCTGAAAGGGAAAGAATAGATGAACTAAGACGAGCAGAAACAGCAGAACAACGTCAATCTCGCCTAGAAATAGAACGAGCTCGATACCATATGAATAGAGAAACAAATAGCGGAGCTGATGAGTCCATGGAAAATGACGATGCAAATATTTTATTACCTTGGGACAATAGGGAAAAATCAGGGTTCACATATTCGTCTAGAATTAATTATGCTGGCTTTACTTTCGTGGGTGACATGAGAGAAATTTGTAATTTTTGTCATGCTTTGAAATGGAGGAAAGAGACAGATGGAATGTGCTGCTCAAATGGAAAATTTGTTCTTCCAAATTTCCAAGATCCACCACACTTACTTAAAAGTCTCCTGAATGGCGATCATCCCCAGTCGAACCGTTTTTTGGATAATATTCGTTTATATAACAGTGCTTTCCAAATGACTTCCTTTGGGGCAAAACAAATAACGGAAGGACCGTTCATGCCAACCTTCAAAGTACAAGGTCAAGTTTATCACCTTATTGGATCTTTGCTGCCAGAAAATGAACCCAAATTTCTCCAAATTTATTTTGTATCCGATTACACGCAACAGCTCAATGTTAGAAATCACAATTTTCCCCAGCTCAATGCTGAGCTTTTGGGTCAACTTCAAGAATTGCTGCATCACGTTAACCAGTACGTTCGTGAATTCAAAGCTGCATTGGAGTCAATTCCACAAGGCAGCAATGATTTCAAAATTGTTATAAGTGCCGATAGACGTCCTGTGGATGAACACCGTGGAAGACACAATGCACCCGTCGCAGATGAAGTTGCAGTTGTTTTAGTCGACCAGGAGTGTGAGAGACGTGATATCGTGTTGCGTACACGCGACGATCGCCTTCAACGCATTTTGGAAACCCACCGAGCTTACGACGCCCTGCAATATCCACTAATTTATTGTCATGGTGAAGATGGGTACAATTTTGGGCTGTACCAAGTGAACCCTACTACGAGAGTCACTAATTATCAAAAAAAAATATCTGCTCAACAATACTATTCCTACCTTTTACAAATAAGGCAAAACAGTTTCGTATATTTGCAACGATTTCGTGGTTTGTTCAGCCAATTTATTGTGGACATGTACGCAAAAATAGAAACTGAACGTTTAGTGTATATTCGCACTAACCAGCGACGGTTACGCGCTGAAGAATACGTGCACTTGCGGGACGCCATGCAATCAGATAATAACGTCGAAAACTTGGGTTGATTGGTTATTTTGCCATCCAGTTTCACAGGCGGTCCGCGGTATATGCACGAACGAACGCAAGATGCTTTTTGTTACGTCCGTAAATACGGCCGGCCGGACCTTTTTATAACATTTACAACAAATCCAAAGTGGACGGA
Organism: Globia sparganii; assembly: GCA_949316385.1. NCBI lineage: Eukaryota > Metazoa > Arthropoda > Insecta > Lepidoptera > Noctuidae > Globia > Globia sparganii. The sequence continues at coordinate 25,019,211 of OX438653.1, read as the reverse complement.
GATTTGCCAGGCACTTCTCACAGGACAGGCGTCATACGACAGACATGACATTATTGCTAGGATTTTTCATTTAAAACTCAAAGTCTTGATTAATCTACTTACAAAGGAGAAAGTTTTCGGTTCAACTCTTTGTTTTATGTATAGCGTCGAGTGGCAAAAGCGTGGTTTACCCCACGCGCACATTCTTCTGTGGCTGGAAGAAAAAATTCGTCCCGATGCTATAGACAGTGTCATAAGTGCAGAATTTCCGGACTATAATGCAGATCCGATTTTGCATGACATAGTAAAAACACATATGGTTCACGGGCCATGTGGCCTCTTAAACAGGGAATCACCGTGCATGAAAGATGGTCAATGCTCAAAAAAATACCCCAGAGCACTGAAAGAACTAACTATGGCTGGGGAAAATGGGTATCCGCAATACCGGCGAAGATCACCGTCACAAGGTGGTTTCACAGCTACTGTCAGATTCCGTGGACAAGAAATAATTCTAAATAATAGTTGGGTGGTACCGTATTCTCCAGTTTTGTCAAACGCTTTTCAAGCACACATTAATGTTGAAATTTGTAATAGCGTCGAATCTATAAAATATATATGTAAATATGTTAATAAAGGTAGTGATCAAGCCATGATAGCACTAAGAAATAACAACCAATTTGATGAAGTGACAAGGTATCAATCTGGCCGATACATAAGCTCTTCGGAGGCAGTTTGGCGCATTTTGAGTTTCCCTATTCATGAAAGGTATCCGCCAGTCATCCATCTTGACGTGCACCTGGAAGGCGGGCAGCGAGTTTACTTTCAGCCAGAAAATGTGGCAGAAAGAATGAACAACCCAAGACAAACCACCTTGCTCGCATTCTTTCGCCTTTGCGAAAGAGACAATTTCGCTAAGTCTCTGTTGTACAATGAAGTGCCACATTATTATACTTATAACAAGCAGCAAGGTGTTTTTAATCGCAGGAGACGTGGAACTGCTGTAGAAGGCGAGTCCGGCATTTTTAAAGAACACGTGATTGGAAGAGTATACACGGTGCACCCAAATAATGCAGAGTGTTATTATTTACGCCTTCTTCTTCACACAGTGCGAGGACCTACTTCTTTTGCTGAGCTCCGCAAAGTGGACGATATAGAATATCCCACATTTCAAGCTGCTTGCCGCGCACGGCATTTATTAGATGGCGATCAGCATTGGGATGATGCTTTAGCCGAAGCATGCGTCAGTGATAGTCCACATCGTTTGCGCCGTTTATTTGCCATTTTGTTGACATTTTGTGGCCTATCGGACGCTGGGCAGTTGTGGCAAAAATATAAAGACGCGTTTGCCGAAGATTTTTTGAGACAGCAAAATATAAATAGTGAAACTTCTGACCAAGTACGTGAAAGCTGCCATAATAGGGCTTTGCTGGCTATACAAGATATAGTTACAAGTATAGGAGGGAACCCCCTCAGTCAATACGGCTTGCCGACAACGACAGTTGGTGGGGAACGAATTAATAGGGAGTATACATCTGAAATAAATTACAACCCCGAAGAGTTAGCAGAAATATTGCGAAATGGCTGTTCAAATTTGACGTCAGAACAACGTCAAATCTTTGATAGAGTATGCTGTAGTGTAGAACATTCATTAGGAGAAATGCTGTTTTTAGATGCACCTGGTGGAACAGGTAAAACTTTCCTCACTAAAGTTATCTTGGCTCAAATAAGGAGCCAAAACAAAATTGCCCTTGCCGTCGCTTCCTCAGGAATAGCTGCCACTTTATTACCAGGAGGAAAAACTGCACATACAACATTTAAAATACCAATCGACTTGGACCGCACAGAAAACCCTGTTTGCAACGTGTCTCGCAATAGTGATAAAGCAAGGGTTTTACGCGATTGCGCCCTTATCGTTTGGGACGAGTGTACGATGGCAAATCGTAAAGCTGTGGAAGCTGTAGATAGAACGTTGCGAGATATAAGACAAAATGACCGACCGATGGGAGGCTTAACGGTGCTATTCTGTGGAGACTTCAGGCAGACACTCCCTATAATACCCAGAGGAACGAGGGCCGATGAAATAGGTGCCTGTTTAAAGAGCTCTATTTTATGGCGTAGTGTCATATTAACTAATTTGAGCTTTAATATGCGAGCATATTTGGGAGGTGACGCAAACGCGCAGGTTTTCTCAAATTTACTACTTCAAATTGGTAACGGCACATACCCGACTCAAGAAGGAGGTAAAGTAACTTTAGTCGAAAGCCTGTGTTCTTCTGTTGCCTCACAGCAGGAACTCATTTCCTCTGTATACGGAGATCCATCAGAGATCTCGAACCATGACGCTGCTTGGCTATGCCAACGAGCTATTTTGGCACCTCGCAACGACCAAGCAGCAGCAATAAATTCTCAAATATTGGTACATGTTTCTGGAGAAAGTAGGGAATATTTATCTATTAACACGGTTTTAGAAGAAGGAGATGCCACCCACTATCCAGTAGAGTTTTTAGACTCTCTAAATACACCAGGTCTTCCAGCACACAAAATTTATTTAAAAGTCGGAGTACCAATCATTCTACTCAGAAATTTAAGCCCACCAAAACTATGCAATGGAACTCGGTTGAGAGTAACAAATCTCCAACGAAATGTCATCGAAGCCGAAATCTTAACAGGTTGCGGCTCCGGTGATGTTGTTTTCATTCCCAGGATACCCATTATCCCCAATAATTTTCCGTTTACTTTCAAACGTGTGCAATTTCCTGTAAGCCTCTGTTACGCTATGACTATTAATAAAGCCCAAGGCCAGACGTTATCCGTTGCGGGTGTAGACCTTACTTTTGATTGTTTTTCACACGGCCAACTCTATGTTTCTCTATCACGTGTTAGCAACCCAAATAACCTTTTTGTATATGCTCCGGGTAATTCCACCGCTAACATAGTATATAGAGAAGCATTAACGTAATCAACTATACCAAAGTCAAGACTCTTATCTAAATCATCAAAAAGGTGATATACTCTTATCTAAACGACGTTGTTTTGTTCTCGACAACCACGCGAACGAAGTCGCGGGCACAGCTAGTTTAATAATATAATTAACAATATATATTTTTTTAATTGTTTCAGTGTATCTACTAACACTCGTCAACAAGTTTCACATTAAATCCAACGATCTATTGAACGCCTATTATTGGATTTAGAATTTTAATTTCCTTTTTTTTTTTTTTTCCTCTCTTCGCACGTTTTCTCATATCACGTCTGACATTGGCAGAATTGTCGACATCGGCACCATTGCCATAAAGAAAAATAGAATAGAATAGAACTTTATTACATTTTATACCTAATGGTATAAAATGTATTGGGAAAAAATTAGTTTCGGGTAGTTTGATGTGCTGGCGTCTGTACAACTTTTACAGTAAATCTTACATAGGGACCTCCTTTTAAGTAAATAAAAGCTATAACTGTGCTAGGAGGCCCCGCTCTGCAATGACAAATTTATAAAATGGTAAAAGTGTTGTACCAAAAGATAGTAGAATATAAACAATATATTGCGAAAAAGCAAGCAATCACAATACCTGAATCATTTTACGGTAACAAATCGAATCACCTACCGATAGTTTTGTAAACCATATAGAGTCACGGAAAAATGTAACTACCCGCATTCCTCTTACAAATCTCATGGTTTACGTAACCATGAAAATTTGAAGGACCGCGATCCCATTGCGAATTTGCGATGTTTAAATCGATTGGTTTCAGTAACCAACGCACGTGGCCTTATCGATCCCATCGACAATCGATTGATATCGTAAAAGTAACATTGGCTTTCCAATGTCGGAGAAAAAAATATGATTTACACTTTATTTATGTTATGGTTATTTTCACTTGATGCGCAATTCTCTTATGTTTTGAAATAGTTATTTGTGCAACAAGAGAGCAAAGTTGTTTTTTGCTGCGAGTGCTGATTTTGAACCCTGAGCAAGCGAAGGATTCAATGATTGAATCACGAGCGTAGCGAGTGATTCGAAAGTTGAATCCTGAGTGTGGCGAGGGATTCAAAGGCACGAGATGCAAAAAACTTTGCTCTTGTGTAACACACATAACTTTTCACTTCAGCAGCGAGAACACTTTAGGAGATAAAATAGATTACGTAACATTATTGAAACAGTAATAAATATTTACAGGTTAAATATCAGTTTTATTTGCATTAAATACTTATTTCCATTTAAATACAAAAATAAGTAAAAATTCAATAAATTACATTACAAGACATAATTAGCTTTTTGCAAAATTTCTTTAGTTCGTATGAAATTCCGAACGTGTTTGTCTTTGAGGTCGAATTCAAAATCGGAACTTCGAAAGGGCTGGTCTTTGTCTCTCTCTCTCTTTCTAATGGCGGGAAAGAGATAGAGTGTGAATGTTTCGAATTGATGATCAATGATCAAAAAAAAAGTTACTTTGTCTCACTCAGTGAGCAAAATCGCATTTTGCTCACTGATTTCAGGCAGCAAAACCTACATGTTTGAGCTACTGAAGTGAAAAAATAAAAATTGTAAAGCTTAGATGGTTTGGTCATGTTGAGAGGTTGAATGAAAGGTGAGTAACAAAAAGCAGGCCGGGAGGGGACACCCTAGAAGGACTTATAGTGGAAATTAGTGATGTTCTTCAAAAAGGTCAGGTGTGTAGAACTCACAACCGGCGTGCGTCTTTGAACGTAAACGAAGCAAAAGGAGTATGTAGATAAGTATCGTAGTAGCAGGTGGCGTTCCGTAGTTTCTGCCTAACCCCATTGGAAGAAAGAGTGAGTTTGTATATGTGTTATGTCTATCGGTTTCCTATTAAAGACTCCTGCAAACAGGCGCAATACGCGACGTGAATCGCGAGCGGTGCCTTTGCGTTGCGTGAAATTCGTGTCGCGTGGCGCGCCTGTTTGCACGAGCCTTAACACGGATATACATCTGTCCATTGAGCTATATAACTAGAGAAGCAAACCTCAACAAAATGTGTCAAAAAAGTGTAGCCACTTTATAAACGCGACGACGTAGCTTTGAAACCACTAAACATTTAAAAGTAAACATATATATATCTCACTTACACACGTCGTAAGAATAATACCGTCGCTTAGATTAGACAAAGACCGCAATATAAACATGCAATGACGTGATGGGGTTGCCTACCCATGCGAAATTTTACCCAACATTTTAAGCCATAAAAAGCGTTATATGTTAAGTTAAATTATTTTTTAAATATTTGAATTATGTATTTCTTATTGGATGTGTAATAGAAGTTTATAAATAATGAAAATAACTAAGACATTTTCTTTTAGAATATTTTTTCTTTATTATTAATGAAATTGAATGATTTAGTAGGTAGCCAGTCAGTCTCTTTTCTCAGCAATCGGATTATTTCCATCCATTTTTCACGGCGTGCTGCATCTTTAGGCACCCTGCTACGTTGTTATTATTAAAAAATATTTAAAATCACTTATTCCATAAATTAAAAACTCCCACTAATGTGGGAAACTAAAACTAAGTGGTAACACTGAACCCAATTTACAAAATTCTACATTTTATTGCGTTTTTACGTTGATATAAACACAGAGACAATTAATTTACGTGTGTAAAGTAATTCCGGTTAGTTTATTATGTTTTTGTGATCTTGAATCGCACTCTTTCGCGATATTTTTCGTCGCATGTCACTCGGTTGACTTCGGTTGGCGTCACACAGAGCACTGAACTGACGTTAGCTACGCTGATGGCTGTAGCCATCAGCCTAGTGGCAACGCCTTGGTGCGGTTATTGCTAATCTAGTGTAACATATATATCAATGCATCTGTCAGTCTGTTTGAACTATGTGTATTGAATGAATTGAAATTATATCTTTATTTTATACATTTTTCTAACAAGTTGGCATCCTTTGTATATACCATATATCAAACAAGCCGTGCGTATGATAGGATTTCCCATAGGCAAAAATGACGAACTTCCAAACAAATTTTCATCTCCTATTTAACCCCTTTCGGGTACGAATTTTTTAAACTCCTTTAGTGCTCACTTTTGTTAAACAAACAACTCTTGAGGAGAATTTCATGCTTCGGAGACATGGCGGTTTCGGCTATGCGTTTCGTGTCAGTGAATAAATTAAAGATTTTTATTAATTAGATTGCTCACCATCTGACGCACTTTGATAAAGTCAATAAAGTCATTGCTTATGAGACTTCCTAGTTGTTGACACTCTTTTTAACTTCATTTTAATTTCACTATGTTCCATAATCTTTTACGTATTTAGCCATTTCCTAAGATGGCCTACGTAAGTTACAGATCGAGAGAGAGTTCAACAGACCGTGTATGTAGAAATATCCCTTTCTCTTCCTCAATCAGTATCTTAATAGAATACGCATAAGAATGGTTTTGGTTCAATCTCGGAAATTACCGACCCTTGCGACATTGCACCAATTTTCAAGAGAATTGAGGAGTAAACAAGCATAACAACAAAACGTGCGGTGCAGCTGAGGATATTTTTTGCCGCGCATTTCAAAGAAAACCGGAAAATCTACTTATTTGGAGACTTACAAAAAGGAGGATTTCTACAAAACAAAACAAAACAAAACAAAGTAAGTAGGAACATTATTTTAAATGAGGACGAGTATTTACAAAATTAAGACATTTTTTGTTGAATGTACAAGACAACGAAAGCCATATAGGTATATTAAAGTCCTTGAATAGGGCTTAATTAAGAGATTTCTTATGCTGAAAATCTTGACTCTTTCACAAACAACAACTCAATGAATTCTGCGTACCTAACACGTATTTCAATCTTCCATCGACCCCTAAACAACTATAAAAGTACATATTCATAATTATACATAAACATAAAAATATAATTGACGTAAGTTAACTCATTAAAAAAAAACTATAGCCATTAAACGATAATTTCGCTACAGGCGAGTCGTCACGTGCGGCCACACCCGACCGCCAGAACGCGTAAGACTCGCGATCTTTGACTGTGTGTGCTGACTGCAAGGTCACAGAATAAATAATGATGTAGGTAATCAGTGGTACCGAGGATATTAATAGTGTTTTTCATGAACATCTTTACCAGAGAGGCAATTCCTAATTTGCATTTTAATCTCAGTCTTGATCTGTCAAAAATATTTACATATTGACATTGATTATCGCTGAGATGAAATCGCGACTAGATTTTGAACGTTTTTTAATTACATAAATTGACCTTCTAATATATAAAGTGGACGAACCAAGAGCTGTTGGTATGGTAGGACCATATCACGTAGAGGCTATGGTTATTACATACCCGTATGGGAAAATATCATGTGTTTACCTATGCGTTGAGTAGGTTCTACAACGGGGGAAAAAAATTTACTGTGTTCTCCTAATCTATACTAATATTACTAAGAGGAAAGATTTGTATGTATGTTTGTAACGAATTGGCTCAAAAAGTACTGGACCGATTTTAAAAATTCTTTCACCATTTGAAAGCTACATTATCACTGATTAATATAGGTTTTTTTAATTGTAAGAAAATAAATGTCCAGCCGTGCGAAGCCGGAACAGGCCGCTATCATTCATATTCGACGCTTTGGCTTTCATTCAAGGTTTTATGACCTTAAAAGACAGTAGTGCCAAGTATATTTGCAAATAAAATGACCAAGACTGCAGGAAAATATGTAGAGGTTAGACGTCACTCACCAAGTCAAGACTTTCATACTAAATCTATATTATTATCTATATTATATAAATAAAAACAAAGTCGGGTTAGTTACACCATTCGTAACTCAAGAACGGCTGGTCCGATTTTTACGATCTTTGTTTTGTTGGATTTATCTTCGCCCTGAATAGCAGAATTTAACTATTAAAACTGGGAAAATTCATTAAAAAATATATATAATTCATTTCAATATTTATTAATTCTGAAGTGGTATGAAGTTCGCCGAGTCAGCTAGTATTGTATGAAGCAGTGTGCCAGCTCAAAATCTAGTTCTTTTAGGGATATATATATTTCCCCAGGTGTTGAATGTGTAATATTCAGCGTAGTCGCTGGCAGCCTACGTGTACGAACGTGGAAAAATCGATTTATTCCGGTCTGATCCCCTAAGCCCCCCCTCCATCCCCCCCCTTGCATACCCCGCTAGATCTCGTTTGCAAGAATCGTAGCATTTGGTTTTGAGTTCCTGCTTCTGAAGCTGTGGGCGAACGTCATACATACACTGTGTGTAAATGCACTTACAAATATATGTGCCAGGATAGCATTGTATCTACTTTATAAAATTCTTAAAAACACAGCCTACCACTCGATCTAAAAGATTGACATTTTGCACAAAAATCCCTATAAGTACGAGTAACTAAGGAAGAATTTCTGAAAATTGATAGGGGTTATGAAGGACATGTATGATATGTATTTATTTATTTTTATTTATTTATTTTATATTTTATATGCACACAGTAAAATACAATACATAGGGATATGACATAATTATTATAATTTGAGTACAAAGGTACTGCTTATTTCTTAAGAAATTTCTTCCAGCAGACCTGCGAAAGAAGAATTTAAAAAAAATGTATATATGTATGATTTATAAATTACCTAGAGTCCCAAGACCTAGAATTACATAATAGGATACCTAGACTCACTAGAACTAGAGACACATGCTAATAATGTGATTTAGTATTGACATTAGCAGCCCATAGCAGCCCATCATCGAAACTGGATTACTTAATAACAAAATAACCATTTATTACACATTTTTTAAAAATATTTTTATATAGAATATAAAAAATATAAATTATATTTATTTATTAAAATAAAGGAAATAATCAAATGTTATAATCTACTTAGTATTACATTGCAAAAGACTTTTCAAAAAATTCTTTTAATACATCTGTCAACGGATACTGTGTAAAAGATTAAGAAATGAACGTAATGTACAAAATAATCCAATTATCTTCGGAGAACATCGCGATTACTGCTCTTATTAATTTTCTGACACGCATCTTACGTGAAAACCACACGGGCCGGTTTCATCGATCGCGGATTAACTTGAACGAGGATTAAACTCGGATTCATATTGACGGGTGACTTACTTAGCTGGCCATGTTTCTTTTTCGTTTTTTTTTTTTCTTTAGTTGCGTTCTTTAAAGGATCTCTTTGGACAATTGCCAGTAAGAAAACACGTGTTTGTTTGAAGGATTGCTGACATAGTGCCTTAACTATTTTGCAATATTTCTTATCAGTGTACATACTTACAGGTATGCGCTATACCAGAATGTTGTATGAATAAGGTGTGTTCGCTATCAGTGTAGTAGGTACCTAGGTAATGCATCTGTCAACACAAGCCTTTTTCAAACACGAGCCACACACAATGATGGAACTTGTTACCGGTCATTGAAGAAAATTGCTGATAAATGCAAAATAACTGTTAGTGTTGCGGACGCCGAACTAAAAGATCGGCGGAGCCGCACGCATGAGCAGGTTCCGACGAGTCGAAACCTGTCGAGAGTCCGCTCCGTCGATACACGATCACAGTGGGCCAAATTGGCGGGGGGTATGGCGCGCGGGACGGGGTGCCGCCGGCCCGCTCGCTTAGCGCGAAAAGTTATAAATAGAGGACGCTCGTAGTGCGCGGGCGTCAGTCGATTAAAACTCTCAACTTGTTAAGTATGTTAACAACTAGAAAATAAAGCTACGTGAACTAAGCAAAGTCTTTCAATTAATACAGTCCACTTGAACAATAATCAGCCTGAAGGGTTACTATAACCACTACAGTTTTCTGGTCCTACGAGCCGGATAACCAAGTCCAGCATAGTTTCCGGTCCTCCGCGCTCCGAATGAAGAATACGTGCCACGATAATTCTGGTACGTATAAGTGCGGGCGGATGAAGAAAACACCTGCAACCTGCGAATGAACGAGAGAGTCGACTGTCCACTACGAGGATATGGAATAACGACGGCCAGAATTGAAGTAGTGTCGCCGTCCAGAACCTCGCGAGTGCCTGTGCCTAGTGAAAAAGTACGTGTGCTAACTATTTAGGCGGGAAAACGCCGAGCCTGAACGTGTGCCGGTCCCCGTCTATCTAGGCTAAAGAAAAGTGCGTGTCCGAACTTTTTAGGCGGGAAAACGCCGAGCCTGAACGTGTGCCGGTCCCCGTTTATCTAGGTTATAGAAAAGTGCATGTCCGAACTATTTTACGCGGGAAAACGCCGAGCCTGAACGTGTGCCGGTCCCCGTCAATCTAGGCTGAATAAACAGTGCGTGTGAACGAACTATTTAGGCGGGAAAACGCCGAGCCTGAACGTGTGCCGGTCCCCGTCAATCTAGGCTGAATAAACAGTGCGTGTGAACGAACTATTTAGGCGGGAAAACGCCGAGCCTGAACGTGTGCCGGTCCCCGTCTATCTACTAGGCTGAATAAACATTGCGTGCGAACGAACTATTTTACGCGGGAAAACGTCGAGCCTGAACGTGTGCCGATCCGTGTAACTAGTTAAATAAATATAGTGCGTACTTGTGTTTACAAATGTAGACGGAACAATATAGTGCGTACCTACCTATGTTTACAACTGTAGATGGAACAATATAGTGCGTAACTGTGTTTACAACTGTAAACGGAACATAAAAGTGCGTGCCCGTGCCTGCTACGTAGGCGGAACTTTATAGACAGAACAATATAGTGCGTAACTGTGTCTGCTACTCAGCTTACGGTTATAGACAGAACAATATAGTGCCTAACTGTGTCTGCTATACAAGCAGAATCTACAGTGCCTGTGCCTGCTATCCAGGCAGAATCAACGAGTGACGGCGCCTGCCTACCTGAGTCTGACATCGTCTGTACCAACCGTGTAAGTACCGACCATGGTCGTCACAAGGAGCCAGTCAGACTTGGCTGAATTGGAAGAACAGAGGCGCAGCCAAGAAGCCGCACGCCGCCAAGAGGAAGGAAGAATAGAGAGGGAGCGACTTCGGCAGGTGTCCTTGGATCCGCCGTCCTCACCCTTCTCAAGGCCGGCGGAGACAAGCACTGCTGGACCCTCCGGGGTCAGAATTACGATGACCACGCAACAACGAGCCAGGTCACCTGCAAGGTCGCTACGGTCGCACCGATCAACCACAAGTGTCACAACGCGACTGCGACTAGCAGAACTGAACGCAGCAGAGAGACTGGCAGCTCTACAAAGAAAGCACCTGGAAATGGAAATGGACCTCGTCAAGAAGAGATTAGCTGCAGAGGTATCTGCCATCAACGACGAGGAGAGCGTCAACGACGAGCCAATAAATGAAGAACCTCATACCAAGGTCGATGAGTGGCTACGAACAAACCCACTCGACTCACGGGGGGAGGAGGCAGCCAAGAGTACCAGGGAGGAGCCAAGACAACTGAGGTTCGAAGTACCTAGGCTACGATCGCCCACTCCCACCAGAACGAGGAACAGCATCGAGCAATTGGCCACCACGCTTGAGAAGATGGCCAGACCCCGTCCGCGATATACAGACCTGCCAACATTCACTGGAGCTGCTAGCGAATGGCTGCCCTTCAAAGCAGCCGTTCGAGACTCAACGCAGATGTACCAGATTCCAGCAGCAGAGAACATCCACAGACTGAGGAGCTGCCTAAAGGGAGATGCCCGGGATGCTGTGGCCGCACTACTACATACGGCCACAGACTCGAACATCATAATGAAGACCTTAGAACAATGCTTCGGGCGTCCTGAAATTATTATTGATCGGGCGCTCGATGACTTGAAGAAACTCCCAAGACCTGGAGCATCAGCAGCCGACCTCAATAGCTTCGCTGTGAAACTACAGAACATCGTCTGCGTGTTGAAGACCATCGACCGAAGGGGTTACCTCTTCAATCCCCTGCTGACGAGGGTGGTGTTGGACAAACTCAGTCCCCATCTCCGCTCGCACTGGTGCGACTACGCATACGAAAACGAAGGGACGACCGATCCAGAAATGGTCGTGATCTCCCGATTTTTAATAAGGGAGGCGGACAGGGCACTACGTTACACTTATGCCCCATCTACGTGCACCGCCGCGAGCCAGAAGAAAGAAACACGACCCACAGTGACCCAAAAGAAGAAAGCGACTGTCTACAACACCGTCGCCGCAGCGGAAGAAGAGAAGATGCCGTGCCCTGGGTGCGAACAAGCACACACTCTACCCCAATGCCCTAAATACAAGGCATTCACGATCGAGCAACGATGGGAGTTTCTCAAAGAAAAGAAAATATGCTTCAAGTGCGCCCAACGACGACACCGACGCATCGGATGCAAAGCAAGGCCCTGCGGTGTGGATCAATGTCGCCGACCACATCACGCGACCCTACACCAAACACCACCGCAAACAGAGGCGGCCAAGCCAGCAGAGACACCGAAGCAAGAAGCAGTCCTATCCGTCACGCCGCAACCAGCTATGGGACAACGATCAGTATTATTGAAGATGTGTCCCATCATCGTGTCCGGACCAAAAGGGGAGGTGCAGACCTACGCGCTCCTAGACGAAGGAGCTACGATAACCCTAGTAGACAAGGAGTTAGCTTCCAGCATCGGGGCAGAGGGGCCATCACAACCGCTACACCTAAATGGCGTCAACATGAGCCAACAAGAGACGAAGAGCCAGCTCATCACTATTGATGTCAGAGGGATAAATGAAACTGAGAAGTACAAGGTCAGAGCAAGGACCATCAAAAACCTGCAGCTGCACCAGCAGGCCATACCCGAAACCCTTCTCCAGCACGAGCACCTGAGGGACCTTCCCAGGGACGAGGTGTGCTACGAACGAGCACGCCCCGGGCTCTTAGTGGGAACTGACCACTGGGAGTGCATCGTTTCCAGGGAGCTCAGGACCGGCGCTCCGAACGAGCCGGCCGCATCGAGGACAAAGCTGGGATGGGTGGTGCATGGAACCGCACCACGCAGCGCCCTTCTACAGAAAGGCAGGGTGCTGCACGTATACGAGCCCTACCGAGAATCGAACGTGAGCAACCAACAGCTCCACCACTTTGTCGAGGCTCATTTCAAAATAGAAGCTCTCTGCATAGAGGGAAAGCCGCGAGTACGAGAAGCAGATCAGCGAGTCATGAAGATCGTCGAGGCGACCACCAAGAAGACTGACACAGGGTACGAGGTGGGGCTGCCGTGGCGAAGAGATGACACCGCCATGCCACCTAGCTACAGCCAAGCACTCCGTCGCCTCACGACCATCGAGAAGAAAATGGACGCCGACCCTGAATTCGCCAGAGAGTACTCCAACCAGATACAGAACCTGCTGCAGAAAGGATACGCCACACCGTGCGACGGCTCGGAACGTACGAGCCCGGTGTGCTGGTACCTGCCACACTTTGCCGTGCAGAACCCAAACAAGCCCGGCAAGTGTAGGCTGGTATTTGACGCAGCCGCGAGAAGCCACGGAATATGCCTTAATGACGAACTTCTGGAGGGACCGGACCTGCTACTGTCGCTGCCAGGAATCCTGTTCCGATTCAGGGAAAAGGCGGTGGCAGTAACAGCGGACATACAAGAAATGTTCCTACGTATAAAGATCAGACCAGAAGATCAACCAGCTCAGCAATTCCTGTGGCGAGGCGATGAACGAGACACGCGTCCACTCAAATTCAAGATGAAGAGCATGATCTTCGGCGCCGCGAGCTCCCCGTACATGGCTCATTATGTCCGTAATCACAACGCGGACATGCATGGGCAGGAGTTCCCGCGAGCGCTAGCGGCTATAAAAGAAAGCCACTACATGGACGATCTAGTGGCGAGCTATGACGACCCGATAGAAGCCTGGAGAGCAGTGGAAGAAACGAGAACGGTGCACGCCAACGCCGGCTTCACGCTGCGGGGATGGAACGCTAGCGATCAGTCAGTGCTGCGCGACATACCCCCTGAACTGTACGCCACTGCACCCACACAACTGGGGGGAGAACAGCCGGAAAGCAAGATACTCGGCCTGTTCTGGAACGCCGAACGAGATGAACTTGGGTTCAATACATCCATGAACCGAGTGCCAGCGGAGGTACGAGACCGGGCTCGCGCGCCGACCAAGCGCGAAGCCCTAAGCGCCGTGATGTCAATCTACGACCCACTTGGACTGCTGAGCCACTACACCATCCGCTCTAAGATCATCTTACAGAGCTTATGGCACCTCCAGACGACGTGGGACGAAGAGATACCGGCAGAAGGGAACGAGCTCTTCGCATCGTGGTTGGCACACCTGAACGAGATAACCAAACTCCGACTGCCACGCTGCTACACGACGAAGAAGTACGACCACATCGACCTCCACGTGCTTTGTGACGCCAGCGAACAGGCCTATGCGACCGTGGCCTACTGGAGGATCACAGGCAGCGACGGGAGTGTCGCCGTAGTATTGGTGGCGGCCAAAGCCAAGGTAGCGCCAAGACAGGCGCAGACCATACCTCGGCTCGAACTACAAGCAGCTGTCATCGGGGCAAGACTCGCCGACACGATAAAAAGGGAACACCGCTTGAAGATTGGTCGGACAACCTACTGGACCGACTCATCCACCGTGATCCATTGGATCCACAACGACATGCGACGTTACACACCGTTCGTCGCACACAGACTGGGTGAGATCGCTGAACTCACTAACAAAGGAGAATGGCGATGGCTGCCAACGGAACATAACGTGGCGGACGACGCAACAAGGCTCAGCGACACTCCACTGAGCACAACGGATCGATGGTTCCAGGGGCCTGCCTTCCTACACCAGGGAAGAACCGGGACGAGACAGCTGGCTACCCGACCCTGCCCGCTTCTCGAAATATGAAATCCTGGTAAGGGCCACAGCACGAGCGCTTGCCTTCACTGACATCTGCCGACGTAAGGCGACCAGCATGGAGCATCGACACATCCAGCGCACCGAGAGGGAACTAATCCGGCACGCGCAAGAAGACAGCTTTAACGAAGAACTAAAAAGGATCAAATCTGCTCACCCCTTAACAAAGTCGAGCAGGCTGTATCGACTAGATCCTATATTAGAGGATGGACTCCTGAAGGTGCGAGGACGGATCGAGGCTTCCTCAGCGACCACCGAGACGAAGCGGCCCATCATCATAGATGGCCGACACCCACTGGCCAAGCTCATCGTGCAACGGGAACACTGCGCTGCGGGGCACGCCAACAGGGAGCGTGTAACGAACGACCTACGGCAGCGCTACTGGGTCATTCACCTACGACCCACCGTGCGCACGATTGAAAGGAAATGCGCCTTCTGCAAGAGACTGAGGGGAGCGCCCAAGACACCGGCCACGAGAGTACCTGCCGACGTTGGTGGACGAGCCTGAGAACGACGTCCGACCCCTGCAGGCTGGAGACGTGGTCCTAGTAGTCGACCACACGCTGCCCCGGAACACCTGGCCGATGGGAGTCGTCGAGCGAACGCATCCTGGAGCAGACGGCAGCATTCGAGTCGTAGAGGTACGAACCAGAACCGGCATCTTCCGACGCCCGGTGAGCAAGCTCGTCGTCCTGATGAAGAAGGAAGAGGCTACGCAGGCTGCGCCGGGGGGAGAACTGTTGCGGACGCCGAACTAAAAGATCGGCGGAGCCGCACGCATGAGCAGGTTCCGACGAGTCGAAACCTGTCGAGAGTCCGCTCCGTCGATACACGATCACAGTGGGCCAAATTGGCGGGGGGTATGGCGCGCGGGACGGGGTGCCGCCGGCCCGCTCGCTTAGCGCGAAAAGTTATAAATAGAGGACGCTCGTAGTGCGCGGGCGTCAGTCGATTAAAACTCTCAACTTGTTAAGTATGTTAACAACTAGAAAATAAAGCTACGTGAACTAAGCAAAGTCTTTCAATTAATACAGTCCACTTGAACAATAATCAGCCTGAAGGGTTACTATAACCTCTACAGTTAGCATTAATTAAAGCAGCAATATTCCAAGTGTTTCTCGTTGATTGATGTTTACGTAGATATTGTCTATTGTTAGTATCTGACGTCAGAACACACAGATTGTTTTATTTATAGGCATATTACACATTTCTGGCTGTCATGAATCATGATAGTGTCAAAATGAAAATTGCCTATAAATAATTGTTTGTAAGCTCACATTTAGTAACGAAATAATTTCAAACAATCACTAATTTCCATTATGAAAACATAAACAGAGTTGTATTTTAATAATTTTATCGTGATTATTACAAAATCAAGAGAATTTATTTCAAAATGGGTCAATAGGTACTAATGAAGCGTCCTAATCTAATAATTGCCTTAGTTATGAACTATCGCATCGTAAGCCAAAACACGTCTAATTGCCGTGATTACGTTACCAGTCGTTATAAGTTTTAATCTTCAGTTCAGGTTAACACAGTGGTGTCACCGCGTGGGTTTCTATAGTTAGCGCGCACGCATTAAGTTAGTCGTCTTTGCACGCGACGCTCGCATCTACCGTCTGCGCGCTCCGAATTTTCGCGCCGCCGCGAATCCGTTTTCCGAATACAAACCTCTTTTCACTGCGTTCTTTTTTATTGAAATTTTTAGTCTGTATTAAAAAAGTATCTGTCAAACTTTTACCGCCAATTTTGTGTAGTGATGTGAAATTGTAAAAGTGTTTAAAAAGTGAGTTTAATTTATTGTTGAAGTCGTGTATGAGTCTGCGTATTTGAACAGGTGATGATAAGGCTTTATTTCTGTGGTGGCTGATAGTGTTTTGATGGCACGTGATAGATTTATGGTGATCGATGTTTGATTACTTACATAGGTCGTGATGGAAACTGAGCTAGCTCTTGTATAGCCTAGTTTTTTGTTGCGTTGACCAACAAGATACAGTAAAAGAAAATTATATCGTCAATAATTATGTAAACGTTGTAAAAAGTAAAGTTTACAATGTAGATACCAAAATTAACACAAATAGATATTGTAGTATTTTAACAAAATACAAGAAAGACGTTATTATGTTCTAGGCATTTTAATTTCTACCTTGTTAGCCTCTTTCCTCATAATTTTATATTTTACATAATAATAACTGCCAAATCCTGTGTAGAGTTCACTGATAATGTTGTTTATCACGCTCTTATCAGTACAAAGTTAAACTAAGTAGTTTTATCTCGTCGTTTATGTGCCTACCTACCAAGAGAGTTTTCACAGATTTTCATAGAGATAAAAGTATACAGATATTGCAAAGGCTTTTGATAAACTTCTGATAGTACTTATTATAAGTTTTTCAAAAGCCTTTGCAATAAATTTTCTAAAAATGACAGATTTTGCATTATATTGATATTTTTGGATGGATTTTTTTTAGACGTGTATTCTTCACAACAGGAGGTTCAAGGATAATTTAGAGGTGAACCAAAGACGGTAAATAAAAGTATAATACCTCCTCTTCATAAAGAACACACCCTCCAAATTTCATGTCTCTAGGACCAGCGGTGTAGGATGAGCGTTAATATATCAGTCAGTAAGGACTTTGAATTTTATTTATATAGATGAACAAGTTTTGACACTACCACACACGCTCAAAGGGGCCATTTTTGTAATTTTAAGAACGGTCACAGTCAAAAGGCCGATTCTCTTAATTTAAAACATTCAAAATCTAGTCGCAGACTCGCAGTTTCATCTCGGTGACTAAACAAAATCAAAAACTTGTCAAAATGTAGGGAAATTAGAGGTATTTTTGACAGATTGACAAAGTTTTAGTATAAGTTAGCAATGTTTTTAAAGATTACTTTTCAGGTAACGAAACGTTTGTCTTCTATCATGCCCATTACTAAAATAGACTCTATTTTAATTGCTATTAATAACAGACCGGTTGATAAACTATCATAGGTTTTCCCCCTTTTTACTGACTTGCCCTTTTCATCCCTCAAGTGGTACTTTACTAATTGGTAACCACATCTTATGACTTGCATTTTTATTCCATACTAGCTTCTGCCCGCCAATTCGTGCAGGTGAAATTTCTTGTTTGCCAGCCCACCCCGTGGCATCACATCGTTTGCCCGCGCTATTAGATACAGTCAGCGTCAAAAATATCGGGGCGAACAGATTGTTCAAAAAGATCTCAACAACTATGAAAATTAAACTTTATCTCAATTGGATAAAGCTCTTATCAGAGTGATAGTTGTCGTGTACTATCTTCATTCTGAAACATTCCTTGTCTGATTGAGATAAAGTTTAATTTTCTTAGTTGTTGAGATCTTTTTGAACGTCTGTTCGTCCCGATATTTTTGACGCTGACTGTACTTCGTTTTCACATAGCGTTCTTTATAACTTTTTTTTTTTCTATTTTTCTCGACTCCTGAGGGTCTTAGCGTGATATTAAATGCCTTTCCCAATAATTGGGCTATCAAATACAAAAATATTTTTTCTAATCCGACCGGCAGTTTCAGACATTAGTGCGTTCAAGCAAACAAACTCTTCAGCTTTATTATTGGTATAGATTTATGTAGCGTACGTAAGTACTATTTCTACCTGTATCATGTCCAAGCTAATAACTTGTCTAAGTTAGTTTTAAGTGCGAATAGATTGAAAGAAAGTATATTGAAGTTTAAAGTACTATTTACATTAAAAACAGATTGATATACCATTTAGAGAAGAAACCAAACGCCTTATCAACGCGTTGCCTACATTTGAGTAATTAAAAATAGATAAGTTTTATGATACTTCTATCGAAACTGTGATTGCATTTCAATCTAAAAGAAAGTTTTGCTTCAGTCTAAATGCAAATAAAAAAACTATAATGCGATTTCAGCATCTAAGTTCCGCGAAGTAGGTAAACAAGAAAACTTATTCGAAGACATTATACCTACAAAGAATAAAAAGTGCAAAGAAAAACATCGACTAACCTTGCCAAGCAAAACATGTTTTGGTTTTAATTGAAAAACAAAAAAGCAAAATAATTATGATCTCATAAAAAAAAAAAACAAAAAACGTGCAAAAACTTGAAATTAAAATATTGATTGAAAAATATTGAAATGATTGGATTTATAAAAACGACATTTCTAATCAATTTGATGCAGTAATTCTCTTCTACCTAATCTTTTCCCAACTATATTGGAGTTGGCTTCCAGTCTTACCAATTGCATCTGAATACCAGTATTTTACATTGAGTGACAACCTAACTAACTGACCTCTACAACCCAGTTACACGATACCCCTTCGTAAGACTGGTATGCAACAATTGTTTGGTTATGACTTATTTATCAAATCTACATAAACTAGAAATGATTAATAGTTTTAAGGCGATTACAGGACCTAAACGCAATAAACGCAAGTTTTAGACGCAATAAAAGTATATGATCGGGAACAGTAAACAAAATCAGAAAAATATATGATATTCTTCAGGATAAATGGTAGTTAGATTTAGTGTATTGAAAACATAACACAACTAATTTGATACGATAGAAAAAAATCATGAAGATACCTCTAAAAACTTTCTTTTTACAATAAATACCATACTAATATACATACAATCATTCAGATTTTTTGTCAGATTTTTCTACAAGCAACATACTAAAGCACTAGCGTTTTAATTTTTTAGTCCAAACAATACATTTTTTGTAAATAGATAATTGCTTCATATTTTGCAATAAATTACCAGCGTTGTATCATCGCACTTCTCTTTTCTTTTCTATGCAGTCCGACAGTGACCGCGAAGGTCATGTAGTCCCCTTATGAAGATTGTTCCTTCTAATAATTTAGTCAAGTCTTCTAACAAACGATTAAAATTACCGGCTGATGAAGAAATATTGAGGAAAACCTCTATAATTCCCACAATACCAATTAAAAGCTAGCAACTTATATTTATTGCTAGATAATTATGATCTCACCATAATAGGAAATAATTGAAACTATTAATTATTACTTGTTAATTATCATTGCTTGTTTCCATTATAATAATAATGAGCTGCGTAATCAGTGGTGGATTTACCACCAGGCTGAGTAGGCTGGAGCCTAGGGCGGCAGATTTTAGGGGCGGCAAATTTGGGTGAATGCTCAAATTCAGGCTTCTACCGTATATTTGATTACTGTTGTCGATCTTTACAATCTCTTTGCAAGCTTTTCGCAGCTGAACCAGAAAATATTTTGAAGAAAAGGCGATGGAATTAAGCGTGTCGAAGCAGTATGCAAAAGACATGGGACATTATTGTAGAGGTCGGTAGGGGGCGGCACAATTTGAATAGCCTACTGGCGGCAAATGTGTAAATCCGCCACTGTGCGTAATATAATATAATTTATTTACTGACTGTGAATAGTTGTATCACGAAACAAAATAAAGTATGTTTAAAAAAAAAAAACACTTACCTGCAATTCATAATCGTTTATTTGCTTTTGGGACTCTGTTTTGTCCTTGAAGACACCTTAATGAATATAGAGGTAAATAATAAAACATACATTACCTATACAATACGGTGAGTCTGTTCCAAAAAAGCTGAAAAAATATTGTTTTTGTTTGGTTGCTATTAACAAACCTTTTTAAGACTGTGCCGACCCTACAGTGGCGCCCTCATCGTTTGTTTGGTTATTTCATACAATTTAGAATGAAAATGCAGAAAATAAGCACGTTAAGTTGTGCTTCACAAGATTATACGTTAATATTATTATAAAAGGTAGTTTTGTATTGTTTAGTTTCATTATAATCCTTAAAACGGATAAAAGTGGCCACTATATTCCGTTTTAAGGATTATGATAAAACTAAACAATATAAAACTACCGCTTCTAATAATATTAACGTATAATCTTGTGAAGCACAACTTAACGTGCTTGTTTTCTGCATTTTCATTCTAAATTGTATGAAATAACCAAACAAACGATGAGGGCGCCACTGTAGGGTCGGCACAGTCTTAATATAAGTGATAAATGATAAATGATTTATTTTCTGTAAGTCGATTTGTACAATATAAGATTCTGCAATTATTTATTGACTAGCATAAGTCATGCATTCAGAGGATATTTTTTTAAACTAACATATCGACTCTATGGTACACACGTAGCAAATTATTCGACTGGATTTCAACACGTTTTCAAAATGTACTGAAAACAGATAACGCATTAACGCATCCGATATTATCAACCGATAAAACGCGTATGTGGGGGAGAACCTTAAAAGTGATTGTGAGTGATATCCTACATACCTATGTACAGATTAAACAATTTTTTTCATCCATTTAAAAGAACTCGTTACACTGACAGAAATACAATAATTTGTATCACGTTTATTAGCCACGTTTATCAATCACAAAACGTGCCTCAGTAACAATCAGAAACAAATTCCGACTTTTACGTAAGTAGGTACATTATGATCAATTAACAGCATTTCCAAATTCGACCCACTAAAGAGAAAGGCTTTTTTAGTACTGTGATATAATAAATTAATTACTAATAAAGTTATGTGCACTGATGCAATAATACGCTGCACTGGTCGCTTTTACGATTCAGTTTGAAAATGCACCCATCGTCATTATGCACCCTATTGAGTTTGAGCACGCAATGTATTTTATCAATGACAGTTTTGAGTCCATTGAGCTATTTGTTTTCAAATATTGTTTGCTTGTTTATAAACTGACAAATTAATATGATGGAATCATGTTTGTGTCATGTAGCTCATGAATGCTGTGATGAAGTCAATACCTATTAGGGCTAGAAAATTTAGGTTAAGCTAAGGAAGAAGATCAGTCACATTGGGCTCAAAAAGCCAAAATGGCCGAACACCAAAACAAACCCTATTCGGGGAAGTCCTCTTTTTATTTTTTTTACTATTATTCCGAATCTTCACGCTTGTGGCTTGAGGCTAAGTAATAACAATCACACATGTCGATCGATCAGGTTAAGCTACGCTTGCCGCGGTTGGTCCGTGAATGGGTGACCATTTTCACATACCAAGACCCCTCCGTGCGTCGGAAAGCGCGTTAAGCCGTTGGTCCCGGCTCTCATTCGTGGATCTTTGACAGTCGTTACGGGTAGTCAGAAGCCAGAAAGTCTGAAAACCAATCTTACCAAGGGTTATCGTATTACCCTGTAACTGGGTTGTGGAGGTCAGATAGGCAGTCGCTCCATGTAAAATACTGGTATTCAGCTGCATCCGGTTAGACTGGAAACCGACCCTAACATAGTTAGGGAAATGCTAGGCAGATGAAATGATTCCGAATCTCTACGACCATTCCTTCAGCTGTTTTTTAAAGTTTAAAAATCAAGTTTGAGTTTTGGATTTTGGGCCCAACCCTGTATGTGACTGGTCTCTTTTACAAACTTAAAAGCTAAACTTAGATTAGCATCTAAAAGCTTCCTGAAAGGCATGAAAATGAGCTTGGCTAATCTTTATTCCGTCTCTTTTTAGTAGAAAAAAACAGTAATTATTCAAGCTTATTGAATTCCTCTACCCATCTACCGTAACAATGTAAATCAAAGTTATACAAACATTTGTCACCAAAATTGGTCACGCACAATCTATTAGAACTGCATCGAGTCGTGTCGGTCGTGGACTCGTGGTACAGTGATCTAATATCAGTTCTAGGTGAAGGTCGGTCCGCGACGGGGTCAATGCACTTTAAGTTGCGTGTTATAAGGCTTCCGTTTCTCCGTTACTCTCTCTGCGAGAGAGAGTATTGTACAAAGCAGAGGTTGAAGAAATGGCTTGCAAAATATACGTGCTCATTATTTATTCAAGATCATAAAACAGCTGTGATCTGTGATACCTCGCAGTGCATGTGTTTTGTAAAAAAACAATAATTGTGACCTTAAATGTGATATTTAAAAGAAGATTATCAATGACATTTAACTTTCGGTATAGATCGTCGGTTAAATTAACATGTAGGTACTGTGTTTTGGTTACAAAATATAGACATTTCCAAATATATCAAAGTTTATTCATAGAGAGGGGCCCGTGGCTAAATAATAACAGCCGCACAGGTCGATCGATCTATCGGTCAATCGATCAGTCTCCGTGCCTCGGAAAGCACGTTAAGCCGTTGGTCCCGGCTGTCATTCTTTGATCTTTGACAGTCGTTACGGGTAGTCAGAAGCCCAAAAGTCTGACAACTAGTCTTACCAAGGGGTATCGTATTACCCAGTAACTGGGTTGTGGAGGTTAGATAGGCAGTCGCTCCATGTAAAATACTGGTATTCAGCTGCATCCGGTTAGACTGGAAGCCGACCCCAACATAGTTGGGAAAAGGCTAGGCAGATGATGATGATGATCAAAGTTTATTCATAAAACATTTATAATATAATTAAATATTTCAGCACAGTAATTTACTACAACGTGTTTTAATTAGCTAATAATTTAATAAACACAATTGGGTTATCAAGATGAACCATTTTAATTAAATGTCATCGACTAAGGTCAAATACACCAATGGAACTGAACGCGATCATTAATCTTAACCACATATAAGAACTGTCAGTGTCAAATTGTCAATATTCTAAAACAATGATGACATTGACAGCTCTAGAACGCGGTGGTGCTGATCGCGTTTAGTTTCATTGTTGAAATTAGCCCATAAATAAGCGTCAAACTGAAGGTGCCAGACTCGTAGCCGAATCCTGAGCAGCACCCTAATTGCGCAACGCACGATCAATCATAATCTGAATCATTTTGAAACAAATTGCTAATCCATTGCTTCATATGTTCGGAAAATTGTCTGCTCAACAATGTAAATAACGCAATGAATGTTGTTGAACTGTTAAAATGAAACAGATTGTGATTGATCGTGTGTTACGCAATTAGAGTGATGATACTGCGAAGAAACAAAAGTCCAATGTCAAACAAATGCAGACATAATCGTAGAACATTATGTAGGTACAGACGCCAGCACATCAAGCTACAACAATCTGTCAAATTTCTTTAATAGATTTTCAACTTTATCGCAAAAGTGTAAGGTTCAAAGTTGATTGGGAAAATTTGACAGTTTCGGGTAGCTTGATGTGCTGGCGTCTGTACTTAGATAAATCAAGTTCAAGCAATCAACTCAGCTTATCGTAATCTGAAAACCGTTTTAAGTCCATTCAACCATGATTCAATTTAATTTTTCATTTGCTGGCCGTCATTTTTCTTTTCACGTTGTTATTTCAATGAAATACTGGAAATGTTTTAGCTGGGGAGTTTGTTGCGCCACTTCTGCTTCCCAGCTAAATCACTAGGAAGTGTTGAATGGCGGGCGTTTTAGCGGACTGTCTTAAATGTAATTTTGACGTTCAAAAAGTGTTGATTCTCAATATAATTTGAATAAAAAGCCTTTTGATTTTCATCTTTTAAAATTTTGTGTTTGACATATTGGACACCACCTACTTCCAGTTTTGTAACCTTTCCCAAGAAAGCTACTGGTCACTACCTACCTACATAATTCACATTTGCATAGCCTTTTCCCAAGTATGATAGGGTCGGCTTCCAGTCTAACCGGATGCATCTGAATACCACACCTACCTACATAATTATTATTTTTTTCTGTAGGTAATGCCCGACTGTAAATAAGTAAAATCGATCTTTAGGTATTTTTGAAACAACAGTCAGACGCAAAATAAATTCATATTTGCTTTTCAATTATTATGGAGTGGCAATTTTTACGATTGTTGCAACATTCATGAACGAGTTTGACGTTCTGTTGCCGTGGCATTCAAGTTTTTTTTTTTGTTTTTAATATGTTACTAACGTTCGATATAACTTATAAAACGTTATACTTGATAACTATTTATTAATTTTTCGTCGTTTTCCGAAGACTTTTTTTTTGTTGAAAACGGACATTTTACGGAGTTCGTTTTAGTGTTATAAGTATTTATATCTGGCGAAATGTGGGAAAACAGCCGAGAGTGTTGTATTATATTACTAAATGTTTTAACATTTAGTGATATAATTTAATAATATAACTTAAAATTAATGATAATCATTTCTGAACTCGCCATGTAGAAAAACCAGCTACTCTACCAACTTATTTTGAAGCAGGTTCTGTTTTTTATCGTTCAAGGTCAGAACTCAGAACATGTGACATCAGCAAAACAAACACAGCCTTAGATAAACACAGACAGTATCAAAGGCTTTTGATCTTAGAGCATTAAACCAACCGGAGACGCCATTGTCAGGCGTTCCCCGCTGCCAAAGGTACGAGACCGCCGGTCATATCAGTCATATAAAACTAGTTGCCGCGCGTTCCACGTCATTCAGCAAATCACACTAGCGCGGAACGAACGTAAGAGAAAATGCCGAATTGCAGTGTTTTTTTCGTGTAAAAATAGATCGGAAACATCTAGTAAACAAAAGGATAACCTTACTTTCCATCTATAAGTATTATTTTGTCCTAATAATAACATAAAATGCAATAAATTTGCAAAAAACCAAATTAAATTGTCGGTCAATGAATGTTGCCACTAAATTGTACAAGACCTAATTTAGTGTAATTTTTAAAGTTGTAATTTATAAATATTGACAATTATTTCAAACTTCTATTTCGCATTTGTTATTCTTATTACTGTTTACAACTTATTTTGTTACTTTATAAGATTTTTTTACTAAAGCCTTTAAAAAATTGCTATTTATTATCGAATAATCGAGTTGGTTTAATGCTCTAAGCTTTTGATAAATTAGGTAGCTTTATAGAGAGAGAGAGAGAGAGAGAGAGATAATAACAGCCGCACAGGTCGATCGATCGGGTTAAGCTATGCTTGCCGCGGTTGGTCTGTGGATCTTTACGTACCGAGACCCCTCCGTGCCGTTGGCCTCGGCTGTCATTCGTGGATCTTTGACAGTCGTTACGGGTAATCAGAAGCCCGAAAGTCTGACAACCAGTCTTACTAAGGGGTTTCGTATTACCCAGTAACTGGGTTGTGGAGGTCAGATAGGCAGTCGCTCCATGTAAAATACTGGTACTCAGCTGCATCCGATTAGACTGGAAGCCGACCCCAACATATTTTGGGAAAAGGCTGGGCAGATAATGAAATAGAAAAAAAAAATAGGTAAGTACATAATTATTATTTTTGTCATTGACATTGACACGCTAAGAGCAAAAAGAAGAACAATACGAGTAGAAGTAAAATTAAGTAACAGATAAGATTACAACGAAATTCACTAATTACACGCAAAATGTATATAAATAATGCTCGTATTATTACACTTTTATGCTAATGATCACACACGAAAAGTTAATTAATTCTCTCGTCCAAAAACAGCATAATTTTGTTGCAAGCAAAAAAATAAACAATTAGCAAAATATTTCAATAGAAACTTAAAGTTTGTTTCTGTTCCTTTTTTCAAATAAATTCTTAAAAAGAAGAAACTGTCCGTTTTTTTTTTTACCTGAGTTGAAAATATGTGTCATTAATAATTTATATAATTTCCATAAGTAAATATATGGATTTTATAAGAGTTCTTCAAAAGTAATAGTTGGCTTGTACTTTGAGCACAGAGGAGAGCGGTTGGTATCCTATGTCAAAGTTTAAGATAATATAATTACTTATAGTACATTAGTAAGGAGCCAACGATTTATTTCTGCTTAAAAATGGTCGATTTTAAATTTTGATTACAAGAGCATACTTTTGCGTCAGTTAATAGTATTTTTGTAGTAATTTTGCCGCAAGATGATTCGATAAGGTGATAACAATAAAATATGCATGAAAATGCGTAATCGCATTGTTTAATTCGCTTATAATGTAAATAGGGTTTATATTCTTTTCCAACAAATCAGTATTTTCTCCTGACTTCAAGTATTTACCTACTCAAGACCGGAAAAATATCTAAAATTGTATCGCCTCACAAATTTTAGTCCGATACCTAGTTAGGTACCTCCACAGATATATTTTACACCTAAATGAGATTTTAAAAAAAACGTACCTACGTGTTTTGACGTACACGTATGTTACGTGGTACATCATTATGGCCTCTTAAGAACCATAAAATACGCGTGAGTTCAAAACAGGATGATTATTATCTTAAGGTTTACGATTCCAAGTTGAAGTTCAACTCTAACCTAACCCGCATAAAAAATAACAACCGGTAGGTACCTACCTATAATAAGAAAAAATATTGTAGAAAAACTTTTTTACAAAAAAAAAAACAACCGACTTCCAAAGAAGACACTATAAAGTGAAAAATAACTTTAATTTCTGAAGTCAGTGTCTTCTTGGGGCCTAGCACCACCTCTTTAGCAGTATTATTTTAATCTTACTTCAGTGTGGGAAAGAGATGGGAGCTACATATCCTGTATTGCTCCATCTCTTTCCCACACTGAAGTAAGATTCAAAATAATACTGCTAAAGAGTCAAAGTCAAATCATTTATTTCAAATAGGCACTTAAAAGGCACTTTTGAACGTCAAAATTTAAAATGAAAAAATAGAATTGATTCTAGTCGCCCATTCCAAAATGTAGTTTTCGTGTGGAGAAGAATGGGCAAGAAACTCCACCGATACTCTTTTAAAATGTTTTACAAGTTTTTGTATACATTCATTATATAATTATATGTGAAGACGATGGACCTAAAATAAAATTTAGTCTACCAAAAATGGTAAAAGAATTAAAAATATATATAGAGGTGGTGGTAGGCCCCTGATCTGTATTTTAGTTTATTGCCACTGAATTCCGAAATAAAACTTATTTTTCACTTTGTAGTGTATTTTTGGAAGTCGGGTTTTTTTTTGTTAAATAGTTTTTATTTTTCGCTTTTTAGTGGGTTTGTTTATCTGTTATTTTTCACTTTTGAGTTGTACTTACCCCACACAAATTCGTATAACACTTATGTACTTGCTATGTAAATATCAGTGACACGAAATCATTATAACATCATCAATATAAACTAAGTGACAAAAATACGTATTATTGAGTTTTATTAATAAAACTTATATGGGACCACCTCTGAGGAGGCATACCCTATCCATTAAAAAAAGAATTTTTAAAATCGATTTCGCGTAGCAAAAATACTTACAAAAAAAAACATACAGTCGAATTGAGAACCTCGTCCTTTTTGAAGTCGCTTAAAAAGTTGCCCGCTTAAAGTCCCGCTTAATGGCAAACGACATCGCGGCAGGCCCAGACGGAGATAGTGAGATGAGCTGGACTCCTTTAATAAAGATTGGTCCTTGGCAGTTCTGGACAGAGAGAGGTGGAAAGACAGTAGGGAAGGCCTTTGCCCAGAAGTGGAACATTAACGGCTTAGCTTTAGAATTCCAATATTTTTTTAAATCACTTAATCGAAGTTATAAACAAATTACACAATTTTTATCAAGTCCCACTTAACTAACAAGATTACGTCAATTGACCACAGACAGACCGGCGACCACGCATCAAAATCGCTTATTAGTCGATTCGCACGAATTTACTCGCCCGGAACAGGCCAATCCTCACGTTTAAACAATACTTATTAATTTTTGTATAGGTAACTCGCACGAAACTAAGAAAAAAAGTATACGTTTAATAATGTTTTTCTAGTGTATTTTCTATACTTTACTGCATAAAATTCAAAATATGCCAATTGCCTAATACCTACATATTTCTGGAGTTGTCGACTCGCCCACAGATAAATTAACTTCGTGCGAATCTCCTATACATAAAATCATATTATTTAAAAGTGACAATACGCCCGTTGCGGCCGAGTAAATTCGTGCGAATCGACTAATAAGCCGTCAAAATCATAAGCAAAGTGACCGAATGGAAAGTAATGGGTGTGTCTGTTTGGTGACTTAACCGAACAGGAAGTGTTTCTTGTACTAAAATATGTTACAATGTGGAACACTCGTGTGACTTGTGTCGCTTCTCGTAATAGTAAGCTTGTGCACCGTTGAGAAATGAATGAAGCTGTAGGTAACTATGCTGAAGCTTCTAAGATTATGATTATGATATAAAATGCCGATGTTTTTTTATGAAAAACTCAGTCTTTAAAGGCTTGCAATGTAGCTAAGAGTTTTATTATCTAGTCAAATTACTTTTGGACGAAGATCACAAAGTTTTCTTGCTGCATTGACCACAAAAAGTTGGAAACATTTGGATTTTCTTTTGTATGATAATCACAATCAAATTTTTGCGGTTTTTTCAATGCTGTGATTGCAATTAATCCCTTATCTGAATCAGGATGTGTAGTCAAAATTACGCCGTTATTTGTACAGCTAACGTCACTTTATTATACCTAGATTAACTTCCACTACACCACATTCACAGGCAAGTGTAATGTTTGGGAAAGCGCATACGCTAGATTTTCGCTCATAATAATTGTTGTGTGCAGTTCCCACATCGCGTATAATCTAGGATTGCTCGAGTTTCTACCACACATTGTGTTATCTGTGAATCTCTTTTTATTTATTACGAAGATGTTTTCTGCTCTCATTATGTAGGTAGACATGTATGAATGATTGATTGTGATGTAATGTTGAATAGTTACATTGCATTGTGGTTTATAGTGGTTTTAGATTGTTTGTGTTACTAAGTCTCCGTTTAGTCACACGCCCCTGATCATAGAAGAAGTTAAGTTAATGTAGAGACGCCAGCACATCAAGCTACTTCAATCTGTCAAATTTCTTTAATAGATTTTCAACTTTATCGCTAAAGCATAAGGTTCAAAGTTTTTTGGGAAAATTTGACAGTTTCAGGTAGCTTGATGTGCTGGCGTCTGTACCTGTAGTACACCTACAATAAGTGCTTAGCCAGACTGGTAGCGTAGGGCGGGAGCAGCGCGGGTGCGGTAATGCGCGCGGGCTGCCGGTCCGCACCGGAGCGCGGCTGCGTTCTGCGTGTTGTCGCGTCTAGTGTTTGTCAAAATATAATATGGATGAAGAAGACTTATTTTTACTAGAAAAAAGCTCAAAGTTCGGGAACCCCGATTACCGCACGGGCCGATCACGCTCGCGCCGCGTAACATCTACGGCCACTTGTATGAATGAGCTGTGGCGTGAGTTGCCCGCGCGCTCCCCGCGCCTAGCAGTCCGTGCCGCTCACCGCGCCCGCGTGCCCACAATAGACACTCAAAGGAAGTTCATAATATGTTTAAGTTCGCCGCCCCGCGCCCGTCCCCCAGTCTGGCCAACTACTGGCCACTATCACTATGAGTACGCATAAATTATGTCTTCCAATGAAGGGAAAGGGAACGTGATACACAAGCTGGTTACCTCAAGTATAACTTTTACTCACAATATATTAAACTAACTAGCTGCGCCCCGCGGTTTCACCTGCGTAAGTTTCGATCCCGTGGGAATATCGGGATAAAAAGTATCCTATGTGTTATTCTGATGTATAAACTATATTACTATAAAGTTTCATCAAAATCCGTTTAGTAGTTTTTGCGTGAAAGAGTAACAAACATCCATGCATCCTCACAAACTTTCGCATTTATAATATTAAGTAGGAAGTAGGATATTGAAATAACATTTATTTTTAACTGACTTCAAAATGTAAGAGGTTCTCAATTAGACTGTATATTTTTTTTTTTTGTATAGGTACTTGTATATATCTCCGGCAATTATGAATCGATTTCAAAAAATCTTTTTTAATGGATAGGGTATGCTTAAGGGGTGGTCCCATATATATTTTATTAAGTTTGCTTGGATAGTTAGGGGAAAAATAAAACCTTTTATACAAAAAAAAAAAAACAATCGACTTCCAAAAAAGACACTACAAGTGAAAAATAACTTTAATTTCGGAAGTCGGTAGCAAACAACGAAAATGCGAACCCAACGACACCGTATTCGGAATTTAAACTCATTTTTCACTTGTAGTGTCTTTTTTGGAAGTCGGTTGTTTATGTTTTTTTTTTTTTTGTAAAAAAGTTTTTTAACAACTATTCTAGTTTGATTAGCTAGAACAAGTGTGGTGAGCAATGCTCAAGCCTTATATGTATGATAAGAGTACTTTGTTCCATTAGCACAGTAAAAGACTGGTATTATTAGTGATTAAACGAACTTACCTGTAAGCGAAGTTCTATCATAATTATACGAAGCGCTTCGTCCGAAGAGATTAGAACATAATACACATGTAGTAACACATAAGTGACACCACTCAGACACTGTAGTTGAGAGTTTTTTTTTTTTTTTTTTTACTGCGGGTATCTCTGTTTTCCTGATAACTTGGCTTGGAATCTCTCGTCATTTAGTTTAGAGGAATAAGCGTTGCTTAGTATTTTCTGAAAGAGAAGTAAGGGCGTAGCGGAAGCGTGGGTGGGAGGGAGCTAATCTCTTCGGACGAAGCGCTTCGTATAATTATGATAGAACTTCGCTTACAGGTAAGTTCGTTTAATCACTAATTATACTAACGCTTCGTCCTCGAGATTAGAACATAATACACATGTAGATTTTGAGAGTTTTTTCGGAAAATATTAAGAACGCACTGTTATCATTTTAGAATAATTTATTCTAGAAACAAAATATCAAATAACAAAAATGAATGAAAACTTAGATTATAAGATTTCAATAGTTAAAGTTTCATAAATCATCACAAAAAATAAATTAATTCTAATTTTGTGCATGAGTACAATTTATTCTTATTAATAAGTTGCAACTGCGACAATTATTGAGAAATTAACTACTAACGATTCTGTTTCTTATTGATTGATTATTGACCTAGCTAGAGAACTTTCATCATAATCAGTGATGGTGCGATTATAAAATCTAGCAAACGTTTCAGAACTGCCGCTCCAGCCGGCGGTCCTGCGAATTTCATCAATATTAACCCCAAGGGCATGCGCACGCGACGTAGCCGCGTGACGCGTGCTATGCGCCGAGAACATTGACACATCTAACCCACTATCGCTTAATGTACACTTAATCCAGCGGCTAAGTGTTTGCGTGCTTACAGAGTTGTGTGGCTTTTTTGGATTTATAAAAAGGTTGCCAGATTTGCGAAGATCTTTGGTTTTATTTAGGTAAAATACTAATGTGTTAGCGGGGCATATTTCTATACTCTCATTAAAAAAGGGTAACGTTAATAGGGGTTGCTTAGACCCTACTTGAGAAGTTTTTATTAAATCGGGAATCTTTATAATAATTTTGGATGCCAGTATATTGATATTTTCAATACTAATTTTTGACAATGTTTGAACCCTATGAGCCGTGGTAAGGGCCAGTAATGTTACACATTTTTTTGAAATTCCATCGAGTGACAGTTGGTCATTAGGGAATTTAGAGCGTAAAAAATTTAGCACACAGTTAGTATCCCACGTTACTTTATATTTCGGCCTAGGTGGTCGTAAACGAAAAACACCTTTAAAAAATCTAAGAATTCGATCGTCTTTAGACATATTCGGGCCCAAAATCAATGATAAAGCTGATCGATATTAATTTAAAGTCCCATATTGACTACCATTATTAAAAATTTGAGTGAGGAAATATATTACTGACGGAACCGAGGCCTCGTATTTATTAATACCTGATTCTTTGCAGAAGGTCCACCATTTTTTTAGACATACGTCATATTGTTTCATCGAGTTATTTGATAAAGAAGCTATCATGATATCTATCGATGAAGGCGGCAGGCATCGTCGTGAAAACGCCTCCCGGATAACACCCCGGCAACCAGGGTAAGCGTCGAGTGCACCTGACGGTTGCTAGAATGAGATATCAAAACGTTTTCATTAGGGGTGAATATAATTGGATCTGATATAAGCAGAGACCTATATAGAGGATACCACGGTTGCGTGGGCCATAAAGGAACAATAAAAATTCCCTGAGCGTTATCGTTTATAATTTTCCTAAGACTTTTTAAAATAACTGAGAAGGGGGGAAAAGCATAGAAATAAGATAAACCCCAATCGATTGTAAATGAGTTAATGGCGTAAGCGTCCGGATCTTTATGCCAGGAAACGTATTTCGCACATTTTTTATTGATACGGCTGGCAAACAAATCTATATGGGGTTGTCCAAACCTACATTTAAGAGTATTGAAGGCCCCCTCTGACAACTCCCATTCTATGTCTGGGTGATTACGACGCGACTCGGCGTCCGCGATGGTGTTATCACAAGATCGTATATATGATGCAAATACGTAAAGTTCGCGTTCCTCGCACCACTTCCAGATCTCCCTTGACATACCAGTCAAGTGGGGAAATTGAACCCCACCCATGCGATTGATGTATGCTATAGCAGTCGAATTGTCTATACGAAGTAGTACTTGACAGTCGTATAAGTCCTTAGCAAAAAGTTTTAGAGCGATGAAAGCGGCTAACAGCTCTAAATAATTTATGTGCTTATCGCGTTCGCTATTCGACCACTGACCACTTGCATTTTCACCCTCACAGGAGGCGCCCCATCCCGTTGTTGAGGCGTCAGAAAATATTTCGATGCTATACTTGTCATCTCTAATACGGTGCTTTGAATTATCAATAACCTTTAACCACCAATGAAAATCGGGCATTAATGAATCGGGGAGAATCATTTGCTTGGTATAATCTTCATCACCCATAAGATTTAAAAATTTGCAGCGTTCGAATTGTTTAGTGTGTACCCAGCCGTATTCCACTGCTGGGCATGCTGATACTAATATACCTACTAATTGTGCGAAGGTTCTAACTTCTCATATTAATGAATTTACGGATTTCGTTTTTAATACGCACTTTTTTATCTGCGGGTAAACTAATTTCTAAGTTTGCCGAATTTATAAATACTCCCAAGAATTTACACATTTTAGAGGGATACAGACTGCTTTTATCATTATTAATTATAAAACCTAAGGAACAAAGGAGTTTCTTTGTGACTGCAACATTTGTTTTGCAATTTTCACATGTATCTGCTAATAATAACCAATCGTCTAAGTAGAGGGTAGATAAAAAACCTGCCGATCGCAATAATTTTACAACCGGTTTCATTATTTTTGTAAATAAGTATGGAGCTGTATTCAACCCGAATGGCAACGCATTGAATTCGAATAATTGGCTATTAAACGAGAATCTAAGATATTTACGCGAACTTTCATGAATTTTAATAGAAAAATAAGCATCCTTTAAGTCTAAGGTTGTCATATAGCAGTCCTTAGTAACAAGTTTTATAGCGGTTCTTAGGTCCTCTAATTTAAAATGCTGTGTGTTAATGAACTTATTTAAATTTTTGAGGTTTAATATGAACCTCATTTTTCCATTTGGTTTAGGAGTGAGGAACACGCTAGATACAAATTGACCTGGGCACGGGTCACATTTCGATATGGCTCCTATATCTAATAGGCTATTAATAGCTTCGGAAAAATTAGCGAACTCAGAAGTGGAATAACTTTGCTCAGCAGGTACTAACTACCTTTTGGATTACTTGAGAGGAAAATGTGAGTTTGTATCCGTCAATCCATGACAGTATCGACTGATCACTAGTTATAAGCGACCATTGTTTATAAAAGTATGTCAAGCGACCCGCATACTTAACTGGGTCTAGTAGCGGCGCTGCGGCTGGCGCTGTGGCGGCAACCTCTTCGATGAGTTGGCGGGCGGCGGCGGCGGCCGCGGCGCTGCAGGCTCGCGGCTCCTCGGCGCGGCTCCCAGCGGCCTGCGCGCTGGAGCAGGAGCTCTTCGGTTTAAATACCTCTGAGGGATTGGGTTATTTGGTCGTTTTGGTAGGTTTTTATTGACAGTATCGGGCTTCAGTTCAGTACCCGATTTTGTTACGGCTTTAGCCGATTTTATCGTTTCTGACAGGTTGTCGCCGAATAGATATGAATCAATCTTAGTGCTACTTAAGGCGTCTTTCATGTCCCTTTTTAGCGCAGATAAAATAAAGTTTCTGCGGGTAACTGAGTCATAATGTTGGATGTCGCAAAGGATTCGCGCAGCGTCCATTAATTTGGGTAGTAACTCATTGTTTTTTTAAATGAGTTGACTAGTGATCACCTGGCCCAAGCAGGAGATAGCACTCGCCATTTGTTCTTGTTTAACAACTATGGCCTTATCACGCTTTGCTGCGGCTTCGGGTATTGCTGCTTTCAACTCCGCGTTCAACGCCGGGGCAGCAATATAACTACAGTTCGATGGAACCAAATATTTAGCTATTAATGCTTTCCTACAGTCCTTATCGAAACCCTCGGTAGCGATGTGCTGGAAGCGTTTAGTAATTTCTTTATGTAAATCTGGCCCGTACTTCACAGTTGTTGACGGGTCTTCTCCCAGGATGACCATCGTGTCCTGGTCTAGGTCCGCGTCGATATTGTCACCTGACGCTTCTTGTGAGGTACTAAGTTTGTCCTTCAGATTTGCAGGGTCGATTGATATGGCGGGATCCAGTGATACGATAGGATCAAGCGAAATTTCAGGATCAGTTGGATCATTAGGAACCGCAATAGTCTCGTCAAGTGGATTACTGATCTCCCGAGAGTCTTGTAACCAATCTTCAGGCTCAATACCCGTGTATTCTAAAACGAAATACGAAGTAGAAGTAAAACATTGCGATTTAAGAATATACTTTTCTTTCATTGCAAAGCATAGGTAAGTAATATATTGTTTAATTTACTCGTAGGTAGAGGGAAAATAGATTAACATCTACTTTTATAGGTTGACGTTAAAATGAATTTGAGTATAACTTATTTTTGTTTGGAAAAAATTCCGGACAGCAATAAAGGCCCAATGATACCCACCCGTTTAACGAGTAGTTACCGTAAACCGTAATTGGGTGTTTCATAATTAGTCCTTGCGTCGGGACAGCCCACAGACAGCCCGGAGTGCAAGACTTATTTAAACGTAAATACGTTTAGCAATAAGACTGTGTTATTGAGCATTGGTAGTAAAGTTTGTGCGTCGGAAAACCCATAGGTAGCCCGGAGTGCAAAACTTAAATTTTAACGTAAATACGTTATTTTAATAATCGGTAGGAACACGAACACACTGTTACTAACCTGTTTGTTCATATAAAGTACTCGCGATCGGAGGCGTTGAGTCTTGTGAAGGCGGATATAGACGCCGTAATCTGCGTTCATATTTTTGTATTTTCTTCGTTAGATGTTCGTAATCAACAACACTCTTTCTTTTTGACATGATGTATAAGTACAAGAAATGTTAAACGTGTTGAGCGGCTGAACACTAAAATGTGAATGACGAGAGATTCCAAGCCAAGTTATCAGGAAAACAGAGATACCCGCAGTAAAAAAAAAAAAAAAAAAAACTCTCAACTACAGTGTCTGAGTGGTGTCACTTATGTGTTACTACATGTGTATTATGTTCTAATCTCGAGGACGAAGCGTTAGTATAATTTATCAACGTTATTCAACTACCTACCTAAAACAAAATTATAAGAACTGTCCGAACAAGAACTCCGCTGATTTCCACAAAGTGAATCAACGACGCCTGAGTGACGATACACATTCTTTAACACTTGAAAAACTGTTGAATACGTTGTATACAGCTAGAAATTATTTCGCTTTACCACTATATTTTTCTCTTTTGTCACGATTCTTGTTCGCATCTCAATAAATAGCTTCTTTTGGAAAACCTTTCGGGCTGTCCGAAATCTTTCTGTATCTTCATAGATGATAGAACTTAATGAGAATTCTTTAACTCTATTGCTGTGACCAGCGGGGTAGTTGCGTAACAGTGGCTGTGGCTTAGATTTTGACAGTTCAACAACATTAATTGCGTTGTTTAGTGTTTACGTAGGTAACTGAGCAGACAAATTTTTCGAACATATTCATGAAGCAATGGATTATGAATATCCTTAAAATAATATAGATTGTCATCATAAGGGCGCATTCTACCAAACTTTTATACTTAGAGTAAGTCTTATACTGAGAATAAATTTTGAATTTTTGACAGTTTTTCCATACTAGCACTGTCAAACGTCAATTTTATTCCACGGATAAAAGATATCTGACTTTGGTAAAACAAGCCAGTGTGTTACACAATTAGGGTGCTGCTTCACTATAATAGCACGTTGCCATAGGTACTAGTTTTTATGCTAGCTCAGCTTAGATTTATAGAGATTTAAAGATGCAGGCTACTGTAAATCCTCCTGTAATAAAACAGTTCCATTAACCCAAATAATGACCACACAAGAACGACATTAACGATTTGTAGTTACTCCATAATCTACTACGATTAACATACATTATTGTATCGGGTAATCCAATGCGGTCAGGCCAATAATGAAGAGACTATTAAATTACTTTAGTCACCTGTGTAGTTAATAGATGACCATTGAGGTTGACTTGACAAGCGCCGTGAAAGACGTATTACCGAATATTTAACAAAATATATTTCACGCTTACTCGCCTAGGTATATTTCCCGAAGAGTTAGGTAAAAGTGTATCTATAGGACACCCTAATTTCGCCAGAAAGTCCCATGTGTGGTCTCCATGTGAAGTGTGTGTTGTGTGGGGGCGAGCCACAGATATAGATGGACCTAGTTATCGCAAGTATCACGATCTGTTTGAAAACCAAGCATGCTATTTTTATGACTACCTACTATGACGTCACAAGCGCTCTTTCTCACTCACGCTCACCCAGCCAGCAGTACACAGGACTGAGCGCAAATGTGTCGGCTTAAGATTTTTGAACGTAAGTTGGTGCGATTTTTGGCACGCGAAGTAGTTGCTCTTGCGTTATCTAGGTGTATTTAAAGTGGGGCGAGCCTATTACCAAATATTTACTTACTATAATAAGTGAACCTACTTATTTTAAGTTATGTGACTGTTTACCTTTTAAGACTGTTCTTAGGCAATCAATAATAAGTCCTTGATTATGACAAAGTATTTCAAGTTTTGAGTGACAACAAAAAAAATTGCAACCACATTTTGATTACATCTGGTAAAACCTGTATTTTCAGCAAATAAATTATTCTTATTCTTACGTGATTGTGTAACACGCCTTAAGGTGTGGTCTGACTATGAGTCTTGAGGTTTTTTCTAGAGTCACGCGAAAGCAACTCACACGCATCACATTTACGTATGTAAGCCATCATTTATGTGTTCATGAGATCATAGTGATGTGTTTCGTGTCCGTGATCATTAATCGTTGATCGTGGATCAAAATTCTCATGTTAATCATGATTGGAAACTGGCTTACCTGCTTGATTTGCTAATTGGTATTTTATTTTAATAATTTTCTACGCGATCTATAAATGGTAAGAAATAGGAAAGATTGGATGTAATCGTGAGTGAATTTGATGTAAGGTATTGGAATTGCAGAAGCCATTTTGGATTTCCTTGTTACGTTTTTCCAGATTTGCACTACCCCATCTAAATACCTGCTTGCGTACAATTATGAATCGCAATCTCGAGTAAAATTTACTATATAACGTCAAGCTATGCGATCTGAATGTGTTGTGCGTGTATGAAACCGGATACAGGCATTTTTTATGCAAAATTACGGAACTTTACAAGTTACAACTACACAGATAACTTATTCAACTCTTAAGGAAGTTTTTTTACAGATAATATGCTAAGCAAAGCTTGACTGATATTATTGTTCCCCATATCATTAAACCCAACCATATCAGACTCTAAGAAAGTGGAACAGACTTGTGTAAAGTACAACCAACACTATTCTAAGTTTTAAAATAAGTATCACGTAGAAAATTAAGTTAGATTAAAATTGCTTATTAGTCTTATAGGCTAGATTGTAATTAATTATTAAGAACCTAGTTCTTTTTAATAAAGGATAAAAAAAAAAAAAATAAACCCAACCGTGCAATCAAAAAAACATTTACCAAAATAATTAAATAACCAATAGGTAGTTTAGCAAATCATCATTTAAAGAATCGGCATTGCCATTTGCCAGCCAACGTGGCAATGTTACCAGGCTTTTGATCACTTTCTCCATCGACAGCGATGCGGACCAATATTTGATGCCCAATGAGCACTTCCATGTTTTTATACTTGTATATGTCACCGTATGATTATGATTATATAATACTAAATAACATTATATAAAACTGGTATTTTATTTACCAAATTGAATTAGGACTTAGAAGACACTTGACCCAGTGAACAGCTTATTATCCGTCGTTGCATCACACATGACACGAAAACGATTGCAGCTCGCAGTCACGCGATATGCTGATGCTGATACAGTTGTAACTCATTTATATCAGGCAATTAACTAAACATCCATCGTTTCGGATGAACAGCTGCATATTATCGCATTATCATACATGCTCACATGCTGAAGTGATTGGATGATGAGGAATGTGTGAGTCTTTGTAGAGGTGTAAAGTGTGACGAGATTTTGAATATTTGTAAGGGTTTGCCCGCTTGTGGCTAAGTAATATCAGTTGCACGGGTCAATCGATCAGCTTAAGCTACACTTGCTGTGGTTGTCCCCTGGATGGCTGACCATTACATACCAAGACTCATCCGTTCGTAAGTCTGACAACCAGTCTTACCAAGGGGTATCATAATACCCAGTAACTACTATCTGACCAGTAAGAGGTCAGATATGTAGTCGCTCCATGTAAAATAGGCAGATAATGATGGTGAATGAAGTGGCTGTCGCAGAATTGGAAATGGACGAATTTAATTAATTTATTAAATATGTATAAGCTTTTAGGCTTGGCAAGCATGCTCTCTATCTTAAATAACATTATTTTCGTTACATCAGACTGTGATCAAAAGTCAATACATTAGTCATTAATAATTCTCAAGAAACTGATTTCATTTCCGTCACCGTAGTCAATAGACTTGAATGAATTTACGCTTTCTTCAAAAATATTTTATTAATATAACTAACAGAAAATTACATAATTTCACGCCCATAATCAACGAATGTTAGGCGGAGGTTTTCCTTACCTATAGTACACCCACATTTCGCCAATTATAATAAAGTCTAATGTAATAGGGGGCAAGTCTATGTACTGCTATATAAAATAATAAGTGCTTACTACCTACTTATAAATAAAATAATACCTATGCAGTAGGTAACTAAAACAAAGCACGGGCATTTATTTAATTACATTTTATTACGATGCAATACAAAAATTCCTAACATTAGGCAAGTCTACTCACTACTCAGTAACGCAAGGGTTACATTAAAGTTCAAAATGGCGGCGATATTAAGTATGGAGTAATTTTATGAAATGTGGGGTCAGAGGTGATTCCACACTGTTCAATTACTGATCCGTGATGAAATACCCATCATCATAAGAAGCGCAAAGTTGTTGAGAAATCAATCATAATATCAACGAAGTAATCACGCAGTAACGTCAATGTCAGGCGGTGTGGTTGCTGAAATGTTGTGGTTATGAATGGCAAACGTACGTATTTATTTATTTAGCCTTACGTAACCCACTCAAAGACGAAAGATCAATCGGACAGGACTATATATGAATTCAATCGAAAATGTCTAGTCCTTAAAAATGTTCTTCTAAAAAATATTAGCTATAAGACTGGCCAAACAGTGTTTTGCTTCGAATAAATCAATTATAATAATTAATTATCATTCTGAAGGAACAAGCTGCCAATTTGTTTATGATAATGAAGCAATACTGTCTGTATTGCTTAGATATCAGAAACAAACTAAAATGGCTAGGACGTAAGATAGGAAATCAACCGCCAACATTCATTACAGTTTTCCGAAAACATTTAAAACTAATTAAACCAATTGAGTACTAAAAGACAAATTGCATTAAGCTAATAATTCTTCAACCATATTTTCCACGGCTTTTTACCACATGTTTATACCTAACATTACAACATAATTACAGTCGCTTCTAGATAAAATTTATAGTGTTTATCTAATTCCTCCATGATGGTTTAAGAATTTATTACAAGATGTACAGGAATTTAGGTTGCATTAAATGTGGGACATGTTCAGTATTAAAATATTGGGAAAACGTTCGTGAAATATTTACACGGAAATTGAATCCTACTTTTGTTGAACGTGTGTTGTATCTTGGTATTTTACTGTTTGCGACGGTTGCGCATAAGCAGTCACGGAAAATTAGCGTTTTTACCTGAGGTTGTGTTGATATTTAGTTCAAAAGTTATTAAGTTTTTATTTTTATTAAGTACCTACTTACCGAGCATGTTTTTAAAATAAATGTTTAAAATGGTAAACCCACCATATTGATATCCAAGATACACAGGCTTGCTTAATTTGGGGTCAGTGTAAAACCCTCTGTAATCTTTTTGGCAATAAAACTTTTTTTTTTTTTTGACGATGAATGGTGTTCGGGTTTTTGTTAGTTCCACTAGATATACTTAATACCGAGGCACAAAGGAACCTCCTTTAATAAGATGAGCATTTAATTAATACGTCTAATAATAAGTCAACTTAAAACCTTTCCCTTAATTAACGGAATTTAATAACACACGCAAATAATGCGCAAGCGCACGTTTCAGAGTCAAAGAATTCAATAAAACAGGCTAACCAACCCAAGCTCAAATTCATTAGCCATTTAAGTCTAGCTATTTAGAACTACGTTCGTTAAAGGCAGAGTCACAGTTCTATAGAAAGTGAAAAGGTTCGTCCCTGTTGGAAGTGGCTGAGCGGAAATAGTTTTCCTTTTTAGCGTATTGACGGGCGCCCGCGACGATGTGGTGTGTAGTACAAGAGGTAGGCGGTAGCGATCACGAAGTGAATTCAATACTCAATCGCTCTTTGCATTCCACAATGTGTACTTATATAAAGGGTTTTTTTTTTGTGAATGGGAAATCATCAAATAACCCCTCCCGCTCTGGGTGGAGCAGAAGGGAGTGTCAGACTCTTACTGACTAAAACCCACCCGTGTTCCTTCCTTAGCCCTTTGTGTTCCGGGTAGCGGTAACCCTTTCGGACAATCCCGCTGCCCCGGCAGGCTTCGGCCCTTACGGGCCCCTTCCTTATGCTGACATCTCTTTGAGGCGCGCGTGGAACACGTACGCGCCGTCCGGCACTTATATAAAGGGTCACTTCAAATTTTATGAGACCATTTTGTACCCTGTCAGACACAGCAAAAATAATAGGAGCGAAGAAACTTTAGAAACTTATCAGTCTTCGAAAATTATGTAGGGATTATTCTTTATTTCTTTTAGCTTTATCGTTTGCGTGTTGTCTTTTAAGTTTCATCAATAAACATCTAGTACTACGTTCTTATTATGGCGTAGTCCTATTTGTGATCATGTTCTAAGTTATAACTAGAGAAAGACTGTCAGACTGACCTATTTATTTTCTGTGTCTCGAAATAAAGCTTTCGGAAATAAAATAATTTCGAAATTTAATGTTAGTAAGTAGGAGTAAGTTACGAACACTGATATTATCGAAATATCTTTCAGATACATCGCTTCAACCGCATCATTGATCGTACGATGAGTATTTTTTATCGAAGATATCTCTTAATTAACAACAATTTTAGTAATTAACATGCAATTAGAGCTACTGCTTGCAGTTTCATAATAAGATACTTCCATTATGATATTTTATAAGTCATTATCATAACTTCACGTAGAGATTGCGCCGTTGATATAGACTTCGTATCTTGATCAGTATTCCGACGTAATGTATGATTAGTCTTAGTAATTGCATGTCCGACGTTACATGCGCTTGAGTTGAAGCAGTTCAACGGCTTCATTTAAATTCAAAGAAGACTTTTATAAAACTGGGGTAAAAAATGTTTAAAGCATAATTTATCAAATGGTGACTTTATTATTTTTACGTTTAAAAATAATAACGACATTGAAAAACGACTTATGAGACTTGTATCTACAAAAAACCGATGAATAGGTTTATGTTTTTTTTTTACACAGTTTATTGGTTTTTCCAATTAGCTAATTATTATTTAAGCTATGATTTTGTAGGTATTTTTATATAAAAAGCAAGTAAAAAAACAGAAAATTTAATTCGGTGTCGTTGGTTCCGCATTTTCGTTTTTTGGCACCAACTTCCAAAATCAATGTTATTTTTCACTTTGTAGTTATTTTTTTTTTGAAGTTATTTGTTTTTATTTATTGTAAAAAAGTTTTTTTTTTTTTTTAATTCTTTATTATTTTT
The DNA here is from genome assembly GCA_949316385.1 of Globia sparganii. Classification (NCBI taxonomy): domain Eukaryota; kingdom Metazoa; phylum Arthropoda; class Insecta; order Lepidoptera; family Noctuidae; genus Globia; species Globia sparganii. The sequence continues at coordinate 24,976,435 of OX438653.1, read as the reverse complement.
GGGGTATTTATCCACAAGGATACGTCAACCCCATTGTATCTTAAAACAATATCATAAGCACTATACAAAAAATAACACAGAAAAAATAAAATCTAAGAAAATTCGGGGTTCACTAATACTAAACTACAAAATTGTTTTGCTAGATCCGATTTAGGACGTGACAAAATTGTCTGAACTAATCCTATATCGAATCTGTTCAATGCATGCTCCCTTTCCAATTCTTCTCTTTCTTTCTTGTTTTTTACACAATCCATCAGCAAATGTTGTACGTCCTCAATTTTGTTACAAGCGATACAGTTTGGCGAGTCGACTTTTTTCATCAAGAACGCAAACTTTGCCGATGGATAGTGTCCAGATCGAAGTCTTAAAGCTAGCTTTACAAATTTTCTACTTAATTTGTTATCATCAAACCAAAGGCAACGAGGAGGCTCATGCTGAATGGTTTTATACCAAATACCTTTTGTTTCAGATTTTTTATTATAATAATTATTCCAAACCTTATAACATTTAATTTTGAATTTAGGAATCAAATCTGAGTAGTCCGGTAAAAACTCGGTCTCATTTCCTTCTACTGCTGCTAGTTTAGATAATTGATCAGCCACCTCGTTACCCTTCAACCCAATATGAGCCGGCACCCATTGCAATCTAAACTCAATGCCATTTGTATTAAATTTATGAATGATATTTATTATATCGTAGGCTATCGATGCACCTCTGATACCAGAGGCGCATCGAGCCACGTGTTGCAAAGCGCTTTTGCTATCTGAAAAGATAACAATCCTTTTTAATTTTTGTTGATTCGCATAATTCATGGCTTGCAAGATCGCAATAAGCTCCAATGTCATTATGGAGACATACGTTTTTATTTTACAACCAACCTTAACATTAAAATTCTGATAAAAATATCCCACCCCCTGTCCATGCGCACTCTTCGACCCATCCGTGTAGAATTTATGCCAACCAGTGTACTTTGTACTTAATTCTTGTACAACGTTATTTAACAGAATATTAGGTTCCATTGAAGTTTTACTGCCCATTACGCTTTCAATGTCACTTTTAATATTGTTCTGTAAGTCAATGGCTGACACCCAGATTTCCAAACTAAACATCCTAAGCGTATGTGATGACGAAACTTGAAGTGGTTTAATCTCATTGACTGTTAAAGTAAGTAAAGGTTTTTTTTTGTTCTCCCAACATCTATTTTGGCAAAGATTACTCAAATCCGATATCATTTCAACAGTTGCATTGCTAGACCAGGACACACTTTTCAACATGAACTTATACGCTAGGTATTGTCTTCTCAAGAACAATGGCATTATATTTAGCTCACACTCCATGACGTGTATTGGGGTACTTTTAATAAATCCTCCCACAATTCGCAGCGCTTGATTTTGTATTTTATCCAGTCTGCCAGTATGTATCTTGGCGCCTGAATCATAAATAAAGCTACCGTAATCAAGCCTACTTCTTATTAATGAGATATACAACCTTCGTAAATGCTTGGTATGTACACCCCAAGAACTACCCGCCAAAACTTTCAACATGTTAAGAAATTTAGAGCATTTATCTATAGTTTCTTTTATATGTTTTCCCCAGCGTAAACTCCCATCCAACCAAATCCCTAAATACTTTGCACAATCCGATCTAGCCAACAGTTGGCCGTTCGCGTTTAGGGTAGGGAAATATCTTCTTTGGCCTTTACTGAAAAGACAGTAGTTAGATTTACTTGCGGATAAAACTAAACCTAATTCATCTAATAAAATAATTATAGCATCAAGCGCTTGTTGGATGCGTGTTTCGCAGCTTTTGATATCTTTGTCACTGACAAACAAAACAAAATCGTCTGCATACTGCGATAATAATACATTTTGTGTTTGGTGACAAATTTTGTGTGTTATTAAATTGAAAAGCAAAGGGGATAAGGGGTCCCCTTGTGCAAGGCCTTTATTGGTCCATCTAGAAAGTGAGGTTTCACCAGTATCCGATTTAATATTAAGGTATCTCTCGCTTAAAAAGGACCAGAGATATGTACAAATTTTTGTTCCTATTTGAAGATTATCTAATATCCTCATCGCTACATCAATAGAAATATTATTGTAGGCATTATCAATATCTAAGAAACAAGCTAACGTTGGAATATTTTTTGAGAAACCTATTTGAATATATGAGACCAAGCGTGTTAAAGAATCTAAGCAGGATTGTGATTTCCTGAAGCCAACAGTATGAGGCGATAGAACTTTTGTCTTTTCAATGTACCACTCTAGACGTCTAAATATTAATAAATGAAAAATTTTACACAGACAGGAAAGTAAGGATATAGGTCTTAATTTAGGTTCACTATTAGAAACAGAATTAACTTTCGGGATGGGAATGACCTGAATATTTCGCCAGTGTCTAGGTATAATACCAAACTTAAAAATATTATTAAACAATTTAAGCAAGAAATATTTAGCTGAGTCAGGTAAATGATAAATCATTGAGTAAGTTATGCCATCTTCGCCTGGCGCTGTATCCTTTTTTTTTAAACAGCTTTTAAGTTCGTGTATGGAGAAATCAGCTTCTAAAGTTACATTTTTAGATTTAAATGTTGGCATCACATTTGTAACGTAATCAGGAGTGAGTGAAGACAACAACTTGCTTTGGTTTTCAAGGGAACAATACATTTTATTTTGTCTAAAACCCTTCATCCATCTCATACGACGCCAAAGATCAGAACCTGAAGTCACCTCATCAATAGAGCTACAGAACTTTTGCCAATCAAGAAACCTTGCTTTACGGATAAGATCTTGGGATTCTTGTGTTAGTTTCTCTAAAACTGTCAAATTGTCGGGTGTAGGGTTACCACGGAAAGTGGACAAAGCTAGTCTACGCTGTGCAACTATTTTCGATAGTTGAGGGTTCCAATACTTTTTTGGGGTAAACTTTTCACTAGGCTTCTTACAATATTTAATATAGGGTATATGCTTATCCGCCGCATTATTAATTTGATTAACGAAAGTGTCATACATATTTTGGAGCTGGTCTGGACCCTCACTATATATAATAAGATTTTTGGCAATAGTTTGATTATATCCAACCCAATCCGCTATTTTAAAGTTCCGTTTTTTAATATAACTAAAATCATTTACAATATTAATCGACATTTTAATTATCAGGTGATCACTCCCTAAGTTTTCATTATAGACCTGCCATATAAACTTGATAGCTATGTCTGAGGAAGCAAAGGATATGTCAGGCGAAGTTTGTTGTAAATTTCCGTTGACTAACTTTACTCGAGTGGCCATACCATTGTTAAGAGAAATAAAATCATTATCAAGCGCCGAGTCCATAATCTGAATACCCCTCATATCGGATTTGACTGACCAGTTAGTGTGGTGGCCATTGAAGTCACCGGCAACTAATGTTTTCGCTGGAAAAGCCGAAAAAAGTGTATCCCAATCAGCCATCTGTGTATGTACGGAAGATGGGCAATAGATAGACAGAACATATTCTAAATCTTTGCAGTTAATGAGTTTTACACATAAGACTTCAATGCCGCGATTGTTAGTACTAAAAGAATGAATATGAGAAATTATGGATTTGTGTACTAAAATTGCTACTCCTCCATACGAATCCTCCCTATCAGATCGATAAATATTGTAACCGCTTATATTTATTGTGGTATCACTGTCAAGCCATGTTTCACTAATAATGGCAATGTGAATACTTTGTCGTGCTAACAGATCTCCAAAACTAATCAATTTAGGGCGTAAACTTTGAGCATTCCATTGAAATATGTTTAACTTAATATGTTTAGGAGAACTATCCATTTACAAATGTTATTAAACGCTCAAATAATCTCCCATGTAATAATATGTTAGTCAAATACTTTTTAAGTTCCTCTGAAACAATTTTTAAACCCAAAATAATTTTTTCTTCAAATGTATTTTCTGACATTATTATATTTTTAATTTTGAGCCAAAATTTCTTAAACTCAAATCTACAAGTTAAGTCGTCATCCCTTCTACCACTTACTTCCTCTTTCTGTGGTTTTTCTCTTACGGTTTCCATTGGTTGTTGAGTAGAATCATGGTTTTTCCCTTTTTTCTTGTTATTTCTGCGTTTTGATTTTGCTTCTTGAAGAATAATAGACATTTCACCTGAACTTCTTTCTGCCTCTTCTTCTATGTTTTGATCACTGGATACTACGTCTATGTTTTGTACATCCATAGCAGGTTTATCTTGGTATGATTCATCGATATTCTGTATATAATTAGACTGGGAATGGGGCGATATTACGGTGTGTTCATTAGAATGCTCGTTATTGGCCTTTTCTTTTTGTTTATTCTGATAGAATAACTGTAAAGCTCTGCGATATGTTACTTGTTCTTTACTCATGATGCTTCTTATAGATTTTTCTTTTAAGTAAAACGGACACTTTTTGTCTAGAACAAAGTGATTGCCTTTACAGTTCAGACACTTATAATTTTGAATATCACAGTTAACGTGACCCCCCCCCACATTTGGGACATAGTATTTTTTTAATGGGGCAATACTTTAAGAAATGACCAAACTGCCAACAACCGTTACATTGTGTCACTGGAAACATGAATGGCTCAACTTTGAAGCGGCAGTCATACGCGTAAATAAAAGGCGGCATGATATTGTTTTTGAAACACACCCTTATCGACTCACTGTCAACCCACTTCCCGTCCGAATTTGAACGTTTTAATCTTTTGATGGATAAGATTTCCGCAGATGAATCAAAGATTTCAGTAAGTTCATCTTCTTTTAAATCTAGATCGACCCCTCTCACCACACCATACGTCATGGTCAACTCTTGAGTCTGTTGACAGCGCAGTCCTATTTCCTTGATTTTGTGACATTCCAGTAATTTAACCGCATCTTCCCTATTCTTAAATTTTATTAATACTTTGAAAGGGCTTTTATATTTGATATTCATAATACCCGTGATATTCTCTGACCTTAACAATTTGGCCATAGCTATTTGCTTAGGTAAAACATCGACTGAAGTAACACACACATCATGCTCAACTGAGTCTCGTGTGCCATCATTTTCTATATCGACCCATGTATTTCTTGCTACTTCTACCGATTCACTTCTAATCAGACGTTTTGATCTTCTCCTATTCACTGTTATAAATTCATCATCATCACTATTTTCATCTTCCCTTTCTTTTCTCTTCTCAACAATCCTTCCAGTACTTTCGCTGCTTTCTTTGACTCGTAAATCTTCTCCTTCCATATCTTGGTAATTATATTCACTACTCAATATCTCCACATCATTACTATTGTCGTTAACACCCGACATTCTCACAAAAACTAGTAAACAAACCGCCGGCCGGTTTCAAGGTCAGCCGGCGGTCACTAACAATAAGTTCATTAGCTAATGAGTTGCACACAACTATTACACCGTAAGCGTCTGTTCTAAACGAATACCGCTACGACCAAAAAAAGTTTTTATTTTTTACATTTTAGTTGTACTACCTATCCCACAAAAAATCATATAACAGTATGACACTACTAGCTATGTAAATATCAGTGCCAGGAAGCTATTAAAACATCATCAATATAAACGAAGTGGAAAAATTCCTATCATTAAAGCTAACTCAAAAACTACCCAAGCAAAGTTAATAAAATGTATATGGGACTATTTCGGAATAAATCTCTTTTGAATAAAAAGAAGAAACAAAGAATTTTGCAAATCCGTCTATCATCTGAATTAAGAACCTCCTCCGTTTTTGAAGTCGGTTAACAATTAAAGACAACGAGATTTATTCCAAATTCAATTAACTAATTCAATCATTGCTTATTTATTTTATTCAACTTCTTAGTTACACTGAAGAGCTTGTGTGTTTATCCCTACTATTTATCCTGTTTAAGCTCTCGCTCTTCGCTAGCCGCTTCTACCTTGCACCATCGCTAACAGCTATACCTAGTCAAGCACGTTCAACATACAAGGGAATATGAAGGTATTATGCATGAGCTATGCCAGATGAAAGTAACGGCCACGGACATAGGAAGGGGAACCGATGAGCCGAGAGTGATCACGATTCGTTTTGTTTATTGGTATTATATGTGCTTGGATCTTCCGTGATGACGTCCTTGTGAGGTTGTGAACTGTCGGTGTTGGCTACTTGCCAGTTTGTTAAGATATCTTACCTAACTAAACGGAAGTTTTAAGTTGGTATGTTAAAATATTAAGTTGGGAAAATGAGATTAACATAAAATTAAAGTTTATTTAATTCCGAAATTGGAGAAAAACTCTTGCACTTTAATTTTAAATTCGCTTTTTTTCTCCAAAAGTTTTCCTGCTTCAAACATTATCTCCGTTTATGCGTCTGTAAACTGCCGTATCAACACAAATCATATTTGTACGATGAGATAATACGAACCAGTTATCATTGATTTTCATTTGCCAACGAAAACACCAAAGCACCTGCCATCTAATCTCTTCACCAACCTTGGTTGACTGGTAAAGAATGTAGAAAATAAGTCCGCATTTGTACCTTTTTTTGTGTTCGAAAAGTTGAAATAAATAAATAAAACATTAAGTATCATTGACAACGTTTTTCCACTCTATTATGTATAAAAGATTTCCTCCGTTTTGTGTCTTGCTTAACCGGGTTCCAGGCTTCCACGACTTGCCCTCAATCGATCATCTGCCTAATACTTTGCCTGGCGTACCTCACATACCAAGATATGGTTGCAGCTAAAGTCTAGTTCTGTTATCACTAAATCCTAATGCTAATTGCTAATTGTAGAGAGACCTGAATTAAATTTTAGCAACCTTCCATTTAAGGCTTTACGCCTTACGCTCGTCTGGCCTTTTTGTACTGACAGTTGGATAGATTCCTTCATCAGTAGACGAGGGTCAAATCTAATATACTTTATACGATTGATTGACAAAGTAGTAATCGTTTATATTGATACAAGGACTCAAGACTTAGCTCGAACTAAAAAAGCTTTCTGCAATCCGAGGGGTAAATTAGGTATATCTTCCAAGTAGCCTGCTGGCTTGTATATAACAATCGTAACCTTATAAACTTCCAGTAACTGAAATAGATTTTTAGCTACGTGACAGTTTACCATAACGTTAACCGTTACGTTACGTTATCAGTCACCTCTTGGCTTACTGCGGCGGCCTTCGGGCAATGTCACAGATACCTGCACTAGACATACTCGTAGCTATGTGGAACATGCATTATTTACATACATACCTCTTTATATTTTACGAGAGCGCTTTTCCCGCGTTTCGTCCGCATGGATTTCTCATTTTCCCCTTTGTTGTATGGGAAAATACGAAAATGGCTTGGTGAAACAAACTTCCATGTGTTAATTTTACAACATTATGCGTTGATTAAAAAAAAATTACTTACATAGCCCTGAGGAAGATGATAGGCATACTTTTTATGTTCTTCCTCAGGGTTCAAGCTTTCTCTATATCATATCGACTTTGCAGTTTATACAACTGATACCCGCGACTTCGTCTGCGATCCAGGATGAAAAGTAGCCTATGTCCTTAACCAGGTCATGGTCTATCGGTGTGCCAAATTTAATCCAAATCCGTTCAGCCGTTTTAGCTTAAAATCGTAACAAACAAACGAACTCACTTTCGCATTTATAACATTAATTAGGTTTGGTATGGAAGTAGGGATGCATGGTAACACTTCGGTTTAAATGATAATGTAATGTCTACGTATTTTAATACGCGCTGGGTAGGTATAGGTGTACCGTAGCGGTATCTACAACGCCGCATGCGAACTATACGTCATACTGACGTCACGCAAAATCCTGCATCTCGCAAGCAGAGTTTACCGCGCAACTAACATATCGCTCATTTGGAGAAACATCGACGTTAATGTATTTTTTCTCAAAAAATTAGTTAAAAATGACAAAGCACTATAAACGTATTTACGTTAGGAAAAACAAAGACGGAAAAAAAATTTAAAATAGCAGTTACGTCGATGTTTCTCCAAATGAGCGATATACATATACAACGGCCCGACATGAATCATCGGGCAGTTGCCCGTCAGACACAACACCCGTCTGGTCGGAGGATCCTCCCTTTTCTATGGAGGACGAGTGAACTTTACACCCTGTTCCTCACACCTCTATATATATACCTACATCGGTAGGTATTTACATAATGTGTATCTATTCATACACGAAATATTTTAAGAGATACACCTAAAGGTGGTAAAGAAGCCATAGAAACGAAAAAAAACAATTAGATAAAAACAGTTTTTTTCGTTGCTGACTTTACCAACTATAGATGTTTCTCTAAAAAAAAATTATAAACATGAAATCGCAAAAAAAAATCAGCTGTTCCCTACTTTTTAACCGACTTCAAAAAGGAGGAGGTTATCAATTCGGTTGTATTTTTTTTTTTTATGTTTGTTACCTCAGTAGCCGTCATTTATGAACCGATTTGGATTTTTTTTTTTTTATTTGAAAGGATATGCTTCCAGATTGGTCCCATTTTTGTCAAAATCCAGTTCTGATGATGGGATCCATGAGGAATTGAGGGAACTCCTCAAATATTATAGGCATACATATAGCAATTTTGGTATTTTCATCAACATGTCAAGCATTTGCATTCAAAAAGTATAATTTGGTGAAGTGGAACTGATGAAGGAGACCACAGATAGCCACAGGAACTCTTCAATGATAATAAGTATTTCACGGGTGGCGATAAGATATCTCGATTAAGATAGTTAAGCGACTATGACGAAGCAAATTTAAATAATTGGTTCTGACGAAAATGGTACCATCAAACCGATCTGATGATGAAGCTGGAAGGTAGGTACCGGAACTTCGTAATAAAACCATGTATTCTAGCCGTGTTTGGGCTTATTGGAATTGTCATGAGATGCACTCTGACTATAAAAAGTAAAAAATAAAAACTTTTTAACAAAAAAAAAACAACCGACTTCAAAAAAAAAAACACTACAAAGTGTAAAATAACTTTAATTTTAATTTTGGAAGTCGGTGGCAAAAACGTAAATACAAAACTAAAGACACCGGCTTCCGAAATTAAAATTAAAGTTATTTTACACTTTGTAGTGTTTTTTTTTTTGAAGTCGGTTGTTTTTTTTTGTTAAAAAGTTTTTATTATGTTCGTATAACGCCAAAATGTAGGGAACTGCAGATTTTTTTTTCGCGAGTTCAGGTTTGGTCCCGTTGTAAAAGTTGTTCGTAATGATGAGTACAATAACCTCTTAAGAGGTTGTTAATGTTTTTCCAATAACCCTGTATATTAAGTCTCGTTTTATAAAACACCAAAAAAGAAAGAAATAGAGTTGTGGTTCATATCTATATTCTGTTTTTTTTTATGTCTGGTTCCGTATTGATTGTGTTAATATGTAAACAAGATTAGGTGCTCACATTTAGGTGAAGGTCGTTATAAATTATCATCTGTTTTGTGTTGTTTTGTTATTTCTGGTCAAGTGGGTTCGTCTCACCGAAAATATTAAGTGTATTATTATTAGGTACTGTATTAATTTAATACCTATTATGTTGCGTATGGAGTTGCATTAATTGCATATTTTTGTTTGGGTGTAGTAGGTTCAGAAGATTTATTAACATTATTAACTCGTAGAATGTCTTAAGAACCATAGTTCAAAAGAAAAATACACTCGAAAAGACAATAATATCCTCTCGACCGATTTCGGTCACGGTGGTAATCTCAACGGAGATTAGCCTAGTGCGCAGAAGATATTATAGTGCACAAGTGTGTGCGGAAACACAAGTGCCCTCTCCTTTACACTGATAGTCCGATGGGATGGCAATCTGACACGACCGGGAAGAGATCAGGCGCAGGGCCAACGGCTTTACGTGCTTTCCGAGGCATGGGGTATCACTCCGGGCTGTTACCGAGAAATTCCTAATGGAAAACCTAATAACACTTAGCCCGACCCGGGAATCACAACCAGTACCCCACGTTCAGCAGTCGCGTTTGCAAAACATGGATGAAAAGACAGTAAATGTAATCGTACAAAAACACCATGTACTATGGAAGACCTTTGCGAGGCCAACGCTGACGCTGTCGCAGTGGCCGAATTATGGTCGAAGCTTATTAAAAATTAATAAAAGGGAATCATCGTTTGGACAAAGAAGAAGGATATAGGTAATCGTGAAAACCGTTGAGAGCTTGTATGCAAACGGCTTCTATATGCAATCGTTTGACGGGTTATCGATGGGAGAGGCCTATTTCTAGCAGTAGATATATTTCAGCTGAATGATGATGCTCATGACGGTAAAAAAACGTAATTTCATGTCTGAAAATTACGTAAATTAAGATTAAAGTTTGACACATAGAAAATGCCTATGGCATTAAGTCCGCCTCTGTACATTTATGTGCTTGAAGTATTAAATAAAGAAATAAATCTTTTTATTTTATCTCTGTAAAATATTCAAGGCAGACGATAATTTGACGATTATATCAAAATCAAATGTTACTGCAGGAAATACCTCTCCTTAAGAAACAATATGTCTTCCGAATACCGTCTAACCATACTAATATATTATATCTAAATGAGAAAGTAACTGTCTATCTGCCAATTTGACAGACAGGTAGCCTTTTTTTTTGTGGATGGGAAATCATCAAATGAGCCCTCCCGCTCAGGGTGGAGCAGAAGGGAGTGTCAGACTCTTACTGACTAAAACCCACCCGTGTTCCTTCCAGCCCTTTGTGTTCCGGGGTAGCGGTAACCTTTTCGGACAATCCCGCTGCCCCTAGCCTGGGACCTGAAAAAAGGACATAGGCTACTTTGCATACTGCACCCCAATTAACCTAACACACTCTATTTCACAGTCCAAAGGATTTTGAAATAAATTTCTGATACATTGCTTCATACGTTTGAACAATTCTTCTGCTCGACAAAAGAATAAACGCAATGAATGTTGTTGAATTTCAAAATTAAAGGCATCGCAATTATTGTAAGTGTTACGCAATTACCCCACTGGATTAAAAAATGATGAAATACACGCAGACGAAGTCGCGGAAAACAGCCTGCTCGTACCTACCTACTCTATAAACTACATACGTGTACTTTAATAGAAGTCATTGAAACGTGTGTTGTTTTCCTAAAACTAGTAACAAGGTCGGATGTTATTCCTCATGAATGGAAATTATCTTATTTTCAAAGTCGTAAATTCGGTAACTGTTAATTCTGGTAGTTAGTAGGTGAAGTAGTATATTAATATAGGTATAGAGACGTGTAGTTTTTTTTCGTTGGTATTTTTATTAGCAGGACTTTATAATGCTAGCAATTGACACATTGACACAGTAGGTAGGAACATAAAAAGGGCACGGAACACACTACCTACTTATGTTTAATTGCCCAGTGTAGGTGGTGCAAATAGAGCTTTGACGGAAAACTGAAAAGCAGCCGGTCGATTCTGTAAAAATCTCACCGTGAAAACTTAGGTGAAGTGAGTTTGTTTTTTCTAGGAATTGACACTATTGACAGCTCACTCCACGCTCACTTCACCTAAGTTTTGACGGTGAGATTTTCACAGAATAGCACCGCAGGAAAGGCAAGCGTGTTGTATTTAAAAGTTTAGAACTTTAGAAAAATGTTTTATTAAACTTTAAAATAATGCGTTATTCTCTCACTTCATATGACATATCTTATTAGTCATTACTAACGGTACTTACTGAAATAAAAAGCCTTGAAAGTACTTTTAATTTATGCACACATTTATTATTTGTACAAAAAAACAGTTTCGCCTACATAACCACGCGAAGTGTAATATAAAAAAATTGTGAATTGTTAGGTGTACCCGACGTCAACTACATATAAGAACCACAACAACCAATAGGTATCCTAAGAGACACTGATTCTTGAATGAAGCTCGGAGGAAAATCCAGTTTTTATAAACTGATCCGTAATATTTCCACACCTTTTCCTTTGTCAAGTTTCCCGGCCTATTAGACTTCTTGTAGGCAATCAGTCTTTTACTACTAAAACCAGGCTATATTTGATAGGTTTAGCAAATTCATTTTCCATGGATAACAATATTATTAGGTATGTCCTGGAACTAGGTACAGACGCCAGCACATCAAGCTAGTACAATCTGTCAAATTTATTTAATAGATTATATCATCTTTATCGCTAAAGCTTAAGATTCAATATTGATTGAGAATATTTAACAGTTTCGGGTAACTTGATGTACATAGCAAGACTTCTAAAAGGACTTTCCTAGTAGATTACCTTCATTCGTAATTTCAAGTTGGTTAAAATTCCAGAACTGTAAACCTAGTCAGTTTTACAATTCTGGAATTTTGAGTTAGTGAGCGGTATTTCGCTTTTATTGTACTCTTTTATGTTGGTCGTCCATTATAGAATACTACCTACAGTATGTATAAGTGCAACTTGACACCTATTGAGACAGAAGCTCTTTAATGAACGGTCTGTAGCGTAGTTCTCGTATTAATTGTACCGAAACCACTATCGTATCAATTTACTTCGAGTCTTTGTCAATTGGATGTTTTGAGGGCTCCTGTATCAGATATCCGTTACATACTGTGATTCCAATCGTATTTTGAAGTAGTTTCGGATATTTTCTAACAACTTTTAAAGTGATTTTTAAAATATCAGGCAAACTCAGATTTTGATTCTAAGATCGGCTGCTGGGTAGTTTGTTGCGCCACTACTTCTTCCCAGCTAAAGCATTAGAAAGTGGTGAAGAACGGGGCGTTTTGGGGGACTGTCTTATGTAATTTTAACGTTCAAAAAGTGCTAATTCTTAGCCTAGCTTGAATAAATGACATTTTTTTTGCAACGAATCAGTAATCTCTAAGTATTAGGTGCTGCAAATGCCTTATCAAGCTTAACATAAAAAACAATTTTTAGTGTATTTTTCGATGAAAACCCACGATTATCGAAACACGTAACCGCTGCAGTGCCTCTAGTGTAATCAATTCATGATTGCTAGGAACAAACTCCGAATTCGTCAGTGATTTCGCCAAACATCATTTTGCTTACTTAAACACTTCGACACGAACAATCAATTATGTCACTGCAGCCATTGCCCAAAAGTGGAAAAGTAATGACAAACGCAAAATACGATGCGTCAGTGTTTTTATTCTTCATTCGATTGCGTCGAATATTTTAATTGTTTACCAACAATTCAATGTCGGTGCATTAAACAATTGGATCGCGCTTTTGTTTATCTTCAAGACAATAGGTAACATACGAATATATAATATGCCTACGTAAGTGAGTAATACGCGGAGAAATTTGGAGAAATTCTATTACATGATGTAGACATCATTTTATAACAATAATAATTAAAAAGAATAAAAAACGTCGTGTCTTCTTTAATTGAAATCGACCACTGTGTAAAAGGACCCGATGACAGGCAAATATTTTTTTTTTTAATATTCAAAAAAGAACAACAGACAATATAAACGTCGTAATGCACAAGTTATTGTCTATGCGTAATGAGCTTTTAATTTTCACGACTACTTTGATTGATCAATCACATAGTTTGTTATGTTTATTATCAATCATTATTATAAATATCAAGGATAATAATAAAACACGTTAAACATGTGTTCATATTTCATAATAATAATTTTAAGTAATCGCAAAGGTTATTTTTTCGAAAGTTTAATTATTTGACATTTAAACTTTTTTTACGTCAGTTGCAATGATTTCATTCCATCAAGACAAATTGACAAAAACTTTAAAATGTTTGTGTTCATATATAACTAGCGGTCCGTCCCGGCTTCGCACGGGTGAACATTTATTTTATAAACATTTTATTTTTTTCTTGCAATTAAAAAAGCCCATATTAATCAGTGATAATGTAGCATTCAAATGGTGAAAGCATTTTTAAAATCGGTCCAGTACTTTTTAGTCCAATTCGTTACAAACATACTTACATATAAATCTTTCCTCTATAATATTAGTAAGTATAGAAGTATAAAAGTATAGATAGATAAAACATATAGAAATTATTTTATTTTATAAAGCCAATTGAGTGCTCGAAAATAATAATGGTGAAATTAGAAAGCGCGGGTTGTTATAATCTAATAATAAAAACATCTACTTAAATTTTTGCTAATAATAGGTAGGTATTTAGCTAGATAACATTGATGTTAGACGAGTGTAGAAAAAAGTAGATAATTGATTTCTTTAATTCATTTTTGTACAGGTTTTCCAAAAAAAATCTTGGCTTTCGTGTTCGAGTTTTGATTAGCTATTAGCTGTATTATCTATAGCTATTTAACTTTAATAAAAAAAAACTCATACACAGACACAGACGAATGAGAACCTCCCTCTCTTTTTGAAGTGAGCCCATTATTTTTTATATTTTCTTTTCTACACAAGGCTACGAGCAGCAACTTTTTTTATACGTGTAGGTACGCATTAAAACATTAAATTATTTTATTATGCGTTACATTTATATGCGCACGACCAAAGTGTGGAACTCTCTGCCAGCGTTTGTGTTCTCTTGCACATATAACCCGTACCTGAAGACCAATTCTCGTAATTTAAAACGTTCAAAATCTAGTCGCAGTCTCATCTTGGCGACAAACAAATGTCAAAAATTTGTCAAAATGTAGGAAAATTACAGGTATTTTTGACAGATTGAGACTGAGATCAGACTGTGAACGTTTTTAAAATTACGAGAATTGCCCCTCTGTCTGTCTTCAAATTTGCTCGTTCCATCATAGACCTGATCCATCGCTTTCCATCAGAGCAGATCTAAATCAATAGCAGGTCCATTAGACTGTAAAAAAACGTTATAATTACTACTTAAATAGAAATAAATCAACATCAACACCTGCCAGTTGTAGACCTTCGAATCAAATACGCAAACTCATAACAAACCTCCCCCTCACAGGAAATTTAAAAAAATGTCATAATAAAAAGAAAAACAAGTGAATCCTTTAGTGATGTGCCACAGGACTGAGTGCTAACAAAACGAGTGCTAGTGATGCGACATAAACCATGTGGGAGTACCTTGCAGTGTTGCTACTCGGTTTCTGGCTTGGAGTTGCCATATTCTTGTACATTTCCTGCTACTGGCTCGAGGAGATCTTAGGTAAGTTCTACAATGACTTCAGTAAGAATTTTTTTTTTCTCATTAGTATTGAAGGGACAATAACCTCCAAATTGATATCGAGTTGTACTTAAAATGTCAATTATAAGTTGGACAATAACTGCATTTGCTTTACAAATAAGTATTATGATTTCCATATTATCATACGGTTTATCTTTCAATCAATATGTGTATTACTAGTTTTTAGACGAAAACACCTTTAATTATCTTTCCTTTAATCCACATAATTTTCACTTACCTACCCTATCACCACCACAGGTCTCATCTTGGAATATGTGCTCATGAACGGTAAGATTATATAGATTACTTTAAAGGTACTTCTTTTTTCCAATAAATCTGTAGAGCTCTTGAAAATTGTGCTATTACCTACCGCCAATTTTTATGCCATTATAATAGTAGGTTATACAAGTTATTTTGATGAAGTCTGCGTACAGCGGTGATATCAGTAGTATTTTACGTGTTATTTATAAATAGAAGGTGCGTCCATATATGTGTATGTACTGACAAGCCTTGAGATCAGAGAGCTGTCAGATTGAGCCCAAATCTCGTTTGAGTTGCTAAGTTTTTTAAATCTTCAAATAGTTTGGCTTCTATAAAAATCAAGCTACCAGTCTTTTATTTATTTCGTATCGTCCTTACTATTTCGTTTTCTCCCTCAAACTTTGCCATTATGATACCTACTTAAGTAGGTATACTTAATACATATTTTGATTAACGCAAAATCAATTTTTGTTTTAAATACATATACAGTCTGACATGTATTTTTAACTTAATTAAATCAACATATGCTCGAGTTATGTTACCTCGAAATCTACAAAAATGGTTACAACTCACAATTGATTGGTGGTTGTCCTTTAGGCCAACCAGCTGAGGCACCAATTATACACGTTAATGTCGATACAAGGTGTTCCTGGAAGTAAGGATCAAATCGAATAGGGGCGTGGGCAAGGTCATTTCCAAACTTTTTAACCCTGAGAATGTCGGTGAATTTTTTTACGGTTCTAAAGTTATGACCAATTTTTTTTTTTCAGTCATTTCGTATAGTGCTCAAGGAAAAAAATAATTTAAAAAAACTATCAGGGCTATCTAAAAAAAAAAATAATAGCCTTGACAGTTTTTTTTAATGATTTGTAAATGACCTTGCCCGTGCCCCTATTCGATTTGATCCATACTTCCAGGGACACCCTGTATTAACTACCGAAATAAAATGCGCTGGTTCGAGGTAGTAAAAAACAAAGAATATAATAAGTCACTCGAAAGAAAAACCAAAAAGTAGCAAAAGCATAAACAAAAGATATAAAAAGGTAAAACTATCAAAAAGAAGAAAAGACTTGCACACCCTGTATAATGAGTGATCGGTAGTCTCTCAACAGGAATTTTAAAAACTCGCCTACGGAAATATTCAGTTTACTTTTACAAGTGATATAAGACGAAAAAATAAATGTGGTTTTGAGTTAAAGGAATAAAGTCGAATCTCATACTTATGTGGATCCTTTTAGTTACTACTTAATATTTAAAGGTTAGGCTAGATTTTAATGTAAACAAAGTATATAAAGTATCACCAACTGTGATGCTTCGTAAAAGGAAAAAAAAATATGTAGAACCTATGCAGACTAAGGAAAGCAGTGATGGTAGCGGCCGACTTACGGATTTGTAGGTCGTGAGTTAAACCCAGACAAGCACTTTACATTGTATATTTAATATCATCACCACTGCTCTCAAAACGGTGACGGAAAACATTGTGAGGATACCAAAAATTCGAAGATATGTGACATCCACCAACCCGCTCTAAGGATACAGCCTTGCGGGCAGCGCTGTCGCAGCGCTGTCGCGGTGGGTTTGACAGTTGCGACAGCGCTGTCGCAGCGCTGTTGCGGTGGGTTTGACAGTTGCGACAGCGCTGTCCGCAAGGCTGTATCCTTAGAGAATAGCTCCCCCGCACTGGGCCCGCGTGGTGGATTACGGCCCACTCCCTCTCACAGAGAGGAGGCCTGTGTGCCAGCAGAGGGAACATTATATGCTGATTATGCTTATGCTAAGCAGACTCTAATTTATCCGAAGTATATTATATTATTATAAAAACATAAAAAATATAGTATTTCACTATATACATATAAATTATATTTTTAAATATTAGGATATAAAAATATAAAAAATAGTAGCCCACCGGTATCGGGAACAGGGTCCAAGCTACCGGCAGTCAGGGCTCCAGAAAGAGGAACCTCCTAACAATGCGGGTCGTGTCCAGAAGTACCGCTCTCTGAATCAAGCCCTTGGTCCAGCTGCCCATCGAGAGCCTCCTTAGATGTTGGTCGAGGCTCTTGGCTATTAGACCATTGGCTGGCACAATGATCGCTGAGTCCACATATAGTAAATCCTACTAATTTTATAATCCTTCCTACTAATATTATAAATGCGAAAGTTTGTGAGGATGGATGTTTGTTACTCTTTCACGCAAAAACTACTGAACCGATTTTGATGAAACTTTACAGTAATATATTTCATACATCAGAATAACACATAGGATACTTTTTATCCCGATATTCCCACGGGATCAAAACTTACGCGGGTGAAACCGTGGGGCGCAGCTAGTATAGTATATTATTAAAACATTAAGATTTTTGGGTTTCCCAAACGCAAGGTTACAAAGGAAAATTTTATAATCACCACCATTAGCTTAATCAGTTCAATCACACAAAAAGAATGAAAAGGTAGAATACTCTTTATTATGTACACCATTATAAATTACAGACATAAATATAGAACTTTTGCGAAGGGTGACACAATGGGCGGTCTTATCGCTAAAAGCGATCTTAAAAGAAAAGAAAAGGTCTTATTACCATCGATCTTCGTAAACAAAAACCTTGAGTACCTAATCGAAAATCCTTAACACATAACTTTAACAGGTAGATAGAGTTCAAGAACCAGTTCTTTTTTAACAGGTAGATAGAGTTCAAGAACCAGTTCTTTTTTAACAGGTAGATAGAGTTCAAGAACCAGTTCTTTTTTAACAGGTAGATAGAGTTCAAGAACCAGTTCTTTTTATCCTTAAGCAGTGAGGTGTCGATATTTAATAGTGACCCTGACCTCTTTTAATAAAACCTTCTGCAGTGGCAACACTGACAACATCTGCCTGACATTATAGCCTACTGGACAGGGAGGCTATCAATTTGATGAGGCTCTCATTGAAGAACATAAAATGTAAGGTCTTTTATACAGGGTGGAATTGAAGTCATGGGCATTATTTTAACCTAAGGCACTACTCACGATACTGATTGCATTAGGGCTATTAATACGCAAATCAAAAATATTATTAATGCAATTAAGGAAAACCTTAAAAATCTAGTAAGTCAAATTGCACAAGGCTTATTATTGCAAATAAACACTTAAAGTAATTAAAACAAAATACTTCGTTAACGCCAATAAATGTTGAAGTATCAAAATCTTAAAGCGCAGTACAGCACAAAGCGAAATGTAAACAAACATCACCTGCGCGCGCGCGGGTTTTTGCTTACAAGTAATAATAACAATGGGCTAAAAGACATGCCGTCCGGCGGGATTCCCTGAACTCTCTCCGTCCCACTCCCTCACTCGCAAAAATACGAATATCACCCCCGCGCGGGGTCTGCTTCCCGCCGCAACATGAACCCGGAACCAGTGTCATAACGACTGCGCAGGTGCATTGACGCGTAATTGATTTATTGATCCCATGATGTAATCGCCGTACTCGCCGCTCGCGTCAAACGGTGCTTGGATTGCAGTGTATTAAGTGTTAGTGTAGTATTTGTGTGTTGTGTGTGTGTTTGTGTACACGATGCCTCGATCGCGTAATGTGCAGGCTAGGTACACCAACCAAAAATACCCACAAATGGTTGTAATTTACGATCGCACAAGAAATTTAGTATGAACTCGTGAAATGTTCCATCGCCGCAACCCAAACGACCCTATTCCTTCACGGGGTCTCTTTCCACCAGAACCACTAAGAACCTGTTGGATTTTTCGTCTTTTCACGTGCTGGCACATGCACAAGCTCGTGGAAGAGCACCCGTTTACCCTCTGTCACTTTACCGACAAATAAGGTTTTTTCAAAACAATCCACAAGCTAGGTACGTAAATGTTTTTTTTTAATGTATGTTAGTTGACGTAGTTTTGACCGTCCTAAGCCGGCAAAGTACGAAGGGAAAGTTGGAATTTATTATGAATCAATTCATTGGCAACTTACGAATGTCACGTGAGTCGGGCGGGGTCAAAGAATTCACGCCCAATGACGCGTACGGCGTAATGTACCTACGCATTTGCTATCGAGAAGCGCAAAGTGTTTGATACTTTCTATGACTTACTACATTTTAAGGTTTTCCATACTTGCATTAATAATATTTTTGATTTGCGTAATAGTAGCCCTAATGCAATTAGTATCATGAGTAGTGCCTTAGGTTAAAATAATGCCCATGACTTCAATTGCACCCTGTATTTAGAATATAACGCAACAGTGACTGTGTTATATTCTGATCGCGAATGATCTGTGACAAAAAAACCTCTTCGTAAAGAAAATATTGGTCAGAAGGAAATCATCTATTTGCATTTCTTGCCAAGCTGGAGATACTAATAGGTCCAGGTTCGATTGTATGGATTTTCACTACCCAAATGCCTAAAATTCCAAAGGTCCTATATCCTCCCCCGATTTTATTGTTGCTATGCTAGTCAAATGAAAGAAAATCTAATTTAAACTAACTCTTAACTCGTGAAAGAATCTTTCTTTGTAATTAAGTAATTCCTGATGTCTAGCGAAGATTCATAGATTTGCGCATTAGTCACATCTATGCGTGCGAAGTCACAATCATTTCGTGGCAAAACAATAGATTATAGGAACTCGGACGAGGGCACAGTGGCGCACGATTATAATTTTCTTATGTGTTTAAAAATAGAATGCGAAAATGCTAATAAGACTTCGCTTTACCATCAACTTTCAGGCTTCTCACAAATGAAGTATGAATTTCCTGTGATGATTGCTGCTTACTTAAGTAAAAGAAATAGATTGATTTAGATCGTCTTGCCGCCCTTCGCATGTCTAAACCTACGCCCCGCCGTAGTTCGTCAGTTGTATGTTCCGAAGGCTATTTGTGCGGAACATAACCCCGAAACCCTGATTACCCAGTTTCAGCAAGGGGTATCGTTTAACTAAGTAATGGGTTATAAAGGACATATAGGAAATCGCTCCATGTAAAATACTGATA
The DNA here is from genome assembly GCA_949316385.1 of Globia sparganii. Lineage (NCBI taxonomy): Eukaryota > Metazoa > Arthropoda > Insecta > Lepidoptera > Noctuidae > Globia > Globia sparganii. The sequence continues at coordinate 24,956,123 of OX438653.1, read as the reverse complement.
TTTATATGATACTGATATTTATATGAATCTGGTTGGACTGGAAGCTGACCCCAACATAGTTCGGGAAGGCTAGGCAGATGATGATCATCGTATAATATCCGAAGATATAACTGACTTATATTATAATGCCATATGCCTCTTCACATTATGACTTGGTAGGTGCAAAATACAAAAAAATGCATAACAATATGGAATCTTGGTCATAAATATTTTAAACAGCAATTAACGCAGATGCGTCAACAAAGTGAGTAGATAATAAAAATGTAATTAAATAACTATCAGTAGCACAACCTATATCAGTATTGTATTATGCCATGATTTAAGAGAAAACCATCTATGCCACCACTACCAAGAACCAATTAGCTACTCCTATTTAAATGTAAATCGTCAGTAATAACAAAAGATGATTGTAGTGTCAAAACAAAATAGCTACTTATATGGTTGACCAACACTGCTATTATCCAAAATCCAAGTTTCTACAATTAATATTTCAGCAATTTAAATCTTTGCTAACACGTTCAACCATAACCACGTATAATTATATTGTTAATTGTGCCTTACCACTCCTGACACATTATCTCAAGATCTGTCTGACCCCAACAATAATTATTACGCTGTTTTATCATTAAATCCGCCATTTTACGGCTATTGTCTGCCATTTTTATTACGCTCATGTCGAGGTCGGCTGGTAACCTCTCCTTATATGAACGTAAGACTTTGCACTTTAATGATAATGAGTAACACGTGTTATGAGAATGACAGATTGATGTACAATATCAGTTGGTTCTATCAATCAATCAATCAACTGCTAATTATAGTGCGTTGCCCAGGAGTTTCTTATAAAAGGAGATATTGCGACAGACGTCGGTGACCATTGTAAATGACCATTTTCAAATAGACATCTATCACAAAATCGGATAAGGTTAGGGCCCAAAAACGTCTTCGAGTTAGGCCCAACTGAACACACGATGAAAACATAAAAGCTCACTGAACCAAAAGATGGCGCCTTTAGTTTTTGATTAGTTAACTTATCACAAATTTCTGGTTCACCTGTAATTGGCAACTGTGTAAGTCCGACGCGTAAGTATATTATAGACAGAAACTGTTGGTGTAACTTCCTACTAATAATATTATAAACGCGTAACTTTTTGAGGATGGATAGATGGAGGGATGTTTGTTACTCTTTCACGCAAAAACTACTGAACGGGTTTTGATGAAATTTTCCAGTAATATAGCTTATACATCAAAATAACACATAGGATACTTTTTATCCGGATGTTCTTACGGGATCGACACTTATGCGGGTGAAATCGCGGGACACTGTTAGTAATAAATAGTTAAAAAATAAAAGTGAAAATACTATGCTGCAATTGTCTATGCACAAATTATATACCTGCTCACCACCTTTTATACTACTTTTATTTATATTAACACTTGGTAGCACGCGCTTTGAATAGCGTGTACGATTCGCGCTAAAGATAACCAGTTAACATGAAAGCCTATGTAGTTAATTTAATCTTTACATCGTATTTGAATGGCAGATTACGATCAAAAGGCGGCGCTTACACACGCCCCGACGCCTTTCTGCCATTTACCGCTGCGGTATGGAAATAGTTCCTTTCTTTAAACAAAGCAGGAAATGCGTTAACTGGAAATCAGTCGAAGAATTTGACTGTGGGAATACGGACATCCGAAAGTTAGGGAGAGTTTGTCAGAATTTGGGTTGCACACCAACTCGCTCTGGGGTCGCGTGGTGGATGATGGCCCACTCCTTCTTACAGAGAGGAGAACTGTATAATATGTATCTATCAAGTCGTTCGTGGTGCGTGTTCCGACACAGCATCTCGAGTAGTTCCTCAAGGACGTAGACAGAGTCAAGGAAGAGTTCAGTAGGCCAATTCTGCTAATTTAAAACGTTCAAAATCTAGTCGCAGTCTCATCTCGGTGTCAAACAAATGTCAAAAACTTGTCAAAATGTAGGGAAATTAGACGTATTTTTGACAGACTGCGACTGAGATCAGAATGTGAACGTTCTTAAAATTAAGAGAATTGCTCCTCTGGTGTTGTGTACCGCCGGTTTCGTGGCCGGCTATACATGCCAGCAGTCAGCGAAACACGATGCAGACACTTCTTGTGCGTTAATAATGTTGTATGTAGGTACGAGTATTTATAGTTATTTTTAAGTTATATTAATATCATATTGTATGTGTTTACATTGGCCTTGATGCCTGAAATAAAAGGATAAATAAATAAATAAAATATGCTTATGCTATATACTTTATAACCTACCCGTACGAGTAGATAAAGACTGTGACAAGTACTTTTCTGTCGTAGCCTATGCTTATGTAGGTTTAACAACTGGGACCAAAGCTTGGTCTGGATAGGTTTGAATGGCCGAATGGCAGCCAATGTGTCAACAGTCACCGATCCACAAAATGTCCAAGCAAAACCTAATCTCGCAAATTAAACTATGTATCAACTTACTTGTGTACTTTTGTCATTCAAACTGAAAGCGTCAGGGAAACAAACAAACACACATGTTCGGGCACATATTTCGGCACAGGTTCGACGGCAAAATCTAATGTATATTTCGCGCCGCCGCTGCGGCAGTGCCGGATCATTCAATCATCACCCGAACAAGTCCGTAGCAGGCCTTGCGCCTTGTGTTTTTATATCAAGTAGGTAAATAAAGCAAAATAGCACAGAACCAACATTATGAGAGAACTGTGAAGATTGCGAGAAACGCAAACAGTCGATACATATAGCTCGGTAATGTTTGGTGAGTGACCTAACATGACATGTTGGCAACTCAAGTGCCAATTGACGCACTTAGCAATGTTGCACCTATGAGGCTGTGACACAGGGCCGCATTCGAGCAGGGGGCAAACTGCCCAGGGATTTTTTAAACTTTTGGGTACTGTTTTCACGACTAGAGAATTCACTCTATTGGCTGTGCTGGAGACGGCTTGCAATGTAAGCCAAATATATGGCTCTAGATCTATAGATACCTAGTCATATTTTTAACAATAGGTACTTACTGCAATCAGTATTTTATTTTATTCTATTTTTTTTTATTTAAACAATATTTACAGCTTGTATGTATATACTATATATTATGTTATCTATGTATCTATTATAGTATATTATATTGCACCACTGACTACCCCATTTTTATATATCCACGAAATCACTGTCCATTCCAAGGTTGCCTGGAAGAGATCGCAGAAAGCGATAAGGCAATTGTATGTTTTGTAGTAATAATTGTTTTTTTTTTTGTTATGTATTTTCTGGTGTACAATAAAATATATATAAATAAATAAATATGCATGCAATATGCATGTAGGTACTTATTGATATTTAGGAAAATTAAAATAAATGATAAAAATATCGAAATAGGGATTTAGAAAATGTATTTATGTACTTACCTATAGAAATGGTAACAATATATCTACGATTCTGTGTAATTCATAATATCATAAAATTTTAAATTCCCAACTACAATTTCTAGCTTTGTTGTCAAACAATCCAAATATTGACCAAATATCGTCATTTTTATCGTAAACACTTAAATTCCATTCAAATTCTTTGCGCCATGTTATAGATAATTATAAATGACTTGGCTCAGCCGCATTGAAACCTGAATAAACAACGATACCTTATTAGTAATAGTAAATACTGAAGTGGAATGTTTTGTGGCCCATTTGTTATTAAGTTTTGGCATTTGTATTTATTTATGTGAATCATGGAGTACGCACCTGTGTGACTGTGTGTCTTGTATACAGGTTGTTCAGCAGAACGTTGAACACACGAAAATGGCAGATAGGTGGGGTCGTCTGCTACCTACCCAGCCCAAAAAAAAATACCTAGGCCCCATAATTTTTTTTTTTATTATTTTAAAAGGTTTATAATTAATTATTACTAAAATCCACAGTTTTTTTTTTAATGCAATGCAAAGAAAAGCTCAAAAACACGTCTTATCCCTTCTTGTAATGTTTGATGGTTTATAACTTTTTGTCTAGTTACTATTTGCATACAGTCGAGACAAAAACAAAAAAAAAAAGAGAGAGAGAGAAAAAAAAAGAGAGAGTTGCCAGTTTCGTCTATCCTACATAAAGTTCCTTCAAAGTTTTAAAACTCACGAATTTCGGTAATAAAAAAAACTGTGGGACCTGGGTAATTTTTTTTTTTTTGGGCTGGGTAGGTAGCAGACGACCTCACCTATCTGCCATTTTCGTGTGTTCAACGTTCTGCCGAACACCCTGTATAATGACAACTGCTACGAAAATTAAGCATAAGTAGGTATTTACCTACAGGTAGGAAAAACAATTTCCAAGAAAACTTATAATAAAGTCTAAAAAATTATGAAACTAGCTTCATCTTTCTCTGACCAACAGAACAGTATATTGTCGGTTCTGTGGTCTGACCGACCCTTTGACACTTCAAAAGTGCCGTAATTGGTTTATTTAAATAAGTAAATATTTTGAGTTTGAAACGGGTTCAGGGTTAGGTACGGTAGTTTTAGTAGTAAGTTTTACGATGGGCCCTCAGGAAGAAAATTATAAATCATTTTTCATCAGTTCACCTTCAGATTTATCAATAGTTCAATCAAACTTTTATACCAAGTACATATAAATCTCATCTTTTTTTTTTGCGGATGGGAAATCATTAAATGACCCCTCCCGCTCAGGGTGGAGCAGAATCCCTTTTGCTCCACCCTGAGCGGGAGGGGTCATTTAATCTCTTACTGACTAAAACCCACCCGTGTTCCTTCCTTAGCCCTTTATGTTCCGGGGCAGCGGTAACCCTTTCGGACAATCCCGCTGCCCTGGATACAAATCTCATCCTAGGATAAAAAAAAAATCTTTTACAGTTTTTCCATAATCAACTAACTGCCTGTCATGATGCTAAATATCAACCGTATCAAACTTTCGCGATTCGCATTTGGTTATATTGAACGTTAACGTTATTAAGAACGTTTTGACACTTGCCTACTGGTAAGTAAGTGCCTATGTAATTTTAGCGTATATCTAGATATACATAAAACAAAGTCGGTATAGTTACCCTTACCTACACCATTTATAACTCGAGGACGGCTGGACCGATTTTTATGATATCTGGTTTGATGGATTTGTCTACGCCCCAAATAGCAGAATAACTAATAAAAAATTGGTAAAAATCACGAAAAAAATATGTAGATTACCTATTCATTTTCTTATATATTTAGGTGGTACGAAGTTCGCCGGGTCAGCTAGTTTGAATTAAAAATTTGAGATAATTTATAAGTTCGGAAACAACAAATTGAATGACATACTTAACAAAATTGGAATTCCATTGCAACCAAAACTCATTAGGACCGTTTTGTACAAATGGTCACTCAAAAATCAACTTAGAATACACTTCACTAAAGTAGATAACTGGTTAAATGGCGATGGAATATATAAATTATATTTAATGAGATTATGAACACAGCTAAGTATACTTAGATACCTAAAGGTAACTTAAACTAAGGTTAAGGTTAAAAAACTGCTAATTTCCGGTAAGCCATTGATTTTGCTAGACGCCACATCTAAACACTACTCACGTCTACATTTTTTTTTCCTTAATTCAAAGTTTTATAAACATTATTCAAGGTAGTCCAACTAAAATGTTTCAATCAAGACAGGAAGCTTAAGCTTGCGAATAGCGGAAAAAATACCAAAGTAAACCTATTGTTTTTGTGCTCTCAGAAGTCACTACACTACTAGACTAGAATAATCTAAGTTCTCATGGATTATAAATTTTAAAAAAATATAAATTCAGAGATTACACGATCGTGAAACCTGTTGAGTCATAAGCGGAGTAATTATAATTATTAAAATAATTATTTTCGTGAGTATTTTATGTGTTGAGTTCCGCGTTAATTGCGTGACATAAGTCAGCAAAACAAGATGGATACGTCGGGGAACAGATAGATAGAATACTCTTTATTACTTATTTATATCATGTATATTTGGTTAATAACAAGTAACAAAGTAGGTACTCAAATACACACATCAAAAGTGTCTAGGGATCAAGCATTTTTATGCGGATTTCTTGAGATTGAGATGTGGCTTTGTAATAAATTTATGATTTTATAAATTTATATGGATCCTTTTTGATGCATTTCATAATTTGAATCAGGAACTGTGAATCAAATTCGAGTAAAAGATGAAAATCAGCTGTCAATATTTTCCCTATAAAAACATACAACGCATTGAAGACATTATTAGTGCTACTGTTTCCCTACTACTGATTAAAACCAACGTTATTATGGAGCGGCGACGTCATTTAAGCAGGGAAGAAATGCTCAGAGCCGTGGGAATGATAGAAGCTGGTTCCCGGCAACGTACTGTGGCTTTAGCTCTGAATACAAGTCAGAGTGTTGTCAGTCGACTTTGGACACGTTACCGAAGCACTGGTACCGTGGCTGAGCGCCATGGAGGACGGTATCGCTGCACCACACGGAGACAAGACCGATACATTCAAATCTTAACTCGAAGAGCTCCAACAATAACCGCCATGATGTTAGCCGTGAGGCTTCATCACTCTTCAGGGAACTTAATTAGCAACCAAACAGTCAGAAACCGCTTGCATGAAGTGAACCTTCATTCCCGAAGACCGCTACGGGTACCACCTATAGCAATGCACAATCGTAGGATTCGATATCAATGGGCTCTTGAACACAGAAATTGGGCAGAAGAACAATGGCGTTTCGTGTGCTTTTCTGATGAGTCTCGTTTTGGTATGAGACCGGATACAAGACGTATACGACACTGGAGAACCCCTGGACGCCAACAGCGATTAAAATCCTGCCAGGAAGTCCATCCTTATAGTGGTGGAACCATCATGGTATGGGCGGGTATTTGGATCGGCGGAAGAACTGAGTTGATTTGGATCAGAGGCAACCTCAACGCTCAAATTTATGCTGAGACGATTGTATCAGACGTCATCGTTCCTCTACAAGTGCAAATCGGTCCCTTATTTCAGTTAATGCATGATAATGCACGACCGCACACCGCAAGAGTTGTAAGACAGACTCTCGCCGCAGCTAACATCAATGTCCTGCTCTGGCCTGCTCAGTCGCCAGACTTGAACCCGATTGAGCATGCATGGGATATGCTACAGAGAAGAGCTCTGCCGAATATGGAGGGTATCCAGTCGCAAGAAGACCTTTTTTTGTTGTTGCAACGAACATGGGCGGCCATTCCACAGCGTTATTTGGATGAACTCATTTTGAGTATGCCAAACCGATGTTCTTGTGTTGTTAGTGTTCGCGGTAGAAACACGGATTATTAATTGTTTAAGTTACCCAGTAAAATTTTAGAGAAAACTGTTATTTCAGTCTTTTTTTCGAACTTTTGTGTTAGTGGTTCAAATGTCAAAAATCCCTTTATTAGGAAAATGGCAAATTTCTTTATTAATGCAAAGGTGACTTGGTTTATCGTTACTGTGACAAACGAAAACACTTTATTTGATGAATCCTTAAAGAAAATTTTAATTAATATCAATCAGGAGAAAAGTTATTGCAAAAATATATGTTGATCCCTAGACACTTTTGATGTGTGTATGTTAGTAACAATATTTCTTAACAACTATGTTATATTATGTACTAGCGACCCGCCCAGGCTTCGCACGGGTGCAATGCTGATACTAAGTATAGGTATTTCAAGAATGTCAGCACGCGCTGCCGCGGCCGGTACCGCAGCAACCGCTATGTCCCTGCATTTTAAATCTGTAATATCTTCGAAAATATTCATTTAAATTACATGCTGTAAAGGGCCACATTTATCTATATTAAATGCACAATGTATTTAAGGTACTTAATTGGATAAGGATTAATGCTGTATTGCTTAAAATCGCTTCGTAAATAAGCCATTATTTCTCGTAAAAAGTAAAGGATAAAAAATTATTATTGTGGGTTATCCCTAAGAGATAGACATATACCATCGCGGACTTTTTTGTAGACCTTTTTAAGGTGTACATTAGTGTAGTACATTATTTTGACCTATCTCGTAGGGTTCAGCCAGCGTTTGAAAAGTAAGCGCAAAAAAATGTGTTTATTTACGACATCACATTAGAAACCTCTAAAATTATCAATGTTTCTCTACTATACATGCATGCATGTATTATATATATAAACCTTCTTCTTGAATCACTCTATCTATTAAAAAAAACCGCATCAAAATCCGTTGCGAAGTTTTAAAGATCTAAGCGTACATAGGGACAGAGAAAGCGACTTTGTTTTATACTATGTAGTGATTGTAAGTTTAAATAAAGGAATAGTAACCCACCTACAATTTAATGAAAAGCAAAAAAAAGGATAGAAATTCAACGGACTTTGAACTTTCGGTTAATGTTTGAAAAAACATTACCTACTTCTAAAAATCACCAAACTTTTTTGTTGGTTTTAGTATTTTTCCAACTCGATACTAATGGACACTGACATCCTGAAACCTGGTAGGTACTAACAGCCTGTTCAATACGATTTATTTGAACATTAATTACATTGTAATTGACTTATTAAAAAAAAGGCAATTTATTTAAAAAGGTATAGCTACCAGAATTTATCATAATATTAAAAAAAATAGTCTGTGTTGGACTCGTTATAAGTTATCTGCCTAGCCTTTTCCCAAATATGTTGGAATGGCCTTCCAGTCTAACCGGATGCAGTTGAATACCAGTATTTTACATGATCCGACTGCCTATATGACCCAACCCAGTCTCTGGGTAATACGATACCCCTTGGTAAGACTGGTTGTCAGACTTTCCGGCTTCTGACTAGCCGTAACTACTGTTAAAGGTCGACAAATGACAACCGGGAACGACCGACTGATTTCTAAGGTACGGAGGGGTCTCGATATGTAATGGATGGTTCACCCACGAACCGACCGTAGCAAGCGAAACTTCAATTGGCCCGTGCATCTGTTATTATTCCGCGAGCCCCGGACCCCGGGCTGTTCTTGGACTCGTTATTATTTTAGTAAAAAAAACGAATGGAGTAGTTGCTATTTTTTTTACTTCTATCTTATCGCATAAACTTCCAAAGAGGTCCGCTATAAGTGAGGCCTATAACCTTAACACGCGTCCTCATATGCCTACCTAAGGAAGTAGATACCTACTCATATTTTTAATAAACTTAATTCACCTTGAAAATCGACACCAACCTGAATTCATGTTAATTGAAGCATGTTTCTCAAAATTAATAAGTATTAAGTTAAAGTATGCAAGACATTTTTACGATCAGAATAGATAATTATATTCTACACATACCTATACCTACCTACACCTGAATTTACATAATTTAAATAAATGAACATAAACATTGCACACGGTTATATGAGATTATTACTAGTACCTAATCTATATAAATGTCATTCTACTATCAAATCCGGGTCAAGTAATTTTGATAATAAGATAATGTAAATACAATACATTGAATACATACCTATAGGTATAACTGAAAAGTGGATAGGTAGTTACCGATACGGCATTATTGCCAGGGGTAAATATAGGGCTTCTAAGCCTCTGAATTTAAAACCCCATTCGCGTTTTCCGTGTTAATCCTGAACTAATTGAAACCTCAAATTTCTCTCGCTATTTCTCTACACTGATGATGCTGCCTCCTGCTTGCACTGCATGTAGACTTTGTGTGAAAGAGTTGTGGAATTCAGTGCCTTTTATTTGATGTTCGGTTTGCATTGTAAGGTACCGAATTCTAAAGCTGTTTGTTTTGGCACCTATCTATTATTTATAAGCCTTTACCGTCCTTTTTGTGGTCCCTTTTAAAAATCATTACGCTTTCCCTTTTTTTAATGCATCGTTGCAAACAAATCCCGTCCCATTTTCTGTCATCTAATAAGGAGCTTGATCCAAAATTCTTCATCATTCCCAAGCATTTATTTAACCATGCAGAATAGTGCTGGATACATTCTTTTCTCCTTTTCAAGAAACCATGTTCTAATCTATTCCTCTATAACTTCCACAGACCTCCCCGCGCCCCGCAGCGTCTCAACATCTCCCGCTCCATCAGGCCAAAGCGCGACCGGCGCCCATGTCCAGCTCAAACGCCTGGTCGCCAGGGTCGTGGAGGAAGCGGCCGCGTTGCCAGCCCTCGCTAGATATGCTGCCGAGCCTCACACGACGACCATCGAGTCATCGACTTATGAAGACCTGCTGGCTACGGCTATATTGAATAAGGTTTGTTTTTGTTTATTTTTTTGTAATGACGAAGTGACGGTAGACACAAAGAGACCATAAATCAGAGATGGCTCTTTAGAACGCTAAATAAACCAAAAACATGGGAAGATGTTTGGCTATATTAATATGCTTTTTTAAGTCTATCAAGGCAAAAGTTTTTACGAATAGTCGTAAAAATCGAAATATTATAATAATTATAATAATAATTTATTATTTTTTATCTTTATAATTGAAGTGAAACTTCTTTACGCACGCTTGACTTGGGGAGTAAGCTGGCGAACGCGTGACGTAAGCGTTACGAAAAGTGTGATCGGGCAAGGCGAACGGAAGTTAAGTGGGGGATATAAGCAAGAGACAGCAGTGCGCGCGCACATTTTCTTTCTCTCTTCCTCTCATAGCCAAATACGTTCCGTATATCTAAGCACACTACAGGCTTATTGTCTGTATCACAGTGTAGGAGCAAGAGAGAGCAGTGCGCGCGCACATTTTCTTTCTCTCTTTCTCTTATAGCTAGTAAATGAAATATACATACAGATGGAGCGAAAGAAGTTTCACTTCAGTCGTGTGGTCATAAGCACACTCGTTTTTTTTTATATATTGGAATGATCGATTCTGCTGGGTTCCAAATATAGATTTGGAACCCAGCAGAATCGATCATTTGGACGCGTCTCAGATTAACTTATTACATAACTTAGGTAGGAACTCGTACCTACAGATCATTTCCTTAAAAATCTATATTCGTACGCATTGATAGCAATTTTCTGGCCTGTGTTTTTAAATCCTTGAGAAGATTTTTTTATTGCTGAATGGGCCCTTGGCTGAATTGCTCTTGGCCTCAATCACGCCTGATGGAAAGCGATGGATGAAGTCTATGATGGAACGAGCGTGCCTAGAAGATGCCTAAAGCACTGTAACTCCCACGCATCGACGAAACACAGCAGGCTGCTTAACGCCGGAATCCGGTGGGAGGACTGTCGCAAACCAGGCGGACGTTAGCCCTACCACGGCAAGGGAAAAATTGGCCAGTCAAATAAGGTGTTAGGTGTGACTGTCCAGGATGCGCCGAGCGCTCGGTTCAGTTGAGTAACTGGCGGAACAAACTGCGCTACACGAGAAGGCTTCTTCATGCATCCCAAAAAGTAATTTCAATAAAAAAGTCTAAGTAATTTAAATAAAGAAAAACGAATCCCAAGATGGCTGTCTCTTTGTAAATATCGAACACGTCTGTAGTCTATTGTTTCTGGACATTAAATTCCGACCTATTGCTGCCTTGGGTTTCATGTTTTAAAAATAAATTCGACACTTACTTATCTTCAACAGGTTTTGTCCTCAGTACCTACCTACACGTATAGACATTCTTAGGGATGAAAATCCTGCTAAAAACTGCCTTCCTCTAGTTCCGAACAATTAGGTACTTACCTTAATTAGTATTCCAGTCATATTAATAGCGCACAAATCCTGAGAAATCCAATTCCGTAGCGTGCCTTGATGTAAAACATAGCCTTTTGCTCGCGAATCCTTACAAACGCTTCATTAGTTCTGCGCTAATTTAGGGCTGACACTCAAATCTTATCGAATAACCTTCCGAACATTTTTTACTTTAACAATTCAGCGGGGTAATTGCGTAAAACGCTATCAGAAGCGTTGCGTCGCGCGTCAGGGCGATGGAATTTTTTTGCCAGAATTAAAGTTAGTATAACAATCTAATCGGTATTGTTACTTATGCTGAAAATAGCCCCTTAGTAAAATAGATTATATCAGAGTCATGACATAATCTATTTTACTACGTCCCTATTTTTTTTTTTCACTAAGACTATCGAACTTCGTAGTTAGCATCAATAAGATTACGTTCTACTAGGTATCACTTACCCGGAACTAATGGAGAGATTAATCATTCATGATTATCGTGGTTTTATTTTAACAGCTCTGTGACTTAACATTCTGATCAAGGGATTCCCCAATGGACGGTCAATAAGAGACATTGCTGTAATTGCTATGCTTGGCATATGCCAAGCTTAGCAATTAAGCAATGCAATTACAGATTGGCATATGGCATATGCCAAGCATAGCAATCAAAAAATCAAGCAGCAAAAATCGGAAATTGGAATTGGAAATTTAATTAGTAAATGTACTGTTTGTTTTTATTAATTAAATTAAATTTAATTCGAAAACATCAATCGGTTTCATAATATACTTCAACAATATTCGACGAACCTGCATACTTATCTCCTTTGCTGACTGTACACTACAAAATGAAAAATAACTTTAATTTCGGAAGTCGTTGGTTAACAACGAAAATGCGAATCCAACGACATCGACTTCCGAAATTAAAGTTATTTTTCACTTTGTAGTGTCTTTTATGGAAGTCGGTTGTTATTTTTATTTTTTTGTAAAAAGTTTTGTTTAGTTCATTTTACAACTTTGACATTAACTTTGTACCCCACTACTAGAGCAGCTGACGCTCTGACCTCGTAAGCACTAAGGGCAAACTATTATTGATATGATTTTCTTTGAATAAGTAGAAGCTTGGTAGTGAACAGTTTGTTGTTAAAAACAAACAGGGCAAAACAGCGGGGTAATAATTGCGTAAAACCCAAACAGTAGCAATGTTTTTCATTTTTGACAGTTCAACAACATTCATTGCGTCATTTACGGTGTTGAGCAGACAAATTTTTCGAACATATGAAGCAATATCCTTCAAAATGATTCAAATTGTGATTGTAAGTGTGCAATTACGGTACTGCTTTTGTTGGTGTTGGTAACAATGTGCGCGTCGATGTCCCTTAGGCCCTTTGTACAGACGCCAGTACATCAAACTACCCGAAACTGTAAAATTTTCCCAATCAACTTTGAACCTTACACTTTAACGATAAAGTTGAAAATTCATTAAATAAATTTGATAGATTGTAGTGGCTTGATGTGCTGGCGTCTGTACGCGGCACGGTTTCTTTCGGTATGGCGTGTCGGTCAATATTATTACCTTAACCTACAATGGCAACGTGTCAGTTTTCAGAACAAAAATTTGAATTTTCAACATGTCTTCAGGTAATCAATTGGCATTAATTGAGAAATTAACCGTTCGTGACAACTATGCTACATGGCGTTTTGCTGTTAAAACGTATTTACAGCATGAAGAGTTGTGGGATTGCGTGGAATGCGAAAATTCAAGTACAATTGACAAAAAGCGTGACACCAAAGCCAGATCGAAGATAATACTTCTTGTCGATCCTGTAAACTATATTCATATTCAAGAATCGAGCACTGCGAAAGAAGTCTGGGAAAATTTATCTCGCGCTTTCGATGACTCCGGGCTCACACGCCGAGTTGGTCTGCTGCGAGACTTATGCAATACTACACTAGCTGAATGTCTTAATGTAGAGGAGTATGTCAGTAAAATAATGACAACAGCACATAAGTTGAGGAATATTGGCTTCAATGTTGATGATGAGTGGCTAGGCACACTTTTGCTATCCGGACTGCCAGAATGTTACAAGCCAATGATAATAGCAATTGAGAGTTCAGGTATGAAGATTTCCTCCGACTCAGTGAAATCAAAAATATTACAAGATGTAAAACAAACTGAAAGTGATTCATCAGCTTTTGCTACAAGCCAGAAGTTTCACAATAAAAATAAAAGATTTTCTAAGGGCCCCCGATGCTACACTTGCAACAAATATGGTCATAAAAGTCCTGAGTGTAAATCAACAAAACCTAATAAGGATCAGAAGAATACAAGTAAACAAAACAGTTCGTCTTATGCCGCTGTCTTTATAGCTTTTTCTGAATTCTCCGATGTCTGGTATGTTGATTCTGGTGCTTCTGTACATATGACTAAACACAATAATTTGTTTATAGAAGAAACAACTCCACAAATTAAAAGCATTAAAGTTGCAAATAATAAAACACTGCCTGTTCAAAGCTCCGGAAAAATAAGCTTGAGTGTTTATGATGAAAGAGGCCAAGAAAATGAAATACTATTTACAAATGTTTTATATGTACCTGAAATAGCTACTAACCTGCTGTCAGTAAGTCAAATTATTAATAATGGTGGCCAAGTGAAGTTTAATAAGAGTGGCTGTGTTATTCTTAATAGAAAGAATGCCATAGTAGCAACAGCAAGCTTAATAAATAATATGTACAGGCTGAACATGCCTGGTGGCTATGCATGCATATCAGATATTATTGAGCAAGATACTTACCTGTGGCACCAGAGAATGGGACATTTGAATTTTCAGAGCATGAAGAAATTAACTGAGAATACTGCAGATTTAAACTTAAGTCAAGTTAAAGAGAATGTTAAGTGTATAACGTGTCAGGAAGGAAAACAAACACGTCTGCCTTTTAAAAGTCAAGGGTCTCGGAGCAAAGATCTACTTGAATTGATACACTCAGATGTCTGCGGACCGATGGAAACTCAGTCTTTAGGCAAAGCCAGATATTTTGTGACATTTCTTGATGATTGCTCAAAGAAAATATTTGTGTATACCATGCACAACAAGTCAGAAGTCCTAGAAAAGTTTAAAGAATTTAAGAACCAAGTTGAGAATCAGTTAAATCGTCGTATTAAAATTCTCAGATCTGACAATGGACTTGAATATGTCAATGAAAAATTTTCAAATTTTCTCAAAGATGCCGGAATAATACATCAAACAACTACACCTTACACACCAGAACAGAATGGTACAGCTGAACGCATGAACAGAACTTTAATAGAACGAGCGAGGTGTATGATGTTAAATGCCAACTTATCTAAAACCTATTGGGCTGAAGCAATTCATACAGCTGCTTACATTGTCAACCGCTCTCCGACTAAGTCTCTGTCTTATAAAACCCCAGAAGAAATGTGGACTGGTCAGAAACCTAGTGTCAGCCACATGCGTACGTTTGGTTGTGAGGCAATGGTTCATTTACCAAGAGAAAAGAGAAAGAAGTTAGATTCAAAATCACATAAATTAATTTTTATTGGCTACTGTGAATATTCTAAAGGGTATCGATTCATATTACCTACTTCAAGAAAAGCAATAAAAAGTAGAAATGCAATATTCTTAGAGTCAACAGTTAAAAGAGATTATGTACCGATTGAATTAACTACTAATGAAAACAGTATTAAAGTGAAAAATATGGAAGAAATTTCAAGTGATGACTCATTTGACACTGTGACTGATAGTAAATCACACTCAGACAGCGAGTACATCCCCGATGAAAGTATAGAATCTTCACCTGAAAGAAACATAACAATAAGAACAAGAAGACAACATTTAAATGCTCAGAAACAAGAAGAGAGTTCTTACTTGTGTTGTGAAGACGAATTATCAGAAAATGAAGTTCCTGATAACTATGAAAAGGCATTAAAGTCTGTTGATGCCACAAAATGGATAAAATCGATAAAAGAAGAGTTCGATTCTCATCACCAAAATAATACTTGGACATTGGTTGATAAAACCCCCAATATGAGATTAATTGGATGTAAATGGGTGTTTCGCATCAAAGATGAACCTACAGGTCCACGTTATAAGTCCCGGCTTTGTGCAAAAGGTTACTCACAAACTAAAGGTATCGATTACCAAGAAACATTTGCTCCAACAGTCAGGTATGATTCAGAAGCTGCCCAACATAATCTTCAGATAATTCAGTTAGACATTAAAACAGCTTTTCTATATGGTGAGCTTGAAGAAGACATATACATGACTATACCTGAGGGCTTAACCTGTGATGCTAACAAGGTATGTAAACTCAACAAATCACTTTATGGTTTAAAACAGGCTTCCAGATGCTGACACTCGAAATTTGATGCTGTTTTAAAGAAGTTTGGGCTAGTAAATAGTAAAGCTGATCAGTGTGTGTATGTTGGTACTATTAATGGAACCAAATGTTACCTATGTTTGTATGTTGATGATGGACTAATATTTGCAAAAGATACGTCAACTTTAAAGGAGTTAATTAATGACTTACAGTCAATATTCGAAGTAAAAACTTGTTCACCTAGAAATTTTGTTGGCATACATCAGTCAAACTATATCGGGAAGTTATTAAATAAGTTTAATATGTATAACTGCAAACCCAACAGCATTCCAGCTGATCCACATTTAAAGTTGGAAAAAGGAGACGGAGAAACAGAAAAGAATATTCCATATCGGGAGGCAGTTGGATCATTGATGCATCTAGCAACAGTAAGCCGACCTGATATTTCTTTCGCCGTAAGCCTGGTGAGTCGATTTTTAAACTGTTACAATGAAACACATTGGAATGCTGTGAAGAAGATTTTCAAGTATTTAAAAGAGACTAAAGATTATGGTCTGTGCTACACACCAATGTCAGAGCCTAATGTAGTAATTGGCTACAGTGATGCAGATTACGCTAATGACCCTAGCACGAGACGTTCAGTCACAGGATATGTATTTATTAAAAATGGAGCAGCAGTGACTTGGGCTTGTCAGAGACAACAAACAGTGGCCCTGTCAACCACCGAAGCAGAGTTCATGGCAGCCTGTGCTACCACCAAAGAAGCTATGTGGGTTAAACAATTATTATGTGACATCGGTGAATTTAAACAAAAATCTGTGTGCTTGAACTTAGATAATCAAAGTGCTATAAGCGTAATTAAAAATATAAACTTTCACAAACGGTGCAAACATATAGACATTAAACTTCATTTTATTAAAGAAAAATATTATGCTAAGATTATTGAGTTAAACTATGTGTGTAGTGAGGAGCAATATGCTGACATTTTTACCAAACCTTTGTCTAAAATAAAGTTTTGTTATCTTAGAGATAAAATTGGGATGAAATCTTGTCATGTAGTCAAGAATACTTAAATACTAAACTTATTGTTTCTATAGTTTAACTTTATGTCTAAAATGTAAAATTAATAACTGGAAGGCATTAATTTAGGGGAAGTGTTGTAATAAATATGCGCCTTCTATAATTTGTACTCGACCTTATTAATATGGTCTATGTTTAAAAATAATACTCTCTCTCTACTCTGTGGTCATTACTAGCAGAACATATTGCATTTTGTCTAAAATAAATATTTGCTTACTTGTTTAGTAACCTTGATATTTTCATTTAATAATAACATAATTAATGATCCTTAAATCACTGACGACCGTGCCTACACCGTGCTACACATATACAAAGGGCCTTACACCCTGTGTGCCCAGAGCAATAATCAACATAGGAATTATAATGCTGACATTGTTATTATTAATATTATTGTGGAATATTATCTAATTGGCAAGTGTAACAATTGGTAGATACAAAAATAAATTCTCAGTTAATTTAAATTTCTCTAAAGCCAAATATTTCCCACGGATGTAGTAATAATTAATTATGCTAACAATTGAAAGATGATACAATAAGCTGCTAAAGAAATTGAAGTGTGAAAGTTTGTTTAAGAAATAAGATGATTAGTTCAGTTCATAACGAAATGTAACATGGGACAACGCCAGGAAGATGATGATGAACTAAATGTAAGCAAATATGGTGGAACTGGTGTGTAATTGAACAGAAAACAGACACCTACCTAGCCTTTTCTTAACTATGTTGGGGTCGGCTTTCAGTCTAACCGAATGCAGCTGGATACCAGTATTTTACATGGAGTGACTGCCTATCTGACCTCCACAACCAAGTTATTGGGTAACACGGTACCCCTTGGTAAGCCTGGTTGTCAGACTTTTGGGCTTCTGACGACCCTTCAAAGATCCACGACTGACAGCCGGCACCAACGGCTTAACGTGCTTTCCGAGGCACAGAAGGGTCTCGGTATGTAGATGGTCACCCATCCACGGACCAACTGCCGATAGCGTAGCTTAACCTGATCGATCGACCGGTACCGCTATTGTTACTTAGCCACAAGCCTCACCACTGAACGGATTTTTTTACTTTTTTGTATTGAAACTGTTGTGTGATTACTAAAACAAGGATCTAGCATATGAGTACGATCC
Source organism: Globia sparganii (assembly GCA_949316385.1). Taxonomy (NCBI): domain Eukaryota; kingdom Metazoa; phylum Arthropoda; class Insecta; order Lepidoptera; family Noctuidae; genus Globia; species Globia sparganii. The sequence continues at coordinate 24,937,965 of OX438653.1, read as the reverse complement.
ATCACATGCCCGGCTTGGCTTGATACCTTATCTTATTTATCGGCCGATAAATGTCCGTATCTCACTTGGGCCAGTACAAAGATAGTTCGCCACCCAATACAATGTTTTCCAAAGAAATGGTAAGTCATCATTAATAAACAATGAGATTAATGAGTGTAATTCTCGCACACTTAGCGCTAATCACTTGTCCGAAATGGTATAGTCCTGAAGTGTCGTGAAGTGAAATGTAAACATAATATTAAAATGTACTACACCATCACTTTGGTAGGATTCGTAGTGTTTCTTTATATTCTTGCGGTTATATGCCTGGTGAGTTACGTAAAGCTGCGCTTGCGTTCGGATATTTTGGTTGAAAATGTTAAAAGTGTGATTATAATTTTTTTGATAGGTGATTATTAATAAAAGTTGAGATTATGTCATTGATAGAAATTCGGAAAGATTTAAGTGGACGGTTGCGTGGGTGTTTCTACTATCTCTAATGATTGTTATGTAAACAAATTGTGAACTTCTGGGAACTTTTTCAATCTTTTAGTTTTTCTAAAATAATTTAATTGTGATATTATAATATTGCTGCAACGGCGCGAATCGCCAGCCCTACGCCATTCGATTGACCCCATACGCTTCTCGACAGCGTAGTGCTAACCAGCGCCCGTGTGAACCAGACCTTTTTTTAGAAAACGCTCCATCTCTCCCAATCTCGTATCACGGCGGAATAAAGTTCAATTTCACGTGGCAACTCGTGAAAATGTACAATTTCTTCAGTTCTATTGTGAGCTACTTTCCCGAAGCGAACGGCGAGGTTTGAGGTTTTTTCATACGATTGTCAGTTGTTATGAATTCATGCGTTTAGCTGTATTGTTGCTCCACTGCCTCAGATACGGCTGAGCGAGCGATGTTCAAATTTTCCTTGCTAGATTATCGCTATGTATCATCGAGATGATTTAGTGCCAGACGTTTCCTGTGTAAATCTTGAAAGTGAGGAGAAATGTTTGGTGTACAGTTTGGATTTCGGTTTCTCTTGCATACCACTGACGAAAGCCTAAATATAACTCCTCATTGTCACGATTTGACAACATATAGCTTGTGTATAATTTCGAGATTAAGCTACTTGTTGTTATTACTAATAACTTTTTTTTTTATTTATTTTACTTCGATGGTCCTAGTGTACCATTCACAGCTATGTGAACTGAACCCAGTATTGCATACATATGTAAGCTGTCACGCCCTTTACACCTGGAGGCTTTTATTTAGGTAGCAAGTTTTTGTTTACATTTTTAATTTTTGCTTGGGTACGTATTGTTTTTATTGTATTTGTGGGTATATTGGCGTGGCAAGCTAACATGTGGCAAATAATTTAATTTAATGTTCTGTGTTCTGTAACGTCAATAACTTTGCATACCTAGTATTGTATACAATAAAATATTTTCTAACTGAACAGACAGCTGTGCTGCTGGGGAGTTTGTTGCGCCACTTCTTCTCCCCAGAGAAAGCACTGGGAAGTGGTGAAGGGCGGGCGTTTTGGGGGGACTGTCTTTTGTAATTGACGTTCGAAAAGTGCTGATTCTCAGCCTAGTTTGAATAAATGACTTTTGATTTTGATTTTGATTCTACCTACCTCTACCTAATAATCTTTTGGTTGAGAAACTAGGTGTTATGGTGTCTCACGGAGAAAAGGACAAGTTCTTCAAACATGTGGATGAGAAAAACATCACTGATCTTTGTACACCAGCATCATTCAGTCTTCCATTCACAGAGTAATGCATAACAACTAACATCTTCATCTCTTTCTCCAGGTGATAGAGCGTTACCAGAATGAGAATGGTTCCGGCGGCCGCAGCAGCGGCATCCACTCGGCGAGCGCGAGCCCCACACCTTCGGAGCGCTCCTCACCGCGCTCGCTGCACACACCACCACGCTCGCTTCACTCCCGACACAACAGGAACATCACTCCTCCCGTAAGTATCTTAAGATCATTCTACTTAGTTACTAGTACTACAAAAACGGTTGATCATGACCTGATAAAACGGTGGAAATTGACTGACAATCTGGTGAAGATCGCGGGACTCTGCTGGCAGTAAGAGGCACAGGACTGGTCGATGAAGCGATGCTTTGGGAAGGCCTGTTTCCAGCAGTGGACGTCTTTCAGATGAATGGATGACCATTACTAAAAATATGGCACACCTTCACATCTTTGGTTTCCAAATAAACCAAGCAGGCCATTCTACCATTAATCGAGGAGTGTTAAGGTTCAAGAAGTAACTAAGTTACCAGACATTGTACAAGACTAAAACACTCTATATTAGGGATGTGAAAAAATAATCGATTTTTTCCCATAAAAATCGATTTTAATGGGAAAAAAATCGATTTTTGTATAATAGATTATTTTTTCACATCCCTACTTTATATTTTCTAACTCATGTTTATAAGACCTAGCTATTGTGTGGATGATATCAAAAGCTGACCATGATGATTTTCTTAAACGTTCTCTAACTTTCCAGCTCCATGAAGAAGACGATGTGTCTGACTGGGAGGAGGGGGATGCGACGGACGAAACCCTAGAGATGCCGCGTCGCGTGCCCTTCCCGGAATTCGGAGGAGATATAGTGCACAACACAGGTAGAAAAATTATACTATCTATTTTTCACAAGAAAACGCAAAAATAGCGTATACCGAAAAATTCCAAAGTTTAAAGTTTTTCATATTCGCAATGCAAATCCGACAGCTTAGGTAGTCTGGCAAATACAAAATAAATCAACAATCAGACTTAACAGCTTAGTTATCAATCAATCAGCTGATAGAAAAACAATGGGACAATGTTAACAACCTCATTATAGATAACCTTCCTTATCAGCTTACACACTTTTATGCAAAAATTAATTTCAATGGACACGCATCTACAGCTTTTCCGCCTACGTTTCAGATAATGAGGATCGAGAGTTCGACGAAGTTTCCAGTAGCGATTTGCAGGCAGTCGACGGTACTTGGGAAGAGAACTGGCTGTTCCAGAAAAAGAAAATCAAGACAATACAGTCTGTGCCAGTTCCCATGCTAGTTCCTAACTCCAACACTGAGTACAGAGCTCTAATCGGCGACAGAGACGCTGACGACACCACAGACCTATCAGACAACGCAAGCGACTCAGAAGAACAAGCTGAGTACAAAAGTGACATAAAGAAAGTTCTAGACTCCAAACACGTCATTGGCGGCACACCCAAAGTAGAAGAAAATGACTTCGAACCAGACAGCCTCACCATTGTAGACGCAGGTGATGAATTTGACAAGCTTGTTGAGAAAATAGATGATGACGAAACAGTAGACGCAATCATTAACGAAATTAATGACAACAACGTTACTATCGTTGAAACTATCAATGTGAACGCGACAGACCAAGTCGATGGAGGCATGCTATTGGTCGGTATTGAAAGTGGACCTTTAACAAAAGCAGAATTCACGGTGAAAGAGGAAATACACAGGACACTACTAAACGGAAAAACAGAAGAATTTATGGATGAATTGTGTGCAAAAACTAACGGGGACATGTTATACAATGGACATGCAAATGATTTGCATAGTGTTGATAGCTTCACAAGTAACAAAGGTCAGTAAAACAAATTATTGTTCAGTATCAAATGATTAACGATTCTTAAAATAAATGATAACAATAGGAAGTAGGTAATATACCAGTTGTGTAAAGTTTAATCGGATGGCTAAATATGGATTATTGACAAGTATACAACTTTGATTACCTACAATAATTGATTACATCAAAGATACTCAAAATGCACATAAAGATAAATGTGTAATAAAACAATTCAGTTAATTTTTGAAATGGTAATGTTTTCAGAATCTACAAACACATTGAGTCATCATGAACGCATGGGTGAATATGAGGAGACGGTAACATTGCCCGTGCAGAGGTACGCAGACAGTCTGCGTAGGAAACACTTCGATGACGGCCCCCATGAGTAAGTGCACCTTAGACCTTACGGTAGAATTTCATTCATTTATTTCATGAATTTCAACCTTAGGTTTGGATCAACGCGGTAATTGCGTAACACACTAACGAGTAGAAATGGCTTTCATGTTGATAGTTCAACAACATTCATTGCGTAATTTACGTTGTTGAGCAGACAAATTTGAACATATGAAGCAATGGATTTCCAATATCCTATAAAATGATTCAAATTGTGATAGATAGCGTGTTACGCAATTAAGATGCTGGTATAAAGAAAAAAAACTAAACTCCTATATTAGACTAATATAATGAATAACTGCATAACATTTAGGATGAAAATAATTCAGTCACAGGGATATATTTTTTGTATTTGTGTATTATTAATTGCTGCTCATCCTCCCAATTAAAAATTCCTAAAGTTGTTTCTCATAACGATATAATCAGTTATTTTTGTCTTCCACTGGCATGTACTCCGTGGTACAAATAATAAGAATAATAGCAGTGTTCACGCCTATCCTCAGGGGCCCAAGTCTGCTATTTTTGCAATCTGAAGTAGTAAGAAGTTCGTAAATAGCAATAAACATTAATGAATAAATTTTATTCATTTGTCATTATGTAAGAGATTACCATTTTATGCCATTTCTTTCAATGAAGTGTCAGTGGTTGACCATTGGAAAGTCATAATGACGCCATTATATTAATAGATTACCAAACTTGTCCAAATCAACAATTATGAAATCAATGATAGACCATTCTGACAATATTGTAATAGCAGGCTCGAAGCCCTGGGCAAGTGACAAAAGACACGAATAAATCACTAAATAAAAAAAAAATCTGCTTCGTCCTAGCGTGTCGATGGCAAAAATATATCGTTTTTAGGGTTCAGTACCAACATGGTATAAAAGAATCCTTAATGGTGCGACTCTGTCTGTCCGTCCGTCACTCAGCCAGATATCTCAAGAACTACTAATACTATCAACTTGAAATTTGGATTAGTTTTAGATGACGTCGTTTGGTCAACTATTTTGCAATCAAGAAAGATTTTTTTTTCAACAGTGACTGAAATGGGGTCTTAAAAATTTGAAGTGGGGCTACTAGGGTATGTGGGGTATCACAATGATATTATAAGTGTAAAATATCATTGGGGTATCATATGAAAGAGCGCTGTTTGCACATTCTCTAACATTTTTCTTTTTTTTAGGTCGCATAGTTTTCGACTTTTGATGAAAAATGTAAAAAAATACCGTTCCCCGTCCCCGTTATCTCCGAAGTTTGCATGGAGAAAAATCTGAAATTATTCTATGTAATAGAAGTTCATGTAAAGATTACAGGAAAAATAAAACAATGTCTCAAAATAGCACACTTTCTCAGAAATCATCAACAAAAATTACATTAGTTTCACTATCGGTCAAGAGATGGCGCTGACCTAAAACTGCAATATTCTACAACGCAGTGTTAAAATTCTCTGACGAATATAGGCCAAAATTCAGCAACGCGAATACCGTTCGCTGACGCAGCCATTAGTGCTGGTCCACACCAGGTGACAAGGCATGACACTAATTATTATGATCTTCATCTTTTTTTCAGGATCCCAACTCGTGATACTGATCAAGATGGTGAATTGATACCAGGTGAGTGATACATTACAGTTACAGCCAGTAGCAGAAAGCATAATTTTGTGAAACAATACAAGTCTTATCGTATTTTTTTTTTTTATATGAAAATGAATGCGGAACAATAACTATAACAACTATTGACGAGAGTGAGATTGTGGATTGTGGTGTCGTTGCGGTTGTTGCAAATCGAAAGCGCTATTCAAGTATATAAATAATTTATCCATTCCTGCTACGATCCAAGGTTTCTTGAATTCAGGTTTACGATCGCACATAAAAAACCAAGAGCCTTTAATATAACATTTTTTAACCATTGTTAAATCTTACAGGTTCGATAGCCTACAGAGAGCGTAAGAAATGGCTGAACTACGTAGAAATGCCGAACAACCCATACTCTCCAGAGGCTATTCAGAAACGGCTATCATCCAAGAGTACTTCATCTCTCTTCGACATGTTCACAACTAAGAAGGACTCAGAAGATGACAAAATTGAAATAAACGAAGCAGATGATGATGAAAGCGAAACAAATGATCTTCCAGTTAAAGATATTCAACACAATAAATTAAGTTTAACTATGAGTAATGATAGTATTAATAGTATTGATAGAACAACTAAAAGTCCTTCGCCTAGAATATTGAAAGATGTAATAGCTGAGGAAATTCCACAGTATAAACGGTGAGTACTTGAGCAAACATACCTAGGAGTTCTTAATCAATAAAATTGTAACGTTTTAATCACACCCATTAATCACTTTAAACATCTTAAAGTTTTTTGCTTACATATATTAAGCAAAAATAATAAAAACCTTTATGAGAATGTTAATATTGAAGAAGAATTATCTGATTACATTTTCAGTTACGGGCGTGACTATTACATAAGAGAGGCGAAGGCGTCGTGCGGCGGTCGTAAAAAGATGAGCATGGACGAGGCGAGCTCGGTGTCATCCGTGTCGATGACGATGAACAAATCCACCAGTTTAGACAATTTCGACGCTGAGTTCGCGTCGCCTGTAAGTGCCAGCAGTTCGTTGAGCGACCTCGAGGCAACCGCCCTACATCACAACATCGTCCGCAACGTACTCAGCCCTAGGAACGCCAGCCCCAACTTCGCCATAAACCCCATTTTCGAAAACCCCGATAGACAAAATGATAACGCTGACGAAAATCATGCGACAGACGAACGTTATGTCGGTCAAAATGCCAACGTAAGACAACAATGTAGACCTGTGTGCGACGGTGACGGTTATGTGGAAAACGAGGATATAGTTAGACTTAAAATACCGAAAATACCCGAGATTACCGAAGACCTTTTCGAGACGTACACCCATGTTAGGCGAAGCAACACGCTGCGCAGCGAGGACCTGTGCGTCCGAGCTAAGCGACGACCGACCCTCAATTTTACATTCGGTGGCAGTCTCAGGTTAAGCAAAGGCTTTCGTACCGATATCTGGTGACAGCACCTTCTAGTTCCGACATCTCTCGTAGTCTAATACACTCCTCCGCTCTCAATGGCACTCCCACTGACCATCATCTCTCAACATGTGGATCTCTAACTGTGTAGGATACATACATAGTTTCCGGACGATCCCGACTTAGAATACGATAGCATATAGGTTACTGACATCACGGTCACTTTCCATAAAATATGGTGAAAGAACTCTTACTCATTACTAAATCAAATATAGATCTAAAATATCTTCGTTCGACACACAGTAATTGCCGGTTGTGTGTAAAGTTGGCATGTTTTTGTTGGATTTAAAGAGGCTGACTAACAGCACTGTGCACTATTAATACAAAAGTTACCTACTTAGTACTGCACTCATAGATATTTGTTCTTCTTATTAAAATTTTCAGTACTACAGTAATCCTCAAAGACGTTAGTGGTGAGTGTGAGATTTTGGCAAACGAAATTTTGACTAACCGCATCCAAATGCTTGCCACTTGAACTAACGAATATAAATAATATACTTTCTACTTCCTCGACTACTTTAACTCATTCGCAAACACTTCACACACGTTCATTTCATCTATTGCATTTTTACTGTGTTAATATCTTCAGTTTTATTACCAACACTCTAAACTTATTCTAAGTAACACTTATTTCGTTGCACGTTTTAATGCTTACACGGACACCTATGGTATATAAAGAGAAAGTAAATACTAACCCCATTATCTAAGATAATTTACTAACATTAACATCTATTGCACCTGTAGCAACTATTAGTTCTCTTAGTAATTAGTTCTCTTAGTAATTGTACAAAATCAAATAATGGGGCATTTTAGCTGTAAATATTCTGAAGTCATAAACAAACTTCAATTTAAAAATAAAACTAATTACATAATGATAATGTTATCAAAATTTTCAGGGATTACTTATAAAAACATTCAACCAGATAGCAACGAACCAACACTATACTAAATTCGCAAATAAAGAAGACATGGCATCACTAACAACGACTATAAACAATAAAGACGAAATTATGATTGAGTATGAGGATGAGGACATAAGAGAACAAACCTTATTCATCGCAAAGCCAGCATACGTCGATGACGAAACAGATAAACAGTTCGAAGAAATCCTAGAAACAGCTTACAAAAACGTACCAACAATACCACCACCACCAATCCCAATAATAGAAGAAGATAATGATGAAAGAATCGATGAGCCTCTCAAATCGCCCCTCGGCGTGGACACATCTTACATAAGCTCGAGCAGTTTAGAAGACTCCATCAAAATCTACAACGTTCAAACTGGAGAGATTATTAAATGTAAGCCTGATAACATATCACCAAGTTACGAGACTGACACGAACGACAACATCGATATTGTTGATAAGAGCATCTCGGAACCTGATAGTGTTAGTTACACCGATGACGTGCATGAAGACACTACTGTACAAGAAGCTAGTAACGTTACCAAGTTGGAGTTGATTGAATCTGATGCTATTCTGCAGAACCTGCCCAAAGTGAAGGAGCTGGCGAAGATATTTGTTAGTATGGAGAATATAGAAGAACCAATTAAGGTACGTGGACTGATAAAACTGTTTTTTGTGTGTTTTAGTCATTATTTGCCGAAACTAGGCGAGGTGGTGATAACATTAGATTAGTTTTCCGATGACAAGATGTAATTAGTACGTCCAGTGAAAATGGTTTAAATATAAAGAAATTACGGTTCCATTTCAATAGGGTAGGCAGAGTAATAGGTACACTGATATTTGGCCAGTAAATCCCATGTAATTGGGAGCGAGCCCATAGCCATCAAGCATGGTAAACATCAACCAGAAATCCAGACTCCGAAGTTCAACTGTGTCGTAAAATATGTTTATCTCAGGTTTACTTATTTTTTCGATAACTTTGAGATGTAAACAATCTGATTCATATAATATCTAGTGCACGTGAATCAGAAAGTTCACAGACAGACCAGCACCAAAATATTTGCCTGCGGGGTAATTGCGTAACACACATAGCTAAAATGGCAATCAATCGCAATGCAGTGCATTCATTTTGACAGTTCACATTCATTGCGTTATTTACGTTGTTGAGCAGACGAATTTTTCAAACCTATTAAGCGATGTCAAAAGGATGTCAAAATTTTGCCAACGACATCAAGACGAAACCCAGTTCGACGAATTTCTCTCACATTATTATTTTTTTTCTTTTCCAGCCAATCCAACCTTACGTAGGTCGGCGAAAGAGCAAAGAGAACATCCTCTCAGAACCCAAAACAGAGAAGAACAAACACATCTACATGCACAGTCTCACAGCCAGAAGTATCTCCAAAGAGTTCAGGGAAGAGCTCAAACTCTCCATGTCCACGCCATTAACTGTCCCGGGAGGTTCCAAGGAAATCCCCGAGGGTATTGAGGAGGTGTCCAAAGAATCTAGCAGACCAGGTAGCCCTGTACCAGAACCTGGCACCATCAAAACGAAGCTAGCCTTCTTCGAAAGTCTCAAGTCCAAATTCAGTCATAATCATAATCATAAGTGAAGTGTTAATTTGAAAAGCGATGCCATAGACACAAATTAAATTAAGTTGATGTAGATTTTTGTCCTGAACAAATGTATGTTAAATAAGAATTTAATTACTATCAAGATTCACTCTGCTATCGCTTTTCAGTGTAACTAAACTTCACTCATCGTAGAAGTGGCTTACGCGACGGAAATTCAATGTGCTTACATAAAATGTGCGACGTAATTTCAGCCTGATGTCATAGGTAATTTAAAAAGCATCTTTCCGTGTCGTAATTTCTGCAGATGTGTCATCAGAGTAACTTCGTCATCAAACTCTCTTATACACCCGTACTCTCACGTAGCAAGAGAGATATTAGTATGATTTTCAGTTCATTGCGTGCTGTCTATCGCAGTACTTTAACTACAACTTGTTTGTGTCATAATAAACAAGTAATGTAGTTAAAAAACTAATCGAGGGCAGGATAAATTCCTTTTAGTTTATACTGTAGTGCATAATTATTAGTAACAACGGTCACATTATTTAAATAATTAAATTAAATGGTAGGTTACGGTGTAAATATTAAGTGCCATTTTGTAATCATTATTTCCCATTTATTTAAGTTGATCGAAATCGATGTGGAAGAAATGTACTCATGTTTTAGGCTTTTATATAAATTAGTTTTTAGCATTTTTGTAGACAGCAACTCTGTGGGCATTATTAATCATAATAAATTATTTTTGTATGTAATAATTTCATTTATTTGTAAGAGAATACATATAAATTGGAATATGAGCAAGAAAACTCTTTCTGGCTCTTGTGATACAGGACCTCCTAGTACAAGAGCCAGGGCTACACTGATGTTTGTGTTTTTGAAGTGAAAATAAATAAAAAGAAAAAATTAAAAAATTAAATTAAAATTAAAACGATGAGGAATAATTTATCATTTATTTATTTATTTGACCTACATTAGAGTTCAATGATAACAGTTACTTATATTTTAACACCTAAAACATGAGAGCATTTTTGGAAAACCTAAATTCAACTGTGCCTCTACTTAATTAAGTAAATAAACTTAAAATATAATCACATTTCTTCACCAAAATTACATGGAAAAATTCACCTAATGCCAAAGTTGTAAATAAATAATATAACTGGGTATATGTATAATGTATAGCGGTTGTGTATTATTGTATAATGTATAAATGTAGTCATGTCTTAAGATGTGCAATAAGTTATCGTAGGCGACCACTGTACTATTGTGATAGGCGTTTTGTGAAACGTATTCAAACGCCGAGATATTTAATATGATTGGATATTGGATAAGGGCGTCATGAATAAAAACTTATCATAATATACAAGGCTTTTTATTTATTTTTCGTAGAACTTGTAGGTAAAATATACAAATGCGAGTTTATACAGAGTTTACACAAGTAGATCGATTAGTATTTTCGTAATCTTAATATAATTAATTATTCTATTAGTAAGGGTTTCAAACATTCAATCAATCAGCCTAGCCTTATCCCCAACTGCATCCAGTTAAATTGGATGCAGCTGAAGGTTATTCTTTTTAAATGCCATTTTCAACAAGAAGGAAGGTTCTTGTTTTCCATGAATAACGCATATAGGTACCTTTGTTTCTTTAATTTTGGGGAATGAGGCGATTTCTAACCTTGACTTCAAAAAAGGAGGAAGTTGTCGATTCGGATGTTTAAATACTTAATTTTTTTATGTATGTTCGGGCATAACTCCGTCCGGATTTGCAAAATTCTTTTTTTTTTTTTTGAAAGAGGTTTGTTCCGAATTAATGGTCCCATATAAATTTTATTAACTTTACTTGGGTAGTTTTTGAGTTAGCTTCGATAAAAAATACAAAACTCAATAATAAATACCCAGTGTCTTATGAAAGGGAATCTTTTCCATTTTGTCAGCATATTTCCTCCTGTAGCACCATAGATAATAATCTATCAAACTAGAGTTGGGTACCTCTACCTTCTGTCCTCTCAGTTTATCTTCTATTCTCTTCTTAAGAAGCTCTACGGCGTGGATGGAACAGCCTCGGATCTCTACTTCTTCTTCTGAACCACTTGGGAGAAGAACATCTGAAATGGATTAGGAACATTATTATAACATACTAGCTGCGCCCCGCGGCTTCACCAGCGTAAGTTTCGATCTCGTGGGAATATCGGGATAAAAACTACCCTATGTCCTTTCCCGACACTCAAACATCTCTATACCACATCTAAATCAGTTCAGCGGTTTAAGCGTGAAGAGGTAACAGACAGACAGACACATTTTCACATTTATAATATAGTTTGGATCATCACGCCTGTATTTCTTGAAGGGTTAGGTAGAGGTATACCTATAGGACACCCACATTTCACCAGTTATGTCTAAGTCCACTGTAATAGGGGGCGATCGTATCGTCATCAAGCACACATCTAACTTCGGGATGCTACTGAAAAATTCTAGATCGTACAACCCAATAACACTTTGCCCGACCCGGGAATAGAACCCAGGACTTCGTGCTCAGCAGTAGCACTTGCGACCACTAGAGCAACGAGGCAGTTAGGAACCTTTTTACCTGACTGACCCAGAAGGAGGGTAATGTTTTTTTAGTAAGTACTACTTGCGTGGGATATCTAAACAGGGTCGGGCTGGACCGGGAAGAAGATCAAGATATGCCTTAAATGACAATAAAACGCCTAAAGAATTGGCGGGAAGCAGAGTAAGTCTCGCCAATTCTTCTCCCTTTCCATTGGAGGAGAGGCCTTTGGAGTCCAGGCCCAGGAGTGGGGCATTGGCCCCAATTCTGTTCTTCACAAACTAAATTAAATTTAAGTTCAGTGCATCTTTTTCTTTCTATATCATTATGATAAGGACAGAAGATAAATATTCGTTTAGTCCTGTCAAATTAGATAATCCATAGACAAGTTTAGGCGTGATTAAAAAATTGGCTACTAAAAATACGTCAATTTACGTCAGGCGCTGACTAATTTGACAGGACTAAACTAATATTTATCTTCTGTCCTTTTCTTAATGAAATAGAAAGAAAAAGATGCACTGAACTTAAAGTTAGTTTATTTTGTGAACAACGGAATCGGGTCCAATACTGGCAAATAAAAGGATAAATTAGTTTTGTCGTAGTTATAACACGACTGGGTAAATATCACCATCTCCACAGGGAGGTAGGGTAGGGATCGGGTAGGTAAATTCACCTACCTACTGTAGTAAAAAAATAGATTATGAAATTGGACTGGGATTTACAAACTCTTGTCTCACAGATATAGATAGACCTAGATAACGCCAGTATCACGATCTGTATGAAAAGCAAGCGTGCCATTTTTTTGACTACCTACTATGATGTCACAATCGCTCTTAGCAGTACACAGAACTGATCGCGAAAGTGGCGGCTTACGATTTTTGAACGTATGTTGGTGCGATTTTTGCCACGCGAAGTAGTTGCTTATGCGTTATCTAGGTGTATCTATCTATCTGTGGTTTCGTACCTACCACTGGTAACAATTAGGTACCTAATAGGGAAACCCTTTACTGAGAAATGAAGATAAGTGGTTTAGTCATCAATTTACATAACACAACAAACTAATCTATCTCCTTCGAGAGATGGAAAACACAGATGATAAAGATCAAACAGTTCTGTGAGAGAAAATATGATAAGATACGAATATTGTCGTTATCAGGTCAATTAGGTACGAGTGGCGATTTAAATAATCGAATCTGGACCGAGGTGACCAAAGTTGTCGATAAAGCTCACAGAACAAGCATGTTAAAGTAGCAATAGGCCGGCCATATTAGCCGTAGAACCGATGACCATTGGGGTGGACATGTTCTTGAATGGAAACCGCGAACCGCCAAAAGTAAGTTAGGACGCCCTCAGGCCAGGTGGAGGATCTTCGCAGAGTGGCTGGTAGCAGCTGGATGAGTCGACGAGAATCGAGCGCAATGGCGCAGTGGTGATCCAGTGGAAATTTATCATCACTGCTTTCAAAACAGTGAATGAAAACATCGTTAGGAAACCGGCTTGTCTGAACCAAAAATTCGAAGACGTGACGTTCACCAACCCGTACTGGGCCCGTGTGGTGGATTACGGCCCACTCCGTCTTACTAAGAGGAGGCAACATTATAGGCTGATTATGTATGTCCAGCAGTGGACTGCTGTAGGCTGATGATGACGATGATTTAAATAATTTGAAGACATCACACCACCACACACACACACCACACACAACACATCACACATCACACATCTGAGGGGCAATTCTCGTAATTTTAAGAACGTTCACAGTCTGATCTCAGTCTCAATCTGTCAAAAATACCTCTAATTTCGCTACATTTTGACAAGTTTTTGATATTAGTTTGTCGCTGAGATGAGACAGCGACTAGATTTTAAACGTTTTAAAATTAGCCTTCAGGTATAATTCCACTATTATCAAGCTGGGTACTCTTATTTATTTTTCTGTTATCCATGACCTGTAGGTGTAAGATAAGTAATGAAAACAATAAAATAAACCACTGACTTTTTATAATACCTACTATTTTTATGTGGAAAATAATGGATGCCCTGTTTAAAAGTGGAAATGATATAAAATCAAATCAAATTGTTTATTCTATAAATAAGATATGGGAATCACTTTTACACATCATCTAATATACAGGGTTACTTGTAAAACACCAGCAACCTCTTAAGATGTCATTGTACTCATCATTATGAACAACTTTTACTATGGGACCCAACTTTTATTTTGATGAGTTACACGAACATAAATGTAGGGAACAGCTGATTTTTTTTTCGCGATTTCAGGTTTGGTCCCATAGTAAAAGTTGTTCATAATGATGAGTACAATGACCTCTTAAGAGGTTGCTGGTGTTTTAAAAATAATCCTGTATAAAATTCTCGTGTCACAGTGTTAGTTACCACACTCCTCCGAAACGGCTGGACCGATTTGTATGAAATTTTGTGTGCATATCGGCTACAATCATTTTTTTTTTGCAAAACGACGTTTGCGGCGTCAGCTAGTATTATAAAAAAATAAGCTAGATGGAATCGACATTTTCTATCTGACTACCCCTGAGAAGAAATGGCAAAACAAACTCAAGTGTCAAATTGTCTTTTAAAATCCAGACATAATTTCAGTCAGATCATGTAAACACAATGTAGATTAGAGCTTGAAATGTTTTGAAGAAAGAACCACACAGATTTGAGTGCACCAGTCCAGTCAGTGCAAGCATTCAGGAGTGGAGGGGTAGGCTTAGTTGAACTTTATAGATACCCAAGTTAAGGCTATGCCTACTATGCCAATCTTCTACTGCACTAGTTAGTTGACATACTCAAAGCTATTATGGAAAGTAATGCTTGCATACAAATAAAATGAGAATTAAATAAAATCATAAAAATTAGAGATAATACTGACCTTTCCTCAATTTATCCATCAGTTCATCAGTGTAAGTCAAAGCTCCAAAATATACAAGCACTTGTGGAACTCTGTAATCTGCAAACATTGTCATTCTATCAATGTCCGTAAACTCTCCCCAGCCGGTACCTCCGAAGAAGTTCCACAAATCTCCTACAAGGATCTGTGCCCTTTTGTATAGGGCTACCTTCTGCCCTTTAAACGTAGCTTCATCACGAAAACATGGAAAATTATCAACGATGATCTCAAGTAGCTTTACTGCGGACTTATTAGCTTGTTTCACACATGTCACAAAGGTTCCGTTGTAGTTTTCTAGTAAGATAGTGCCAACTTCATGCAACACTGATATGCGTTGATCAAACAGGGGTATTGTCATTTCGTTATCACCTTTCATTATTGTTCGCAGTTGGTCTTCCGTTATCTTTGAGTAGTATTCTGGATTTGTTATGTCAATTCCATTCTGAAATGAATTTTTATTATATGCATAAATTGTGTAACTTGAATGAGACAGGAATGTTATTTTTGAGGATTTATTTATATAAATAATTGATTCCTTGTCCTTGTTAATTAGGGGTTTTGTGATACTTTTTTATTTGCTGAAATAGTGTGATAAGATGTAAACAAAAAAAAAAGTAGTTTTAAGACGTTACTTTGATAGCTCTAGCAAGAGCCGCCTCTAATGCATAATACCCAGAATGTCCATCTACAGTCCACTTCTGGGCATCTGAGTATGACCAGAAGCAGAAGTTCAGGGCGTCTGCAACGAACACCCAGTCTGCTGCCTTCTCATGTTCTTTGTTAGGGTGAATGATGTCCGCACCGGTGTCAGGGATCTCTAGCTTGTCAGTTATTGATGGTAGCATCTGAAAATATACATTTCGTTACCATAGAGGGCAAAAATTTGTAATAGAGATGGTAAAATGGTAAACAATGCATAATAAGGAAATCCAAGTCATTCACCGGTTTTAGACAATCTGAAACTATCTATTGGGAACCAATTATTATGTTGATATTTTCAGAAATAGTAAGTCATTACTTACTTTCTTACAAAGATTAACTATTCAGACATACTTAGCATAGTAACACCTGACATGTTTGTTTGTTATCTTACCTCTTTGAGAAGATTGTCTAGACCCTTTTCGTGAATCTTAACATGTTGCGCATTTTTAGCGATAAATTCACCGGATTCCGAGGGTGAAAGTACTCCTTCACGAACCATATTGGTAAAGAAATAGTAATATTTTCGTTTGCTGAGACTGTTTAGTCCAAATTTACTATAATATCAAACGACGAAATGCAATAATTATTTTCCAGTGAAAAGTATCAACACTTTCAGTTATATTACAAAGTACTCTTTGATCAACACAAAACTCTAAACAAAACAAACTTATGCCGGCCGATTACACTGCCTGACTTTCTTTGAACCGTTCAGTACCACTCCTCTTATCAAATGTTATCGTGTTAGCACTGGTTATCATTTATCCAAGCATTTATCAGTTCTATCACAATTATCACTCAGACTAAGCGGGAATACATTTTAAATTTCACATTACAGATAGTGACAATTATTTAATATATATAAAGTGATGAGATAGCTCGACTATGATTACGATCCGGGAGACTGCGCACTCTGATTTCTGAACGTTTAAAAATATTACCAACATTACCGTTCCATTAGACTTATAATAATGAGTTGAGAAGAAAAGGTAATAATTTCTTTTTAATATCGATTTTATAGTAATCAAGCGAATTGTTAAGCACTTGAAAACTAGTAGACTAAAAATTAATACGAAGAAAATTATAGTTTCATTTAATACTATTTTTTTATAAAACGTGTAAAGGAACGAAAATTTATAACCTCGCTTTTAAAATATTGTTGTATTGTATTTTATTTGATTTCATCACAAAATAAGCGCGAAGTAATTAAAAGTGGTCTGTGAGCGCGAACGTTAAGTAACATATAATTAAAACCGTTTTTAAAATGTCACTTAAAGTGCAAGGAACATTCGTATCGCAGAAAATCAGCAAAATAAGATGGATAGCGGAGGATTACGTGGAAACGAAGTGCTTTTTTACCGGCAGTTGGGATGACGATGTAAATTCTATTAAAGTTTGGACTTTCGAAAGTCCTCATGAAGAAGATGAGGTAGATTACCCTCGTCAGTTATCTGAGTATCCTGTGGACGGTGACGTCACAGAGATAAAATTTACAGAGAAGAATAAGATCTCTGTTTCATTGTCTAATGGAGACGTGAAGGTTCTTGAAGTGAGTGTGTATGAGAAAGAATCTCCTCTTAGAGAAGTATTCCACTGGAAGAAGCTACATAATTACGGGTAAGTTCTCCCTGCTCAAGTGTTCATTGTATGAAGATCATTAGTTTTTATCTAATTATAATTATTTACCTTGTAATTTGCTTAATATGTTTGTTTAGCTACCTAGTTATTATTTTCATGCACCCTATCTAAGTCAGGCCCATGAAACCTTGCCACTAAGTTGTCCTTCTGACTAATTCTTTATTCCATACCCTTTTCTAATCAAAATTTTGCATGGTCTTTCAAGAGATGTTTCAAGGTATAAAGAGCAATTTTCTTAAACATACACAATTTCCAGAGAGGAGCAATGTTCCTGCACATCACTAGACACATTAGAAGGAGACATCGCTACCATCGGAGAGGATGGCAATGTCAACATCCTGAGTGGAAGGCGAGGTGAGGTGATGCATACCGTCAAGGGAGGCGACAGCTGTTCCCTACATTCCATCTGTTTTATTAAACATAATGAGGTAAGATTTAATTATTATTTTTTTGTCTGCTTTTTCTAAAATGTTTGTACAATTAACTTTTTATCACTGTGTAACCTAAACCCACACTTGAGTTACACTTTTCTGTGTAAAAATGGACTAATTAAGTTATTGTAATATACAATTACTAAACTATAATGTTAATGTGTCAGTGCTGCAAAAAGATTAAGAATTAATGTAACAGGCACCAGCATTAAAACAATTTAAAATATTTGTCAATACCTCCATATATTTGCTATATGACTATGCTGACCGCACGGTGGCGCCCTCATCGTTTGTTTGCTTATTTCACAATTCATTGCATTGTACAATTTAGAATGAAAATGCAGAAAATAAGCACATTAACTTGTGCTTCACGTACGTTACGTACGTTAATATTATTAGAAAAGTTTTACATTGTTTAGTTTTATTATAATCCTTAAAACGGAATATAGTGGCCACTGTTATCCGTTTTAAGGATTATAATAAAACTAAACAATATAAAACTACCGTTTCTAATAATAATAACGTATAATCTTGTGAAGCACAACTTAACGTGCTTATTTTCTGCATTTTCATTCTAAATTGTATGAAATAAGCAAACTAAGGATGAGGGCGCCACTGTGCGGTCGGCACAGTCTTAAGCAAAACACAGTTATACCTTTTCAATCAATCAATATTCTGTTTACTTTAAGTCCAGAAAGATCAAGAATAATAATTACAATCATAGTAATAACTTAATGACGCTTCTATAATTTTCAGGTTATAACTGGCAACATTAGAGGACATATGAAAATATGGGACTTAAGATCAACAAACAACAAACCAGCTGCATCATTCCTTCTAGCAGGCGACGAGCTTGCAGCTACCTGCATCATTAGCCACCCGACACAGCCCCACATCATCCTTGCAGGCAGTGAATCAGGCTCCCTAGCAGTCTGGGACTTACGTATGAATCAATTCCCCACATCCTTAGTTAACGCCCACTCTGCTGGTGTATCAGAAATGCAATTCCATCCCGAAAACCCACATAAGCTACTCACATGTTCAGTATCCGGGGAACTATGGGATTGGGACATGGAGTCTATGACAAAAAGTTCAAAAGGACAAGACAACCAAATGACATGGATGCCATTAGAGGATAATAAGGCTATGATAGTGAACTCCTTGATACCAACCTTACATAAGCCGATAAACAGTCTCCATTGTGACAAAGGCAGGATACTTTGTGGTGCTGATAATGAAGCTGTGTATTTGATTCAGAATTTTAAATATTAATGTTGTGTTTGAATAATTGGCATTTGTTTTAATCTCTTTCCTTTTGGGGAAAGAATGTGATATGAAGGATTATAGGTATGCCCAAACAATGAAAAATGTGTGGTGTGAAGAAACTTAAGTCTATTAAGTATTTAATGCTCCAGAGGAATCATCAACCAAGTGATTATCATTTATATTGATAAGGTAGGTATCCCAAACACCATTCATATAATACTTGCAAGTTTTTGAGATTCCAATAATGTTTTGTTTCTGTTATAAGTTAGGTTATTAAAATAATAAAACATTTGGCTAAGTAATATGCATTTTATTAAATTCTGAAAAGTAGATACACTTACAAAATAATATTACATAATAATAATAATACACCAAGTCAGTCTTTGCATGCTTAGTATCGGTAAAATATATTACAAAAACCGAAGTATATAGTATTTACATGTTTTATAATTAATTGTGCAACTTAATATCAATGCAAGGCACCATTATTACAACCGTTAGATTATTTTTTTCCAAAGAGGTAACATACCAAAATTAATAATGCCTTTTATTTACTTCGGCATCCCTTAGATATTTTGAATTTCGAAGATGCCCAAAAGTATTACCACTTACCTACAAGTAAAATTAAATGGAATACTTATAGTTGGAGTCAATTTCTTGTCCATCATACAATATTTGCGTAAATTAAATAATTTTATTTAAAATCATCCTCAAATCCAAATCACTGATGGCACCAAGCTATTACAAGCTTTTCTTAAGACTCCGAACAAATTGCTTGACCTCAATACAATCAACAGAATTTTAACCATAATTTGTAGGTAACTACTACCTTTATTGAGAGTAATCACAATTTCTCTGTTTCCCTAGATTTTATTGTCATTGTTTAAAAACAGCACTGATTGAAATTATATTTTTGAAGATACAGCAGCTAGGCTCAGCCTCTAAACTGGAATAACATTTGATAATATCACTATAAATTAAGATAAATGGTTGAATATTTGGCATCTTATTCACATTATTATACAAAATAATATAATGTAGTATAATAATTATTTTAGGTAAGCATATAATAATTATCACTCGTCTATAATATTGTTCAAGAATAAAATATAATAAACACAGCACAATTTGACTGAAAATAATATTGGATATATTTTTAATTGTTCTTATTCGATATAATACTTATTGTGAGCACCATTCAATGGATATCCTATAGTCCATTGAATCGGAAGCGACGCACTCTTGAATCCAATCGACCTTGACCATGAGTTCTCAAGGGCACTCATTTAACTTAAATGTTCATTCACTCTACTAGAACCGGCGGTCAAATCAACTTTGACCTTGACCGTTTCAATGTCAAGGTCAAAATTAACGTTCACTTTACGTGAAAGCCAGTTCGAGCCCTTCCCGGGAGCTTGTCTTGACTATATACAATCACTGAGGGCACGTGAATCAGGTGTGGTGGTTCCTTCTGTGAGGCGGCGGTTTCCTCTGCGCGGCGGCGAGCAGTGAGGCAGGTAATAGCCACAGCTGGTCGCACCAGCGCATCAACGCTTCTGTGACGTGGCAGCTGTTTGCGGCTGTTGCCAGCTGAGTTTCGAGACTGTCTGATTGCTTGATCAAAAGACTGAAAATAAAAACCGTTAGTTAGGATGATGTTAATAATAAACAAAAGTGGTTATTATACCTAAGTACAGACATGACATTAACTTAGGAATAGGGCATAGAATTGAGCCTTGGGGTACGCCTGATTTTGCAAAGTTTCTACTGAAATTTCAAAGCAAATTACATTCTGAACATGTTGCAACACGTCTCTTAAAAAAAAGAAGAATAAATAAGTGGCTCCATAAAATTAATTCCATTTTTCAAAGATCCAAATAATCTACTAATCTAATCAAATGCCTTGGGTTAAATTCGCTGAAGAACGAGACTCGGTAAACCTACATTATGAACACTATATGTTGTTGAATTTAATGAACAATTAACTAACTAACACCAATTTTATTTATTAACTTATTTTTTCAAATTAATACTTTTTACCTGGGTGGGAAGAGCGTAGGCGCAATGATCATGGCCACATTATGCTCCGTCATCTTGTTTGTGTCTTGTCTGGCGACGATCTCACGCATCAGTCTCATCAGTTCACGTAACGTCGCCCGCTGTTCTGCTGGTAGCAGTAGAACGAGCAGGTTCAGTGCGCGGCCTTGTGTTGTGCCGCTTAGAGCTGGAATAAATAAAACAGTTGATAAGCACAAAGAAACTTAAAAGAATGATTGTGAACGGAACTTTCCACTTAATTCGATCGTTGCGAGGTAAAAAAGTCTTAATATTTTGACGAAAAATCTGACTTTTCAATTAGGATCGTCGGCGATCCATTCAACAGAGAAATTAATGTCTTAAGAAAAATTTCCTAATCGCTTCTTATGATGGTATTTACAATTGTTTGATGATTTTGAGTAATTTATAGGTTGTTGGTGAGTTGGTAGGGAATATAATTCAATAGTGTTTAGATAAGTCTTAAATCTCGAAGGTCCATTTCACTTTATCAAGTTTTCTAAACTCACCGTATGTATGATAGAAGAGTCTCATAAGCTCCTGAGTGAGCGGCGGCTGCGGCAGTGCTCGCAGCAGACGCTTGAACACTGCGCCGAGGTCATGACTACTAGCGCGGGACAGTGCAGCCTCTACGGCAGAGCGGTCTGAGTACCACTGGCGCTCGATCAGCTGGCAGAGGGCTTCGATCTAGAAGGGATAAAGAAGATGGTTTAAAAGTTGTTACATGACTCTCGAGCCAGCCTGCACGGCTGAGGCTGTATGTTTTAAATTCTTCCTAAAATAATGTAAATCCTATCCATCCTGCTCTTGTTGCCCTGAGCTAAGTTTATAACGTTTATACCCTGGCTGGAGGCCTTAATTTGTTACGATACCACATGATAACAAGATAGCTGCAGCTGACAACCTCCCAAGGTTGACCTGCGAGATGTCCTACCTATATAATTGTTACGTGTGTTGAGCTTTTTTGGGTTTTAGAGGTATTTGGACAAGTATTATCAACCGGATTATTAGCGGTCCATAAGTACGTAACTTCAGCATTACTAAGGCCTCGTAAAAGCTCAAAGACCGCCAGGTTACACTGAGTATCGGTTACAAAGACTGAACTAGAATCCTAAAGAGACGGCATCATTTAAAGACCATAAATCGAAGCAGCTTTTTGGCCTCTCTAGAAGACATAAAAGACCCGAACAGAAATTGGTTCGAAAAATTCTGAAAGATTTTGTTACCTTCTGCTTATTCCCGGGCACTCTCAACAGTCCCTCGTCGGCAGTGCGCTGTGCGAGTGCTGTGGCCAGAGCTCGCACTATGCTGGGCGCACAGCTCCAGGTTTCCTCCCACAGTATCATGTCCTTGCGCACCAGCGTCTCTAGAGATACGCCGAATACTGAGCCTTCTGAAAGATGTACAAATAAGGTCAGTTTGAGAAGTAGTCACACTAGCAGAGGTGAAGAGATTTTTAGTATTCCTTGTCAATGTAGGATGCAAAGTCAAGATGCAGTCGAGGAAATTTGCTATTTTTTATTTTTTTTTTGGGCCTCTTGACCTCGATCACGCCTGAGGGATAGCGATAGATTTTTTCATGATTCTCATATTTCATCTTTATTACTCAGTATTCTCTATTTAAGACTTAGATGAGAGAACTTATCTCCCAACTCTGAGACTACCAGCTCGTTTCCAACGCTCCCTCTAAAATTCGCTCTTCACTAAAGTTAAAAGCCACTCCTTACCTTCTTTCCTCTTCTTCTTGGGCGATTTCCTCTTCTGGAAAGGCAGTGAGTAACGGTCGAAGAGCGCGGTGAGCTCCAGCCACAGGAGAGGCGGGAGGCGCTTCAGCTGCGGCTCGCCGATGCTCTCAATGTCGACTGTGCTGTCCTCTTCGGGCCAGTCCTGAGGAAATGGGGAGAGAGATTAGTTATATTGTGTTGTGGAGCATGAGGCTACAAGACATGCTGAAGACGTTCTGGATTTGGACATATCAGCCAGTACCTTTTTATACATTTAGTACAGAAAAGTGTCGTATTTTGGGTTTGGTATATTGTTTGGTGATTAGCGTAGATTGTTATTAGCAAGGCCTTTAAAGTTAATCCCTTTATTGCACGTCTATTGCTCTGGTTGAAATTACTTATCAGGATATTCTAGTGGTCTTCACATTACATACCTCCTCCTGGTCGAGCATCTGTCTGTCGAGATTGAACTTGTGTTCGAAGCTGAGCGGCTGTTGAGCTGACGCGGCACTCTTCGCGCGAGACACGACCGCGTGTTTATTGTTACTGTAAAATGGAAATAAATGGTTATTGATATGGCTTTGAAATCCTGACCTGCCACAACATTGCATGATAATTATTCATAATTGTAGACGAATTTCATTAGGCACATCGCACATCGTGCGCGTTTCCAAAGGTCAAATTAATAACCTTGAAATTGAGAGAATAAACCCAATTAATATAGCGATACTTAAACTCTTATTTTTTTATTTAATTATTTATTAAGGTACACCAACAGCTTCTATGTATAATTTATCTTAATTCTTCAGATTTATTTATGTTGGTCAGTCGGTGAATGGGTTTACATAATCAAAATATGGTGTAAACTTACATGAATGGATCGTTATCTTTGAGTATGGATCCATTAATTCGTTCTTTTCCTATCCTTGGTCCCTGGACTGTGCCGTATCTTTGGTAACCTAGGAGCTCGATACCCTCTGGAAATTAGAAATAAACACACAATTTAGGCAAGTTGATAGGATCGATTGTTCAAATGATGTCTGGTGATAGTGGTGCTAATAAAATATTAAAAATCAAAATTATTTTATGGTTAACGTTTCTACATCAACTAGATTTGAACCAGATTCTCTAGCATAGATGGAATCGGTTCGGTTCGGACGTCAGATATCAGAAAATTTCATGCCGCAAAAGGAAACATTCTATTACTAACCGGTATTACTCGCAATATCGGCCCAATGCAAGTCATTAGGCTTGAAGAGTTCGTGCATGGGCAGCGGCGGGGAGTGCGGCTCGCCCGGCGGCGTCAGGCGCGTGCGCCGCCCCGACGTCGGCGCCGACGGCGTGCGCGCCAGCGCCGCGTGCGCGCCCACCACGGGGTAGCTGTCGCTGTGGAAGGAATCACCAGTTAGTTGCGATAGATGGTTAGGCACAAGAAATCAAAGGCGAGGTAGTGGGTAATTTCCAGCGAAGGATCTACTAAAATCTTCCTTCTCTCTTATCTTATTATTATTCTCATAAAGGGAGATTTAGAGAAGAAGATGGACTGCTGCTTGAGATTGATTCGTTCTTTGTGCCAACTATGCTACCAATCAGATTGATTGAAACGTTCCGTGGTCATCTCTTTTTGAATGATTATCAAGATAACCACGAGGAACCCGGGAAACTTTTGTAGTTTATACGACGTGAGTGTGAAAATTATCGAATAATTCGGGATTGCCCCGAAGGGAGTTAATTAAGCTTCGAGAATTAAATTTTCTGCTGTACGGTCTGTATACTCACACGAAGTCTGGCGGTGTGGCGGCATCGGCCCATTCGGCTGGCGGGCTACCGGACCCGCCGCTCGGCAGAGAATCCAATGAGTCGGGAGTCGCACTGCGCGACCGCGGTTCACTACCACTTGAGTTCTGAGGACAAGGAACAAACAGATTACACCTGATACACAAGCTATTCATACCATCGGAAGATCCTATGTCGGGGAAAGGAAATTAGATATCGAAAGAGGTATCGCTGCACGTAGTCTAGATCTGGTTGACCAAATACCCTTAACAGAAGTATCTATCGTATTTTGTTCGAACAATAAAATTCTTAAATGATAAACGTGCCAATCATATGTAGAGAAAAGTAAGTACCTACTATACTTTCTAATAACGAATATCCTTGAGGCGTGCCTACTCCTACCCATTACTCTCGAACGTACAACGATCGATCACCGCCACTAATATAAAAATAACCTAGGGACAAAATAGAAAATAGACATCCGAGATGCGTTTCCGTATCTAATTCTGTAGGTACTGTGATTAATAGGTACTTATCTGTTTGAACACAAACAGAAGCACGTGTAAGAAAGGAAAAGATTATACTTACAATGTGGGGTCGACAATACGAAAATAAATTAAAAAACTGGCAGTCTATGTATGTTTTAATTTATTTTCGTATATACTTATTAAAGCACAGGAGTATTTAAAAAAATAAAAAGGTGATTTGTTAAAAAAAAAATAATTAGCAATAGGCCGACTATGAGTTTCACTGACCTTTGAACAGCCAAACAAGTTTCAAACGACAATCATTCATAAAATATGCATAACTTATATATAATACAAAAAGCGGATCACCGTCCTGATTAGAGGACCGATCCACTTTTTGTATCGATTGATTACGAAAACTGCGCTCATTGTCAGTAACAGCCCCAGGAATAACTCGTTCTTGTGTGGTAGTAGAAACACGTAGAAAGCACGTGGTTAAGTGGCGTGGGAATAGAGCTTGATGTGGCAATTGTTTTTTTTTTATGCCTCATTACGTCATGCATAAGTGCTAGCAACTTAATTCAAAATCAAATCAAGTCATTTATTCAAATCAGCACTTTTTACAAAGTCAAAATTACTTAAGACAGTCCTTCAAAACGCCCGCGTCACCAGTTTCTAGCGCTAAGAAGAAGTAGCGCAACAAACTCCTCAGCAGCAATAATTGACACCGTGATAGTGTTTTATTTTAAAACTTAGTTCAGCCGGTCGATTCTGTAAGAATCTCACCGTGATTACTTAGGTGAAGTGAGCTGTAATATGGGCAATCCCTAACATCAGGTGGAGAGTGACAGCTCACTTCACCTAAGTCGTCACGGTGAGATTTATACAGAATAGCACTGCTGGTTACCTACACGCCACGAGTTGGTGCTCATACTGCTCTATTATGCCGTGCCTCGGAAAGCACGTTAAGCCGTTGGTCTCGGCTGTCATTTGTGGATCTTTGACAATCGTTACGGGTAGTTAGAAGCCCGAAAGTGGGACAACCAGTCTTACCAAGGGGTATCGTATTACCCAGTAACTGGGTTGTGGAGGTCAGATAGGTAGTCGCTCCATGTAAAATACTGGTATTCAGCTGCATCCGGTTAGACTGGAAGCCGACCCCAACATAGTTGGGAAAAGGCTAGGCAGATGATGATGACTGCTCTATTATGTACTGAAGCATTGTTTAATTTACCTAATTTATATTGGATGCCCCCACATCCTAAATTATGCATGGTGAAAGAGGTCCAAACTACTTACGCACTTCCATTTGTGTCAAAAATGGATGCAATTATTCAATTAGAAGGGTTTCTCACGTCCAATTTTATGTTGCATTTAAGCACAATATTATAAATACAAATGTGATTGTCATTTGTAATATCTGGCAAGAGAATAATGGGGTCTACCCACGAGAGCCGGCGCTCAGCAACAATGAGTCAATGCTTTCGTTCCCTACATAGCTGCATAGATCAGTGTGTATGGAGAGTTTAAGAGACCAATTAGGCACAGAGTCGTGTACCCAAACACAGGCGTTAATATAATATGATTAGTTACGTTTTTGTTTATATTTAGAAATGGATGTTAATTAAATTGATTAGCGTGAAGTCTGACAATCAATATTATATAAATTGTTTTCGGAAAAAGATTTTCGCGTTGTGTGAAGACATGATTTAGGCCTGTATTACAGAACGTCACTCAATACTCAAGCATTACTTAAAACTAGATTCAAGCCATTTGATTGGTTGAAACTAGTTTTAAGTAATGCTTGAGTATTGAGTGACGTTCTGTAATACGGGACTTAGACACTGAACTAATCTACTTATCTCTCTTCTTAGTTCTCTTGTATCTTTACTTTTTAATACCTATAGGTACAGTTTTTCTTTTATTAACCACCGGAGTCGATTATGTTACTTACCTTTTAACAGCATGATTTATTTGTATATAAATGGCCTAAATAGTGATGTTTGTGTTAAATGGAAATACTTATCAATTTTAATTCTTCTGGGCGTGGACAACATTTCCGGAAAAATATTTCGAATCAAGATCAAGCCTAAAAGAAAAACCAATCACTTCCCACAATTGATTGCCTGCACTACAAATAGTTTCATAGTTTTTGCACGTGTTATGTAGGTGTTTTACACCGTTTTGTCTCGCGTCTCTTCAATTGCGTGTACGGAGAGATGAACTGTGTGAACGACGTATTGTTCGACAATTACGCTGTTACCGGTTGTAACATACAATTGCTATTGATTGCTGACTTATTACTTGACACTTTTTGTGAGAGAATTTTCACTGATTGTGTAAGAAAGAAGTTTAATTTCCCAGGTTTATGTCTAGGTCTATGTGTGTGGTTTTATCTATTTCCGGATAGTTCATGTTGAATTAAGAGGAACTGTAATATTGTTTTGGCACGGAAATTAATGACAAAATGTAGATCAACCGTCGTAATAACCATCATAGCATAAAAGTGCAGTTACTATACAGGGTTATTTGTAAAACACCAGCAACCTCTTAAGACTGTGCCGACCGTACAGTGGCGCCATCATCGTTTGTTTGGTTATTTCATACAATTTAGAATGAAAATGCAAAAAGTAAGCACGTTAAGTTGGGCTTCACAAGTTTATACGTTAATATTATTAGAAACGGTAGTTTTATATTGTTTAGTTTCATTATAATCCTTAAAACGGATAAAAGTGGCCACTATATTCCGTTTGAAGGATTATAACAAAACTAAACAATATAAAACTACCGCTTCTAATAATATTAACGTATAATCTTGTGAAGCACAACTTAACGTGCTTATTTTCTGCATTTTAATTCTAAATTGTATGAAATAACCAAACAAACGATGAAGGCGCCACTGTGCGGTCGGCACAGTCTTAAGAGGTCATCATTATGAGCAACTGTTAGATACTATGGGACCAAACCTGAAATCGCGAAATAAAAATCAGCTGGTCCCTACATTTATCTTCGTCTATCTCGTCAAAATGTAGGGAACAGCTGATTTTTTTTTTCGCGATTTCAGGTTTGGCCCCATAGTAAAGGTTGTTCATAATGATGAGTACAATCACCTCTTAAGAGGTTGCTGGTGTTTTTCAAATAACCCTGTATAATAGTCTTATAATTACGATTTTCTCTTCCATATAAGGTTTAGAAATCGCAAAACCGTGCTTCAAGTGACAATTAAGCACCGTATGTTACTTAAGTACCTAGCTACTAAATAAGCACATTTAAGTTCCCAGATTATTATATAAATTATTTTTAACTGTGCCACATTTTAATGACACAACTTTTAAGAAATAAAACTAAGTAGTCAAAAATAAACATTCCCATGCTTAAGTCACTATTGTCCCTTCTATTTAAATTCAAGAGTTTAGTTAAAAAGAGAAACTTAATATTACGTATTGTTTGACCAAACATTACACAATCGTTGGTGAAAGCTCCTAAATTAATGACTGGCTACTTTTTAGAAGAATTTTTCGATGTAATTTCTACTTATTAATGATTACTGTATCATTATGTAAACGACTATTTGCGAAATACTTTGAAGGTCACTGACATTTTACTCAAATTCATAATTCTATTTCATGATGAGGTCATCTTTTCTTTTGAATTCTATAATAATATTGAAATCGGATACTATCGATTTAATCCTATTAGTGTTAAGTTATGCTGATCTGATGGTTAGGTAATACCTATTGATAAAGATGAATCAATATGTTAAGGTAAAATATATTATTTTAACACAGCAAATGAATATGCTAATATCTATTTTAGTCAGACTGTTAAATAATAAGTTTAGCTTGGTCTTATGTGTATTTTTGATTAAACCTACAGAACTTCATTATTACTACTTGTCGAACCACAATTTTCACTATAAGGTTTACTAGTTGTTTTGTAGTTCAACAGCATTTTGTTACAAGGGCACTCGACGTCGTCGCAACGTCTAGTGACAACACTGCCTTGGGCAAGCAACCTTAATTAAACCCAACCAGTGATTAGATATCAATCAACCCGTCACAACGGATACACAAGTAGCGGATATTGCGGAAGCGACATCTATCGACAGTCCCTTAGCATTAGACATGGTCATGTATGTCAGCGGTGCACCTGAAACCGGTCGGAATCAAGTCGGACCACCGCCCGTTACGGAGGCAAACGATAAATATTGATAAGGCGATCTCTGCAAGAAACCAATGGCTATATTAGGAAGCACCGAGAGATTGCTTCAAACATGTTTATTTAGATATTAGATAGTAATGTGAAAACTGCGGTGGAAATTTCTTAGAAACGGAAGTGATACCTATGTTAGGTTCCATTCCAGAGGCGTAAATGGTTTCTAATAACTTAATTTGTGTCGCTTCTGGACAGAGTTCCTCTAGTATTGCTTCAGCTCTATTAATGTATGTATGAAATATTGCACCAAAAGTAGGTACCTATTCGATATGAGGATTTGGAAATTGTTAAATATAAAGAAATGAATGATAACGAAATATGGAACCAGGACACACAGGAGACCGAGTGGTATTAAAGGGAATAGACTTCGTCCTTCAATGAGACGAAGAAGGCGGAAGATGATGATAATGATTCAATGTTTGCAAAGATTTTATTACCAACATTGACCACTTCAAACATTAACGTTAACGACCTACCAGCTAATACAATTGATGTCCCCAAGGTGAATGACATAATCCTTATAATCTAAACATGTATGTACTTGGAACTAACTGTTGCAACAGACGACAAGCATGTTAGAATAACAATATAATATTATAGGCGACGGGAATGAGAATCAGTTTACCGTGAAACTATTCATAGGCAATGCAACTGATGATATCAAAGGGCTTATTGTTATTAGAACTTTCCAGCTCGAGTAGTAAGAAACATCCTTCAAGGAATACCAATCTTTGTCAATGGGAAGATGAACCTATTGTAACAACATAATAGGTCGGGGCAAAAATATTTTCGTATTTTGAATCTATTGTTAGTAATCAAACCTCTTTGGCAGTACTGAATGTAACTGGCTGGTTTTAATA
Organism: Globia sparganii; assembly: GCA_949316385.1. NCBI lineage: Eukaryota > Metazoa > Arthropoda > Insecta > Lepidoptera > Noctuidae > Globia > Globia sparganii. The sequence continues at coordinate 24,907,868 of OX438653.1, read as the reverse complement.
CTATTAAATGTTGACATTCTAAAGATGCAATAAATTTAAAAAAAAACTAGTTCCCGCCATTTCTCAATTGTTTTTCAAGCAAGCATCATGAACGTATGTGACGAAGAAATTCGGTACATTTTAAAATTTTATTACAAAAAAGGTAAAAATGCGACGAACGCCGCGAATAAAATTTGTGCGCTTTACGGACCTAATGCGGTATCAATACGAGTAGCACAAATGTGGTTCAAGCGTTTCAAGTCAGGAAATTTTAGTGTGAAGGAGGCTCGCTCTGGACGCCCTGTCACGGATAAAATCAGTGCCATTTTTGAAAAAGTGGAGCAAGATCGACATATTAGTAGTTATGATATTGCTGAACAACTGGATGTTGATCACAAAACAGTTTTACGGCATTTACAAAAGTCTGGGTACAAGAAAAAACTTGATATTTGGGTACCACATGATCTCACTGAGAGAAACTGAATGCAACGTGTTTCCATTTGCGATTCTTTGTTGAAACGTAATAATTCCGACCCATTTCTTAAACGGTTGATTACGGGTGATGAAAAATGGATCACTTACGATAAGAATGTCCGAAAAAGATCGTGGTCGAAGCATGGGCAAGCCCCACAGACCTTGGCAAAGCCCGGCCTGACTCGGAACAAAGTGATGCTGTGTGTTTGGTGGGATTGGAAAGGAATCGTCCACTATGAGCTTTTGCCGCCGGGTAAAACTATCGATTCTGACCTCTACTGTCAACAACTGATGAGGTTAAAAGAAGCTATTGAGAAAAACCGGCCGGAGCTGGTGAATAGGAAGGGCGTGGTGTTTCATAACGACAACGTCAGACCGCACTCATCTATAGCCACTCAGCAAAAATTGAGAGAGCTTGGCTGGGATGTGTTGATGCATCCTCCGTATAGCCCTGATCTTGCTCCATCAGATTTTCACCTGTTTCGGTCACTTCAGAACTCTTTAGAAAGCATAAAGTTAACCTCAAAAGAACACTGAAAACTACCTGTCAGATTTTTTTGATAAAAAATCACAAAACTTCTACAGCAATGGGATCATGGCATTACCCACAAGATGGCAACAAGTCATCGATCAAAACGGCACATACATATTATAAATAAATAAAAAATTAAACCTAAAACAATTTTTTTTTTTTGTATGATAAATACGAAAATACTTTTGCCCCGACCTAATATTACAGTTGTCTAGTTACTGTAGAAGATTTTATTGATGACTAGTAGGCCTTGTAACTACATAGATTTCTATTCAGAACAAAAAGAGCAACAATTGTATAGAATGCTCCATGAACCAGTATTATTTACTGGCTGTCCATTAGAAACTCATCTTATCAATCAAGTCTTGTCTATGTAAAGGTACACAAGCAAAAACAATACTTAACCTAAAGGACAAAGGCTTGAAAGATGAACTTAACGCTAAAAGAAAAATGATGAAGATGAATAACATCCCTATAACATCAAACAAAGAGACTTTAACAACTGTGAACACCAAAGCATCTGTAAGACCTTGGCACCCAAACCGGAAAACAGAACAGAATAAATTAGACAACAAGAAGAACTACATGATTCGACCAATATTAAGCGCGTGCTTGAGCCAAGATCTGTGAAGCATTACGCACAGTAAACAAACAATCTTTACAGCCCATTAGTACATTAGCTGCTAGTTTTACCTTGGACATAAAAACACTAGAAAACAATAAACGATCGGCGTTTCCTGCACGCTCAACTTGATTGGGTCGAGCCAAATTCGATTCTCAATGATATGCGTAATTGGATGTAATAAGCGTGGAATATTAGTTTTTTGGTGGTGAAGTCTAATTTTGAGTTTGATAAAATGTAGTGATGAATTTTAGTAGGAAATGGTTGGTTACTTCGCAAAAAAGTAAATAGACAAAATGACACACAGGTAGGTATAATTGCAATAGTTCAATAAACCCTAAATAAGCTAGCTTCAGAATAAGGGTATCAATATCTAATCAAGTAATCATGTAGATATTTATTAAAATTGAGCCAAAAAAAAACTAAGTCACAGTTTATCAATCCATAAAATTTGCATATGAAAAGTAGGTATAATATATTCAAAGTAGGTATCTAGTTGACGAACCGTCTGCCTGCAATCGCATTTATTCGCTCCACTATTAAAGTGGAGCGAATAAATGCGATTGCAATTGTTGGTAAACAATGCGTAAAAGTAGATCAAATCAGTTTATCATCATCGATTTATCGATAGCAAACTGACCTAGGTACCGATAACTTAATTAATCACAAAACTATTTCAAGATTACGTACTAAAAAATAATATTCTAGGAATAATAGAAAAGCTTTTAATGTCAGAATCACGAATAATGCTTTAATTGGATACTTAAAAGGAGTTACGACAGACAAAGTAAATAGATTATCATAGATAGATAAATTAAATTATATCGTATGGCCTACATCTAAAATGTCTACCTAGTACTAAACGTGATTTCGAAACAGTAACGCATTAGTAAACTGATAATATCGATAGAGATATTTACTTAGGTAACTATCCAAATATCGTGGGGGGCGATTGAGTAGTTATCACGATTAATAGAACATGAGCAGGACTACATACACACCTATAACTAAAAACGGCCCAAATAATTATGGGTGAAGAAAATAATCAAAGATTGAAAGAAGTTCAAAGCGAAACCGATCTTTACAAACTTAACCTTTTAACCGCCCGGCTTCATAACAGTTGTCGTGCCCCCAGCGCCCGGCACAGTGATTTGATTTTTTTTTCGAATAGCGTAATTAATAAAAAAAAAACAGAGTAAACGAGCTGTGGTTCGTAATTAAACGACTCTGGCGAAATGGACACGAACATATTTGTCGCATTAATCCCACGTAAGCGGTTAAAGGGTTAATAAGAATTAAAAAGAAGAAAAGTAAGATAAATAAGAGGAGCATACAGACAAATCCAATCGTCTAATCTTATCGATAAGCTACCTACAAACACTTATTTTTATCTTTTGGGAATTTTAATCCACAATCACATGATACTTGTAATCTCTTGTATAGGTTCTGTATGACCAGGTACTCTAGTATTTATCTTGCTCACGTATCTCTTGAGATGAGACTAACGATGAACAAGTTTAAAACGAAAACACGGGCAAATCTGCCCTGAATCTACATAAACATGTTATTGGACTGTTTAAAGAAAACAAGTGTGTACTTACAAAGAATAAATATAATGAAAAATAATGTCATTGTTTTGCGTCTTCCTTTTTAGGATAAACGTGACAACTATGGAGTCATCCAAGATAACAATAAAACATCTCACACTTTTCTGACCTGTCCCAACTTTCCAAAATGACGTCTCAACTGAGGTCACTCACACTGAACAAATCACAAATATTTACCAGAGCCTCGATATAGGAGCGCACTAACGCCAGCCCCTTACAGTTCACCACTTTCTCGCACACCTTCACCCGCATCGTGTCGCAGATCATATTCACTGTGCAAGTGTGGAGCCGCTGAGCACACTGCACCACACACTAACTCCTTTACTGAAGCCTGCACGCATAGTTGGAAACGAACGGACGCAACGCAACGCGTCCGCCACACCGCACTTAACACTGCTATCGCTTGTGTAATTAACATTACTGTATAACTAGACATTAATTTTGCGTAATTTTTATAAAGACAGTTTAGTGTCGAGCTGACTGTCGTAATTTTGCGACGTGCTTTTTGATTTTCATACGTTATTGCGTATGCTTTCACTGTCTGTCGGAGGAAATGAAGTGACGGGAAATTACAGTAATAATAAAAATTGTTGTCGCGAATTATGTTTAAGTTGGCATTGCAAATAATTTTTTGTTGGAGCATTTTACATGCATTTAACTTTAACGAATATCCTACGTCAAAACTTTTTGGGTTCATGGAAAAGCATTTCGAATTCACTTACAGAGTTCTCATTAAAACTGTTTTGACCGAAGCACTGCATCCAAACACACTAATTGCTCACAATTTATTTAAACGAAGTAAACATAATTTACAAAAACACTTTAAAACCCATAATTATCTTTTAAAACAAATGGTTCACAAACACGAACGCACTCGCGTAAACAACTTAACGTTTTGAACTAAACAGTAAGTATCCCCGAAAACCTTAATTGCATGCTTATCTAACGAGCCATTATCACCTGTCCCTAATAATGCAGTGTACAAAGTAGTTTTAAACATATTTCAATGTGCACGTCAGAGAGGTAATGGTTTCTTATTAACAGTTGCATGATCGAGAGCGCGTGATTTGATGGAGCGAATATCATCTGAGATTCCGAAATTCGTTTCTTTGCGTGCGAAGTTTCACAAAGCATTTTCGGGATGTCAAGTGAGATTGATAATTGCGTTGTTATTAAGTTTCGCTAGATTAGCAGTGTAATCATTTTTTGTTTTATTGCCTGTAGTATTAAGACGACCGGATAGATTTTTATGACGCCTAAGGCATTATAATTTGAAAGGTTCTGACGATTACTTTTGAGAGAGCTGTGATTTGTGATTTACTTAAACCGTACAATTCGTCAAAAGTAGATAAAACACTCATTTGTCAAAAGAATTCACACGTGAGTTCATTCACGTAAAAACCCGAAATACTCTCCACACGATAATCAAAGAGATAAAATTTCAAAGAATAAAAAAGGTTCAAACAAGCTACCGAAATATTTGAATAACAAAACTATTGCTTACCCAAGTCAAAAAGCAGATAAACTCAGAACAGGATAGCCCACTGACCGACTGTTTGACAATACAAAAGACAACGAGACTGAACAGACAATAACACTGCTTTTACTTTACCGATTAACCCACTGCTCGTGAAACTAAATGTAATGACAGCCAATCATTCGCGGCTAACCACAAGCGATCGGTAATCAGTTGGATGTAGGCTTAGAAAGTACCTGAAGAATTATAAGAACATTTCATATTGACAGTTTTCTTACATTCATTCGTTCAAATGCCAGTTTTCTCGAGATATTTTCATTGAGTCCAGTGGAGTGGAATGGTCATTAGAAAAGGCTGTGATCGTTGATGATCGGGGATTGTTGATAGGTGCAGCAATGCAATGAAAAGAATATAATGATACTGGCCATGATGCAGAGCAGAAATGCAGAGGTTCTTATTTATATTGAAGTTTTATTAAAGGATATAAAGTCATTAACTTGCTAAAAAGCAACCGTTGAAATCATTACTACTGTTGATTTAACAATTTACAATTGAACCGAATATAAATGAATTTCAGAAAATTACAGTCAACACTTCAAAAACGAATAAATAGCGTGATGAGTCTATTTACTCAATTCCATTCGATTCCATCGTAAAAGATTCTTTGTGGTAGTCGATAATCTTTTGGCAAGTGATTCATTGACATTCAAAGATGTTCTTTGGTTTTTTCGATATGTAAGAATAAACTTGAACAAGTGATTCATAAAATATGTTCTATCTTTGTTCGTAGTCTGTTATGCAGTTTGCTTGTTTGAGAATTGGTCATCAATATGTAGGTAGTTGTTGAAATGGAAAAATATTTGGCGATCTTGTGAACTTTTTTTGGCTGTCTGATTTTTTATGCTATACCTTTACCTTGAGCTTTCATTAACTTCTTGGCTATGCTTTGCTTCGTTATGAACGATATTCTTTTGATTCTATACTTTTAACGTTGATGTGAGTGATTACCGGTACCCGTTACCAACTACCATTTTGTTTTTTTTAGCGATGTCCACAGTGTATATTACAACCTCGGCTCAAGCAGTACTAAAATATCTTCACTTACTAATTGAAGCAAGTCCTGCCATCTATCAAGTTAGGCTTACACTATAGACGCGTGCGCCGACTATTCGCAGCAGTAATTGATATACGATTAATGATCCTCATTTATCGCTAAAGTACTAGGAACGTCATCTATATTACTGAGTCTGACAGCACAATGCAAACAGAGGTGTTAATTCTAAATCGAAGTTCTAAAGGTTTGTGATAAATGTGGATCTAATAAATTCAATGAGAAAGTATGCCTACATAGATTTAGAAACGTGTTGATTAGACGAACACCGGGTTTAGATGATGGTATACTTATCAGAAAAGAATATAAAACTTTCGCTGCCTCTGTTATAGGCGGTATTCGCGGGTAGTTGTAAATGTATATATGAGAGTGGCTGAAGATCAAGTCCAGTCAGTTGTGTCCGTCAGATTCTTATTTCTAGCCGTACACTGTTATATAAGCTTATGAATGATGATAATTTAAATTAAATTAATATACAATATCAAACTTACAAGAAATGTATACGGAATACACATGTTCAACAGTAACTTTCGAGCTTGAAGAGTTCTTCGCTCAATGAGCTTTCGAATTTAACTAAAGTTATTCCGGAAACAGACACACGGGGAAATTCCGATTTCAGAGCAAGAACATGCAGCGAGCAGTTTTCCCGAAAAACTGATTCGTTATTACAAATTTTTTGAAGAAATTGTCATCATCCCAATTACTAACCGAAGTATTTAAAATCGTGGAAAGAGTTTTTTCCGATGACTCTGTGAAAGATACAGTCACTGGCATTACACTGGACGTTTCATCAACGAAAAATTGTGCACACGAAAATCACGAACTACCTATCCGGAAGATAGAATATAAAAATGCCAAAGCCACTCACCTCCAAATCCCTAAAAACATCCCTGATGTCTGGCTTCCTCGCTCTGGAAGCGGCTCGTTTCCTCCTCACTGTCCTGTTAAGTCTTCTGACTCGTCTGCGCACTGCTGCAGCCTGTTCCCTGGGCAGAGGTCTGACGGCTTCACCCAGCTGGGCCTCGGTTACCTCCAGACCCGCTTGGAACGGAGCGGCCAGGGATCCGAGGCCTGCCGCTTGTAGCCATTCGGTTTCCAATTCGCCTTCTGTTTGGACAAAGAGATAGAGAGGGTTATTAAATGTGAAAGAGGTACTGAATTACTGATGTATAGATTTATAACAGGTTTTTTTTTCCTTGCCCTCAGTAAATGGTTATTGATGTAATCCTGTTTTCATTCTGAATTGAATATACCTATTTATCAATTTCCGGTCAACACATTTCCCATAAATATTCTGAGTTAAATCTTTCAAATAATTTTGATCTCTACCAAATCTCATTTTCACAAGCTTTTTTGCTCGTCACATGTAAGTGTCCTAAAAAATCTCATAAAGACGTAGGTACTTATTGTTTAGTCAGACTTGAGACACAATTTGCGATCGCCTCATAAGTTTTTGTTCAATTCAAAATCTTCCGCAGTTTTTTTGTTTGCACTTAAATCATGAACCATTAAGTCGATACCAATTATTACCTACATACATATATATGTTCTCTTTGGTACATTTAGTTTCAGTCATGGTTGAGATAATGAAATAACTACTTTTTAGCATCAAAAAGATGCTAAAAAGTAGTTATTTCATTTTCTCAGTTTCCGAAAACATGTTAAAATATTTTGATTTTTTCTTTAAATACTGGGATAATTTGGGATATAATTCAACATTTTTTTTTTCCTTCAATTTCACAGCCTGATTTCAATGGATTTTAACAAAAATCAGAGAAAAATCAGATCCTACGCGTTTCCTTTTTTTACCGTTGTTTTAAATTAACATCCCAGAACTAATAGCTTCTGTTCCACTCTTGTCGATGGCTGTATACGATCCTTCAATGACGAACCATAATACAAGGTTGCTAGTTTAAAAAACGCGAGGTCAAAGAACTTAATTGCACGCACAACGCGTTTCTACTTATAGGTTTATTTTAATGGTAACACCGTGACCGTAGAGTATCAAAAGAGCATAAATAAAAGAGGAAGCGATGAATCTATTGTTCGTGCACGATTTGAAAAAAGAAGAATAGCTAATGAACTGGTATTATTGGATATAAGGAAATTAATATCGCGATTCACATGTATTTGATTACTATGAAACAAGATATTCAGTTTAAAGTTTATCTGAATATAAACTTTATCGAAGTTGCCGAACTTGAAAATTATAATAATAGAGAGACTGCATGTCGCCTTGCGTCTCCTAATCTTTACACACAAAAAGATACAAACTTAATTAACCATAGTGCATCTTTTTAAAATCTTTGTCGTCTCAAAAGCTCACTCAGGTCATCTTTGTAAAGGCTTTCATTTAATTCTTTTTTTTTTTCAGCGTAATCGGAGAATGTTACACGATGTAGGTTCGTATTTTTTTATTGAACGACCTTTTTTAATTCAACCCCAATGAAATTCGCTATCCTATGACACAACGTTCGCAAAGAACAGGAAAGTTCTACAAAATTCACTCCCTTACAGGAAAAGCATGAATTGTATCACAAATGAGGGACTTCCGAAGCGCAGTATTGTCATTGTTAAAAGTCGTAAATACATAACTATCATGTTAACCGATGCTTGCGACAGGATGCTTGTATTTGCGCTTGCGCCTAAATATAGTCCGTTTGTCTGTCTGAGTCAGCGCTTAGCGCCACCGACCGCTAACAGCAGCACTGAAAGCTTTTTATACCATTTGTTCTGGTTGAAATATTATGAACTTAAGGCGAATGCTTCAATGTTTCACTTTGGCTGTTTAATAATTTAAGTTTGTATAATTTTAACAACTGCGGTGTAATTGCGATTACACATTAACAGTAGCAATGCGGATTTCATTTTGACAGTCCAACAACATTCATTGCCTTATTTACGTTATTGTACAGACATGTTTTTGGAATATATGAAGCAATGGATTATCCTTCAAATTGATTCAGATTGTGGTTGAAAGCATTGAGTTAACATAAGTATTAAGTATATATCAATGGTTGAAAGTGTGTTACACAATTAGGCTGATCTAACTATGAGAAGTGAAGCGTAAATAAAAAATGCATTGTTAGAACTTGCATGTTGTGTTTGACACATACGACCGATTTTCTTAACTGCACCTACTTAATAGGTACTACATTAGAGGTGGGTTCTTGCCTGGGCATTTTGGGACATATTGAGTAAATGCCCAATAAACGTCCAATAATTGCCCTGTATTTGGTACGTTTATCGGGCGTAAATGGACGTTTATTGGGCATTTACTCAATTCGTCCCAAAATGCCCAGACAAAAACCTATCTCTATACTACATACTTACTTAAATAAAAGAAAAGCTAGGTTAAGTACTAAGTATTTCAAATAATAACTATTGAAACTGAAGATAAATAAATACACCATTTTGTTTATTTGACGAAAAAAGCCACTACGTTTGAGTGACGTTCACAGTCTTTGTAAAAACATGACCCAAGTCAAACTCAGCTAAAATGTTGAAACATCGAAGCATTCACCTTAAGAGTAAAAGCAGATCTGGCAAAGGGGATGGAGTGCAGGACTTGTTTGAATTACGAACTCGTTCTGAAGGATTTATCGAATGTTATTTGTTGCCTCAAATAGGTAGCAATGTGTTAAGTGTTTATGTGAATTAAGTAGGAATACGGAGTTTGTTAGTCATCGGAGTTCAGTGAATGTTTGCACTTACTGAATTTAGAAGGAGGTAGGTACATACCTATATCTACGTAATACATACCTAGAAAATTAGCATAAGTATTATCAGCCTATAATGTTCCCAATGCTGGGAGACAGGCCTCCTCTCGGTGAGAGGGAGTGGGTCATAATCCACCGCGCGGGCCCAGTGCGGGTTGGTAGATGTCACATGTCTTCGAATTTTTTTGTTCTAGGACATGCCGGTTTCCTCACGATGTTTTCCTCCACCGTTTTGTTTTACATAATTTAGTAATAGTATTAGGAGAAAATGCGGTCGACGAGACTTTTGAAAAAAGCGGTAAAAAGTCATAATTCGAGGTTTGGTTCACGCCTACTTCCTCCTCCAATATTGGACCAATTCAAAAGATATTTTGTAAACTGAATAACAAGGATATACAGGGTTATTTGAAAAACACCAGCAACCTCTTAAGAGGTCATTGTACTCATCATTATGAACAACTTTTACTATGGGACCAAACTTGAAATCGCGAAAAAAAAATCAGCTGTTGCCTACATTTTGACGAGATAGACGAAGATAAATGTAGGGAACAGCTGATTTTTATTTCGCGATTTCAGGTTTGGTCCCATAGTAAAAGTTGTTCATAATGATGAGTACAATGACCTCTTAAGAGGTCGCTGGTGTTTTACAAATAACCCTGTATACTGTGTCCCTGTTTTTCTTTTTTCGTTAATAGTTGTGAAAGTACACTAAGGCCTCTGTTGACAGCGGTTTTAATTTTGTTTTTGTAAAAAAAATACACACTACAAACACCCACACACTGAACACGCAGTTTGTTTTGAAATGTCAACGTTTAATTATAAACATGTCCATTTAATTGCTAGACTGAACGGACCACACACTATGTGCTCTTTTAGATCTAAATAAGCTTTCTTGTTCTTATTTATAAAAGAAGAGAAAAAACAACCGACTTCCAAAAGAGACATTACAAAGTAAAAAATAACTTTAATTTCGGAAGTCAATGTGGCGTTGGGTTCGCATTTTTGTTGTTTGCTACCGACTTCCGAAATTATTTTTCACTTTGTAGTGTCTTTTTTGGAAGTCGGTTATTTTTTTTCGTTTTGTAAAAAAGTTTTATTTTTCACTTTTAAGTGGTACTTACCCCACACAAATCCGTATAACACTACTTGGTCATGTAAATATCAGTGACAGGAAGTCATTTTATCATCATTAGTATAATATGAACCAAGTGGCAAAAATACGTATTATTGAAGCTAACTCAAAAACTTCCCAAGTTAATAAAATTTATATGGGAGCACCCCTGAAGCATACCCTATCCATTAAAATATTTTTTGAAATCGATTCACAATTGCCGGATATATTGCGTAACAAACATACAAAAACACACAGTCGAATTGAAAACCTCCTTCTTTTTGAAGTCGGTTAAAAACTAACACTACAACTCGCATTTTGATGTTATTGACTATGAAAATTGATTGCATCTTTTAGAATAAAAATATTAAAAAACTCACCTATCACATATTTGGCTTGGAACCGACATAATGCACCCATAACACACATGGACCACAACACGAATGATAAAGCTAAAATAAAACTAAACACAATTTCACCGGAAAATCAACAATTAAGCAAATTGCTCTTCATTAAACGAATCGGGGGCAACACTGAATCAACTGCAGTTCATGTACATTCCACCAGTATACAATAACAGTTGCCAAAACGAAGATAACGCATGATTTTTTCATGATGACTTGTGTGGGTGCGTACCGACGTCACGGGTGACTCGTCTTACGTAGAACAAGGTATCGATAGCCAGTCAGTCTGGACCGGTGAATGATTTAATGAGTCATTCTGTACAGCTTTATGATTTCATGAATTAATATCGTGAAAGTAATTAATGGTTTGCGTAATACGGTCTATATTTTTTTGCATGAATGACGAGTCATAAACTCATTACTTATCTGTTAGTTCAAGTGTTTTTCTTGAAGGGGATAAAGAAATGTGTCGTCACGTCGTGACCAATTTTTTTATATGTGCGTTGAGAAGTGTAATAACAAATATTATGAAATTAAACATCACATGGACAATAAAATAATTAGGTGGGTAATTCATCCAATTAATAGGTATTACTACCTAGTTTTTCAATCTTGAGATACATTTATTTATACGTACATAATATAGGTAGCATTTATTTTATTAGATATTTATTTTTTTATATATTGCATCTCATCATTACTATGCATTTTTATGCAGATAAAGAATAAAAAAATACTGCAGCACTGTCCATTAAACTCAAACTCAAAGCATTTATTTAAATTAAACCATTTACAGGCACTTTTGAACTGTCAACAAGCCGGACAGTAAGAAAAAATGATGCTAGTTGCCCATTCCAAAGCGTACCTAGGTACCAATGGAGAAGAACGGGCAAGAAACTCAAAAAAAAAAAACTAAAAAAAATAAACTTTAAAAATTAAACTAAAAAAAAAACTAAACTAAAAAAAAAAACTTTTTAAATTATATTTTTACAAAATAATTAGTTAGATCATGTGTTGAATTTATATTAATATGTGATTATTATTTAAAACTAAACAATAAATGGGTTGAAATTAAAAAAAATGTAGTAATTTATAGTCACCGAAAGCGATAAGTTACAAGGTTCGTCGGATATAGTTGAAGATAAAAACCAATGGATGTTTTCGAATTAAATTAAATGTGTTTTAAAAATCGGCATTTTCAGAGGAAAATATCCAATTTGAAAAATCAGTGTTCAAGAATTATCTAATGAGGTAATTACGTGTAGATCGAACCCTAATCAACCAGAAATAACCCTCCGACGCATCATCAGTGTTTACCAACGAATCTCACAGTCGCACGCGTAATTTGACACATGTCATAACTGTTAAAAATGACGTGACGTCGAAAAAATTGCACACGTTGCACGAGTGACGTCGACGTCGGCGTCGAGCGTCGCGTCGCGGCAAACTGCGCGTGCGCCCACGATCCCGGATTATTATGGTCATGTATTTATAGATCGGATCGAAACACGGGATAGAGTTCAATTATTTCCGTTCAGTAAATGGACCGAAACTGTGAAGCTTAGAAACCGAAACCGCCTATCGATTCTGTAAAAATCTCACCGTGATAACATAGGTGAAGTGAGCGTGAAGTGAACTATCAATGGAGGCAATCCCTAACATCAGGTGGAATGACAGCTCACTTCACCTTAGTTTTCACGATGAGATTTTTACAGAATAGCACTGCTGTGAAACTGTGAATCATCGAAGTTTTTGAAAACAAATGATAATTTCATAGTTGATACTCGTAATGCAATGAGTGTACAGTCACAAAAGCACTAATAATGTCTACATACACTTAGGTTAGCACAATTCAAAAATGATTTTCTCGTGGAATTACGATTGCAACTTTGACAGAAGACCTATTTTATAATAGTATGGGTTCCAAAATACTTTGTTTGTAACGACATAAAATTACAATCAACTCCGTAGAAGAAACTCACTTTTAAAAGTTACTCACTGTAAGTGATCGTGTGTTTCTGTACCTATGAGTTAAATACTTTCATTTTCTCCATGTACTCCCGGAAGTTCTCAAAACAATGTTTTCGTGTGACTCAGAAGCTTTTCTATACCTAGATACCTACTTATGTACAGCCAGTACATCAAGCTACTACAATCTGTCAAACTTTAATAGATTTTCAACTTTATCGCTAAAGTATTAGGTTCAAGGTTGATTTGGAAAGTTGGACTGTTTCGGGTAGCTTGATGTGCTGGCGTCTGTAATAACTACAAAAACAAAGTAACAACGTAGCCCTTTCGAACAACATAATTATGAATGGCAAAAATACGGAATCCTCTAACTGATGATTGAAACTATCATAATGTAATATGCAATCTGATTGATGAGTTTGAGGCCCTTAATGAACAATCTTTTATCAATTGATTGAGTGATCAATTAAGTAGGTATCAATGGACGACTGACGGACGTGTGCCTCTTCAAATATACCTTAGATCTTTTTTTCGATGAATCGAAAATTTAATTGATGCTCTTCACTATGTTAGGGAATCTTCTTAAAGAACTTTTGATAAGCCAACATAGTTAACAACAAAGACATCTGTGTCTATTTTATTTATAACACTTATTTTTACACCTATGACGATTGGCACACTGCGCCGCATCACGCAGCGGGACGCAGATAACGTGATTCAATAAAAATGCGCTTCCGTGCGGGGGAATTCGGCTCCATTTCACGCACCCCGCTGCGTGATGCGGTGCAGTGGGCCAATCGCGTGTTTCACAAATAAAAAAAAAATGTTGACTTTGACCATTTCACTAATTTCATTCTATCATTATCGAATGAAGATGAATACCATCTTTCCCGAATGCACTTCTCCGACCTCCAGATAGTCACGGACGGGCACCAAACTATTTGTGTCAACGCACTAGCAGCGTCTAGACGAGTTATATTTACACGCGGATTCACTCGCACGTCACACGCCATTTACCGAGGTGTCATAACGTCAGTCTTGATATTTGGTAAGAGTGGCCATTGTGGAAGTTGTGACAGTGAATATTTATGGAAAAAAAGAGATGTTTCGTTAAAATAAAAGCAGTTTTCTTATTGAATGGCCAAGTTTAAGATGTCCCTAAGTCCTTTTTTTTAGACATTGGACCTTGGTTATTTTTCTTTTACTAAAACTCGTGATAAATAGTATTTCGGTGTCGTTTCAGTCATTATTGACACTTTACAGGCGCCATGTCTGTAAACTAAGGAAAACGACTTAGGGACATCTTGACCATGGCCAAACTATTAGAAATCATTCATCATCAAAAAATGGCTGCAGCCCGCGACTTCGTCCGCGTGAAATTTCTTGTTCGACCCACCCTGTCGCATCGCATCGCCTGCCCGAGCTTTTACAGTTTTCGCATAGCGTTCTTTCTTACCTTATTTTATATTTTGCTTCAAAGGGTCCTAGCGTGATGATAGCCTATAGTGTTCCTCAAGAATTAGGCTATCAAATGCAAAAAGTTTTTTAAAATCCAACCGACAGAGCCAGAGACTAGCGCGTTAAAAAAAAAAAACAAACAAACTTCAGTTTTATTATTAGCAGTACTTATAGATGAATATTGTTTTGGCTTGTAGTCTCCTCAACGTAAAATGAATCAAATTAAAAGAAAAAACAATAAAGAAGTCCCACTCACCACCACTATCAGATTCACAGAAGTTTCTACGCCGATATCTCAATAGCACGACCATTTTCGTAAAAATCCAAAAGAAATCAATTTCAAATACACTGCACTTTGATGCACTCTTGACTAAAGCAACAACTAAACTAAACCGAAGAAGACAACATTTAAATTAAGAAGTCTTGGTGACCATAGATAAGAAACAAAAGGACTCTCAATCCCTAATGAGGTTAAAGTATTTAGAGATTGTATGCACGCAAACAACAAAGATAAAACTATTAGTATTTCTCTATGTTAATAACTGTAACAATTTGAAATTATAAGATTATTGTTTTTTTGAAGAAATAACGGTATTTTGGTGCCGGTGATTACAGTGATTTGTTAATGTCTTTGTTTTTGACACTTACTAAATTAAAAACGATGCATTTCTCTAAGTCGATTCCGATTTCATAAACTTACTTCTAATTTAATCAGTAGTTGTTCAAATATTATTTAGCTCGTTGCTACTTGATATGTAACCTGTTTAAATAAAATAATTCAATGTCCATACAAATATTGGTCATTGGCTAACTTTAGGATAACCAAGTTTGCTAAAGTATCTATGACGGATGGCGACCAAAATAATTTGGACCCGGCATCATTTCAGGAATTTAGGCACCTAAGTCATCTAGTTTGCAACAGCAGAAGTCGCACTAATTTATCTTTTTATTTCAATTAATATAAAACTGTTAATATTAACATTAGTCGTACACCGACCGGCGATTGTCCTTGGGTACACTTGCATATTGCGAACAGCCGATCGATTCTGTAAAAATCTCACCGTGATAACTTAGGTGAAGTGAGCGTGAAGTGAGCTATCAATAGGGGCAATCGCTAACATCAGGTAGAATGACAGCTCACTTCACCTTAGTTTTCACGGTGAGATTTTTACAGAATAGCACTACAGGACACGAACAGCGTTCGTTGCTGTCTCATAAATGTGTCTCATTTAATTAAAAACGTTTAACGCAAACTCAGCGTTCGTTTCGGCCCCTCGTACGCCTTCCAAAGGGTCCGGGACCCCAGGTTCCCGAGAAATGTCAAGAGAGATTCAAATAATAATGCGAAAATAATTTTTGTTTTTTCAGAAATCACTAAGTCAAGTCAAGATTGTCTGTTGGCACGTTATGGCCGCATGAAATGTTTATTTGGAAAAAATGGCATATAGAGGTTCGCCATTCCTGATCTATGTATGACGTGGATGACGAAAACGATTCCAGATGAAGTAAAATAAAATCATAACAAATTCTTGAGAAGTATTCAAATTCAATATTTTTTTTATCGATTTACATAACTAAACTCGCACTCCCGTCTTAAGATAAATAAGATAAGTATGTGATGACTAATCTCATGGCGGGAAACTACAGCCGATCGATTCTGTAAAAATCGCAATGTGATAACTTGAAGTGAGCTGTCATTCCACCTGGGCCTCAAGTCTGCTATTACAATAGTGTCAGAATGGTCTATCATTGATTTCATAATTGTTGATTTTGACAAGTTTGGTAATCTACTAATATAATGGCGTCATTGTGACTTTCCAATGGTCAACCATTGACACTCCATTGAAAGAAATGGCATAAAATGGTAATCTAATACATAATGACAAATGAATATATTGCTATTTACGAACATCTTACTACTTCAGATTGCAAACACTAATACGTAATATGTAAAAATATATATTAAATGAAATCTAGCATGAAATTTAGTAGTAGTTTTTCTCAGACTATTGTCCGACCAATGATCGACCATTATGAATTTAGCAGATTACGAACTTTTAGCAAAATTACAATGGGATCGTGTTGGAATGACGAACTTATAAAAATAGCAGACTTGGGCCCCTGGTGTTAAGGATTGCCCCTATTGATAGCTCACTTCACGCTCACTTCACCTAAGTTATCACGGAGATTTTTACAGAATCGATCGGCTGAATAGATTTTGTAAAATGTTCACTAAAATGATTGATTTAATAATAATTTACAAAAATCTATTATTTTTCGGAATATTATTCAACATTCAAAGGTTTTGGTATGCTTATAAACTGTGAAACGTAACAATTTTATTCAGTCACACTCACAGTCGCCGCCTCAGTGCATAATAATAGGGATAGGTACAGATTATTTGCTCAAAACCTTTATAAATTACGATAAAGTTGATATAAGTAATCCAATGATGATAATATTATAATTGTTGACTCACTTAATAGGAGAAGATACGCGTCGTACAACTGCATTTTGGAAGCCCATTAATTTCATTAATAAAATTTATTAATTCAATCACTTCTCCACGACTGTTAGTCAAAAAATATTCTTTGGAACTGTTATAATATCTATATTTTTCTGCGCAGAATAGCAGATAAAGGATGAAAGATAAGTACTAGATTGATGTCGGATTTAAATATAGAAATAATCTATGTAGTAACAACGTCTAGGTTCTGTATCGATGGCTTACGAAATATTTTATCTTTTTGCGAATTTACGTAGGCCCTTGATGCGGTTATTGACTACATTTTATTAGAAACTAGCTGACCCGGCGAACTTCGTACCGCCTCAGAATCAATAAGCCGTTCCATAAAAAATATATGAGAAAATGAAGAATATCATTTTTTTTTTACTTTTTCCACTTTTTAATAGTTATTCTGCTATTCGGGGCGTGGACAAAACCAACAACACAAAGAACATCAAAATCGGTCCAGCTGTTGCTGTTGTTGTTGTTGTTGTTGCAGCTGTTGTTGCTGTTGTTGTTGATGGTGTAACTAACCCGACTTTGTTTTATCTATACATATAATAAAATCGTAGGTAAGTCAAAACTGTACATTGAATATTTTTTAAAAAGAATACTTGGGGCGTGATCTACAATGGATATCGAAGCCAAAAATATAGTTTTTAGAATTTTTGTCTGTTTGTCTGTTTGTCTGTTTGTCTGTTTGTCTGTTTGTCTGTTTGTCTGTCCGGGATAAACTCAAAAAGTACTGCATGGATTTACTTCAAATTTTGCATGAATATTACTAAGAGGTCAGGTCAACATATAGGCTACATATTATTACGCTATCACCTACGGGGGAGGAGCTGTGAATCTTTATTCTTCTTACGCATTCTGTGACAGCGTGTAATCTAACGACGCATATTTAAATGTTGTTTTTGAGTAAGCCATGCTATTATCTAGCTTTACGCTATAAAAACTACGCCATTTATGTAACTTGGGCAGAGAAATATAGTTTAATGAATGTTAGTAGTATAAAGACAATTTTAAAACAGCGCCATCTATGAGATTTCATAAAAATCAAATCAAGTTACATGTTAACATTTTTTGGAAATTAATAATTTAAATTTGATCATGTTGGCGAGGTAAGTACTTAGTTAGTTATTCTTAAAATTCATAGATGGTGATGTGCATTTTCTTCATAAAAGTTGTATCGTATAGTTCGTTTTGACAAATTCAAGTTCCAACAAAACCCTCAAAATCTTGAGCAGAGTTGAAGAAGACAATTAAAAAAAAATGCGGTGTTAAATATTACAAAAAAGTTATGTTCTTTGATGATGACCATTTCATTTCATGACACCCTCGCGGAGGCTAGCGTCAGTGACAGTCCCAGCCGCATGCGTCATCTGTTTGCCGTCATCTTGGTGTTTTGTGGAGTCGCGAACCCGGTAGCTTTGTGGGAGAAGTATCACCATCATCTGTCTGAAGATTTTCTACGAGCTTTGAGGCGTCCTACTGGAGACGAAGTCGAAGTAACTGATGAACGCGTGCTGAACACCTGTCTCAATTCACTTCAAGATCATCGTCATTTCTATCGGCGGCAATACACTGATCGAATATGGGTTACCAGCTCCCCAATCATCACCGTATCAAAACCGTGGAAATCGGGAGTATAACGCTGAGACAAATTACGATCCGGGCGAAATGACCACCATACGAAATGACCATGTCGCTTTGTTCTCTTCAGAGCAAAAACAAATTTATGACACCGTCCCTGAAAGCGTTTGGCAAAACCAGGATAAAACGTTTTTCTTGGATGCTCCTGGTGGAACAGGAAAAACATTTGTTACCACTGGCATACTTGCAGAGGTCAGGAGGCAAGGCAAAATTGCTGTTGCTGTAGCGTCGTCGGGAATCGCTACCGCACTGCTTCCGAGTGGCAAGACAGCACATGCCATGTTTAAAATTCCCATCGATTTAGAGAGCGCCGAAACTCCTGTTTGTGGTGTGTCACGTAACAGCGATGAGGGACACGTGCTCAAGGATTGCTCTCTGATCGTATGGGATGAGTGTACGATGGCCAATAGGAAAGCAGTTGAGGCCGTGGACAGAACCCTGCAGGACATCCGCAGGAACGAACATTTGATAGGTGGTGTCACAGTTCTGTTCAGTGGTGTTTTTCGGCAAACGCTTCCCGTGGTGACGCGGGGCTCGAGGGCTGACGAGGTGAATGCTTCGTTGAAACGATCTTCGTTGTGGTCACGAATTCGTACGCTGCGCTTGACCATTAATATGAGAGCTCGGCTCGGCGGCAATGCACGTGCTCAAGAATTCTCCGATGTCCTTCTAAGTCTTGGCGAAGGCACTCTACCAGAAGAGATAGGTGAACAGGTGGTGCTTTCAGAGTCTCTCGGTAGAGTGGTATCCAGCTTAGAAGAACTAATTCGCTGTGTGTACGGGGACATCCGTCGTATACCGCACCAGCAGATTTCTTAGGTGTGTGAGCGGGCCATTTTGATGCCCAAAAATTATCAGGCTGCAGCAATTAACGAATGTATTCTCTCGGAAATTGAGGGGAATAAAGTGGTCTACACCTCGATAAACACTGTTGTCGAGCAAGATGACGCCACACATTATCCCGTGGAATTTCTGAGCTCCCTGTCAGCAAGTGGACTTCTAGCGCATACCATCATGCTGAAGGTCGGTGTTCCGATTATGCTTCTTCGGAACCTATCTCCTCCGAAGTTGTATAACCCGCCTTAAAGTCATCTCGCTCCACAGACAAACCATTTAGGCGGAAATTCTTACGGGTTGTGGCGTCGGCGAGGCAGTATTTATACCACGCATTCCCCTCATACCTCATAATTTCCCGTTCCAGTTCAAGCGCGTACAGTTCCCCGTGAGTGTTTGCTTCGCGATGACCATCAATAAGTCTCAGGGGCAGATACTGAGGGCAGCGGGTGTCGACCTCAGGACGAGTTACTTCTCACAAGGGCAACTGTACGTCGCTTGCTCCCGCGTCACCAGTCCTGACTCTCTTTACATTTTGGCTCCTGGCAGCATAACTACCAACGTAGTTTATAGAGAAGTGTTGTAAGGTATGATACCTTTGTACGTATTTTTATTCTTTTGTGTCCTGGAATGTATTCCTGCATTATTTTCTCTATTTCCTTCAGTCATATCTTATGACTGAACTAAGCAGGATTCCCATATAACTCTCTTCACTTGCTTCGCTTGCAAAAAAAATTTATATTTTAATGCTATTTTAAAAGTTGTGTACTTATAATGCTATAGCGACAATGGCATCTTAGGTATTTTTGGTGCTGTAGAGCCTTCACGCAGACGACGTCGCGGGCAGCAGCTAGTGTATTATAAGATTACTCTTTTTATCATATTGTATTTATAAATGAAATGATTCTATGATGGTCCATGCAATAACAAATATCAGTAGGTAACTTAACGTTAAGAATCCTTATCCTTTGTCTTGTAAAAGTCGTTAAGATAGAAGAAGTCAGTTCTTTCTTTGTAGGTGAAGGAGAGTTTAGTGAATGTTCACTGTTTTTCAATGAATTAGGTAGGTACCTATTTGTGATACTTATCAAGATTGTAGTCGATAAAAATGTGTTTACAAATCAAATAAAACCCATACTTACGTAAGTTTATTTTTTTTATTAGTGATTTTATCACGAGACAAGACAGCTTTCAATAGACAAGATAATGATACTTCCATCATGGCTCACTGACATTATTGAATCTATAATCTATGCGTAAAATACTAATGATGTAGGAAGCAAAACAATAGTTCACAGGTGCCTTCGAGACACATGCCTGTTAACTAAGAGGATTTATTACCATTTAAATAACGAGGAAGCACATTCCGCTATACACTGAGGAATATTAAATAAATACGTATTACCCGTAGACCGCATTATGTCATTCAGACATGTTCAGAATGTCGGTAAATAGAATACAGTTATACTTACATGAATAAAATTGAGTTGGTAATTGGCTACTGCAGATGTAGAATATAAATTCAAGTTAATTTAGAAGCAAAAAAAATAGGTAGGAAGTTAATACAAGACTCATGTGTGGGCGCCCATATTAAGTCCGCATTTAAGTATAGAAAGGTTTAAATGTCATATTACATACAGTACACTGTCCATCAAAAATAAGTATACCACGATCACAATAGAGCACAATGCCTTTCAAAATAACGAAACAAACAAAAAACGACACAATAAAATAAGGATGTACCTACCGTTACAAATGCGGCCAAATAAATTCGCCCACAAGACGATCGGGGATAGTATGTTAAGTACATCAACACTACCTGACGAGAATCAATTACGATTACGGATCGCGGACTCGATTTCGCTTACCGATTCAAATGATCCACTTTTTATTGAGATGACATTCGGATTAAGGTTGCCACAGTATACCTACCTACAAGTCCACGACACTTCACCAAAGAAAAGATTCTTTTAATGAGAAAAGCATGTTAATTGGAGTAAAAACTTAAGAGGAACTGTGATATGCGCGAATTTGTGTGATTAAATAAATAACCGGGCTGCACACAGTACTTAAATAGATCACACATCTAAATAGTAGGTATTCAGCATTGCGGCTCGTCCGACTTTTCAAACAGAGGTAGTTTTGATTAGCATCGCTCTTGATTTCTTGTTAAGGCCTACTTCTGCTGACTTTTAGCTTATCATTTTGAGACATGCACTTAGTATTCCACGCATACAGTAATATTCTTGAATAGTCATCGCATATTATTAAGTATAAAAAGTATGATGCACGTCGACATTTAGTTGCGTGCCGCGGCGCGGGCGCATGTGAGCATACCAACGCGTCGTCGGTTGCTAGGCAACGGATGTGATAGTCTGGAATATGATTTTCATGTGATTATATAATATTAAAGACGAATGCTACTTTCTATGCGACAGTATTCCACCATTGGTTAGTTGGTTTTCTTTATTTAAATAGGTGCGAAAACGGTTTTTCACAAATTCCATTCAACAAAGACTGTGCCTATAATAACATGTAGGTAGCGTAGCGATAAACTGCATATCCTTTTTCTGCGACAAATAATTAACTACACCTCTGATATAATCAGTAATTAAACAGCTATCAAGAGAGTATCGCAGAATCAATTCCACATTGAAATCACTTCGTATTCAACCCATATTAGCAAAAGATAATGACAATCACTAGAAATAAAAACGAAGCCACACTTAACGCTACCGATCAGTAATAAAAACTATAAAAAACTGTTGTTGATAAACTAAACCTGTAATTAATCCATTAAACGATACATCGCACGATGTTATATCTTTATTTTATAATACGAGAGATAGTATGACTTAACGATATCTGATGGGACTACAAATTTTCAATATTCATAAGTTTTATTCTACATAAGCCTGGCGAATCGTTTTCTTTTTTCTTTCGTCATCTTTAGTATAACACATTCGCAAGCTCCATATCTTTGCATTATTAAAACTATGGAAATATGTGCTCAATTAACATTACCTTCAGATAATATTATTCCGAGACCGTAAGACTAGGACTTAATTTTCTGTCCCAGTTATTACTTTATTATAACAGTCGCATCAATTGAAGAATCCAATTATACTCGTACATTTTAGTATAGTACTAAAAACTGCACTCTACAAATCTTATAACACGAAACGGAATATATATCGTAAAAGAAAACACAGAAGTGCTAAGTGAAAATATCTAGTAACTTTCTAGCGTGACTAACTGAACATTCCTACGCAACGCTTCGACTTTAGAATTAACAAGACAGAGCATCTTAATTTCTTTCCACCAGGATATAACTAAATTTAAATGCCAGAGAGGGAAAAGGAAGCAAAGCAATACAATAATTAATTATTGTTTCCCACAGCAGTCACAGTTCGTGTCCCAAGAGGACTCTAAGCAACCAATTGCAGCTTGAACCCACCAATTAAAAGACCACAGATGTGTAAGCAACGCCAGGCAGGTAGCGATAGCTCCTTTTACTATAGCAATCACTTCCCACGCCCATGTGAATACTCGCTCGGCGTGACGACTCTTCCCTTTGCTTCCTGAAGGAGGCAACATGCCACAAAAACTGTTTGCTAACAGTCGTGGGAATAAATTGTATACTTATATGTATATTATAGATTCACTAACTTCAAATGAAATTGGAAATGATGTGACATTTGTGGCTAACTTCATTTACTTGAGTGAGAGATGGGGTTGCTCCTTCCTTTTACTTAAAGTTAAGGAATATATTCGATGGTCAATGTATCTTATTTATTGTGGCAGTCATTTATTTCGTTCTATTGCGGAGTCGGTATTAACTTATTTATTCCCTGATAATTTCATCTCTTGCTCCAGATTTCTAATGATCGCTCTTAGATAAATGATGCGAGCATTTCTTTCCATGCCGTGCTGCAGCGGTAAAATCTACCAACTTCATCCGTTTCAAAACTGTCGAACCGTCATTCTTTCAACTGTTTATACAGCAAATTCTTAGCAGATAACACTTTCGAGCAGATTTTTTGCTGTCAAATGCTCATCTCGCGAGTTTCCCAAGCAAAACCAAAGAAAGTAATGCGTTATTTTCATTATCGTGTATCGGAACAATGGCAGCGGAGACAATGCGCATGCAGCCCCCGCTCCCATGTGAAAGTGCTTGTCTGTTTGTATGTCAACTCGTCCGCTTCCAAGACCGCTGAGAAACTGTCCGCTATCTATTAACAGCGGACTATAAATCATCCATGTTTTGATGGAAGATTTAACCAATTTATTACGCACTAATCAATATTGATTCAAGCAGAGATTTGCTCCTGCGCAAATATTTTACAGCATAAAATCGCTGATTTAATCTTGACGGATGGAGTTGTTACATCGATTTATAATTTCTTAGAAACTATACGCAGGTTACCAGCTTGATTTTTTTTTTAATACAAGTGTTCCCTTAATTTTGTCCACGGATGCATGGTATAGTATAGTCAACAGTAATTATCTGTCATTTGTGGTATCCTGTGAAGGGCAGTGGTTATACGACTCTATGCTTCTGGGAAGTCATTTGCCCAAAGTAAATACATAGTTCGATTAGAGAAGAGGACTACTCTGGAGTAGTGTAGATAAGTTCAAACAAATATCAACAAGAGATAGAGGTAGGATGATAAGTTATCACCCTACCTCTATCTTGTCGATATTTCTGATTGGTTCATGTAGTAATTAATTGTTTGTTTGTTTGCTGTAGGTTTGCTATTCTTTTGTTCATCTATATACAATTGAATACGATGTTTTTCATAATTGACATACAAGCATTGTGTTTGAAATGATGTAAGAACAGTTAGGTTAACAAAAATTTCTGCCTTACATTCATCTCTAAATAGAATAATCGGCAAATATAATAATGGAATGGCTCAAGTTGTTTTCATTGATCTAATTCAACACAACCGTAAGCGACGAAGAACCAATTATTAGTGCATAAATTAAAATGAACAAAAACTGCCGTCAGACACTAATACCGAATCGGTCGCTGACGTTATCCTGCAAAAACTTTACTATGACTAATTAAAATCGTTCCACAAAAAGAATTCATAAAAAAACCTAATTACAAACTTATCTAATACAATTCAACAAAAGAAAAATAAGACGAAATTGCTTGGAGAAAAAAGTTGTAGCGCTACAAATAAAAGATGGTTTCTGACTAAAGTTGCCTCCTACACTGATACCACATACCAATGAAGGCTGGCCATGTAGGTGGCGACCATTTGCAGTCACATTTGGACAATTACTATAATTTGCATGAACTGGGTCAGCTTGTAGCACCCAGGATATGAGTAATGGCAATTGTCAAAATAATGAGCAATGATAAGCACGAATTAGGAAAGTGGGTTAAATACCCATACCTAATACGTTTATCTAATTGTAACAAATGAATTTCAGTTGAAATATGAATCAAATTAAGAATGATTATTTATATTGATGGCACAGTTGAACTTCATTTATTATTTTGAATCAAAGTCAATAAGACCACACGCACACTAACCAGGAAATTCAAAGAATGGCAGTAAATACAAAGCCCAATAAAATAGACATACTGAATTATATGCAGGTAGACATAACAACAGACACAACCATACGAAACAAGAAGTAATGAATTGAGACGGTCTTGAACTAAAAACAATTGCTTTATACTTAAAATTGGCATTGGTATGTTCCGGCGTCGTCGGTGTCTTTGGTCTTTCTTAGATTAGCGTCGGGCACCGAATTTCAAGAATGTGGTAACTGTCAACTACAAAGTACTTATCTAGCTAATTGTTGTGTTCTTTCCTCTCCATTATCAACGCCATTGTCATGTACCTATTCATAATTAGTTGGGGTCGCATGTGATTTTAATTAACAATAGCTGCGGCTGCGGCATTGACCTGCGATCGAGAGGTCGTGGCTTCGTAAGTTTAGACTTTAGCTGTTGAAATATTGATAAACCATCTACTGAAGCTTCATTCTGCTTAGAAAATTACTATCATTATTTATCTCTACTAATGTCTCTCGCTTTCACTTGAATTTGTCTTAGGTTCTTTTCATTATCCTTTTTTGGCTATTGGTCTCTACTTTTACCTACAATTGATATAAAGACTTTCCCTGTCACATGTTTCATACGTTCTGTGATATTAGTATAATGAGACCTTATGCAATTGTATCTAAAACTAAGCACTGCGATATAAAACGATAAATATTCAGGGCAGAGTGATAAAAACAGTGATGATCTAATTTATGTGAATGACATTATACAAAATTGGGACAATGACACGGGTAGATTGCATCTGATTCGTACGGATCGTACTATTGATAATGATTGGGGCGGCGTCAGCACTTCAGTCGTCAGTGGTGTCATGTTTTAATCTGTGACAATGAGTGGTGTGACGCTTTGCGGTATCGTAGATGCGCAAGGTTGAATTTGGTAGGAAATAATGTAGAAAACCACTTCACTGCTGTTGTTGCTAATGACCGAACGAATGTGTTTTGTGGTTTAGAAATAAATGACGTATTGGCTTTAAAATTTGCTGAGAAACAGTGTATAACTGCACTAAGCAATGCTAATTTAGGTTTAAAGCTGACTACCAAAGCTGCGGAATACGTGATTAATTATACATATAGTAGGTAAAGTTTCGATCAAACAAGTTATCATGCTGGTATGCATAGTTTTAATCACAATTGAAATCAAACTAATGAACAACCTCGAACGTTCGTTCATCCTTCATAGCCCAGTCTTGATTCGTATCTACGCGAGCTCATTTAACTTGCAGATGACGGCCCGTCAAACAATACGAATAACATCGATAAAAAAACAAGCATCAGTGACGATGAACTTGTTCAGAGATTAAAGATAGTAATGTAATGTAGTTGACTGGCGATCGCTATGCAGAATTGCGTAGTCGAAACAAAATACTTTATGTTAATCAGTTGGAACAGGATCTGAGGTCAGAAAGTTTGTTGTTGGCCCAAATTTTGGTGACAAATCTATGAATGTTGGACGAAACCACGGAGAAACTAAGCAACAGAATTGTTGAACGTTTCTTTAGAAGTTTTATTCCCATTTAAGAAACTCCAATGGACTCTAAACGGCAATCCCAAGATCTCACAGAATACAAATCATACTGTTTGAAACCAGTGTCTGGCCAATGTTGGCAAAAGTTTATTCTAACTAAACGTTGGTCGCCATACATTTTAGAAGTGTAGGTATCATGAAACATTACGTCACCATCGCATACAAATTCGCGCCTTGTCGCCACACCCGAGGGCAATGGTGGACAAATTTTATTTGCTTAGATTGCAAAGGAATTTATGTTCCAAAGCGTTAAACTCGACAAACTAAATATATTAACCTGTCTTTTATTATGATTTCTAAGTATCTTTGTTTAACACAGGTGGTAGCAAACAGTGATTTATTTACTTTATAAAATACAGCTGTTAGATCAGAATTATTTTACTGGTTAAATAATTTTATACTTTAAACAAATAGTTATTTTTATTTTTATCTGGTATTCAGCTGCATCCGGCTAGACTGGAAGCCGACTCCAACATAGGTGGGAAAAGGCTAGGCAGATGATGATGATAATGATGAGTAGTGATTTTAAAACTCCATCAAGCAAGAGCTTCATTTATTCAAGCTCAAAAGTTAAATTAAAAGCTGTTCCCAAAGCTTCAGTTGATATTGGGAAATACATTTTTAAGTGTTCCAAGTTTAAACTGTTGCTAATGATTTTATAAATAAAATAGCAATTTTAATTTTGAATCATTCAGAAAATATGCCAATCAGGAAAACCCTATCAATTTAAAAGTTTCTAAGAATATTGGTCTATCAAAAGCAGACAAATTCACGGCGAACAAAACAACAACTTGCTATCTTTGTACATGAGTTAACCATAAAAGCAATGTTGCCAATCACAATAATTAGATTTTGATTGATATTGGCACCCATAAGCAATCAGCAGAAGAGAGATACCGACATCATATTGTAAACACTTGTACCGTTAAGTATTGCCGACCACAACCACTGCCCGCAAAAAATACATCAAGGTGGAGCAAAAACTATAGGCCGACTGCTTAACTGAGACTTTGCCTGGGGTAGCAGCTCGGTGCAGGAGGGGTGTGGTGACGTGGTGTGAGTGATTTGTCAACTTGTGACAACTATCACCCCTCCCGCACCGCGCAGCAACCTTTTTTTTTTGTTTCTGTATTGGAAATTTCTCATGGATGTCCGCCACCTGGGGCAGGCGGCGGGGTCTGTCAGACTCTTACTGACTAAAAACCACCCCGGTGTTCCATCTCACACCTACGCCGGGATCGCGGGAACGTGCTATCCTTCCGCAACCCTCGACTGGTGCCAGCCCGCTACTGCGGGCCTCCTCGGGTGGGGGCGTTTGACTCCCCCCGCGACGTATAAGAGGGGCGCGCGTGGAACACTACGCGCCACCACCTCGGGTCCTGATGTTTGGGAGGCGACGGACGTCCCCGAGTCCGTCGCCCCTGGACCCATTTAGGCGGGTTGGAAGAGGGCGTTATCCGCCCTCTACCGACGCCCGGTGCGCCTGCTGCGGGCCGAGTCACTGCCTACTTCTGAGATGAGGGCACAGCGTGGCTCCTACCAAGCGGCACACTCTGCCAGAGTATGCCACGCCGTCCTCCCGGGCAGTCGACGCAGTGGTGACACCAGCCACGCAGCAACCTAAGGCAACATCTTAGTTAAGCGGCCGGCCTATAGTTTCTTTTAACAATCAAACAAAAAAAAAAATAAAAATGGGCGGAAGAATATTAAATTAGAAATTGATTTTTATGTGTGGCAATCATTATATTGTCAATTAAAAACAATATTTATGAAAGTGAACGACCCGCAAATTTGTTTTTTCAAGGAAATTCTAGGAAGTGTTGTGAAACGGAATGTGTCTGGAAAACAATAAAACATAAGTTACAAGAAAATTAATAACATAAAATAAATAATGCATGTGCATGTAGTAGAAGACCTCGCTTGTAAATTGTTTATAATAATAATTGCTGTAAATAGCTCAACCACATCAAACGAACCAATAAATAATACAAAATTAACCGATTTTGTTTACAGTTCAAACAAACATAGTTTTTCTTTATAACCGCCTTGACGACAGTAGCGCCACGCCAGTTGGCACTTTTAAAGTTTTTTTTTTAATGAATGAGCTCCTTTGACGAAGTATGTGTAAAAATAAAATACGACGTAAATAAAAAGACAGAAATAAAGGTAGTGTGACGTAAATAAACTAGCGAACGAAAGATATGCTTACGATTTCGAATTTCAAATGTTGAAAACATACTTATTGTTCTTTATTATCATGGAATGTTGTGTTTGTAATACCTATTTTTCTTTTTTAATTGTGTAACGACTTTAAAGTAAATGGACAAAAACCAAAAACCTAATATAAAAAATAGAGCTAATAATACAAACGTGATTTTAAAAATTCGCATTCAATCTGGATAGAACGATATGATTTATTTTAGATGTTTTTGTATCAACGTCGAGGATACCAAACGTGTTATGTTTCAATAGAAACGACTCAATTTAGACAACGGAAAATATTCAAACGATCCCAAAAAAAGTAGTTTTTCTATCAACACTTATTTGCACACCGTCCTACGCTCAACTTTTTAATTACAAATATTGGGTCATAGCAATAGCCTATAGCGATCTTGCATAAAATTTAAAGTAAGGTCGAAGATATTTCAAGATCAAGTTAAACTATTTTCATAAGTAATTGAATTTTATAAGTGGTCCAAGACCAATTAGATATTTCGATTGTATGAAGAAATACAAGTCATTAGACTGAATGTTGCAACAAGGCCGTGATTCGTAAATTAGATCAAGTTAATCAAAACATTTATTATAATGTGTTCTAATAACTTAAGAAAATGTAATTGATTTGTTTTCCACAAAAAAAAAAATAAAGGGGAAGCGCCAGAATAAGCGCGCAAAATTCAAATTGTCTTACGTTTTTTTTTTTTTTATAAACTTATGTATTTACATAATTATAATCATTAAAATCACCTGATTTAATGATTATAATTATGTAAATACATACTTGTTACGCTCGCGAATCATATTTTGTTCAACATACAAACTGACGCTGACCTGCAAATTGCAAAAAAAGTTTCACCATCAAAATTTAGTTCCAACATTGTCCTCAAGACGACCATGTTTCATACTTCGTGCCAAAGCCACAATAGTGAATGTACATTTCCAATAAAACATAAGAGTTATAAAAGCAAAGAGTAATTTAAAATCTTACGTAACGCCGCGCGCCATGCCCACTTATTAAGTTTTTTTAACTTCTCTTTTACCATAAGCCGTGAAGTAATCATGTTAACACGTGTGTACTCATATATGTACATACATTAATTATAATGAGACGTTTCGTTATGTAATAAAAAGAAGGAAATATTTTAAGTAATCTGCGACGATATGATTTTTATGTGGATTGGTAATAATTGTTTTAGCATACATTGAACAGCTTGCTGGTGCATTTGAAAGCCGATGCATTTTTATTTTAGAGGTATCCTTTGAAAAAATAACGTAATAACTATTGGTTTAGGTTGGTACCTTCCTGTATCTTTGTCTTAACAAAAAACTATCACTATTTACAAATTTATGAACAGTATAGCGATCGTATCCGCATTATAGCCAACTTCGTAACAAATAAAAGGTTTACAATTATGACTATTACGCAATTTCATTCATAGTTTTCCATTAATATCTCTATACAAATGGCCATCGCAATTATGGCAATATAGGCCTTATTCAATGGAGATTACTGAACTTATTTCTATGCAAAATATTGAAGTGTAACGATATGTATTTATTACATGAATCAAATCGTATGAGATC
Organism: Globia sparganii; assembly: GCA_949316385.1. Lineage (NCBI taxonomy): Eukaryota > Metazoa > Arthropoda > Insecta > Lepidoptera > Noctuidae > Globia > Globia sparganii. The sequence continues at coordinate 24,877,501 of OX438653.1, read as the reverse complement.
CAACCTGTAATTTTCCTTTCACTGTTGGCAAGTGATTTTACTATTTCTATTGCACTTTCTATTTAATACTCTACGTGCCCCTCTATTACGTACTCTAATAAAAACATTATAATGAAATCTTTTATAAGGACGCTAACGACTGTATATATCAATAAAACAGGGCTCTACCTATCGATTATTCTTAGAATTTCCTCACGTGAGAAAAATTCAAAGAAAATTCGTTTTGAAATGTAAGTTTATTATGATTCCAAAAACTATACAACTCATTAATTTATTTATCACCATATACAGTGTTGTGCACAAAAAAACATTAATAAAATAGTATATATGTCTTAATCAGCCTAAAATACAATACGTCATGTAAAATATACCTAATACATAAAAATATACAACTTACTATAACACTAGAGTACCTAGACTGGAGTCTCTAAATGAAGTTATTTAATAGACTGTAAAATATAGTAAAATCATAATGTATTAAAGAAATATACATAAATAAACATCCAAACAAAATCGAATCAAAACATCAAACAAAACAACATATAATAGACAGTAATTCAGAAGCGGTCTCACAAACTGACAATTGATAGCAATAGCAAAGAACAACACGTAATAACGGCCATTACTTAGCGCGTAGTGAGGCGACCGTCAAATCCACTTAATAGTGCTGTAACTCAGTTGCGCAAGATACCGAGTGCTCGGTACTGGTACCAAGCAGGTGGACAAAGTGTGCGTACTTTTTGCTATGGCACGAACTTAATGTCAGGCAGGTGCTAGTTTATTTTAGTTTTAAAATGAGATGAACAGGTGAAAAAGTACCGAATACCGATATAGCGGTATTTAAAGACAAAATGAGGTAGCAAACTTTTTGCTATCCAACGTAGAAGCAGATGATCATTTTAATGAACGCTCAGTAACGTATACATTTTAACTACGTATCTACTTAATAATTATAATTATAATTTAGGAAAGAATATTTAAAAAAATCTTTAAAATAAAATCATTCAATTAAGTTGGAAGCAATACACGATACACAATAACATGTTTTGATTATTATTTTAATAATTCTGAAAATAAAATACTTACCTACCTATTCTATTTTATTTACGTATCAACAGGCTATTAATAATATCCTCCAATGTACGGGAAGTTACAATTTCGATGGTGTTCAAAGGTAACACTTATGAATTATTAAAACTCGATTCATTGTTCCTGTATATGGCTTGATGGCGGAAAGATCCTCGACCTTTACCAAGGCATTACTTGTCACGTTTAGCGAGGAAATTACAGTTCATTGTATATTTTTTTAAAAATAATAACTGAGTTTTAATCGATATTTAATTGATTAGAAATAAATGTGCTCAGGGTTTTTACTGTTACTTCCGGTCATGGGGAAGGCTTTTGTTTAGCGGTATAATTTAAATGGATTGGGAAAAAAAAGGTTTTCAAATTCAAGGTAAATATGACACAACCGTACTGTCTATTGGGTGCCTAATGTATTTTACGTTTGTGCAGCGTTACACTGGCGGCGTAGCTGCGGTGGCATAGCAGTGTCTACGCGGCATCTACGAGGTCGTTCCTCGCCATAATAGGTATCTACGCATCTTTGGTTCCGATTCCGACATACTAGGAAAATGGACTACGAAGTACGAACACAAAAATTGCACCTATTACACACCAACATATATTAACCATAGACTAACAGACAAAATCTATGCAAATTCATAGACACATTACCATTAGCAACGCAACATAAACTACCGCAGAACAGTAAAACAAGATAGACAATTGGTTAAAATGAAGCGACAGTAACTTAACTGTCCGAATCACATTATGGAGCATGAAACTCAAGGTACATCCAAATTAAACGCGTAAATATAACAGCTGAAATCAAGGCCTTTAAACAACTAATATTGCTTAGAAGATACTTAATATAACTACCAATTACTATGGCTAATTTATTTCCACGTTACTCTTGAAATGGCCAACTGAATTCGGTCAAAAAACAAGCTGGTTGTGCTTGTGACCCAGTAATAAGCAAACGGAGGTTTTATTTCCTAGTAAGTGGAACATGCAGTAATAAAGCACAAGATAAGCATAAAGATTGAATTCACATAATTCTGCCGATAGAATCTCTCATTACAAAGTCAATTTCTCTAAACTTAGATAGTTAATTATTGTTATTGAAAAATGCACCACACATTACATAATCATAACCTCTCTGATTGATAAATTATTTCTTCCTTCCTTGTCGTAAAAACCTTTCTTGTGAGAAAGAACTTTCACTAGTATCTCAAGTATTTCAATAGAACCGTTTGGTAAGATAAAACCCTAAGAAAATTCGTCACACCCCAAGAAAAAGGTCTCCCCATTAAAAAACCCACAGCTAATTACTGTCTAATCTCACCTTGTACAAATCTCGTTAATGCTATCACTAAGGAATTCATGACACTAAGATATAAGAAATGTAAACATGCAGTCCTTGATACTATTTCTAATTAGAACAGATAATACAGTGAATGAGATTACACAATATCGGCCATTGGTCAAATACTTTAGATTAGATATGGTCCGATTAAATCGAATTAATTATACAGTTCTAATACCAACTTAAATATATTTTAACTAGCGGCCCGTCCCGGCTTCGCACGGGTGGACATTTATTTTTAAACAATTTATTTTTTTCTTGCAATTAAAAAAGCCTATATTAATTAGTGATGATGTAGCATTCAAATGGTGAAAGAATTTTTAAAATCGGTCCATTACTTTTTGAGCCAATTCGTTACAAAGATACACCTACAAATTTTCCTCTTTTTAATATTAGTACAGACATAGCTAAGAGAAGGGGAAGAACAAATAAACGATGATGAATGGACTGTGTGGAGGATGATAATTATGGCTAGAAAGGGAGTGGATCCGAGATGACAACTATTAGAGAAGGAAGAAAAAACCATGCTGCGCCGACCCCAAGTAAATTGGGATGAGTACCGGAGACTGATGATGATGGTTAGAAGAAATTACAGAATGCTAAATCAGGATAATAAATACATAGCAGAAGTATGAACGTCCATTACAAGTAAAGTCTTCTTTATATGGTATCACGATGATTAGCTAAAGGCTCAAAACCATTTACAGTGCAAGCCCACGTCATACGGAAGACCACACAAATTAACCATAGTACAAACATTAATGATATTCAAACAAATCGCGGTCTCGACCTTGTGAGACAAACCCGTCGGGCAGCGTATCATCGGATCGGCGCAAACGCAGTCCCGTTACCAACAATCTCATTCGGTATAACGGGTGCCGCCGCCCGATTGGCTGCCAGCACTGGACATGCGCATTGCACGCTAGAGTAAACATTTCGTTGTTGTCTGCAATTGAAGAAGGTTGTCACGGATGTATGGCTTGTATGGGTGGATCGAATAAACCGTGAATGAACCGTAATTCTGAATGTGATTGAAAACAGCATTGTTATAATTTCTACAGCATTCGATGAATGGCTATGATGATTTCACGCTCGATCCGGAAAATCGGCTTAGAACTAAGAAACAGCCTGACCATTATTATGTAAACAAACCGATAAAACCTTGGGACCCCAAGAAGTTACTCGATTATCAAAGGAACGAATTTATTATTCACATAATTTTTATGTGATAGAAGCAAACCCAGTTCATGCTAATCTTCCAAAAAGAGTTAATAATATAGCAATAAAGCTCAGTAATAACATCACCACTACACTTTTTTCATAAGTAAACGAAGCCTTTCTAGCATACATAGTGCACGATCATACGTCGCGAATTGCATATGCAGACAGTCACTTCAGATCCTCCGTTATTAGTTCAGGTCAGGTACCAATAATTCGAGTGGTCTTGTCGGAGTACACTTGCGAATAAAGACGCCCACGCTTCTAATATTCTAACCAATAAATATAAAGAGAACATAGAAAGGCGAACAAACTCTAATAGAGAAAACAGAGACAGAAACGGTTGGCATAAGTATTAAAAACAAGGTTATGGACATCAGTGATAGAACGCAAACACTAGCAGATGATGAAGAAAACTCAAACGCAAAACTTGAAACAAATGCAAGCGTACCTTCTGCCCTTATCTATTCTGTGCCCGTAACTGAAAGCCTAGAAGCCTGTATTATCAACATAGGCCGCGGTACTAATACTATCGTTTATGTATGCTATGCAGCTATCCCATACTAGTTTTCCTGCCTAGTTTGTCGTACTGACCTATTTGCCTTTGATTTTTTCTTCGTACATATTGATCAGCTGCTTTCCAATGATTTCACTTTTACTTACCCACCCCCGGTTAAGAAAACTCAAGTGTTTGTAAATAATAATATCATAACAAAAAATTGTTTTAATGAAAAAGTAACGCTACTTTTTCGCCGTTGGAATTTTATGGTTTATCAACAATTTTATAAAATATAGGAAAAAGGGCGAGCGAGTAGTTAAATGCAAAAAACGAGCGAAACTAATTTCTCAGCAGGTTTCTTGAAACTTAATCTAAAGAGATTTTTTGTGTTCTGTAAAGTAAATGCTCTCAAAGAACTCGTGTTAACATCTTTTACACTTGGCTGTCAAAGGCTTTTGAAGCGTCTAGTCATCTAGTGTTCGTCATAACCCATCGTTAGCTTCGGCAGGTTTCTCTAAGTAATCCGAAGTGCAATGTCCTCTTGATTCGAAATTATCTGCCGCATCATCCTTTGTGGGGCTCGTAATAGTTATTTCAGCTTTATCTTTTGATGCACTTGTATTCATTACATCAATTTAGATGCTGGAGAGGATTACATCATTGTTAATTTTATAAGAATCATTCTCTTCGTTAAGAAATAGTTTAATGTGTCTAAGTAAAATAGAACGTTTACTTGAAAATGAGATTACGATGTTACTTAAAATAGATCTAGTTTTCATGCATAATAATCATAAAAATAAAAGCAAGTTTTGAGAGTAAAAGGCAATTTCGCGAGTTGGTCTATCAAATTATTTAGGAGATCTTATCGGTCGGCTATCAAGAGCATATGTAGATTAATAACCTTCAAACTGATTTGCAATTCCAGAGGTGCGGCTGCTTCAGAACTTAAACTTGAGAAAGGAAGGTTACGTGGAGCTTTAGCAAGTTGAGAAATTGCGATGGCAGCATTGGTTTCGAAGCGTCCGGTTTTCTCAACAAAACCTGTTGTTAATATGGAATGCGGGCCCAACGCTGACGTACGAAAGTTCCGATACAAAACACCGGCGTGTGTAATGTCGATTGCTTTCTTACAACCAATTAATCGATTCTATCTGAGTGCGCCGAGATTGTAGATTTCACAACAGATTTATTGGGTAATCTCGATTTACGACGAGCGTGTCGAGCAACGGAAGATGTTTACGAGGATCTAAATATATTGTCTGAGGTAGAATATGATGATGAGAAAACTGTCGGAGGTGAAAATGGCGAGTAGCCTATAATTGTCAATGGTTAGACGTGTAACTGTTTACGATGCGTTATAAATAACTCCGTTAGTTTTGCGTCCGTGTGCGTTACATATTTGATGTATTGCTGACTGTTTGCAGTGGAAAGCATTGTTTGTTCAGTATCGGGAGTGCTAGTTAGCTTAATGATTTTGTACGGTATTAATAATAAGATGACTAAAAATCCTACTTAGAAGCTAGAGCAAAAAATTTGATCAAACGACAACCACACAGACAATCCACAATATGTAGCAGCTTCTATGAATACAAATTGATATGAAGCAATGAATTAAACAAAATCGTTTCTCCAAATCAATTATATTGAAGCAAGTAAAAACCTCAGAAAGCGGTAGTTACAATCAGTCCCTTGGACATTGGCACTTGATTGTCATTACCTCACATAAATTTTGGCGCTCACGACTTTATTGGTTCATTGGCCACAAGATTGCTTCGACTAGGCTTTGAGTGACCTATTCCAACGTAGACTTATAATTTTTTTAACATTAGTGTTGAAATTGAAGCTTCTGATTGTCGCTTAATCAATAAAGATCTGTGGTAAAAGGCAAGAGATGGTATTTTTCAACACCTTTATTCAGAAAGTGAAGAAAACTATGGATCTAAATCAAATAGATTCCATTTCATCAATTAAAAATATTTCATTCAACACATCTACATATTTATTGCTTCACTTGTTACGGCTTGACCCTATTTCGTTGAGTACCGTAGATGTTATATTCGTAGCTATCACGGTTATAATAGCCATGTCGTGTAGTGTTTATCACAGAGTAGGCCAGCCTATCACTAAAATAAAGTATTTTAACGAATATTATAAAACTGCCTAAATGACAGATGTAGGATAGAAGATCAAAAAAAAAAAAGGAATGGACTGAGTGCTGAATGAAATGACCTGTAAGGGGAGTGAATGTTAAGGAGACGGCTGACGGGAGAATGGAAGAGATGAACGTGAAACCAGGACTGGCAGACGAAGAAGAAAACTATCTGGCTGACTACAAGGCCAGTAGATATCAACAGTCATTTAATCAATGGTAAGAAACTGACCATGCTGACAAGAAAGCAGTAAAATAAAGAAGCATACAATTTAATTGGTGTACTTGATCTTCACTTAAAAATATAATAATAAAGAGTTTACGGTTGTGCGTAGCGGTTGCATGTGAAAACGGAGAAACGGGCTCAGAAAAAGTGAACGAAATGGATTCGTTACGGTTTAGACGGTTATTGATACCAATACCGATGTTTTGGATGAAATACCTATTAAATGTTATGCCCTTTAGATCTAGTTCCATAGTTATTAACATGGTTTAACTCACTTATAATGGAAAACCTATTAGTTATACGTTTCTTTTTCATGACAAGAGATATCGTCATTTTTAGAAAAAATGGAATACAACAGAGACGGTGGTTTTTTGTTTTTCTCTTGACAAAATATTTTGTAGAAAGCATAAAATACAGATTAGAGTCAGCGAACTTCATAATTCTATATCATTAAATTGGCACACAGAGTTGAAAAACGATTTCAGTTAGCTAGTTGAAAACCTGTGGCCGCCTTGTTAGGAAACCGGACCTAGCACTGGCATATTTAGATTATTTGCAGATGTTAACTGACAGAACCGTGATAATATGCACTTAGTTGGTTGATACAAATTCCCGTGTCACAGTAAATAAATAACAGGGAAAAGGAATTCACACTTATCTCTAACGATGCATTAATTTAAAGATGAAATAGTTTGATAAAGGAGGATGGACAACGTTTTATGCTTAGGAATTTAAACCATTTGATAATTTAGGTAAATTAATCTTAAGTTATATGGAGAAAACATCGTGAGGAAACCGGCATGTCCTAGAACCAAAAATTCGAAAACATGTGACATCTACCAACCCGCATTGGGCCCGTTTGGTAGATTACAGCCCACTCCCTCTCGAAGAAGTCCCAGCAGTGGGAACATTATAGGCTGATTAGGGTTATGCTAAGGGTAAAATTGAAGTGCATATTGAATTGAAATTAACTATGATACAGGTTAACACTAAAGACGAACCCAAAGAAGTGAGGCAGTGCTTCAGTAAAAATGTGCATAAACATGATACCAACGTAAAAACAAAAGGAACGTGTCAATCCCTGGCACAGTCAATAATTATCATGTACTTTCCGATGATGATGCGTGAATCGTGATGAACAATTACGATTTATGGACGGTTCAATGCAAATTATACTCACATGCACTCCATACTGTTACAATAAAAAAAAAACACGATTATAAATAAATTGGCCTCACATCATCCACTTACAGTGAAGAGAGAACATCGTGAGAAAAAGCTGGAACTACTGGTCTGAAAAATCCTCTACGGGTGGCAATATCTACTTAAATGTCAGCGTCTATCGCTACCACCATGCTGACTTGCTCAAGTTCACTATTTATGAGCAATCCTTACTTATTATACTTAACATCCATAATATAAATTACTATACTCGAATATTATAAATTCGAAAGTATCTCTGTCTGAATGTTATCTTTTAATGCCTAAACCACTGAACGGATTTCAATGGTAAGGAGACAGGTAGTATCCTGGGGAAGGTACATTTTGTCCCGGTAACACGTTTCTGAAGGATAATTTCCGTCATCCACGCGAGTGAAGCCGCGAAGCTAGTAATACTAAATGCGTACCTCTGTCTGTCTATTACCTTTGACGCCTTAACAGATTTCGATGACTGTTGGCACACGGTTAGACCATGACTTGGAAAAGGAGATAGGGTACTTTTAATCTCGATAGTACGTTCCCGTGTAATAATTTCCAACCTCCACGCAGGCGAAGCTGAAAAGCTAGTAGGTACTCATATAGTTCGCACTTATAAGCGAGGAAAAGAAGAACCAACACGCAATAAAACGCCTTTACCCCGCAGGAGGACAATTACAGGCCAAGGCTGATATAATAATTGGTAAGAACAACAACTTATTAACTTAAAACAACACAATTGCACTTAACGGGAACAAACAACAGACCCGGAGAATAAACATTAAAGGAATTGCGTTGTTCGTATTCCGCGAATTTGTTTAGCAACGCGTCGATATTTAAGTTCAGCCATCAATTCTGCTAGATTGGCTTAATGACGCAGTTATATTAACATATTGTGTCGTTTTGTTTATAATTTGTCACGAACTTGTGTTTTAAGGTGCGTTGAATATGGGAATATTTGTAATATAAACTCATAATTGACACGTCGCGTCGCGCGTCGTCGAATCGAAGACAACATCGCAGAGAAGAATAAAGTTGCAAGCCTGAGACTCTTATAATATCTTCGAGTGTAACCGTGTAAGTTGTTAAGTTAGTAGACAAGTTAAATAACTGAGATTAACTGATATTTTCTATGATACAAAAGGTAAGATCACTGATCGGTGAACCATTTGACAATGACAAAGGGTCCACGTAATATATATATATATTTTTTTTAAGAATTTACATAAATAAAAATATGTTTATCATCAATCTTTTTTAATACGGTGATCGCTGACCGCGCCTTACGAAGCTTATAGCTGGAAAAAAATTATGTGATGAAAAATAACTGGAATTAAACAAGTTAGGAAGCGTTGAACATCAGTAAAAGGATCCATTGACATCACATCTGAACGAATGACATTTAAGCGACCTCGAGCTTCGGCAATCATTTTGTATATGCAAACCCGTTCTGTTTACTTTGGGCTGCTTACCTTATGTAAAATGTCGCAAACTACAGCTCTTGCACCCCGGTTGGTACACTTGAATCAAGGATATTATGAAAAAACTTTCACAGAAACCTTCTAGGGTTTACTTTAAAATACGTCGTCATTAGCTGTACCGTACCGTACCGTACCATAGCTGTACCGTAGTGAATGGAAAAATTATCAATAAAAGATTTTGATATCTACTAAATATCAGTTTTTCTTCCCATCGTAATCGTAAAAAGAACCTGTTGCCAATATAAACGATGAAAAGGTAATCTATTACGTTGAACACATGTACGAAAACAACTTTTTATTCTAAGCAAAAACTAAATATCAAACAAATTAAAATTATATCTCAAAAGTGGAATAAGCAACAGATCATAGACATACAAAAAAAATTATATCGAGACTGGCAACACAACGCCGATTTTTTTTTTCTCTCGAATATCAAGATAAAAGTGACTCGCTTTTCATTTGAAATAAGAATTGGGACAAAAGAACAGAGTCTATTTTTACCAATTGTAATTGCCAACTGAACAATACTTCCATTGTGGCGTTGAATGGGAAAATTAAAATTCCTCATGCACAACTTTGTGACGAAGGCCATTCATATGAACTAGAACAGGTCAAGGTTTCTACAGACACCAAGATTGATAGTTGTATGGTACTTTTTTAAACTGTAAGAACCACTAAAAGTGGGTTTTTCAGGCTATATTAAAATTTGATGCAGATGCGATGATTGACAGGACCTATTTTGCGATCATGAACCGAGTAAAAAATAACAGTATAAAAGCTTGCACAGCGTGCCCAATTTGTTTATTATCCTTATATTTTTATAATAATTTTTAGACAGATTTCAAATGAGGAGAATCGCAATAAGAAACTTTAACGTGAGTATGAGAACATTTTTCTATAATTTCAAAAATAAGTATTAAAACGAGCAGTGACCTCATCGGCGACCATCTTGAAATCCCGTGTTTAATTGCAAATATAATTAACGCTCACATGAATGCTATTAAGGCTGAGCGTAGTAGCCCGACCTTGGGGTCTATTTTATATTACTCGTTAATTGCGCAAACAACGCCTAGAGCAAATATCCAAATTGAGAGACTGTCAAACCGGCAATGCTATCATAAGCTTGTATTTGACCGCGACATTCTTTGTGCCTCTGTAGGATTTGCATTAATTTGATTAACATCTGATTCGTCTTTATAAATTGCACGGGTGGGTGGCCCCATTTTTAAGTAACTACTAAAATATTTTAGATTATTACTCCTTTTAACATAGTGCGAAGGAGAGAATTTATTTTAGAAAAAAAAAAGTTAAAGATCAACGCAGTTTTTAGATTTTAAAATTCAAGAAATATAAACTGAAGAAACAGCCATTATAAAAAGGTGGGAAATGATATTATTTTAAAAACCACAATCAAATGATACGTGACGAAATACATATTATGAAGGTTTGCCAAGCAAACGATACCGCTTATCGTTTCTTGGTTAAGAAAATGGCACTAGATATAAATAAGTATAAGTAAATATTAGTAATCGATTAATGTGCAATATAGTTAGGTAGGTATTCATTGCAAAAGTATTGTAAATATCACTCACTCTTCCATAACTTACGAAGTAGTTAGAGATGTGAAATTATTGCTTCAGCAGTCAGGCAATCTTGTAAGAAGAATCACTGTCAATGCCTGATGATTCATACATCAAGAAATACCTATTTGACATTATTTAGAAGTTTCTTGTCACTTAGCGATGCGATAGAACGCAATAATTCCAATTGGTCAAGTCGTCCTCTTGGCGTATGTTAGAATATCTTATTGCAACTAGCCGCTAGGCAGATTTGCGAATTCTCCTTTGTAACGTTTCATCAATTTGAAAATAAAAAACTAAAGAACAACGGAACTGATTTCAATTATGTCACAGTATTTCTTATCGAATTTCGTTCTGTTGTCCGTTACAAATAAATTTTCATGCTTTGGTAATGAAAGAAAAACTTCAATATCAGCTGCTTATCTTCTGTACAATTTGAAATAACCGATACTAGAAGTTTAAGGCAATCTATTACGACGGCTACGTGAAGCAAGTGGGCGATATACGTGGCAGTTTTCAGAATAATGTATTTACTAGCTATTTGTGTCTGAGTTTCTTCAAAAGGAGTTGATAAATTGTTGTTATGATTTAGTGCTAGTTTTAGCGTATATTATTTATCGTCGTTTGACTTCAACGGCTTAAATACAGTCAGCAAAAAAGATTGATTTATGGCCCAAAATTTAAAATACGCGCATTGACGTAGAGTTGCGGACACCAGCTCGTACTACGTATTATCTATGACCTAAAATTGCATGACGCAGGCAGGCCTATGTTTTTAAAGATCCCCTCAGATCATCGATATAAAAAATGATGTACTTATATGATTATACGCAAATGGCTAAAAAGGGAATCATAGTCAGCTGCCTGCAAAATTATCTCCTAACGTAACTTCTAAAGCCAACAACTTTTATTTCAATTTAAAATAAAAAAATGCACGTAACATTAATTTTATGCGTCGCTTGCTGCTGCACCAACCGCAATTTGGTTTCAAAATTAAACCCTTTTTTACTGCGGAAGGGAAAGGGTGAAATTGCTAAAGGCAACAATGACTATAGCCGGAACAAACGCCGCCATCTTGTTTTCTCAATATATTTCACACAACGCCCCCCCCGATAAGGTCATTCGAGTGCCAAAACTCCAAAAGTTCCTATTATCAGTGTAAATAATCTTACCTTCGTAATTGTTATCATCTTCGTCATGTGCGGCACAGATCTGTCGGCAGAGATCCTCGTACTCAGCCCAATAAGCGGCAAGCGCGGAGGGGTCCGGCGCCCGCGCAGGCAGAGGCAGCGCCATGCGGACCTCTGGAGACTCCTGGGAAAGAAAGATAGGTTTGTTAAATTATGTGTTAATTTAAAAAGGTATAAGCAATTTAAGAGCAGTTTAAGATGAGGAATGAGGAGGATTGAAAAGATATGTCTTTGTTACGGGCATCTTCTTCAACTTAAAGAAGCTCAGTATCCGCTGGATATTCATTTGGTTAGACGGTAACTAAAATTACTGTTTATAAAAATATTAACCTCCAGCGGTTATGTGAAGTTTTAATAAATTAAGTTGCCGTCCAAATTATTAATAGGTCCTTGTACTCCTCACAAAGACAAAACGTTTTTGTTCTGGCTCATAAAATATAACAACCTCTTGTTTTTGGCTCATTGTACATTAATCTACGAATAGTCTACTGTTTAATCTAGTGTATCAAACAGTGATTACATCATCGTTGTAGAAGGCATACCAAAAGATCACCATATCTTAGAACCAGTCCGCCCAAAATCAACATAATCTTAAGACAAACAATGATTAATTCAAAATTAATGAGAACTATTCTATAAAGGACAATGATATTCGTCGCAAGCAAACAATGTAATATGAATTATTATGAGCAATCTGAACACTACGAGCACTTTGCGAAACGATTGACCAACTCCTTTCAGAGCGAGGGGTAGACAGACAATGTTGTTACAATATCGCATTGTACGCATCTAAATAATATAGTGATTTGTAATCGAGCAAACTGGAATTAAAGCTTAATTATGAATCGAGATGTGGTGATAAAATGTTGCCGTAGAGGCCAGCATCAAATTTTATAAGTTCATTTGAGAATTTTAAAAGTAAATGAGCCGAAAATAGAATTTGCTTGATATATAGCTATAATTGGCGTGCAATTGGAGAGGCCTACGTCCAGCAGTGGACTGCTGTAGATTGATGATGGTGATGAAGATCTAGCTAGAGTAAAAAGTTAGAGTTACCTACAAGTTGCAGGGGAACACTAAAATAGGGATACACGTTACGATGATGTAGATACACTTTGTAATAGATGACGGAATGGAATAACCAAGAGTTAATTAGACTATATAGGATCTCAACTGTCTCTAATGAGACATAATTACTTTTTTTATTGTTACCAAATTTAATAAGCTTACCTAGCAGACCTCTACTGATCTTTGGAAATTATAAAAACATACTGACAGATGAGTTAGCATCGGTAAAGTGACTTTAAAAAAATACACCGTTGGCCGCTGGCCACTGCAACATCAGCCTTACATTATCAATTTCCAGTCTTGTTTCTTTTTTAAAGGAAAACGTGACTGTCGCATGCCGACTTGAAGGCTCGATAGTAATTATAGCTGTAGGTAGGTACTTTACTGGACAATGATCCGACAAATATGCGCCTTCCTCTTCTTTTTCCTGGACTTGCAGACATAATAAGGAAAATAATGCATATTTATCAATACATCAAAATGACGTCAACGAACTTTAATGCAATACGTCAAACATTTTTTTTGAATAAAATGATAATGTCGTCTTTCGATGTGTTATTTTGATTAAGGATAATCCCAAGTTACAAGTTGAATGTGATGAGGAAAATCATTGTCAGTCAGTCACAGAGATTTTTACGAATGATTATGATGCCCATGTTCATAAAAGAGAAGATAAGGTAAGAGACGAGATAATAGATAAAATGGAATTGTCCCAAGGTGATAATATTAAGCATGTTTGTAATTAAACTTATAGACTAGGTAAGAATAATCCTAAAACCAACACAACATATAAAGACACCCTTGAGCATAGTTCTCATCTCAAAAAAGATGACGGTAGGTGGTGGAGGTGGGTGGTGGTGATGGTGTGCTAGGTGTTACTTCCACAAAAAATTAAGGTCCAAGCGCCCAAAACACAACGAACAGCTTGTTATTTGTTTAATTAATGAAACAACATTTCAAAGGGCTAGGTTAATAAGCAACACAGCAGTAGACAACGACGCTCATGAGAACAATTAAAAGTTTAAAACGGTTATCAAATGAACTCGGAGATGACAAGTGACGTCACTTAATTTGGACAGATATTAAGAGGGATCTGAAGTAATTTTACTGCATTGCGATGAGGTGAGTGTTCCAAATGACAAGACAAACATGGTTGAAGTTGACTGAAAGAATTTCGAGGAAAATATTCTTTGTTGAACAATATTGATGGAACGGTTGAGCTTAAGATCTTTGTGTTGGATAAAGTTTTACGTCAGAAGGATTTAAAGTGTGTAAGAAAAGAGATGGAAATTAAAAACAACGAGATTATGAAGCTTTTATTATTCATTCTCTTCATTTACTTTGCCTTGATTAAATTTCACTTGTTAATTCCGTTGTAATTACATTGTCTGTCTAGTGTGTTACCTATGTTTAGCTTGTAAAGGCATAGGGTATTGTTTGTAAGTTTTGCATTGTTTTTTTTTTCAGTCTTGCTTACCTACTTATTACAAAGGTGCTTTGTTTTAGATTATTATTCCTTTGGTTTCCAACTCTTAAACATGACATTAATTTATCAACTAAGATATAAACACAGATTTGGGAAAGCTCCCAAATATACAGGATAAATTTGAAAACATGCGACAAATCGAAATGGGATATTGTACTCATCATTAAGAACAACTTTTACTATGGGACCAAAAATGAAATCACGAAAAAAAAATCAGCTGTTCCCTAAATTTATGTTCGCATAACTCGTCAAAATGTAGGGAACAGCTGATTATTTTTTCGCGATTGCAGCTTTGGTCCCTTAGTAAAAGTTGTTCATAATGATGAGTACAATCTCCCATTTCGGTTTGTCGCATGTTTTCAATTTCATAGTTGTCGGCTGTCGCTTGTCGGAACTATAACCACATAAATCGTCCCACCACTTCCGTCCCTTTTATCTTTTCCTAAACGACAAAGGCCCGTAGACAACTAAACTCCATTGAATACCTCACGTAAATTCATTATCAGGTGACGTAGACTATTAGCAAATACACGATAAAGCAAGGTCGAATATGTACTCAGAGGTACATTTGAATATTTGTCGGATGATTAGGCTTCGAATTAGCTTCCTTTTTAGGTACACATGTGCGATTACGATCGTCATGTAACTGGAATATAGTTACATGGTGGTACAAAGATATAAAGTAGCTCGTGTTTTTCTGTCTTACCATTCACTGTTTTACCTTCCATTGACCATTACGAACTAGATACCTACTGAAATATAGTGTTTTAAGAATATCAACTGATCATCACTCGCCCTTTGTATTTAAAATATGGGTTTTGGTAGGATTTTATACAGACAATGCACTGTCACAGCGCTCAATTATTTTATAACACCTATTTTACATTATTATCAAACATCTTCATAATGTAATTGAAGTACCTAGGTATGTTTATAATCATGGGCTAGTCACAGACGTGAAATGCTTGCCACCCACTGTAAAGTACGATTCTGAAGCTGATTTTCAAATTATGTAACATTCTACATTGATAACGAAGGAATTCATCATAACATGAATGTGTTGGAATGCTCGTTATCAAATTGGTTTAAAAGAAAAACAATAAGTAAACCACCTGTCTTGAATCAAGTACAATTAAATTAAATTGTATAATTTTTGCCTCTCTATTACAATTAAACCATTGCGTAATAGGAGTCTGTAATTTACTTTATTTCTCAAGCAAGTCGCCCAAACTAGTCGGCGGAGGTCGGTATTATACAAAACGGTCCTTATATAAGGTGTTTCAAAATTAACCCTACAAACTTTAAGAGGTGCTTTAGACCATCGAACTGAACAACTTTCACTATGGGATCAACTCTGATATCACGAAAAAAAATCTGCTGTTTCATACATTTAAGTCAAGTAAGTAGGTATTGATCTTTTATATTAAACAGCTGGTTTTTTTCGTGATTTCAGAGTTGGTCCCATAGTGAAAATTGTTCAGTTCGATGGTCTAAAGCACCTCTTAAAGTTTGTAGGTGTTAATTTTGAAACACCTTATATAAGTTCAGCTCAGTCTACTAAAAGCGATAACCTAAGAAAACAAGTCAATGGAGTTGTACCCGCATTCAGAAACGTTGATAAGGGCTATTCCATTATGTCTAACTCAAAGGTTGCCATTGTAAGGTGCTACAGCATAAATCTAAATTCAATTCTGATCTGTCAGATTTCATACTAATCTGGGGCTTATATATAAGTAAAGATAAGTAACGATGATTAAAGTTAAGTGACGTTCAAACATAAAAAATGTAAGGTTAAACTGTCGCTAATCACTACTTAACTTCAAGCAACGTTTAGGAAAAAGGGGTCTATGCTCAAATCGAATTTTAAGTCGAGGTACTTAAACATCGATTTAAAATGCGGGCGTTGTAAAGGGTTCTCTAAATATGTAATCTAGTGTATGCAGGTTGACAGCTGCTCCCTCACCTCTACAGTCTCAATTTATTTTTATTTACCACACAAAATAACTCGTAAGTCAGATCATGCTGTCTCCGCTGCGCCTCTTACGAAAGCTCGCATGGTTATGAATGTTTCCTCTACGGCCCACATACGAAGAGACAAAGACACGCCACTGGCATCCTGCACCCGCGTCGTTTCCGGAGCACCCACTGCAGTCATTTGTATGTATATTATTGTCACAGGGACGTCTTTAGAACGGGCGCCTGTTTGTCGAACAACGATTAATTAAATGTATTTGTTAACACAAATTAATGTTTTTTCCTCGTCGGTTTAAGGAAAACTTAGTTATTTAGGTATTTACCTAATTTACATTCTGTGCAGAATCAATTATTGTGGTTTAAGGACATCAAAAAAAACAATTTGTAGTCAATAACCAGCCATATATATACCTTGATCGTATGTTTTTCCTTGAATGTCCACATGTGTCAAATAAATTGTTGAATAATGTTAGTAGATACAGACGAATCCAGATGTGTTGACCTATATTTTATCGTAAACTAGTGTTAATTTAGAATAACAAAAATAATTTGAAGACACATGGACGACGAACTAGGTATATCTATTCATTGCGTCGATCAAGATACTGTTATTGCCGTTGAAAATACAGTAAATGAAAAGGCAAAAGTCATAAAGGAAATCCTCTCATCTCATTTCCAATAGCACAAAAACCCACAAAATAACATACAACAAGGTCATAAAAGGTAAGGTAAGGTTTCAAAGGCCTAGAAAATATGAATGAGAGAACGTACCCCTGAAGTTACGAAAAAGAAGAATTAGCAAGAATTGACAATGCTTACTAACAAAAATTATTCTGTTTCAACAAAATCTATGAATAGAGCAAATAATATATGATTCCTTATTAACTAAAGATGATGAAAATGATAGCAAAACAACGTTGAACAGCTTTCAATAAATAATAAGATCTTACGAATGTGGCAAGCTTCAGTGTGTATTCATAAGTAATGAAGATCATCAGAAGACATTCTCGGATCATAAACAACAATCAAATAATTTGTAAAATCATTACCAGAGTCGGAATGAAGTGGATATGCGCGAGATAAAGCACCGGATGCAGTTAAATAGTCCATTAAAATCACATTTAGATACACATTAATTTTGTTAAGCAGAGACAAAGCCAAGCATCTCAGGTATGTCGCCTGGTTTCCGGAACATGCAAAAATATACAACGAACGAGCATTCAGACAACTGTCAGATGAATCAGGTGATTATAAAACGATAAACACTTTGAATCTCATTAATATGCCAACTTTAATGTACCACGCAAATCAATAAATAGATCACCAAACGGAACAGGATTGTATTAGATTACAAACTCGATGTTTTTAAGAAAGTTGATGAAATGAATGAAAAAGCAGATAGTGTATTTTTGGCATTGATTTTTGACAATTGAAGTGACCATAAACTTGATTATCTCACGAAACTCTTTGACCATGAATCTCACAAACACAAATGACTGTGTCTAAAAGGGTGATCTATCACGCAACCATATAACACAGACACAGCCATCAGAATCATGTGCACAATATTACGACCCTGTGCGTGTCTGAGGACCATTAAAAGTCTTTTAAACACCTGAATAATTCAACGAGTACCATTCAACTTGATATATTTGAAGTTTAATACTGTTAAATAGCTACTACTGATTTGGCAGGTAACCTCCACCTATCAAGGAATTTATATGTCGCAAATTCCTGAGACCTTCTATATTTACATAATTTAGCATATTCGAATGGAATTTCTGTTTAATCGTAAACTTTATAGTATCACCGGCTTAAGGATAAAGATATAGATAGAATATCATCAATGAATGTGTGTGATGAAAGATTATAAAATAAAACTAAGACGTGTCACGAGATCCGTCTGATTGGTTCATGTTTTGTGCATTATGATGTCATCAATGCAGTCAGCCTCGTGCGTCAGAACTCAGTAGCTTAACATTGATCTTGGATCTTTGTTCTTAGGACTTACATTTACCAGCTCGTCTAAGATTTTTTAGGTGTTTCTCTTTCACATTTTGTACTAGCATCATACTACAAATCCAATAAGTTCTAACTTTTGAGAACCTCGGAACTATTTTTCTAATAGATTTTTTCCTAATTTGCAATTCATCCTCGTCTTAAGAATTGACTATCTACCATTTGTTATAAAACCATCTCACAAAATTTTACGTGCTTTCTATTCTGCAACGTTTCTACGAATCTGTTCACTATTCACTGTATCACTATTTAATTTCCTCTGTTTGATCATCAATACTAAGAATTTGACGTAATAAGGACGGTAAAGGCAATAGAAACGTTTTGAAACTTCTTTATTGTTATGGGCACTGGCAGCCTTGTACCACCCGCTGTTGAGTATAAGCTTCCTCCCTTTTGTGCCATGCTTCCCTGGTCTACGTGAGTCTCATCCAGGTAAACTTAACTATATCTTTATCTGTAGCTGGAAAGAGCCAGAATCATCTATCTCTCAATTTGCCCTTAAATTCTTTAAGGGAAAATTTTACATGTTCGAAAACCTTACTGATCGACTAATAACGGATGTATAGGAATTTACATTTTTATATTCTTGATACAAGACTGAATGTGACTGATGATGTCATCTCTGTGAGTAAGTGACGATGGAGAAACGTTGCGTTTTGTTTTGAGTGCATTTTTTAAACATGTTTATTTTTAATTTCCGACGAATACCTAACATTACGTGAGTTAGCCGACGTCACCCGAAACAAAATTCGTGAAATTGCTTCATAGTCATCAAGATCTAACTTAGTATCCATAAAGCTCCACATAAGGCTACAAAAAAGATGATGATCGCACAACTAACAGACTAAACTTGTGACATTTCGAAATTCGTCAGTAATAGTAATATAGATATTTATTCCGTCGGAATAACGTTTCGAAATCAAAACTTCAATGTTGTTAAAGTAGGTAGGTAGGTACTATATAGATGATGAATCTAAACAACCCAATGAACCCGAAACTTATAAAATCCATGAAGACAGGCATGTGAACAACCATATAACATTTGGCCCAAAATCACAGATAAGAGACACACAGTTTAACAAGTTCTGCTCTATATATCTGCGATAGTTGTGTTTAAAATGTCGTCGATTAAACGCAGCGACTACCTACATAATTGTTGATTGTTGGCACAATACTGGTTGTTGTCTGGCACTGATAAATGATAATTTTAAAGGATGTGCTGCCGTTTATCAGTTAGTGTTGTGCTTGTTTTCAATTATAGTTTTAATCGTTATTTCTCCCTCTCTCTCCCATACATAATATAAATATTATAGTTTTTTTACACAGAATTAAAGTTGAGTTTCGTTTAAAACCTTGTTCTCTTCTCTCTCTTTTTGCTTTGCCAGTCTAATGCCAGGGTCAATGATCTAGCTCACGACCAGACCCTTGAACAAGTGAAAACTTGATTTCTTTTAAGCTTTATGAAAACTAGATTATTTTATATTTTAATATTCAGTCAATCGCTCTATCTATCAAGTACAGAATAATAATACAACACAAACTAAAGCTTCTCTTGAATATAGGTACCAAGAATCAGCAATTATATAGGTAAACTAGCTGACCCCGCAAACGTTGTTTTGCAAAAAAAATAGGGGTATGAAAAATAGATGTTGGCCGATTCTCAGACCTACCTGATATGCACACAAAATTTGATACCAATCGGTCCAGCTGTTTCGGAGGAGTTTGGTAACAAACATCGCGACACGAGAATTTTATATATTAGACTAGCTGACCCCGCAAACGCTGTTTTGCAAAAAATAGACAGTAGCCGATTCTCAGACCTACCCGATATGCACACAAAATTTCATACAAATCGGTCCAGCCGTTTCGGAGGAGTATGGTAACTAACACTGTGACACGAGAATTTTATATATTAGAAGATAATGTGTGTGAATGACACTTACATAATTGACACATTTACTTGTCACGTCACTTTTCCAAGCAGATTGTATAATAGCAGTAACTGAGTTACTAACTAATTAGCGGCAATGAAAGTTGAATGCGATCCTATTAATTATGAATAACCTGAAAACATTCACTTGCACACAAATTATATATTTCGACATAGGAAATAATTAATTTTAGTTGGAATAAAATATACTCGTGGGATTTATGAAAAAAGGCTTAAACCTAAATCATATCAAATTACTGCGAGTAGTTAAGGACCTACTTGCTTGTTCTGTAGCCCCCAAGCAAAGGTAATTTTGACCTTAGAATATTGAAAATAATTATTATTCAATCAAAGCTGTTGATTGAAATCGATCTGCAAACTAGTTATTATGAAATTGAAATAACATTGAATATACAAAACTAATAGCATTGGAGCAGAAAAGCGCAAAGATTAAATGTACATAATATACGAAATATTTATTGGAGTAAAGGAGAATCGGCAAAAATGTCACAACTACACATATGTCATTAGATAGGTATTTTATTATTATATACAATGGCGCCGATTCTGTTGTTCACAAACTAAACTAATTTAAGTTCAGTGCATCTTTTTCTTTCATTTAATTAAGAAAAGGACAGAAGATAAATATTAGTTTAGTCCTGTCAAATTTTTTAATCACGTCTAAACCTGTCTATGGATTTGGACTTTTACTATGGGACCAAACCTGAAATCACGAAAAAGAAATCAGCTGTTCCCTACATTTATGTTCGTATAACTCGTCAAAATGTAGGGAACAGCTGATTTTTTATTCGCGATTTCAGGTATGGTCCCATAGTAAAAGCTGTTCATAATGATGTTGGTGTTTTTCTAATAACCCTGTACATATTAAATCTAATTAACAAAAACCACCAGTTATAACTAAAGTAGTAAGATAAGAACGACGATTCATAAGGTAATGAAGACAAATCTAAAGTAAATCTTAAAAGTTTAATTAAATTAGTAAGAGAGTCTAGTAAATTAGTGAGACAAGATAAACATCAACAATAACACTAGGCTTAATATGTAATTAAAATTGGGATTAATCAAAATTAACTACGGGATTATGTTAATGAATTTAAGTAAGAGACGGATTTTATTGCGTCACCTGTCAGATCGAAACTGTCTGATAATATTAAAATGATTCATGGTTCGGCGTTTACGAAATCTAGTCTAAAGAAAAAATACTTACTTAGCTGCAAATATTTTTGAAAGTGTTTTAATAAGTTTGGTCAAGTTGATTTCCGTTTCATTTCAAATGAATAGTTAGATATTATATCAATTTCGATTTGAATGCCATATGCTTTTAGATGTAACATTATAACACCGAAAAGATTTAAAGGAGTAGGTAGGGGCGAAAAAAGATTAATTGTGAATTCTGAAGATAACATTGCAGACATATCAAAACTCGATAAATAAAAAGATAATCTTAGATCACTGAATATCAATACCCAAAGCAGAGGCTGGTAAACTTAATTTGTTTTTTTACTTTAATCTTCGGGCATCCCTTCAATGTCAACGAGTAATGGTCAGGTTATCTTGACTCAAGACATTTCAGATTAGCGTCGTCCTTGCTGCATCAATATGTCAGTCAATGTCACTACCATATCTAAAGATTCTATTAGTACCACAGATAATGCAGGGATTGAACATGAAAACAAGAGTCCCTATAAAACTGTCTGTGACTATATATGTAGATAAAGTAAGCTCTGTAATTCCTGACTTGTTCAAAACGTCAGCAGGTATTGCAGCTAGGATCTGGTTTGGTGCAAGCGGCTGAAGTTTTTGTACTAAAAGATGATAATTGATAAGCAGCAATTATAATTTTTTGAAAGTTTAGTGTTGAGCATTTCGTTTTGACTTCAAGGTTTGGTTTCGAAATCGCATCCTTTTCTGAATGTTCAAAGGAAGGAAAGTCCCTCCAAGGTTCTTTGGTGCCTCAATGTGTCATGCATGTCACTACCATATCCAAGATTCTATTAATACCACAGATAATGCCGAGATTGAACACGAAACTAAAGTCACTATAAGGTGCAGCGCAGACGGCACACTTTTTGTGCGATCGAGTCTGCGGCGCACAAAAAGTCTGCATGGCGCGCAAAAAGTCGGTCGCGGATTTTTCACAGACTCAACGCACACAACGCACATCTTCGATCATTCTGTCGGCAGAGCTGTCTGTCTTTTTAAATGTCTATCATGATATTCTGCCTTAGAAGTATCATAGTGTCCCGAAGTGCCCGAATCACACGGATTTTTTGTGCGCCGGACTTTTTGCGCGCCGTGTGCGTTACTGCATAAATAATTGCATAGGTTCTATTTTCACAGACTAAAAAGTGCGTCACGGATAGTCTGTCGTCTGCGCTGCACCTAACACTGTCTGTAACTAAAACTGTGTTTATAGATAAAGTAAGCTCAGTAGTTCTTGATTTGTTTAGTAAAGATAATATTTTAATTATCGGTTTGAAAGCTGAAGTACTTATTTATTATGTATTTGTATAAGAGGGTTAGTAGCAGATGAATGGACTGTGTCAAAAACTGAGATGACGACTAATATAAAATGACAAGATGGAAGAAAAAGGAACGTTGCACTGACCACAAATAAATTGGCATAAGGACCGGAGAATAATGCAATGAGCAAAATTATATGTAGGTATGTATATTTACCAACATAATATAATATGTTCAAGGCATCTTTTGAAAGTTTAGTCTTGAGAATTTCATACTTCTGAAAAGTTCGGTTTCATAATGATTCACATCCTTTTCTGACCGTTCAGAGGAATATATTTCTCCGCCACAAAAATACGGTCAAGTATCACATTCACAATATACCTACACATTAGCGTAACTAAATAGTCATTCTTGTAAAAGTTTGCAAGCTGTTAAAATGTCATCTAAGATTAGGTACATTCAGACTAATTTAATTAAGCAAGCTACACGTATACAGGATTATTTGTACAACACCAGCAAACTCTTAAGAGGTCATTGTACTCATTATTATGAACAACTTTTACTATGAGACCAAACCTGAAATCGCGAAAAAAAAATCAGCTGTTCCCTACATTTATGTTCGTGTAACTCGTCAAAATGTAGGGAACAGCTGATTTTTTTTTATATAGACAAAGAAACAAATTAAATATAGTCTGAATCCAACAAGACATAATTATGTCCTTTTTGGATTCAGACTATATTTCATTGAATTCAATTAGATCATATTTGCCCAATTTCTGAAGACCACACATGAGCTGAACAACTTACTAATCATAATATCACATCCGATTAACACAAGTATTGTATTTGCAATAATCGATTGGATTAACCTTTTTATTATATGGCAGAATATGACCTTTACGTATCTCAACGAGTTGCTCAAACGTATCACACTAGTGTATGTGGCTGTCAGCGTCAATTATGACAGCAACCTAAAGTGTGACTCGTTGGATAGCTACATTTGCTAATGTATGTATGTGACGTCAGTATTAGATGATCATAGCATAGATTTGTATAATAGTAGGCCAGAAGGCCATAAAAAAATAAAATATACATTTCTAGTATACATTTCTATGATTATAAACAAATCATGTGCGGACAAAATGAGTAATGGATAGCTAATAATTTAAAATTATTTGTAATTTCTACATAATGTATTAAATGTTGAGGAAAAAAATACTTCACCACTTAATCTGCAAAACCAACAAACAATACAAATAAACGTAAACGCATTGTTTTACGCTAGATATAATATAAATATCTAAATCGAATTCAATCATAATGCTCGATGGTAGAGAATCGGTTTGAGCAATCGATAGTAGCATCGATTGTATCGTAATAAATGAGAAATATTGCAATCGATTACGGATATTTGAACATAGTTTTGAGTATTATTTAATTATTTGACCATTTATGTACACTGTGTGTATATGTAGGTCATCACCATCTGCCTAGCCTTTTCTCTACTATGTTGGGGTCGGCTTCCAGTCTAACCGGATGCAGCTGAATACCAGTATTTTACATGGAGCGATTGCCTATCTGACCTCCACAACCCAATTACTGGGTAATACGATACCCCTTAGTAAGACTATAATAATACTACTAATATTATATTATTTTATACATATTTCTATGTGAGTATGAAAACTTAAGCAAAGTGACAACTTAAAATGTCCCTTTAATCAAGTCACAACTGTCATTCTTTGACAGATTTATGAAATTGCTTTATCACAGCAAATTGACGTGTAATTGTAATTGTAGGGTAATTTTTTTAACCTTTTTTGTTAATCTATACATATGTGAAACTAAAAGACTGGTTGTGGTGCTCGATAACGGCCAGGAATCAGGTTCGAATATGAGGTAAGCGCAAGCGCCAGTGCAGGCATCCTTTCTATAGTATCGTCACACATTCTTCGAGTTACTTCCAAAAGGTTTCTTCGCATGCCAACTGCATTACATTGTACTGTCCTCCTTCCTTCGTCGTTTTACAGTTTATTATCCTTTTATTTATATATTGGAAGGTATGCAAATTTGTAACACTTGTGGTACACATGTCTACCAGCTCGTTTTAAAAATATATTTTCTTAAAATCGACATGGTGCAGATATAGAACGGAAAGAAGGTTCTTTCCCTAGCTCCAAGGTTATGATATGATTCGTCCTTCATTCTTAGAATGGCTAGCCATTCATCCTCTTATTAGGGTGGAGAGCACACCGAAAGTAACCCGGATGTGTGTCTGTGGTCATATTCACAACTACTATTTTGATTCGGCTGACATACATTTGTTGAATATTGCTTAGTCAATGGGCAACTAATTATCTCCATGTACATGGAACTTATAGATTTGTTTCACCGTCTTTAGCCCGCTCTCATGTGACTTTCATATAAAGCTCATAAGGTTTAAATTGCAATGATTAACACTAGATCATTAAGTACGAACAAAAATAAACAGCAATCCACTTGGCAAAGAAAGTTAAGCAGTAATTAACAGGGCACGACCGATAAAGGGCACAATCTCAATCGACAGTTGCGACTTGCGACACTTCGCAGTCTATTTGTCGGAGAACAATCAGTCAGTGACGCAAGCTGCGCAAGCGCGTGCCCAATCACCATGCAGCTATCACTGAGATAAGGGGATTACACCTTAGAGAGGTCAGTCTTGAAGTTGCCTATGGCTACAGAAGTGTTTTGTTGACAAAACTGAGCCTCTACAGCTTTGTTGCCTATTTAATATGGACGCGAGAATTTTTCCGTCATATTTTCTACTCCTCCTTTTGTAAAGGTTTCGATGAAGCTCAATTTATCATCAAACACTGCTTGATCTCCTGTTGGTGTCATATTAATATATTTGAAGTTCTCGAAACGAAAATTGTCAAGTAAAATTATCAAAATAAAGATAACAATGAAAAATTATATGATTAAAAAGCGGTTGGGCACGAGAGGAAGGGTAATGGTAATATAGGTATGGACGTACAAAATACGAATGAGAGACGAACGAACAATGATGACGATCCACATAATTATATTGTAATGATAGCAAACAAGTCCACTGCCAAAATATTCAAAATCAAGCAAAACTCCATTGTATCGACAACCGTTACTACAAAACGTATATCAGAATTTGCGTCACTCTAATCACATGGTACGTTACAATGATTGCGTCAATATTATCTGTTACCATATATTGCTATCTAATTTCGCGCGTAATACCTATAATGGCCGGCAAAACTTAGATATTACATTATTTACAAGCAATTTGAGCGATGGAGCGGATCGGAGCGCGTATCATTTGTGGTGGGTATGCAATATCTAATGCTCGGACCAAATTGCTATGTGCCTATATTGGACCCCCTTTGGTGAAGTTTAGACACGTACGGTAGACTACATGTTGTAGGTTATGTGATATTGCTGTAACTGAATGGGGGCAGAGCATTGAGCAAACTATAGTTTTGTTAACGAGTTGTCTGTCAGATTTCAAATTTAAAATCGAACTATTCTTGGCTGTGAAAAAACCAGAATCTTAGATATGAGTTAGTTAAGAGTGTCCTTGAGTATCTTGCCCGTTCTTCTCCATAGGAACCTACTACGCTTTTTAATGGGCAAACTAACTTCATTTTTCTGACTGACCGACTTCTTGACAATTCTAAAATGCCTGTAAATACTTTGAAAAACTTGGCCGGAACATATCGCACTGGTAAAGAATAAAATAACAATCATTGTAATGTAAAAGTTGGATCACCTAAGCTTGTGATCTTAATCTTAAAGATGTAAGGCTTTATAAAAGTGCAGCAGTGAAGAAAACTCGTATAGTAACCAAAGTCACCAAGATCATGCCAGGTAAATAATAATAAAATTGCAACCTTTTCAACTTTCATCAATAACTGAACGTGATGTCTGAGAAGGTCAACACTGGGTAGGTGTTTTGAAACTTATTTATTGAGCATTATGGACAAAAGACAATATTTTTTCTTAGACTTCGACGGAATTGTTAATGAATTTAATAACCTTGTATTCTACATGTGGTGCTTCAGTTAATCTATTTCTAATATTATCAGTAAGATATTGGCATAATTATCATCAATTGCAAATCTATCGTATCAGACAATTAACAGATAATAACGAAATACATATGTGCTATTGTGTTTTACATCATTATTTTTAAATAAAGTCTTCGTTTCCGTGAAGATATAATGATATTATGTTGCTGGAAGTCTATTGTGATTTTGGTATGAAAGTTTGAGGAATAGGTAAGTACCACAAGGTGTAGAGAACGCAATCATGAAAATGAAAAAATTGAGACCAAATAAAAAACTGCCCGTAAATCTTCCATCTTAGCAGAAAAGAACGCAAAGTCCAATCAGCAGACTAACGCAGCTATTGGTAAATCTACAAGGATTCTGCATATTGTACCATTTCAATCTCAACACGTAATCTGCGACAGAGTCCAACATCTCGGAGACCTCACAACTTTCTACAGACCCAACCAGTTTTAATTAAGTAAACTGATAGCATCTGTTGTAGCTACTTGCTATAATATGCTGGAATGCTTTAATCATGTTAAATACATATTTGATGTTTTACAATAAGATAAATTACTTTTAATTGATACGATCGTCTGGATTTCAAATGTATTTTTTTTTAAACCGTATGTGTTTATGCAATAGCTAAGAAATGGAAAACAACAAAGAAATATAGCTGGATGCTAAGTATGCTACTGAAGATACTGCTATAAGATAGCTCTAGCTTAGCATGCGGCTTAGCAATTCATTCATTTTGACAACTCGTGTTATTCAAAGATTATGACAGCTATTGCAGGGGTCGAACATGTTAGATCCCTAACAAGAAGAATACGTTAATGTGGTTACAAATATTGGTCAAGTTTATGGATTTCAATGAAAACAATTTAAATTTTCTGAAATAATTTATAATCAAAGAAACTGGAACTGATCTATAAGAAGGCATGGAATGCATAAAAAGTGTCTGTAAAATCGCACTATCTGCACCGGCTAATTTACAGTCACGACAAAAACATAACAAGAGCGCTGTAAACTTAAAATAGAAATCTATACTTTTCCTGTACACCTACAATTTTTAACGAGAAAAGAAAAGAAAAACAATGGCCTTTTAGTAACGCCATTTTTTTTTAAATTATTAGCTTATCTGGTGCATTTACTCGTGGATGTGTTGGAGCGTTCAACATCTTGACTGAAGTAACCAAGACGAACTATGAACTACATTTATTATTAATATCTATTCTTACTGTAAACTCTATGGGACTGCTACAGGATGGTGGACTTCCACCATTTGACGTCTTGGTCTAAGAGGTGGGCGATATTGGGGCCTATCTTTTGTAACTTTTGACGTCTAAAGAGATCATCGCCTATTCTAAACAAATAAGTTTTTTAACTTCAATTTTTCTATTTCCTTAACAATACAATCTACATCGAGTTTTGTAATTAGGTTTAGTTTAGTTCTACTATTCTTTGTCACGTCTACGAACCATAAGTTGTCATATCAGAAGAATTCTCATTAGTCTACCATTTATTGCCTGTTTGTGACCAACCTTACTTAGTAGATATGCTAGTTGTCCCTTAGATTTAGTTAGGCTTTGTTAGGGTTAATGGAGAAACACCAAAGGAAAGACCGTTCTAAGGATTTTAATAATACGTTTATTATCCTTTTATTTATATATTGGAAGGTGTGTTTTCTAATATTACGTGAGACGTGTGATCCCACACAAGGCTAATAGAGTAGTACAGTCACTATGCGAAACTAAGGATTTCAGTCAAGTGCTAAGGGCGGATACTTAAATAATATTTATGAGTTAGAACGAGAAAGACGATAGTGTTGAAGTAGGATAGATTTGTTTTTGCTATACTCCAACACGCCCCCTCAAAAATAATCCTTTTCCTTTTAATTACGCTAAAAGATATCAAACATCTTTATACAATTACAAAATCACACACCTCCAATTTTTCACACTCTCTCTGGGAATACAATCAATCATCACGGTCCAGCATTTGCTGCGCAGGATTAGGTAAAACCCAGAAAAACCTAATCAAACCATTATCAATCAATTTATCCATTATAACTGGATACTATGAATGTTATTCATCTACATTTATTATAACCAAGCTCTTATATTTAACATATCCTCATCATTTTATTTATCCACGTTGAATACAATTACAACGTCACCCCGAGTTTTATTCTCATCTCGGTGAAACGCACCGCGGGTAATGATTTTGTCAGGATATCAGCCAGCTGGTTATCTGTAGAAACATAAACCATTTTAATCACATTTTTCTCAACCTGTTCTCTAGAAAAATGATACTTAATATCAATATGTTTAGATCTTTTGTGACTAGTAGGATTGTTCGCGATGCTTATGCATCCATTATTATCCTCATAAATACAAATAGAGTCTGGTATCGCAATGCCAATACTTGTTACTAATGACTTTAACCACAGAGTTTCTTTTACTGCTTCATATAGAGCCATGTACTCTGCTTCAGTAGATGATGTTGCCACTGTATGCTGCCTTTTTGTTTGCCAGCATATTGTGCATTGCTCAAATAATTTAAACAAATAACCCGTAGTACTTTTTCTATCTAGTGTATTACTACCCCAGTCAGAATCAACAAAGCCACTTACAATATTTTTATAATCATTTCGTGTAAATGTTAACTTGAGATTTATAGTGCCCTTTAAATATCGCAAGACCCTTTTTAAGTGTGACCATAACGAATGGTTGTTTTTGCTTGCATATCGACTCAAGATGTTAACAGAAAAACTTAGGTCAGGTCGAGTGCACAGCATGATATATATCAAACACCCGATAAGATTTCTACAAGGGGCACTTGTTATTTCACACGAATTTAATGCTTCGTAATCTAGTTTACTTTCAAGGGGTGCAGTGACAGAATTACAGTCACTCATGTTAAACTTCTCAAGAACTGTTTTTATGTACATTTCCTGATCCAAAGTAACTTTGTTTTCTGACTTGATTATTTTGATTCCCAGAAAACATTTGATCTCTTTTAAGTCTACCATTTTAAAAGTGTTCATTATGTATGTTTTAAAACTATTCATAGTATTTATATCTGCGGTTGATATCACAAGATCGTCAACATAAAGTAGAACATAAATATTCTTTAAAACATGACCTGCATTAAAAATGTAAATGCACCGGTCCGCTGATGAGTATTGAAAACCCCTTTTTATCAAAGCTTGCTCAAACATTTGGAACCAACAGCGTGCAGACTGTTTCAATCCATATAATGACTTATTTAATTTGCAAACCATATTACTTCCAGCCGGGATACCCTCGGGATTTTTCATATAGATTTCCTCATTCAGTTTCCCATTCAAAAACGCTGTTTTTACATCCATATGGTGAACCAGCAAATTAAATTGATTCGCTAAAGCTATTATCAGTCTAAAACTTGCAATCCTTGCAACAGGTGCAAACGTTTCATTATAATCAATCAAATATTTCTGACTAAAACCACGAGCCACTAATCTCGCTTTATATTTCAAAGGTTTTCCAAACTCATCATTTTTAACTGTAAATACCCACTTACAATCGATAATATTTCTATTATCTGGCTTTGGTACTAAAGTCCACGTATCATTTTCAAGAAGTGAATTAATTTCCTCTTTGATAGCATTTTCCCATAGATGCTTATCATCCCTGATTTTAATTTCTGTATATGATTGAGGAATTTGAAATATCAAAGATTCTGCACACAACAAGTAGTTACCATAAATACTGTCCTCATCATTTTCATTATAAGAAACAGTTGGCATGTTTCGGACCCTATTACTTCGTCTCAAATTATGTGATGTATCATTGTTTTCAGATAAAGTTAACTCATTTTCATTGTGATATAAAGACCGGTTCAAGCGCTCCCCTGTTTCATGAACAGATTGATTAGTAGGTATTTCATCCGTTTGTTTACTCATACAATCTGATTGATCCTTACGAGATTCACACCTCTTTTCAAAAGGGTGTACAGAGTCAGAATTGTCAACAACAGAGTTATTGCTATTTCTAGCCATAATCCGTTCGGGCGCATGTTGCACTGGCCAATTTGGTAAGAAATTAATCTCATCCATTTCCACATCTCTGACAGAGTTGTCAACAACAGAGTTATTGCTATTTCTAGCCATAATCCGTTCAGGCGCAGGTTGCACTGGCCTATTTGATAAGAAATTAATCTCATCCATTACCACATCTCTGACAGAGTTGTCAACAACAGAGTTATTGCTATTTCTAGCCATAATCCGTTCTGGCGCAGGTTGCACTGGCCTATTTGATAAGAAATTAATCTCATCCATTACCACATCTCTGACTCTCACAAACTTTTCATTTACTACATCCCAAACCTTATAACCATTTGGTTCATAACTAACGAAAATTCCCTTTGATGATTTCTTGTCAAATTTCGTTTTTATACTTTTATTAACAAAATAGACAGTAGAACCAAAAACTTTTAAATACTTCAGTTGCGGCTCTCTTAACTCATAAGGTGTGTTATCCAACCACAGTGCTTTCGTGGGGCTGATATTTATTAAATAAGTAGCAATTAACACAGCCTCACCCCAGAACGATTGATTTAATTTAGACCCTTGTATCATTGTACGACTCCGTTCTGTAATTGTTCTTATCATACGTTCGGCAATACCATTCAAAGCCGGAGTATGTGGCACTGTTAAGTGGTAGCTAATTAATACCTTTCCGCGCACAGAACTCTTTCATTTCATTGGATACAAATTCCCCTCCATTATCACAATATAAGTTAACAATTCTCAAACAAAAACGTGCTTCACTTTTTGCTACATAATCCCGAAATATAACAAAAACATCTGATTTACGAGCTAACAAGTAGGTAGCACAATAATGAGTGTACTCATCCACAAAAATCACAAAATAATTTTTGCCATCAATAGACGACGGAGTTATAGGACCACAAACATCTGTGTGCACTTTAAATAGAGGTCGTTTCAAAACTTTTGATTTCGATTTGTTAAATGGCAGGCATGATTGTTTACCATAAATACAAGCCTCACACAATTTATCGTTTGGCATAATATTATCAATTTTATCAATATCAGAAAATAATTTCTTTCTTTTTATTTCCATAAATTTTTATTTGCCTATATGGCCTAACCTCTGATGCCACAATTCATAACTATTATTTACGACTCTATTTAATGAGCATTCGCTATTTAAAGCATGTTTGGAAAGGAGAAACTTAATGTTGATTAGATTGTTCAAAGACTCACCCTTTATTACCAGCTTACCATCATTGTACACAACAACACTACCGTTTTTATCGAAAACGACAGTCATTCCCGCATTCTGCATTTTCTTTACCGATAGCAGGTTGTAGGGAATATCAGAACAGAAAAGTACATCCTGTAGTATACCTGGTATGCCCATCTTACTGGTAACGGGGAGATCACCTTTCTTTGTCGCTTGTATAAACGTGCCATTTTTCGCAACAGAAATGTTTATTGGCTTTTCAAGCTCAGTGAAGTTTAGGGCCAAATCTTCTCGATTTATCAAATGATCTGAAGCTCCATCTGAACCGTTTTATTGTTGGTTCTTTTGTTTTCAATAGCTCTTTTGTAAGAAAAACAATGCTTTTTCAAATGCCCCTTTTTGCCACAGTGATTACATTTCTTGTATTTAAAATTGTTCATGAACGGTTTTATTGACTTTTGCTTTGCTTGATAATTATTTCTTGATATATTTGAAGGTAGTCTAGCACTTTCAGCCTGAAGTATTTTTACACTTAGATCATATCCTTCGCTTGTTAATTTGACTTCATGATCTAATAATCTCGTTTTCACAAAAGCTAATGTTATATTGTCCTCAGTCAATGTCTCGATTGCTGTGACGATGCTGTTATAACTGTTCGGTAGAGTCATGAAAAGGTGGGTCACTTTATCGGATTCTTCTAATTTCGCACCTGCAGCCATAAGTTCGGTGACAATCTCATCAAATATTTGGAAATGTTTGATTAATTTGGTATCTCTATCCAATTTCAAGTTCAACAACCTTTTCCTAAGAGACAGCTGCGTCGCTACGCTTTTTCTTTCAAAGATAGAATCAAGCTTCGCGAAAATTTGTTTTGCGGTGTCTTGTTCTGTAGTCAGACCAAGTAATGAGTCTGACAAACATTCTATTATCGTATTCTTAGCTGATGCATTATTTTTAAGCCACTCAGCACTTCTCTCTGTCGGAGATTCATCGTCGATAATGTTCAGAACTCCAAGTTCACTTAATAGATTGCGAATTCTAAATTTCCACACACTATACTTTTCTCCATCAAATTGTTTGATGTTCCTTTTAGATCTTAGATCCATTTTAAAAACACTCGCACTAAAATAACTTTTTACTTAGTGTCCAATCACTTTCACTTTATATTATTTATTCGCACTCTGGCTTAACGCTCTGGGCCCATAACCTGTTAGGGTTAATGGAGAAACACCAAAGGAAAGACCGTTCTAAGGATTTTAATAATACGTTTATTATCCTTTTATTTATATATTGGAAGGTGTGTTTTCTAATATTACGTGAGACGTGTGATCCCACACAAGGCTAATAGAGTAGTACAGTCACTATGCGAAACTAAGGATTTCAGTCAAGTGCTAAGGGCGGATACTTAAATAATATTTATGAGTTAGAACGAGAAAGACGATAGTGTTGAAGTAGGATAGATTTGTTTTTGCTATACTCCAACAGGCTTAGTTATAAGTCTCCTGTCACTTGATTCGCCATAGTCTTTTTCGGTAGTAAACAACCTAATTCATACATAAAGGCGACAGTCAATACATCAACAAATAGTTTTAATACAATCCTCGTGATGTTTACTCCAGATCGAGTGAGTGATCGATTGATCGAGTGACGTACTATCATTGAGAACCGCATTGGCTCCAAAGGTTCCCTTTTTGACAACATCATCAATATCAATAATCATCTCAGTGTCAAGACTGTTGATAATGTTATCTTCCTCTGCTCTCAACAATAATTTGCTTCGTCAGGCTCTGTCATAAACAATACCTGATAGTCCTTCTGATTTTCATTCATTATTTATAACTTTTTCTTTATATCTACAGACTGTACGCACGACGATATATCAAGCTATTACATTTCCATTATAAACTGACTTCTCATTGTACGAGAAGCCTATACAATGCGAGGTCTGCTTAAACTGGAAATAGAAATACTTTATCATTCTGGTTAGACTTTTCAGTTTAATCTTATGCCTCGGTGGTCTTGTAGTCGCAAGACCTTCTGCTGAGCATGAGGTCCTGGGTACTATTCACAGATCGGGCAGTGTCATTGGGCTTTTCCATCAAGAATAAAAAAAAATCTTTATTAAGAAGTGGGATATATTCTATTTACACACAACTATAAACTAATAATACTATATTTTACCACACTAATTCTATACACCACCACTATACATATTACATATTACCAAAATTCTTTGGTCAGCATAAGAAAAAAAAAATAGATAAATAAGCATAACATCATAATTAGCCTTTACTGTTCCCACTGCTGGGACACAGGCCGCCTCTGTGCGAGAGAGTGGGCTATAATCCACCACGCGGGCCCAGTGCGGGTTGGTGGATGTCACACGTCTTCGAATTTTATTCTAGTATATGTCGGTTTCTTCACGACGTTTTCCTTCAACGTTTTGAGAGCAGTCCAACCCTTAAATCGGTCACAATTTCACAAATCTCTAAGAATGGTACTGGCATACATTATTTATATGAAGAACTTAGTCTTAGCAAACTTTACGACTTCTTACACTAACTCCGCGACCATTAAATGTTTAACAAGCTGATACAAAGCCCCTGCATACGTGTTTCCAATTCAAATAAATTTAACCGATTTAATTGTTGCCTTTCGAACAGTATGAAGCCTTTTATCCATCTTACTGGGAGAGATACGAACTAAATTGGCATTGAGAAATTTTACCTATATAGAATTTTATACGTTATAATTGGGAACATTAACTGCAATAAAACGGGAGTTATATGTATAAGTTTTAGTTACGATAACTCTTTGTTGACCCTCTTCGAGCCACGACTGGCGTCAATCATAATAACATTATAATTATGTGAAAAGGATAATGAAAAAAACCGTAATACCAACTACGTATTGGTACTACAATAAATAACAATCATATCGACAGGACACAGTAACAAAAAACAGTTCAATTGATAAGCTTTCTAGTGATTACACAATTACATATGCAACAGAAATGTAATGAGATGAAAATAATTAATACATCCACCCCTATGACGACCCACAGACGAAAACATAAATTGTGTTACGGTGCACCCAACAAGGTCACGAACATGAGCAATCAGCACGACCCACTCATATCCTATTCAAAAAAATTCAAATAAAATAATCAAGCTTGCAGTCCCAATCAACTCAATAGACTTATCAGATAAATAAGCAAACAAGAGCAGCCAAGGGTGCGAATCTTATAATTAACAAGTATTTAATAAAAACCGCCATGCGTAAGACAGACGAGAAAGCGAAGAACAAAGCAAACCATTCCGACGAGGAGAATTCATCATGTTCAATAGATGTAATTGACGCACTGCTAATGAAATATCACTCGTAAGAGAGAAAACCAAACGACGTTAGGAACACAATAATTAATGTGGCGATACGTTCTCCCATTAGTGGACTAGTGACAGTCGGCACGCAACGCTAAAAATACACGAAGAAATAGGTGAGTGGAACAAATGTCCAGCCGGAGAGAACAGCAAAAACTCTACCAGTGAAAAACTCAAGTAAATGTTCAATATTAAAACAAATTGGCGTAATTTTATGCAGGAAAGCGTCGGTTTTTCATTTCATCTCACAGCTGAAAAAGAAATTATGTTTAGAAACTGTTATGACTTGGAACGAATTAGTTCTTAGATATGGCTCTAATGGCATGATAATTTCAGATTTTTAGAGAGTATATTATATTTTATGATTTAGAAAAATCCCATAGTATAAGGTTCCTAAAAACTAATCAGCTTTATATGTATAAGTTAGAACAATATAAGGAGTTAGTAGTCAAATGCTTGTAAGAGAAAACAGTGCGTTGGACAAACCAGCTGCTTAGAGCAAATAAGAAAATAATGGCCATGTTTCTATGACTAAACGACCAAAATTATACCGATTGATTATTGTATTGTTTGACATATATTATGAGAATTCTGAATTCCAACAAACAGTAAAAAAATATAATCGACAATGAAATACAACAATCAGAAAGGCAATGGTAGTATCTAATATTACTAAAAGTTCAAGTTTACGAGTTAACTTTTATAATGAGTAGTGTAAAAAGTGCCTCATGAATAGGTCAACAGACGCCCTTTACATGGACCGATACAAGAACATTAAACACTGTCTGTAAATAAATAACAAGTCCTGATAAGTACTCAGTATTTAATAATTATGTACTCGATATAAAAACACAAAGAAAACAATTCTACTCAATTGTCTTTCAGCACGAATCACGATTTAGACAGCCGATTTGATAAAATTGGAGCTGTGTATAAAATTGCAGATAACTGACAGTACATTATGTAGAACAGAACCATTACGAAACGGTTGAAGTTCATGCTTTTAATGCCAATGCATTAAATGAAGACAATGCATTCACTATTCAAAAACTATCAATGCATATAATTTTCCTTGATGAAATGTAACGACGACGACAAATAAATAATATAATATTAACTAGAATTACAAGATTTCGGAACCAATACAGGAAACTGTTCTAATATAAATATTTTAAGAGTATAATTATATAAGAGTAATATTATTATTGAAGCACGCTCATGCACGCTCACGCATGTGAACGAGTAATCGTGTGAAACTAACAACAGATACTAAAGCAATTAGGTGTTACTATCGTCACCGTAATCTGATAAATTTTACGATAATATCAGTCTATAATATTATGGAGTTGCAAATTAATTGATAAAAAATACGTGAACTAAATTATATTGTATTTAATTGTAACCAATTTGTTCAAATTAAAATTAAGCATTTCTATCCAAGTAATAAGCAAGTTAGATCTTAATCACTTTATTTAAACGAACATGTCGATAATGATAATAACAGTGACAATTAGCAGTTTGTTGTAATTAGCGAATGAATCATGCAAAATGACACTAACCAACTTCAACATGTGTGATCCGTAGAAAGAGCCGATTAAGCGAAATGGTGGTACATACGAAAGCTTAATAAAACAGTTCTAATTGAACCATCAAGCGTCCACAGCACACACACTCACTTTTACCAAACTAATTATTGCCGGGGACCATTCGAAACGCGAGACGAGAGTTTGTTTTTATGTTCCGCCACGCGTCGGTCAGGTAGCTGTTTACAACAATCGATACACTTGTTCACAACACCATTCAATTCGTTATTCGAAAATAATGAAACAATTCGTTTACTTTTATTGTTACCGACTTTTCAAATCACACCTCGAAAAGAATTAAAAAAACTTTTGTACAATGAGAACGAAACGCGACGGGCGATAACGTCGGCGGTTCGCGCGGCACTGGTGAGAAATCGAGAATGAATCGAGTTCGAGTAGGCTCGAGTCGTACCTCTCGCTCCAACGTACAGCCTCAGCACAGCACACGCTGCCCCCCAGAATGTTTTCTGTTGCGACCTCACGCGCACTAAACCTTTTTTTTATTGCATCAGGTGGATTTTGAATAGTTCTAATCCCACAAGTTCAAAAACAACGAACAAACAAGTGTCCGCGTTGAAATACTTCTTCCTACAGGTATCAAAAATGATGATTAGTATTAGCAAGATGAATGAATGAGCAAATACTAGGTTAGCAATAACAATGGAAATGTCTGAACCGAAACAAAAGCATTTTAAAATGATAACAACTATCGTAGAGTGAGCGAGAACGATTAACATAAAACATGTGAAGGAGATGGATATAATAACACTTGAATTGACAATGAATCACGATTCTATTGGAAACGTGTATTACAGACAAACGGTGATTATGTTAGATGATTTGTTATTAAAATCGTGGCTAAAGTTTAAGACTAACTTCGAAGTCAGACAAGGCTGTGTTTGTCATGTGAAAACGAGCAGAAAGACAATACGTCGTCACCTAACACAAGACCTATTCAGTAACGTCTATTTTATAGCCAGATAAATCTCAGCTACCTAAATGGCATTACTCTATTTAATTTGTTTTTTACTTATACAGCATGGCGTGACCGGTGCTTGAATTTTGATCCTTTAGTAATCTCTGATTCTTCCTGCTTTTATATCTTTTTTTTTGGGGGTTAGGACATGTCTTTTTCTCTACATATATATGCTCCGTCATCACAATATTCAGCCTCTTTATAAATATCAGTCTGTAAGGTGATCTCATCTTACTCACAATCCATTGATTGTTTCTATTGTCTTCTTCTAGTCATCCACATTCATTCTCCATGCCCATACCCCGACAACCGATTTTCATTTAAAAACTCAGTCACGGACGTCACTTTCAGACTTCCTCTAAAGCACATACTGATTCTATTTTAGCTATTGGCTTTGATCACACATCTAAAAAAAAAGGAAGAAAATGCGAATATTTGCGGTAAACATGACGAAGAGGTTTCTCTTCTTTTTTTTTCTCAGGTCTTTTTGTTCTTTAACACAAACAAAAAAGAACCAGTTTGGAAAAAATATTCATCACATCCACGCAAAACGGCCATCGCTTAGCATAATGTTAAGACCCTCTGCGAGACAGAACCCCAGCGCACATCTCTCTATAACGTCCTTAATTCAGCTGTATACTTTTGTGACCCATCATCCCGTCTGATCCGTAAAAGACAGAAGGCATATTTAGTGTGTTTTTTTTTTGTCTTCCCATCAATTGTAAAGGGAATTTGGAATAAATTATGAAAAGCAAATACTTAATAATAAATGGATGTCAGGATAAATAAAAAATAAAAAACTGTTCAAGACTCAATCAAAACCATAATTAATCGTTGAACATTTAGTTCATATACATTGAACAGTAAAATGTAAGAATAAGGTTAGAAGTTAATGACGAAACTCCTCTTTGGAATGCCACAAAGTTAACCCCAGTCCCTTATTTTCCCTGTCATCGATAATGGTGATGTGCGCTACTATGAGCTGAATGCAGATCTCCTCGACAAACTTGACAGTCTTCTCAATAACTCCATTCGATTCGAAAAACCAAAACAATTCAAATTTTCCACTGCTGTCAATCCAGTTTGAGATAACCGATAGCTAAAGACGTGTGACACAATCAAAGCTATTTTAGGCCCAAACCGGAATATTGTTCTGTTGATTCCATTCTTATATGGAAATGTTCCCAGCGATAACGAATGATCGAGGTAAAATCAGAAGATATAGAAATGACATACATTGTTATCACCATATCAAATATGAATGAAGTTCAGAGCTGATTTTTTGAACTTTGGAAATAAACCTCGTTTATTTACACCAGCGAGAATACTTTCACGAAAATGATAACGATGAAATTTTCAGCAACATAAATGAACGAAGGTTCCAATAGTATCCATGATATCGACGCGGCTGTGGTGAGCTAAGGATTGTAAGGTCTTGATAAAAGCATCCAGCAGATCAACAGTCTCGTTGAAAATATGTTATTCACTCACAACATAACCGTAATAGTCAGCTTTGATTTTGACGGTTTACCGTTTAACAATACCCATATCTTAGATCTCGCCACAAGAACGGTCCTTTAAGAACATGCTGTTGTTAGAACTATTGGTCTGTGTAAAATAGATAGCTTGAATATGTCACGCATTGGTAATAAAACTGGACTGCTTCGTTAGTATATTTGATGTAAGCACTACTGAGCATGAGGCCCTCGGAGCCCGTTGGACAAACTGCTATTGGGTTTTTTCCATCTGGAATGTCTCAGTAGCAGTTCCGAGTCTGGATTTGTGACCGTTTCATGGAAATAGATTCGCCTCCTATTACATGGAACTTAACTGGCGAACTGTGAGTACAATACTTAGGTACATCTCTGTTTAACCCTTTGGGTATTACAGGCGTGATGTTATGGTAATATAGCTTCCTAGCTTCCTGATTTATCCATAATTTTGGTTCACATATTATCCAAAGTAAATGCTTACCGTCTGGAGGGAAGGTGTTGTTTATCAACGATTTATCTTGCTAAGCAAATATTATGTAGTTCAAGTTAGATAAGAAATTAGATTGTGTAGTGTCGCGATATTTAAATCCCACATTTTACTGTTGTAATTTCCGCATTACCAACAATGGAGGTAATAAAATGATAACCTGTATTATTTGTAGATATTAGACTTGTACTTGTACTGGAACTGGGAATGACGCAGGAAAAGCAAATGCTGCAGTGTAAAAACCAAGGTGTCATTTCAGACCCTTGCTCGTCAAGACTTCGGAATATGACCTCTTCGTTTTCCTTCCTTCTTAAAAGTGGAGCTCATAAGGCCGTTCACACATTATGCCGTAGCTGCAGCGGCACCGTCGCCGCCGCCACGGTGTCGCTGTATTAGTAACCCTTGGGCTTGTATGAACCCTTACACATGGCGCCGCGGCGGCGGCGGCGAGTTTTGTTAAATGATAAATGATAAATGATTTTATTTCTGTAAGTAGGTTTGTACAAACACTTTTACACGTCAATCATATTTTTTTTAAAACGAGATGAGGTCGGCGTTTCCTATCTGACTACTCTGAGAAGAAAGACCGAAACAAACTCAGAGGTCACAGTCTCTTTTAAAGTCCAGACATAATCTTGGTCAGATCATGTGGAGACCATGTAGATTGGTGTCTGAAATGGTCTTTTGAGGAAAGAACCACACAGATTGAGTGGACCCGTCCAGTCAGTGCACGCATTTGTCAGTAATCATGCAGCTCAACTCAAACTTAGGGAGCTCAACGATTCGACGAACAATACCAAAGAAAGGACATTTGGGTAGGTCGCATAAATTACTCAAACTGCCAGACCATGACTAAAAAACTATCTGAGAAAAAAACAAAGGCAAACTAAAATTAACCCACATAGTCTTCACATTCACAGTCATTAAAAATAATATAATACTTTACAAAGTAAATATTCATGTCACTGTATATGTAAAATTTATCAATGTCAATGTGTATATAAAAATCCAGAAATAGTCTTGGTCAGATCATTTTGAGGACCATGTAGATTGGTGTCTGAAATGGTCTTTTGAGGAAAGAACCACACAGATTGAGCAGACCTGTCCAGTCAGTGCTCCCATTTGTCAAAAAAATGTGCAGCTCAACTCAGAACTGGTCTTAAAACCGCGGCGGCGAAAAACGCTGCTGTTGCGGCGCCGTGTGTAAACGCTCTTTAA
This sequence comes from Globia sparganii, assembly GCA_949316385.1. NCBI lineage: Eukaryota > Metazoa > Arthropoda > Insecta > Lepidoptera > Noctuidae > Globia > Globia sparganii. The sequence goes on along the minus strand of OX438653.1, from coordinate 24,836,128 downwards.
CAGGCCTCACAATAACGATTCATGATTCACTTGCAAGGTATACCTTTATTTGGCGATCGCCTGCGTTTTGACAGCATAAATGACTGTACACTACCTAACAGTAGTTCTAAAACTCATACTAAGGGCCAGTTTCTCGAACGAAAATTATCACTAAATTAATGTGATGACAGGCTGCTGCGTTTGCTTCTTGATAAAACATTCAACCAATCACAGCAGTGTACGCGGGAATAAAAATTAGTCGAGTCTAATGACGAGAAAACATTCGTCAAAAAACTAAACTCACCGATGCTCTCAGGCACGCACTCTCACTTAAGTGGAGATGGGCCGGACACATCTCACGATACCCAGACAGAAGATGGACTACTGAAGCCACACGATGGAAAGGACCAATGGGGAAAAGGAATGTTGGTCGACAATTAAGACGGTGGGTTGATGACTTAATACACGTAGCAGGAAATGACTGGATAATGTCAGGCAAGGACAGGGAGTCATGGAAAAGGATGGAGGAGGCCTTTACCCAAAACAGGGGTCCAAATCTCTTAAATAATACTAACATTAATCATAAGTAACCTTTCTTAATTTTAAGCAACAACTAACAAACATTATAATATATATCAAGAGTGAGATTTGGAATAAATGGCTTTATTATTATTATTTTTTTTATATATATCTCGGTAGCATGGGGTCCCGGTCCTTTGGAAGGCGTACGAGGGGCCGAAGCCAACTCGCAGAGGCCCCTTAGGAAATTTTAATGAAATGTGGCACCAACCGACGATTATCCCTGTATGCATTATGAAAGTGCACCCAAGGATACCCCTCGGTTGGTGCAGGACTATTGCAGTGTTGTAAAAATAAAAAGTTGTACTATGGGTTTGCGAGGTTAAAGTGGATTGGTTACCAAGAACTATGAAAGAACTATAGCCCCTGCCTGATCAATGTTTTATATATACATGGATAAAATGGCAGGGGGTGACTTGTACACTCAATAATGGGCCCCCGGAAACTGTCGCTAGCACATAGTGACGTAGTGACAAGGGGGCAACATGTCCTGGAGTGCTTGAGGAGTGGAGAGGTATTCCACGGCTTTCAGAACAATCCCAGAGCCCGGAAGATGGTCAAGATCCCTACGAGCACTTACTGGAATACTTCCTTCCCCCGAGCACGTTTGCTCTTGCGAATCTCCACTCAAGCCGGCCAATAAAGGCAAGAATGAGGTGGGAGCTCTGTTCCTCGTCAGTGTTCACTCCAGCCTGCCAATTAAGGCAAGCCAGAGGTGAGGAACAAGACTACTCCCGGGGATAGAGTCCGTGGGGTCGCTACTGCCCAACAGCTCGCCACATGCTGCGCTGCGGGTTTCTGTATCTCTCTTGGTCTGGCTCCTCACCCGAGACCTGTTCCGGCAAGGTAAAGTCTACCGACTCAGGCCCAGAGTTTGGAGCGCGCAAGCCCCACCACGACGTCAACGTAGAGATACGGCGGTGAGGTTATTATTATTATTATTAATGTTCGAGAAACTGGCCTTATGGATGGCCTAGGTACTTGTACCAAGAAATATTAATACACTAGCGGCCTGTCCCGGCTTCGCACGGGTGGACATTTATTTTTTAAACATTATATTATTTTCTTGCAATTAAAATAGCTTATATTAATCAGTGATAATGTAGCATTGAAATGTGAAAGAATTTTTAAAATCGGTCCAGTACTTTTTGAGCCAATTCGTTACAAACATACATACAAACTTTGCCTCTTTAAAATATTAGTATAGATTTAGACCTAAACGAATTCAAAACATCGTTCTATTTCTGTCAATTGTTTGAATTTGACAGAGACACAAAGGAGTTTGCAAAATAAGTTTAGCGCTAAATGTACTTGTACGTCTTTAGTTTGGTGCAATGGGGCCCAAGTAAATAACAAACCTTGCTATTTTTATGCTACAAATGTCACGCACGGAAATGAAACAAACTAAAACCAACGCGTCGATAGCAAACAATTTAAATCGATTTTTAATTATATGCTCGATTTGGCGAGAGGTTCCAGTGTCGATGCGCCAGAGTCAGCGACCGCAGTTCGGCCAGCTTTTTGTACATCGAGTCATTAAACCTCGGTGTTGTACTGTAATTGATTCTGGGAACAAACAAGACGAGTTTGCTCTGAGGCTATTAGAGCGGCGGTGGCACTTAAGTGTCAGTGGGGACTTTGATAATTTCCTTAAACTTTATTTGTCTATTAAGCTTTGTTATAATGGTCCGTGGAGGTAACGTTTGATTCTCTTATGAGCTTGATCAAACTCAAAACATTGATTTCAAATAAACCATTTACAGGCACTTTTGAACTGTCAAAGTGTCGGTCAGTTAGTCAGAAAGTTGAAGCTAGTTGTCAATTCCAAAACGTAGATCTCTATGGAGAAATACGAGCAAGAAACTCCAAGGACACTCATTTAAATCAAGATATTACAAAATTCTTTAAGTGACAACAATGTATAAAAAAATGAAGAAACCATTCAAAATGTAAGACTAAAAATAAGCCCTGGCGGTCAAGAGATGACCAGCCTCAACGGCGTCCGCTCACGAACATGACGCATGAATCAGCACCATCCAGCTCAACCATTTTGTAGGGCACCGAATGATCATCACACGCACCATTATCATTGAGACATTTCAGTGAGTATGACATCGGAGAACTAAAAAGAATTCAGTTAGTGCCTAACGCCGTAACGGGCCGTCACATTCATTTGGCCGATTAACAGCTACTGAGTGAAAGTTAACCGTAACTTATTTTTGAAAATTACAGTGATGAACCTTCATACCTTCACACGCTCGCTATTCCCATGGCCTCAACTGATGAAGTCTGAAAATCAACCTCTGTTGAACTCAGTGTTCCTGTAAGCGGAGCATTATGATCGCGTCCGAGAAACAAAAACTAGCCTACGCATCCGCCGATTTAAGCCAATGTTTGGGCAACACTTACCATAAAAATTGACACATTACCACTTCACAGGTTGTAATGATGTCTGTTTTTTCATTCGTAGTTTCCACTTTTGTGTAACTTTAACGATGTTTAAAAAACTATCCGTAACATGATCAATATTGAATGTCGAAGAAATTTTACAGCATAATGTTGATAGTGATATGGTGTCTTTTCTGCAACACGGCCGTTTATTATTTCCACAACAGATCTCAACAATGGTTTGTACAATAAAACCGAAGCATAAATTGTTTACTACATACTATATAATCTATTTATAGCTTGTTACAATGCTAACAAGAACATAAGCTTCATCAAAATATTTTTAAATAATGTCGGAATAATTCCTGTTTCCTAAAACGGACCAAACATTGTTCCTTGCGGCACTCTGTCTCGATTCGTACAGAAACTCAAAATGGTTTCTGCCAAATTAATTGCTATGTCTGAATCATAGTTGAATATGGGTTTTAGTCCAACTAAGTCATCGGTTACTTAGAAGTTAAATCGAAAAAACTCGCAAAGGCCATGTTGTCAAATTCTCAAACACTAACGATAATCCCCAATTATATTTCCTCAAAATATTCTATTACCCACATTGGTAATAGCATGTTCTTATTTGCTTACATGTTAACTTCCATCACTTGCAGCCTTAGAGCATCTAAGCTTGCAGCAGTACCAGCTCGGAGTCTGGATTTGTTGTGTCCAGATGATGGCATTAGGCTCACCTCCTATTACATGGGACTTAGACATAGGTGGCGAAATGTAGGTGTACTGTAGGTACAGACGCCAGCACATCAAGTTACCCGAAACTGTCAAATTTTCCCAATCAACTATGACCTTGTGCTTTAGCGATAAACTTAAAAATCTATTAAACTTTGACAGATAGTATAGAATAGAAGTAGCTTGATGTGCTGGCGTCTGTACATCTCTGCCTAACCTTGCAGGGATTACAGGCGTGATATTATACTACGTTGTTAAGAAACATATTGTCAATAATCAAATGAAACAACATAGCCGACCAAACCATTAACGTATAAGTGCCATAGAGTTACAAAATTACATATACAGGGTTATTTGTAAAACACCAGCAACCTCTTTCTTGGTCTTGGTCTTTTTTTGGTCATTGTACTCATCATTATGCACAACTTTTACTATGGGACCAAACATGAAATCGCGAAAAAAAAAAATCAGCGGTTCCCTACATTTTGACGAGATAGACGAAGATAAATGTAGGGAACAGCTGATTTTTATTTCGCGATTTCAGGTTTGGTCCCATGGTAAAAGTTGTTCATAATGATGAGTACAATGACCTCTTAAGAGGTTGCTGGTGTTTTTCAAATAACCCTGTATATGCATGAGAAAAACACGGTGTATAGTTTAAGACAAGAAATCCTTCTTAAATAAACTTAAGATGAAATCACCATTGAATACAAAAATATTGTATACTTCAACGCATTGCAAAGTAACAAAGACTATTTTTACTTCTCATTTTTATAATAGTACTCTTCCCAAAGGTATTGGAGAAGTTTGTTTAAAAACATATATTACTTTTTTGCACGGATCATCCCGTTGTTTGGTTTTGATTCTTCTCATTCTGTTGAAAACGTCTAAAGCACATTGTGGTCTTATTTTTTGTTAACGTTTTAATTTAACCCGTTGAATCATTCTTACTCATCTTTGGTTTCTGCTAAGTTATCCTTATGGCTATTATAAATTGGGCTGTTTAGGTACCTACCTAAACAGCCCAATTTATACATAAGACCGACCTAAGATGAAGGTTCATCTTAGGTCGGTCATAACGTTCAATTACATCATCTAAGTTGTGATGCTTAATGAAGTTCTCAATACCGTCTGTTTCGTTGCAATCGACTTAAAGTGCAATTCCTAAACAATAAATCACCTATAACACGAAAGACGTAAACACTCAATGCCCATTGTGAAAACGATCACAAACAATACCATTGACGTCTATAATTTTCTCTAATTGACTCAATTGTCTGCCTTCACACTGTGGCTTAGACAGCACAAATATCAAAAACAATCCTTCCATCTAACCTACCATCTCTATAACTAAATCATTAAGAAGTATATTACCTCTTCTAAGAGTTCAGAAAGAGCAAAGAAATCATTGTCAATTTTGAATAGATGGGTGACAAAAACGTTAAAGAAACTGCAAATTCTTGGTCAAAATAAAGGAAATTTGAATAACGGCATTTCATTTTCACTATCCATCATGCTGTTATTATGGTTTGATTTAGATTACGATGACTATAATGATGAGCTTGATTTCACTGCTATTAGTGTCTGGCAAATATACCAAATTAATAGTAATCGCGCTTCCAAATTCGAGAACATTAAATTTTGATGAGAATTATAATTGATTTGCTTCTCATTATATTGTTTTTGTTTATTTAATTCATGGTTGTTATGGAGTGTTAGTATGAGAATGCTTGTTTTTTGGTACATACAATGCAAATTGCTGCGATAAGATGTCACTCAACATAGTGTACAATGCAACATACCACAATGGATTTTTGACAGCGTTGCACCTTCAACGTCCTTTTTTTTTATCAAGATTCAAGTCAATTAAATTAAACAATATTATTTAAATAATTCTACTAAATTCTATAATCATCATTGTCTACCCCTTACCCTATCCTGAATTATTTGAGGTCAGCGCAGCATGTGTCCTTCTTCCATACATCTCTAAGGCCTGAATTCCTCTTACGCTGACGTCGGTCGCTGATGTCAGTCGCGTAGCGATTTATATGGACTCGCGCTCGCTGACCGTCGGTGCTACAGTAAATACGTCCATTTATCGTCAGCGTCTTGGTACGCGTGTCCGACGGTACGCGACCGACGTCAGCGTAAGAGGAATTCAGGCCTAATAGTCGATATGACAGTAGTTAGGGGGGCAAATATTGACATGACGAATAGCCTATCTTCTTGGGATAACTACTAGCTATGTCTAGCCGTATCTTCCTTCACACAATCCAGTTTATTTGGTCTTCCCCTACCCTTATACCCGGCTTATTTCATCGGCAAGAGCTGATGAGGCTGAATTCATGGTTACAGTTTGCGCGTCGATGTAACCTGCCACCTTCTATATTATTAATAAATGTCAGAAGACCCGACCAGAGGTCAGTATTTCCAGATTTCACTTGATACATTTTATGAAGTTATGTAAAATCACTAAATTCCTGATGAAAAGTGATAGAAGAAAAGTGAAATTGAATGCCAATACAATTCTCCAATTTGCATGTTGCATGTTTTGTGCGGATTCTTTGTGAGATGATCGCATGGAACCAGTTCCAATGCACCAGAGCTGGCTTACCTTGTAACAATATGTGAATAACAGGATATGCGTATTCGGTTACTTGCTAAGAAGCTACGATTTCCCGGATCTTGTGTTATGTTTACCTATAGATCAGCAGGGTATTGTCCGATTCTTGTTCCGTATGGAATAAACCATTTCTAGCAATTACTGAGCGTCATCATGACTCTTTATCCTGGAAAAGTGAAGTGGGGGAAATTTCCCTCTTCCGTTCCTAAAGACCACTGACCAGTCTTCAGTCATTAATATTATTTAAAGCAACGCATTATGTCATAAGGAAGCAATTCATTAAAATATTACACGTAGAAGTAATAAATTGCTATCCTATACAAGATCTCTTTCAGACACTACATTATAGTAATTTCCACCTGCGTGAGCCGACGGCCGTTGATCGATTGTCACGCCACTCCTTTCGTTGCTCGGTATCACTATCATCGCAGACATTTCATAGCATGTTGTCTCGGACATATAATATTTTATTGTACGTAAAAAAAACAAATACTTCAGTATGAAAACTACATTCTTCGTCATTATCGCGTTTGACAGTGCCGTAAAACATATTTCTCATTTAATAAATCCAGCCGCTGCAACGCTTTCTGACCAGATGCTTATGTATAAATCAAGGTTACGCTTCAAGCGATAGTGCTGTCAAGACAAACTTTTGCTCGTTATAGCTAAACATTTTTCTTTTAATTAACAATTTCTCGTGTGTGTCATTCATTGCGCTATGTTTCGAGGTATGTCTGCAATGCAGATAGTGACAAAGTTGTAATCTATATTGAATTTGTGCAAGATATGACTGTATGTAGAAGGTAAACAAATTACAAATCGAACGATGTGACCGGCTGATAACGTAAATTGAGGGCTAGTACAAGATGCAGAAAATCTAATAACATGGTCAGAGAATGAAATTGAAACCCGCCATCATTTTAAATCTGCCTATCGATTCTGTAAAAATAGGTATCACCGTGATAACATAGGTGAAGTGAACTATCAATGGAGGCAATCCCTAACATCAGGTGGAATGACAGCTCACTTCACCTTTGTTTTCACGGTGAGATTATTACAATTTAGCACTGCTGTATACTAGCAGTCGAAATCTTTTATGAGGCAAGAAAAGGTACAACAGTTCTCTATTTGTAGATATCTTCCAACTCCAATCGATCTTCCCAAAACGATTAAGCGCCTCATCATTTTTATCATAATTATATCTACAGTTTTGCGACAGAAACTATGCAATAGCATTTAAAATTTCCTAATTATATAATGAACTTTACTTATCCAATATTCTTACGCATGCCAAAACTAAATTAAACTCTAAAGAAACTGTAAACGTCGCAAGTATGATGAATGTCCATCGTATATCGAAGCAGTTACTGTCATAACTAATGCGTGGACTGATATAACCGACCTACAGAGCATAGCACTCAATCTTCAACAAAAACTAGTAGAACAAGTACGAAATATTCATGATTCGCTAATTTACATGTTATTTCATGATGTAATGTTATTGTGGGAATCTAATATAACGTAGGTACTCATAAACAAATATTGTAGTGACATAGTTTAATATTAGAATATAAATAGTTTAAAGTCAAGTTAGATTCTGTAATATTGAATTTACTGTTTGAACTGAATTGACTGGCATTGCACCTCCAAACATTCGCAGGAGCATAGCCAGCCGCATTGAGAGGGAGAAGCTACAAGCTGATTCACGTCACCCAATGCACGACTACGTCTCAGTGTCACAGAGGTTAAAGAGCCGAAAAAGTTTTATTGGCTGCGTAGGTCCGGCTAGTACAGTCAATAGAGATCCCTGCAAGATGTAATCTATGGAGGAAGCTGTATAAACCCCCTAACAATTTAATCGACTCATGTGAGAGCCTTCCGCCTGAGCACGCGTTACCGTGGCTGACTTGAAAATCTCTAAATAGACTTTGAGCCTAAGTCTCAAGTGCGTATGCGGCACCTCCCTACAGACAATGGCCCACCATCCATCCTGTTCAGCATGACCTGTCACCAGTGCACTTGACGATCTTATGACTGTATCAGTGAGCAGAGTTAACGCAGCTGAATTTAAGACCAAAGATGTTATTGTACTTTTTGCCATCGATACGCTCAAAAGAAGAATTTACTGTCAAGTGTCTAGAATGGGTTTTGGTAGATCATGAACATATATTGAGATATACTAATGACGATTAGTAAGAAGTCCAGGTAGACCATGTCTTCAACACCTGTGGTGTGCCATGAATACATTGTGCCAAAGAAGGATCGTCATTAAATAAAATACATCCATCCTGGGCCTCAAGTCTGCTATTACAATAGTGTCAGAATGGTCTATCATTGATTTCATAATTGTTGATTTTGTCAAGTTTGGTAATCTATAGTATAATGGCGTCATTAAGACTTTCCAATGGTCAACCACTGACACTTCATTGAAAGAAATGGCATAAAATGATAATCTCGTACATAATGACAAATGAATAAATGTAATGTTTATTGCTATTTACGAACTTCTTACTACTTCAGATTGCAAACACTAATACGTACCTAATATGTAAAAATATATAGTTTTTCTCAGACCATTGACCGACCAATGATCGACCATTATGAATTTAGCAGATTACGAACTTTTAGCAAAAAGACAATGGAATCGTGTTGGAATGACGAATTTATAAAAATAGCAGACTTAGGCCCCTGAACTGACATCCTGAGGGACAATTCTCGTAATTTTTAAGAACATTCACAGTCTGATCAAAAATACTTCAAATTTCCCCACATTTTGACAAGTTTTTGACATTTTTTTGTCGCTGAGATGAGACTGCGACTAGATTTTGAACGTTTTAAATTACTATAATTGGCCTACTGATTTCTCATCACTGACGTATTCTGAATGGGAAAGTATTTTAATAAAAACTTTTTGTGTGCGAATTTAAAGTCGTTACAATTATTTCACAATGTAGAAGACATCATCGGACTTCAGGCTTAGGACCTAAGAACTGAATGATAGCAACTGACAGCAGCTGTCAACAAGTACCTATTTGCGTGATTTAATGATGTCACACATGACTTACTTAATTACTGAGACCGGTCTACCGGTCCTATCGCCGCATTCCATTATTAACGACCGAAGACCAGAGAGTATGACTTTACATAATTATATTACGCATGAGGCCATACGTATTGTAATAAAGTCCGCGTACCATTGGTCAATTTCCCTCACTCGTCAATTTATTTAGTTTGCCAGTTTCATTGATTAGTCTGTTTCGCTAATTGGTCCGTTTTGCGGATTAGACAGTTTTCAGTTTTTTGCCATTTTTCTGGTTTCCTTGTAATAGTTACAATTACAATATAAATAAGTTAGGCTCATAACTGTTCCAATAATTACTTTACCTGGCAATACTAAAATCATGTTGGGAGTTTTTTCCATCATTAATTCCATATTATGATTGTCGCTTCCTGAGATTTAATCTTTTATTTTTTTTTTATGGGAAATCATCAAATGACCCCTCCCGCTCTGGGTGGAGCAGAAGGGAGTGTCAGACTCTTACTGACTAAAACCCACCCGTGTTCCTTCCTTAGCCCTTTATGTTCCGGGGCAGCGGTAACCCTTTCGGACAATCCTGCTGCCCCATAATCTTGGGCTTGGGATTAAGTTAGACAGAAAGAGATCCCATAAATAAACCCAGCATCAATACTTAGCATAACATCACATCTGTAATTCCCGAAGGTTAAGGCAAAGGTATACCTATAGCAGACCCACACCTGCAGTTATGTTTAAGTCCCATTGTATCAGGGAGCGACCATATTACCATCAACCGAGCTCTAATCCAGACTAGGGACTACTGCGAAATTCCTAATGGAAAAACTCAATAAAACTTTGCCTGCAGCAACGCTTGCCATAATTCTAACTACGTTCCACGATGAAACCACCATAGAAACGGCACAGAAGTGGAACACGTTCATAATGTTAAGTAAACATCTGTAATGGCTCGCCTTGACCTCGGGCCGGCACTGCGGCGCTTGCGCAAAGTTCACGACCGCGAACAATGCAGTTTCGATTTACGAGTATTGCCAACTTGCGAGTGCGCCAGTTTTTCTCACGTCCAACGGTAGGTTTAAATAGATTTTTTTGAATTTAACGCTTGATGGATTATGGGGAATTGTTTTGACTGCTGTTTTGAACAAAGCGAAATTTGAATAATAAAGCCGTCGACCGCCGCAAAACAATAAAAGTAGTTGATAAACCTTTTCTTTTTTTTTTAAAGACATTTCTAGGAAATTCAGTCATTCTCGGAGAGCAGTGAAGGCCCCGACTTACGAGTTTTAGGTCGTGACTTCGCGAGTTCGAATCGAACCCAGGCGGCAGGCAGACACTTTATTTATTTAAATTCATCACCACCGCTCTCAATACTCAATATCTTTATTGCTTTACCATGTGTGTTCTTAGGTGGTATAGCTACATAATTCAAAATGGTGAAGAAAAACATGGTGAGGAAACCGGCATGTCCTAGAACCAAAAATTCGAAGACATGTGACATCCACCAACCCACAGATACTGGGCCCGCGTGGTGGATTATGGCCCACTCCCTTTCACAGGGAGGAGGCCTGTGTCTCAGCAGTAGGAACATTAAAGTTTGATTATGCAGTAATTCTCGTCTAACCCCATGATAATGAGGACTGACGCTAGTGGAGGTTTAATCTCCAACATACTTTGCTCGACAGTATGTGTATTAAGATTAGGACACAAGGTAAAACTTTTATATATGTGCTTTTATATTAACTCACCGGTTCAGTTTTGAGACTTCGCCAGGACGTGAGGCTGCTGCTGCGGCGAAGGTGTGCCTTGCTCACGCGCATTGTGTAGTTGTCCTAAAACAATGGAAAACATACAATTAATCTATATTTAAAAGTTAAGCCGTACTATTGCTTCCACTTCGATGTCACATTCCTAAGACCCATATGTCTGTTTCCTCTGGCTCATTCATGGCTCAACCCTTAAATCTGCTGACTCTCGTCACCAGCCTTTTCCTAACTATGTTATGGTCGATTTTCTGTCCAACCCGATGACCTGTACTGTATTATTGTGTATTATATTGTTACTTGTTTGTATTGCTATTTGATTTTTTTATTGTCTGCCTCTGGTCACGATTCATAAATAAAATACAAAACAATCATCTAAAATAGAAAATATTTGATTCATTGTATGTTTGTGTGTTACACTTTCACACTAAAACGGCTGAACGGATTTGGATGAAATTTGGCACATGGGTAGACCATGACCTGGATTAGAACATAGGATGGTTTTTGGTCCAATATTCTCACGGGGTCGAGATTTATGCGGGTGAAACCGCAGGGTGCAGCTAGTTGAGTAAATAAAGATTATAAGATTTCCCGCTCTCGTTCAATATATATAATGTCTGAGCCACACAAGACGGTGAGAACATTAGATGATACGGAAGCGGTAGTCAAGTTGACATCGTGTTTTGGCGCACGAACTACCTACATAATATAAAGCGTCACGCTTGTAATTTACGATGGCTAGTCAGAAGAATACGATAGCGAAGGTAATATTGGTTATTAATGGTGTTTTGGCTATAGCTATGTATTTCTCGAAATAATTACTTCCACTCTTGTTTTTTTTTCATTAATATCTGTAATTCGAATGGTGTGCCTACATAATAAAGATTAGCATATACATAATCAGCGTATAATGTTCTGCTGAGATACAAGCCTCCTCTCTCTGTAAGGGAGTGGGCCGTAATCCACCACGCAGGCCCAGTGTGTGTTGGTAGAATTTTTTGGTTCTAGCCTACGACCTACAATTGTAAGCCACGCCCGTTACTACTTGGTCACCACTAATAAAGAGTATTACCACTATTCTATTAATTTATACCAACTAATTTATACTGAACCACAAGTATTAAGGTTCAGAAACGACCCTGTTAACAAGATGTTGTTGAAACCAAGGGAAATAATGATCCCACTGCTACCGATCGCGATCCTCTTGACGATTATGAAAATGAATTAATAAACTAGTAGAACATTAGGTTACAAACGGAATCGGTAGTACACTTGACTGTGTGGAGATAATCACGAACACACGCCAAGGTTGCAGTTAACGTGTGCCTCATTAAGGTTTGTGCATTTAGATGTTGTGTTCTATTCTTTAAATATGTCAAGGATCAAAATGGCGATAAACAATTTTTTTTTGTTTTAAAGCAGTACAGTTACTATTGGATATTACTGTTTTAGCTGCAAGTCTATAATGTCAATGGTTATTTTATACTAGTTGCACCTCGCGGTTTCACCTGCATATGTGTCGATCCCTTGGGAATATCGGGATTAAAAGTATCCTGTGTGTTAATCCAGGATGGCGGCTACCTCCATACTAAATTTTATCAAAATTGGTTCAGCCGTTTGTGCGTGAAGAAATAACAAACAAACAAACACAGTCATAAACTTTCGCCTTTATAATGTTTTTGCTACAAACTTATTAAGTCAAACAATGAAGCTAATTTGAAATTGACAGACTGCATTCAAAGTTATTAATTAACTAGTTATTGCCCGCGACTTCATCTGCGATCCAGGATGAAAAGCTTATGTCCTTCTCCGGGTCACGGTCTCCCATGTGCCAAATTTCTTCCAAATCCATTCCGCCGTTTTAGTGTGAAAGCGTAACAAACATACTTTCGCATTTATAATATTAGTTAGGATTAGGATAAGAACAAACTTAGTATGTCTGATGTTGCTTTGTGTAATCTATACTAAAGCGCGTGAATTATTTTGCTATTACATGAGGTGTAAACTAAGACATATATAACAAAGTGTGTGTGACTATAAGTGCACCTCTGCCTTACCCATAAGGGAATGAAAAAAGGCGTGATGGTGTTACGATTAAAATATGATTGACGTCTATTAATGAGAGTGGAGACTTTTCAGAGACCGAGAGAGGGTTTTGTATCATTTACATCGGGTTTTTATTTGTAATTTAAAAGATCACGATCTCCGTTAATGATGGGACTTGTATAAAAAACTCTACCGCTAGCGCAGCGCCATTATCCATCAAACCACAGACTACTTAGAGATACTACAAACTGAAACAATGATACTAATGTCAAATTTAGACGCCTGCGAATGACAGTAGTTTCTCTCCAGCACCAATTATTGTAGGGTAGCTAGCACGACCTAATGCTCGTTACACATAATCAAAATATGTATGTGACACGGGCACACGGCCGCTAAAGTTAAGTAATACGGTGGACCTCTGCGCCGAATGCTAAATTCGTGAAAGTGTCGTGAAAGCGCGCGGCTGATGCGCGTGAGCACGGCGCCTGCGCAGCGGCGGCTGCGGACCGTGCTAGGGCTGCCGAAGAGCTGAACGAACAAATGAATAATACTAATATTATACGGGTCACTTTAAAACATTAGACGCAGTCATAAAGGTCAGCGGAGAACGGAGGCATATGAAATCAGCCAAACAGCATTGGCCCATTGTGTTGATTACGGCCCACTCCTCATAGAGAAGAGGTATGAGTTCCAACAATGTCAACATTATAGGCTTGTAAAACATAGGTAATATAGGTAAATGTGATTATGTGTGCTTGTGAGTGGTTGGTACAGAGACTGAAGGGTTGGGCTGTCTTTTGTAGACACGTAACATCACCTACTTATTTTATGAAATCTTTAATTGTTATAAAATCTAACAACAATAATGAATGAAGTTTTACAAATTATCAATTTACATATATAGGTACCTAAGTTCCGTTGCAATTATTTGATATCAAAGAAACATCTTACATTTTGTTTTTTAAAGTAGAAACAGTGAATTAGATTTCAAATTGATATGATTTGTTTAGATCGTCGAGATTTCAGCGGCTTACGTGGTGGAAGTCAAGTATTTACGCTTGTACCTTTATCATAGCGATATGTTAGTTCAGGAACTGATCCATCAAAGTCAATTCATCAGTATTATTGTGACTCACAAATATTGAACAAGCTTACGAAATTCGTAACTATGCAAAAGATGTTTATAATTCCCTACTATTTTACCTTTGTAAACATAAACTAGGAATACATTATTACAAATTATTTTTTTCAGGTAAAAACGGATATTTATTTTAAAAAAGCAAATAATAACTAATCACTAATGAATTAATAAACATATTTAAAATAAAATTTAAAAAAATAATTTTAATTGAACAAAACGAATGATAAGCACATTTGGAATATGAAAAACAGGAGACAGTTGAATAAACCATCACTTTTTCAGTAAAAAAGAAAAACAGCCAACTTCGTAATACTCACAGAGTAATAGAATCAACCAATAAAGTTATATTGTATGTATTATTATTGTTCCTAATTTGTTTATGTTTGTCTTAGTGAATTATACTAACATAGTTTAAGTCATACTACAAAAATTATGGGTAATGTGCCTGAATCAAAGATGAATAAAAAAATAAATAATTATTTGGCAACCCTACTGCAATCTCGAGCGACGCGCAGTCGTCTCGAGACTCTCAAACGAAATACTGTAGATAATTGTAACGTTTATTAGCACAGCTATTAAACCACTGAAAGTGCTGCTTACGACAATCACATGCTCGGTACACTGAGAGTACAGAGCAAACCAGCAAAATATATAAGTATTTATTTATTTATACTCTATTGTACACCACCAAAATACATAACATGAAAAAGATACATGAAACACTACAAATAAGTAAAGATATAAGTACTATATTTATAACGGATTTATGTCATGTATTTTTTGTTTGTGTATTTAATTTCATCATCACTGCTCTCAGAACGGTGAAGGAAAACATCGTGAGGAAACCGGCATGGCCTAGAACCAAAAAATTCGAAGACATGTGACATCCGTACTAGGCCCGCGTGGTGGATTATGGCCAGCTCCCTATCCCTCACAGAGAGAAGGGCTGTGTCCGAGGCCGAGCAGTGGGAACATTATAGACTGATTATGAATGAACCGTATTTTTCGAAGCATTGATTTTTAACTTATTGACCCTATAATCCTATTCAGAAGCTCACGGATCGTGAAAAATAACTAATACATACATAAATCAAAATATGAATCCAGCTAAAGCAAAATCACGATTCACCATGACGGATGAGTGTGTCGGCTTCGCACGGGTGCAATGCTGATAATAAATACACTGCATATAAACCTTCCTCTTCAATCACTCTATCTATAAAAAAACCGCATCAAAATCCGTTGCGTAGTTTTAAAGATTTAAGCATTCAAAGGGACAGAGAAAGCGACTTTGTTTTATACTATGTAGTGATTTCGTTTGGCTTGAGACAAAGCGTAAACAACATTTGACTACTCATAATAAAAAGATATTCTGTAAAATGTATCGAAACATTAATTTCTAACAAAAAAGAAAGTGTGATCTTCTTGTATAACAAAAAGAAGTTGTGTGTTTCGAATTTTTCATTACCTAATTTCGTTTTTCACCACAAAAAGATACAGTATGATTGTTTATACTTTGTCTCAAGCCAAGTTAAATAAGGTATACTTAGACATTATTCATTAACACTTATACTATTCTCACACACTATTGGATACAGTGTGTGTAATCCCTGCTGCAAGCAGAGAGACTGTTGGTAATTATATTGTTTAATAGCACAGCCGTTAATGCACTGAAAGTGCTTGTAAATAGTATAATTACTGCAATCAGTCCCGAACAATAAACGATTTACTTTCATTTCAGTTTCAATTGGTGAAATGTATCTGAAAGTTTTCCCCGCATACTTTTGACCACTCTACAGAATATGAATGTAGGTAATGGCCCCGATTCTGTTGTTCACAAACTTCAGTGCATCTTTTTCTTTCTATTTCATTATGAAAAGGACAGAAGATAAATATTAGTTTAGTCCTGTCAAATTAGTCAGCGCCTGACGTAAATTGACGTATTTTTACTAGCCAATTTTTTAATCACGTCTAAACTTGTCTATGGATTATTTAATTTGACGGGACTAAACTAATATTTATCTTCTGTCCTTTTCATATTGAAATAGAAAAAAAAAGATGCACTGAACTTAAGTTTACTTTAGTTTGTGAACAACAGAATCGACGCCATTGTCAGGGATATTAATTGTTACCTAAATAGATTAATTATTGATCATGACTACGGTCCGGCCGTCGAGAGAATGCGTTATTGACATCTGTCAGTTTTATACAAACGAATACGTGTTTTGCGAATATGATCTTTATTTTATTAGCTACTAGAATTTTCGCACTGACAGGTCTCAGGAACGCATTCTCTCGACGGCTGGACATAGTTTTAAGATAATGCAATACTAACAAGATAAGGACAAAAATAATCTGTTTTTTTTAATGTTAAGTAAACTGACGGCCTACGTCAATTTGCGTGCTGTGTTGTGAATTGAATATCAGACAATTCAAGTTAGTAATCAATTTGCTTTATCTACCTACCTAACAATGTTATTTTATCTGTGCCATAGGTACTTAGTTAACTTTAAGGTTAGCACCGTACTTAGACAGTATTTTTAGGGTTCCGTACCACAAAAGTAAAAACGGAACTCTTCAAGATCACTTCGTTGTTCGTTTATCAGTCTGTTTATCAAGACCCCTTTTCTCAGGAACGCGTGGAGTTATGAAGATGAAATTAATATCAAATACCCAAGGCTACAATCCCTTGAAGCAGTGAAACAATGAAACTTCTAAGTCAACGCAATCAAAAGAAACGGGCGTTTATGTTCCGTTTATGCCGCATATTTTGACACTCGCAAGGGAATGAAAACCTATAAGGGTACTTCCCGTTGACCTAGAATTATGAAATTTGGCAAGAAGCAATGCCAGGTAGCACAATTATAGGGAAAAATCCGAAAACGTAAAAAAGTGGGGATTACAAACTTATTTATTGATTAATTCACATTGAGGTCGACGGTTTGTATCGCAGGTTGCGCGTCGACGTCCCTGCGACCCTATATTTTAAAAACGTTAACCCAACATCTACTTACATGAACGTCCGCCTGCACAGGAAACGACACTACACTATTTGTAAACCACATCAGAGACAGTGATTTAATATCGTTCCCTTCAAAGGAACTTCAGAAAGGATCTTGTTTTTGTTTCGAGACACAGTCACTGTTTGTTGTTTAGAAATAGCAACAAGTTCTAAACAAACATCCACTGTTTGAACATAGTACTTATGTAAATTGTATTGATTCAGAACGGTGTGGCGAAGGATTGACGAAACGTGGTTTGTTTTGGGGTTCTTAAATCATCAAGCAAATTCTTATGGTTTTATGGACATAAGTACAGGTTGTACACCTTTCACGAAGTCGTCACCCATGTATTCTGTTCATCAGTGCATAAATAATTCCTGGTAGACTTTTATTTTTGGTGTGATAATTCGCTATTTGCGGTAGTGCGCAATGTATGTCTGACGAAACCCTTTACAAAAATCTATCCTTTCAAAAAATTGCGTCTTTCGCTACCAATACCTACAGAAAGTATGAATTCGTCAAATAGGTAGGTAACGGCAAAGATATTGCAATTGTAGGAAGTTGCAATTGTAGAAGCCTTGAACTCTACTGCATGGAAGTACAGAGGCCAGCATATCAGGCTACCCCAAACTGTCAAATTTTCCCAATTGAATATGAACCTTATTCCACTGTAGTAAAGTTGAAAATCTATCAAAGAAAGACAGATTAAGGTAGCTTGATGTGCTGGCCTCTGTACAAAATTAGATCCAGAGGATGAACCACAGCAGCCTAACTGTTCCCTTTATCGTAGTGCGATTACAAATCCATTTATTAAGTGTTCCTACTATAATTATGTCACAATAGCCCTCAAGAGCTGATCGAAGCAGTCTTTTGGGATTAGGGCTGTCAGGATTGAAGGCTCATGTATTTATTTTATTCTATTTGGGAAACTTGCAGCTAATATAAACAGTGTTCTTAAACAATATGCATTTGAAGGCCATTTACAAGTTTCCACTGATAAACACTCGAAACAAAAAAGACAACAAAAAAAAGGTCGGTAGAAAACACCTATAACATAAATTAGGAAATAAAATAACACGATCGATTAATTTATGACGCAAACAATTACTTTTCCGTAAAAAGCTTATCACCAACAAATGCATAAACCGAGAGATACTGGTATTGAAAATGTCCAAATCATGTTCACTAGTTAGTTTATATTAAAACTTCTGTACACACGGATTAAATACGAATTATGCCTGTACGCGGACTTAGAATGAGGGGCTTGCAACAAGCTAGTATGTTAAGCATATTGGATAAAATTGACACAAACAAAGTTAGCTAGATTTAAACCAATTCACAACGACGCGACGGTACACGTATCTTGGAAACGTAGATACAGTTAATAGTCCTCATCAAGCCTCTAAAATACTGCTTGCGACACATTTGTGAAGACGACAGTTATGCAGATAAAATCTCTGTGTTTTTTTGCAATTTAGATTAGTGGCACACAATTTAAATTCTTGATCTACTGAGCGCAGTGAACCAACAAAAAAACTCAATGAATTTCTCATGATGACCTCACCTTGCTAACGGCCTAGGTAAGCAGTCTTGTAAGCCAAGTTTAATAACCTACATGATATTCCTTCATTTGTAATGCTATGTCACTCTACTGTCACTTTTTACAGTTTTTCGCATCTAATAATGACTAATAAACTCCTTTTAATGACAACCAGTTGGTTTTTACCCAAATAAAGTGAACAATAATGAAAACATCTAACGGAGTTCGGAAGTTAAAGACTTTCATGGGAAAACTGTAAGTGGAAGTGTTCCAGTTTCAAATATCTTGTTGTTTTGAGTGACTAAAATGATTTAATAGCGTTGAAATAGTTACTTTGGATCTAGAATAATCTTGGAGAAAACCTGGTAGGCAACAACAATAAATTGCAGATCATTTATAACTTAAACATTTATTTTTCTATACTAAGAATTGCTTCCGCCATCGCTGGGAAAAAAACCTCCTTCTTAAAAGGAAATAAACTTTATGTACCAGCGGGCTAGCACCTAGATAAAGAAAAATTACAAAAAAAACTTTCGATATATGAGCAATGGTGATGACCGCGACTTTACTTTGTTTTAATAATTTCTTCACCACTGCTCTCAAAATGGTGAAGGAAAACATCGTGAAGAAACCGGCATGTCCTAGAACCAAAAATTCGAAGACATGTGACATCTACCAACCCGCACTAGGCCCGCGTGGTAGATTACAGCTCACTGCCTCTCAAAGAGAGCAGGGAGGCGATTCTACTAATTTGCACCGTTACACGTTCAATTGAGTTTTAATAACAGTTCGATTTCGATCGCCGTTCGATAGTTACTTATAAAGTCATTCTACTATTTCCTATGCAAACTGGAAACTAAACCTATGCTTTTTTTTTTTTTGAGGATGGGAAATCATCAAATGACCCCTCCCGCTCTGGGTGGAGCAGAAGGGAGTGTCAGATTCTTACTGACTAAAACCCACCCGTGTTCCTTCCTTAGCCCTTTATGTTCCGGGGTAGCGGTAACCCTTTCGGACAATCCCGATGCCCCGGCAACTAAACCTATGCTGACTCGCAACTGAATGGTAGCGGGAACGTAACAGCGGGTAAACTGTGTTACCAACATGCCAAATAGTATGTTTTAATAATACCACGAAAAAAAGTTGAACCTAAAAATGTTACATACATGTCACCGAAAGTATTTTCGAATACAAAATTATATACAAACCAAACGATTCTAACAAGTGTCAAAATAACAGTAGAATGTGACTAAACGTCGCGCTCATGTTCGATTTTGTTAGCAGCAGTGCGATTCTGTAACCATCTCACAGTTAACATTTAGGTGAAGTGAGCGTGGAGTGAGCTGTCAGTGTCATCCTGATGCTAGGGACTGGTACTCTTGACAGCTCACTCTAAGCTCACTTCACCTAACTTTTCACGGTGAGATTTTTACAGAATCGATCGGCAGAATATATTTTGAAATTATTTCGATCGATCGTTGGCGTTGAATCGTTGTTCATTAGTAGAATATGAAAACGCTTAACAACCGTGATTCAGCTGTGGTTCCAATGCGATTTTTGAACAATTTTGTTAGTAGAATCGGCCCCCTGGCCTGTGTCCCAGCAGTAGGAACATTATAGGGTAATTATGCATCACCGTAAAGAGAAACCCTTTTTTTAGAGACGGAAATAAACTTTACATTTAGCGCCCAGCCTTAGACTGCCCAATCACAATGCCGTATTATATGCTGCACCACGTAACATGTGCCTATTGTGCCTAACGAAAAGCTTCATTACGTTACGTCACACGTCACACTGTCACACACAATTAGTCCGCAGTATTCAAAAGACGTTTACTCGGTTAGGTAATATCGGGTAGATCGCATTTCGGAAATGCGCTTACGATGCTTCGGCAATCATCGGCTATTGTCGGCAGTAAGGAAGTGTTTATAGATGCACGCTTCGTATCAAACAAACGAGTGAGTGGAGGGACACTTTCTCTGACAGGGTTGACACTTGATCTAAGGGTGCTTGACGATATTATTGTGTTTGATGATGTTATTTGTGAAGTCGGGAAAATAAAGCAAAACTTAATGATTGTAGATGGTAATCAAGAAACAGAGCACTGGGAAATTATCTCTGTAATATTTAAGCTTGCTCTAAACTGCTGCATTTATGAAGCCATTGCCAGATGTGACAAAGAAAAATATATGGCTGCCATGGAATAATCTTTCAAACATTTGTACTGAATTAGTTTTCATATCGGTAAGGTATTTGATCAGTTTAATGACCAGATTGCATAAGCCATGTTAGAAAAAGCAATAAAGGCCCACAATTTTGAGGAACAAGAAACTAAAACAACCTAATGCAACAACGTCTCCCATTCAATCCTCTCCGATAACCTATTCGTGCTTCGTTTTCTTCGTGTCGCTGGCACGACCTTATTGGCCTAATATTTCACCAGTTCCACTGCGGAGGTCACTTTGAGTGCACGTTTTGGGACACAGGGGGCAGAATAGGATGTGGAGCATAGTTTGCAACACAGTTCCACAGCCACATCCTGCTGCCATTTCGTTGTGGTAACCCCACTTTACCAGGTTTTAACTCTTCCACTTTACTAATAAAACCTATTCGTTACCTTGCCAAAATTTCTCAAATGCAACTTTTAAAAGCTCGCCAACCCTGCCAAAATGTCAACCGCACTTAACAGTTCGGCGATGTTTGCCAAAACAATTATGAACATCGTGTCAGTATCGTTTGCCTCAATTTCGGAATACTTCGGTCGTATCCGTGGCATTTCGTATTCTGCTGCAGTTCATGAACTTCTGTTACGTACCTACTTGCCATGTGTCGAAGCCAATCACTTCATGTTCCGATTTTTTATGTACTCAAGTAACGGGTTTATGGCAATAACTGTTATTACGTCTTGCTGAGGTGTTGATTTTGACTTAAGTGAAAATAAAAATAGAAATAGGAAAATAGGGAATTATTTTACCATTATTAACTTGTCACGGTCGTGTTGACCAACTGTGATGTCCTGAGGCAGACAGGTAGGCGGTTATCACACTGTACCGGAACTCGCTCCGGTGTGCGGTGATGCGAGTTTTAACTTTGACTGTAGACCGCACGGAGATCGGCGATGCCAGTGTGTTATACCCTGCAGTTTTATATACAAATCAAGATTCTACAGTCAAAGTTAAAAACTGCAGTTAGTTATTGGTCAAAATCAAATCGAGCATAAGTCTTAAAAAAAATTAAGTCATTATAATTCCATCAAACAATGACCAAAGCATGTTAAATTGATATTTGAATTCATTTGTGGTTACTAAAAGACATATCCACGTGTTTTACAATTACCGTCAAGCTAAAGGTCAATAAGTAGACTTTAGACCACACTTAACTAAGATGACATAACAACTAACAAAGTAACAATCCTAAATCACGGAGCACGTGCTGTCTGTAACAACAGTTTAATCTAACGAAACTTTTCTCACAGCTCCACAAAACCATGACTTCTTATTGTTCACCCGCTAATTCAATTGACTGCCACTTAGGGTTGCCGCAGAGTCGATGTATTTATTACCCAAGAAATTTTTAACTTTCTACATCGATCACAAAGTTTCTAGCCTTTTATATCCGGTGGATTCAATATAATTTCAGATAGGTACAAATAAATTATGAATGCCAGATTTCTCAAATTCAAACTCAAAGAGTCCATTTGAAATAAACCAATTACTGACCTACAGGAACTTTTGAATTGTCAAGGGGTCGGTAAGTCAGAAAGATGAAGCTAGTTGCCTATTCCAAAGCGGAATAAGTTCCTCCATAGGAACCTACTAAGCTTTGGAATGTGTGTGCGGTCTTCTCCATAAAAGAACGGACAGGAAACTGCACGAAATATTGTTACATTATGTTTTTTATTAACCATAGAGGAACTCGCCTCTCTTGATTTTACTTGCAGCCGACTTAATCTGGCGGAAGAGCTGTAATGGGCCTATTCTTCCTTATGCTAAGTTCAAAGAATTTCAAGTTTTACTTCACAACAAAATATTCTGCATATTTAAAATATTTCTGTTAGCATCAACCCTGCTACTGTTTCTGAATAATAGTGATTTTGTTCCGTCGATTTAGTTCGTAAATTGCCGTAATCTCACTGAGACTGGCTATAAATGGAGAAACAATGTGATTTATGATTTGGAGAACAAAATTAGGAATATGAGCGGTTTTGTGAAAAGAAATGTGTGGAAGTTTTCAGATGCTTAAATCTTTTCAAGTCGCGTTAATTTTATGATTGCATTAACTGATATTTTATACCTATAAGTACATATACTATGCTTTTTTTTATGTGGATGGGATATCATCAAATGACCCCTCCCGCTCAGGGTGGAGCAGGATGGAGTGTCAGACTCTTACTGACTAAAACCCACACGTGTTCCTTCCTTAGCTCTTTATGTTCCGGGGCAGCGGTAACCCTATCGGATAATCCCGCTCCCCCGGCAGGTTACGGCACTTACGGGCCCCTTCCTTGTTGCTGACATCTCTTTGAGGCGCGCGTGGAACACGTACGCGCCGTCCAGCACGGGCCTGGTCCTGATCGGACGTAGAAATACCCATTACTCTCCGCCCGACTCCCGACGCCCGGGGCGTCTCCCGCGGCGGCTGGGACGTGAGGCTCTTTCCCTCAGCCGTCCCGCCACCTCCTTCGCTAGCATGACTGCTTCACATACCTACACTATGCTTGGGCGAGGCCTATTTGCAGAAGTAGACGTATTTCGACTAAAATGATAATGATGATGATGAAACATGAATGCGGTAATCAGTACCCTGCACACGGTAGATTTCAACAGGGGCCCGTGGCTAAATAATAACAGCTGCAAGGTCGATCAAAGGTTAAGCTACGCTTGCGCGGTCGGTTCATGGATGTGTGACCATCCATTACATATCAAGACCCCTCCGTGCCTTGGAAATCACGTTAAGCCGTTGGTTCCAGTTGTCATTCATAGATTTTTGACAGTGGTTACGAGTAGTCAGAATTGCAATTGCAATTGAAATTGAGACTACATAGAGATCGTTATCGATGAAATCAATAAACTCCCATCATATTTGAAGTAAAGTATAAGATATTTTAAAAAAGACAGGATGTAAATAAGTCGACATCTCTTTTGAAATTATTTGTAAGAAACTTTTGCTGCGGCTTCGCCAGCGTGGTTTTCGGAAAAAATCCCATTTATACATTTTTTTTCAAATATCTCTATTGGTTTACGCGACGCACGTCAGTAAAGCGGCATGATTGTTTCCCATATCTTCAATAATTATCGTCATATAATCGCCAATTTACACAACACCTAAGCCTTATGAATCACTCCGTCTATTTGTGAAAAGTGTATGAAAATCCGTTCGGTAGTTTTTGAATTTATCGCGTTCCGACAGACGCGACGGGGGACTTTGTATTACAATATACACAATGTAGTGATAGTGATCTTTTAAAAGGGTTCTACTAATATTGATGTGTATATTGGTCAATCAATCGATAATATTTTAATGAAGAATGGAACTCACTGAACAAAGCAGCTTAAACTAGTTATGTATTAAAAACTCATATATCAGCGCTGACAAAAATATTAGTACCTATTTGCTGCTATATTGAACAGCTGTGTATACAAACATCAGTCATAATCTACGTCCGTATGAGTAACTCTTAGTTACTCACTACTTTACAAGTGAATGGGCACTCATGTCTGCTACCGTTAACTTACATTAAAAAATACATAAGCCATAGACAATGAAACAATAGTTCATATTGTTTATGGACACTGCATTTCGACAGTATTCGTAAGTTCTTGTAGTTGACTGATGTAAGATTCTAATACTGCAGCTAAACTTTAAGTAAACAAATAATGGATTTGTTCTAAAAATGGACCGTATGCATATTCAATCTGCTGGTCAAAGGGCTCTCTAATATTTCTCTTTCCTTAAAATTTAAAGGCTTGCTTACTGTGATTAAACCCCTCACCGTTAATAAATGTGAGCAGAGAGCCGACTGCCAACGTGAGCTATTGTTTATGGTCAAACAAATGTAAAGTATGACATGTAGCGTTTGACAGTTCCGCATACTGTGCACATAAAATAGTGACGTACGCCAGCACATCAAGCTACCCGAAACTGTCTTTCCTAATCAACTTTGAACCTTATGCTTTAGCGATAAAGTTGAAAATCTATTAAAGAAATTTGACAGATTGTAGTAGCTTTATGTGCTGGCGTCTGTACTTACCTAGTAGCCGAATAAGGGCGCATTCCACGAAACTTTTATAACTAGAATAAATATTATCCTTAGAATAAATTTTGAATTTTTAACAGTTTTTCCATATTAGAACTGTCAGATGTCAATTTTATTCCACGTCTATAAGATATCTGACTTTGGTAAAATCAGCCATAAGCCAAGTAACAATCTTGAGAACCAGGTTTAAATTTCATCACCGTCGAGAATCAACCCAAACCATCCGCTTCTGTCGCAGAAAGTGCTTGACATGATCTTAAGGCTGAGGTTTTGTCGACAATCATTAGGTATGAGCACTGCTGATCAAACAGTATCTATTATACAACGATATTTCCGTAAAAAAATATAGATGTAAATTGATGTAACCTTGATGTAAATCTATAGATACATATTGAAAATTTATTAGATTCTCCTTATAATCCTCAAATATGACCACAAATTTCTAATACTCGCTGAATAGGTAAGAAGGTAAACATGCAACACAACACAACACTCTTTTACTTAATTTATTTTTCTCAAATGGACTTAAGAAGGATACTTATTTATTTATTTAATCAGTTATGTACACACATATATTAACAGACAAGAAAAAAAGAGCGGAAAAATAGGTACAAAGATGATGCTGCTAAAGAAATCTCTTCCAGCATATATAAAAATATGAGAATATACTTACATACATACAAATAAACATACATACATACATACTTCTAAAATAAATACCACTAGAATTATAACGTCATCAAAATAATAAATAAATACATAACTATGATGAAGTGGAAAGATAGTGTTCTTTTACTCTTCTTTTAATAACAGTTTAGCAGTCCCTATTATCATAACCCCTCCTAATCCCCAATAATAAGTCATAATATCTTAAGTTTAAGATCTTGGTCAAAAGTTAAGCAAAAGCTGAATAGACAACAATTCTTATCATTGTCATATCTCTACTATCTATAGAGTGACACATAATAATATATTGAGCATGCGCTCCTCGTCCAAGCATTAGCTTTCAAATGTCAAGCTCTGCCATTTATAGGGTTTTGTAATTCGACTCACGACCTAGGAAGCATGCCGAGAACGTTGCATAATCTTATTAAATATAATGTAGGGAAAATAAGGCACCATTGCACTTTAGATATTGAACAATCTGTATAAAAGACTTGAATAAAGATGGTTAGGTAAAGTCAGAGAAATTAGTTGTTAGACCAATTGACTACCACCTTAAATTGCCCGTATATTCAAATCACAACTGGCATTTTTGATAGTTGTACGAAACAGCTATAACACACCAGATGGGCGTGCGGTGTCCATTTGCTTATCAATTAATTTCCCGAACAATACATTTCAAATACAGCATAAAACCATGCTATTTTTAAAACCGCCACTTTAATCCCGTATTTTTAAGCGATACTCAAGCTACGTTTGGACTCAAAAACGGAATATCAGCGGCAGATTTCATACCCATTAATACTCAAATCAAATTGGACGTAGCGTTAGAAGGCATCCCACAAGATGGCTCCATGATCTGGTGAAGGCCGCAGGAATCCGCTGAATGCGAGGCACAAACCGATCGAAGTGGTGATGCTTGAGAGCGGCCTATTTCTAGCAGTCTATGTCTTTCGGCTGAAATGATTATGATGATGAATATTCAAATCTATAATGCGTCCATATTCCGAACTCATCCACTTTAACTATGTCATAGACCGAACACGTTCTGTCCAGTTGCTAATCTGTCCAGCTGGGAAACTGTCCAGCTGAGAACATGTCCAGTTGCTCCGGAGGGATAAAATCCAGATTACGCATGAGCATTGTTCTAGATTACAGGCAATAAACCTAGACAGTCTATTAGCAACTTAGCACTAATCCAAATTCAGAACGCATCAGTGCTGCACGGAAACAACACTAACCCCCGGAAGCGCGTAGAAAATAATTATTAAAGTCGACCCAAAATCGGATGCGTTCCGTTTTACGTTTCGTAACTAACCAGATTGTTATCTGTTACATCATAAGATGAGCAGTGTGTGAACCTGGATTGAGATTATTACGTTCTCGTTCCGATCTGCACAGAAGCCAGCCATTGTTGTGTATGTATCTATTGTAGTACATTCGGTGGTTTGAGAATATTTATAATATTGAATGAGTTCACGCTTGTCATCACAAAAATTAAAGTTCACATAAGTTTTAATGTACCTTTTGTGTTGATTTCCGTTTTGCTGGCCTAGATATTAGAGGAAAACAACGCAAGCCACTTTTAACTTATTATTTATTTATTAAATCTTTTCGCACACAAAAAGGTATAAAGGCGGACTTAATGCCTTAGGCATTCTCTACCAGTCAACCAAGGATGGTGCAGAGATGAGATGGCAGGTGCTAACTTCTTGTCAGGTCATGAAGTGATGATAATTAAGCACGTAAATAAGTGTCCTAACTTCATCAGACACCAATCAAGGTTGTAAGGAGTCAAACTATTAGAAAAACTAAATCAAAGTTTGTTTAAAACACACAAAAGAATACCCCTCTACTGATTCAGTAGATATTCTAATTTTGAATCCTCGTAACGGGTACGTTTATTACAGCGTCGACCTTAACCATATCGAAGCTCCGGTCAGCAGATCTTTGCGAGGCCCTTATCCTTTGCATAAAGCATGAGAATTGAAATTAGGTATTTGTAGGTAAGTTGAGAAACTCAATTTATAAATGAACTAGCTGTGCCCGCGACTTCGTTCGCGTGGTTGTCGAAAACAAAACAACGTCGTTTAGATAAGAGTATATCACCTTTTTGATGATTTAGATAAGAGTCCTGACTTTGGTATAGTTGATTACGTTAATGCTTCTCTATATACTATGTTAGCGGTGGAATTACCCGGAGCATATACAAAAAGGTTGTTTGGGTTGCTAACACGTGATAGAGAAACATAGAGTTGGCCGTGTGAAAAACAATCAAAAGTAAGGTCTACACCCGCAACGGATAACGTCTGGCCTTGGGCTTTATTAATAGTCATAGCGTAACAGAGGCTTACAGGAAATTGCACACGTTGAAAGTAAACGGAAAATTATTGGGGATAATGGGTATCCTGGGAATGAAAACAACATCACCGGAGCCGCAACCTGTTAAGATTTCGGCTTCGATGACATTTCGTTGGAGATTTGTTACTCTCAACCGAGTTCCATTGCATAGTTTTGGTGGGCTTAAATTTCTGAGTAGAATGATTGGTACTCCGACTTTTAAATAAATTTTGTGTGCTGGAAGACCTGGTGTATTTAGAGAGTCTAAAAACTCTACTGGATAGTGGGTGGCATCTCCTTCTTCTAAAACCGTGTTAATAGATAAATATTCCCTACTTTCTCCAGAAACATGTACCAATATTTGAGAATTTATTGCTGCTGCTTGGTCGTTGCGAGGTGCCAAAATAGCTCGTTGGCATAGCCAAGCAGCGTCATGGTTCGAGATCTCTGATGGATCTCCGTATACAGAGGAAATGAGTTCCTGCTGTGAGGCAACAGAAGAACACAGGCTTTCGACTAAAGTTACTTTACCTCCTTCTTGAGTCGGGTATGTGCCGTTACCAATTTGAAGTAGTAAATTTGAGAAAACCTGCGCGTTTGCGTCACCTCCCAAATATGCTCGCATATTAAAGCTCAAATTAGTTAATATGACACTACGCCATAAAATAGAGCTCTTTAAACAGGCACCTATTTCATCGGCCCTCGTTCCTCTGGGTATTATAGGGAGTGTCTGCCTGAAGTCTCCACAGAATAGCACCGTTAAGCCTCCCATCGGTCGGTCATTTTGTCTTATATCTCGCAACGTTCTATCTACAGCTTCCACAGCTTTACGATTTGCCATCGTACACTCGTCCCAAACGATAAGGGCGCAATCGCGTAAAACCCTTGCTTTATCACTATTGCGAGACACGTTGCAAACAGGGTTTTCTGTGCGGTCCAAGTCGATTGGTATTTTAAATGTTGTATGTGCAGTTTTTCCTCCTGGTAATAAAGTGGCAGCTATTCCTGAGGAAGCGACGGCAAGGGCAATTTTGTTTTGGCTCCTTATTTGAGCCAAGATAACTTTAGTGAGGAAAGTTTTACCTGTTCCACCAGGTGCATCTAAAAACAGCATTTCTCCTAATGAATGTTCTACACTACAGCATACTCTATCAAAGATTTGACGTTGTTCTGACGTCAAATTTGAACAGCCATTTCGCAATATTTCTGCTAACTCTTCGGGGTTGTAATTTATTTCAGATGTATACTCCCTATTAATTCGTTCCCCACCAACTGTCGGTGTCGGCAAGCCGTATTGACTGAGGGGGTTCCCTCCTATACTTGTAACTATATCTTGTATAGCCAGCAAAGCCCTATTATGGCAGCTTTCACGTACTTGGTCAGAAGTTTCACTATTTATATTTTGCTGTCTCAAAAAATCTTCGGCAAACGCGTCTTTATATTTTTGCCACAACTGCCCAGCGTCCGATAGGCCACAAAATGTCAACAAAATGGCAAATAAATGGCGCAAACGATGTGGACTATCACTGACGCATGCTTCGGCTAAAGCATCATCCCAATGCTGATCGCCATCTAATAAATGCCGTGCGCGGCAAGCAGCTTGAAATGTGGGATATTCTATATCGTCCACTTTGCGGAGCTCAGCAAAAGAAGTAGGTCCTCGCACTGTGTGAAGAAGAAGGCGTAAATAATAACACTCTGCATTATTTGGGTGCACCGTGTATACTCTTCCAATCACGTGTTCTTTAAAAATGCCGGACTCGCCTTCTACAGCAGTTCCACGTCTCCTGCGATTAAAAACACCTTGCTGCTTGTTATAAGTATAATAATGTGGCACTTCATTGTACAACAGAGACTTAGCGAAATTGTCTCTTTCGCAAAGGCGAAAGAATGCGAGCAAGGTGGTTTGTCTTGGGTTGTTCATTCTTTCTGCCACATTTTCTGGCTGAAAGTAAACTCGCTGCCCGCCTTCCAGGTGCACGTCAAGATGGATGACTGGCGGATACCTTTCATGAATAGGGAAACTCAAAATGCGCCAAACTGCCTCCGAAGAGCTTATGTATCGGCCAGATTGATACCTTGTCACTTCATCAAATTGGTTGTTATTTCTTAGTGCTATCATGGCTTGATCACTACCTTTATTAACATATTTACATATATATTTTATAGATTCGACGCTATTACAAATTTCAACATTAATGTGTGCTTGAAAAGCGTTTGACAAAACTGGAGAATACGGTACCACCCAACTATTATTTAGAATTATTTCTTGTCCACGGAATCTGACAGTAGCTGTGAAACCACCTTGTGACGGTGATCTTCGCCGGTATTGCGGATACCCATTTTCCCCAGCCATAGTTAGTTCTTTCAGTGCTCTGTGGTATTTTTTTGAGCATTGACCATCTTTAATGCACGGTGATTCCCTGTTTAAGAGGCCACATGGCCCGTGAACCATATGTGTTTTTACTATGTCATGCAAAATCGGATCTGCATTATAGTCCGGAAATTCTGCACTTATGACACTGTCTATAGCATCGGGACGAATTTTTTCTTCCAGCCACAGAAGAATGTGCGCGTGGGGTAAACCACGCTTTTGCCACTCGACGCTATACATAAAACAAAGAGTTGAACCGAAAACTTTCTCCTTTGTAAGTAGATTAATCAAGACTTTGAGTTTTAAATGAAAAATCCTAGCAATAATGTCATGTCTGTCGTATGACGCCTGTCCTGTGAGAAGTGCCTGGCAAATCTCCGTCCACTTTGGATTTGTTGTAAATGTTATAAAAAGGTCCGGCCGGCCGTATTTACGGACGTAACAAAAAGCATCTTGCGTTCGTTCGTGCATATACCGCGGACCGCCTGTGAAACTGGATGGCAAAATAACCAATCGACCCAAGTTTTCGACGTTATTATCTGATTGCATGGCGTCCCGCAAGTGCACGTATTCTTCAGCGCGTAACCGTCGCTGGTTAGTGCGAATATACACTAAACGTTCAGTTTCTATTTTTGCGTACATGTCCACAATAAATTGGCTGAACAAACCACGAAATCGTTGCAAATATACGAAACTGTTTTGCCTTATTTGTAAAAGGTAGGAATAGTATTGTTGAGCAGATATTTTTTTTTGATAATTAGTGACTCTCGTAGTAGGGTTCACTTGGTACAGCCCAAAATTGTACCCATCTTCACCATGACAATAAATTAGTGGATATTGCAGGGCGTCGTAAGCTCGGTGGGTTTCCAAAATGCGTTGAAGGCGATCGTCGCGTGTACGCAACACGATATCACGTCTCTCACACTCCTGGTCGACTAAAACAACTGCAACTTCATCTGCGACGGGTGCATTGTGTCTTCCACGGTGTTCACCCACAGGACGTCTATCGGCACTTATAACAATTTTGAAATCATTGCTGCCTTGTGGAATTGACTCCAATGCAGCTTTGAATTCACGAACGTACTGGTTAACGTGATGCAGCAATTCTTGAAGTTGACCCAAAAGCTCAGCATTGAGCTGGGGAAAATTGTGATTTCTAACATTGAGCTGTTGCGTGTAATCGGATACAAAATAAATTTGGAGAAATTTGGGTTCATTTTCTGGCAGCAAAGATCCAATAAGGTGATAAACTTGACCTTGTACTTTGAAGGTTGGCATGAACGGTCCTTCCGTTATTTGTTTTGCCCCAAAGGAAGTCATTTGGAAAGCACTGTTATATAAACGAATATTATCCAAAAAACGGTTCGACTGGGGATGATCGCCATTCAGGAGACTTTTAAGTAAGTGTGGTGGATCTTGGAAATTTGGAAGAACAATTTTTCCATTTGAGCAGCACATTCCATCTGTCTCTTTCCTCCATTTCAAAGCATGACAAAAATTACAAATTTCTCTCATGTCACCCACGAAAGTAAAGCCAGCATAATTAATTCTAGACGAATATGTGAACCCTGATTTTTCCCTATTGTCCCAAGGTAATAAAATATTTGCATCGTCATTTTCCATGGACTCATCAGCTCCGCTATTTGTTTCTCTATTCATATGGTATCGAGCTCGTTCTATTTCTAGGCGAGATTGACGTTGTTCTGCTGTTTCTGCTCGTCTTAGTTCATCTATTCTTTCCCTTTCAGATGCAAGATAACTTTCATTGTTTCTTTGTACACCTACATAGTTATGTCTAGCTATTTGTAATCGTTCTTCTCTTTGGGAGAGAGATTCAGACTCGCGCGAGAGAGCGTGTCGCTCTCGGTCAGATGACAGACGTGCTTGGCGTTCCTCGATACTCTCTTGAGAACGCAAAGTCGCGGTCCGAGTTCTTTGCGAACTTAAGCGCGACTCCCTTTCTGTGAAAGTCTCTGACTCGCGTGAGAGAGACTGGCGCTCCCGATCAGCAGACAGCCGAACTTCGCGTTCCTGGATATTCTCTTGAGAACGCAAAGTCGCGGTCCGAGTTCTTTGCGAACTTAAGCGCGACTCCCTTTCTGTGAAAGTCTCTGACTCGCGTGAGAGAGACTGGCGCTCCCGATCAGCAGACAGCCGAACTTCGCGTTCCTGGATATTCTCTTGAGAACGCAAAGTCGCGGTCCGAGTTCTTTGCGAACTTAAGCGCGACTCCCTTTCTGTGAATGTCTCTGACTCACGTGAGAGAGAGTGGCGCTCCCGATCAGCAGACAGCCGGTCTTCGCGTTCCTGGATACTCTCTTGAGACCGCAAAGTCGCGGTCCGTGTTCTTTGTGAACTTAAACGTGACTCCCTTTCGGTGAACGTTTCCGATTCACGTGAAAGAGCGATGTGCTCTCGGTTAGCAGATAACCGTGCTTCACGATCTTCTTCCGATTCCTGAGACCTACAAAGTCTCATCCTTTTCGCATTTCGGCTACGCAGCGAAAGGTTAGTTTTTTTCTTTGAGGCATTTTCAAGGAAAATTAAAGCAATAAACAAAACTAACAACACTTATGACTGAATAGCCTACAAACTTAAAAGAACGGTGCGTCGAACAGTCTAGTGTGACAACGTATCGTCTGTTCGTGGTCGTGACTCAACGAATTGGCAACACTAACTTACTGTATAACGATTGGCACTATTGGATTCAAACTACGAAGTAAATCAAATACAATCTTTACTTCGTACTTCAAACCAATGACCAAAGTTGACCAAACGAAACCAATAAGATAAGCAAATACTTTTTTTTCGACCAATTTAGAAAATCGATAAACCAAGCAAACAAAGAACTTTTACGACACACGCAAGAACTTTTAAGACACCTAACGAAACCCAATTTGCCTAGTAAACACGGTGGACGTCATCCTCGCGCGGAAAATCTTAACACCGCGATTCAGAAAATGACGTCATTTGCACAACGCCATCTATCGGATTTAGATTTCAACTATCAACATTAGTTCTATTTTTAGTCTTAAGATGTCGTTGCAAGTACTATACTTAATTGCGTAACGTAATATTTTACTTCTTGAACTCACTAAATTAATCATATCTTTTGATAGAGTGAACCGATTTCGATGAAACAAAAACTAAGTTAAACCTCAAGTTGCGTATAATTTTTGTATATAAACATTGTCAGCATTGAATTCGTAGATTTTACGTGATGTGCGCACAAACAAACAGACAAACAGACAAACAGACAAACAGACAAAAATTTCAAAAATGATGGAAATGGGTTCTGTTACTTATCTTTTCACACGCTGGCTATTTTTTGTTTCAATTTCTTCAATGTACAAAAATGACTTTTCTACAGATTTATTATATGTATAGATAATGAACTATGCAATGCCCCGATATGCAAAAAAATGAGCAAGAGTAGCGAGCTCAAAAATTGTAACACCGCTTTGGAAAGGTAAGGTATTCCTTTGACCATTCATACAAAAATAGGAGTAACTGTCAACTTATGTTGAAAAGTTTGAGAATCAAGAGATTGATGTATCCTACAGTATTTTGTTTCTCAAGAACGAGCTTAGCGAGCTCAAAAATGTTAGCACCCTATGTTTATTGTTTGCATACTTGGGGGCTTCCAACTACAAACTAATTTTTACTAACTGAACATGTTATAGGCTTGTTTAGTATTTCATTAAAAGTACTTGTCGAGATTTGGGGAGCCCCAGGACCCGGGCGGTTTCTAACTAATACTTAAGGACAACATTTTTTCCAAAAAAAAACCAATCGATTTCCAATAAAGACACTAAAAAGTGAAAAATAACTTTAATTTCGAAAGTTGGTGTCGTTGGGTTCGCATTTTCGTTGTTTGCCACCGACTTCTGAAATTAACGTCATATTTCACTCTGTACTTCTGTAGTGTCTTTTTTGGAAGTCAGTTGTTTTTTTTTTTTGTATTTTTTTTTTATTTTTCACTTTTAAGTTATACTTACCCCACACAAATTCGTGTAACACTACTTGCTGGTAACTAAGTACCTACCTGCCTACTTTAGTGAAAGCAAACATCTCACTTCCTTATCATCTACGAGTATAAATAAAATAATGATGGAAACGATTAGCTAATCTTTATCAATAACGGCCTTCACAATGACCTACGTTACGTCACATCCGATTACCATAACGGATGCATTGAATACCTATACTATGCTAATGTATGTTAATTTTAAATGGTTTTACAGAATTTTAAATTATTGAATACAATTATAGGCATGTTATAATAATCCATCCATAATAAAATTATAAATGCGAAAGTGTGTCTGCCTGTTACCTCTTCACGCTCAAACCGCTGAACCAATTTAGATGAAATTTGGTATAGAGGTGTTTGAGTCCCGGGAAAGGACATAGGATCATTTTTATGCTTATATTCCCACGGGATCGACACTTATGCGGGTGAAACCGCGGGGAGTGAATGCATAATTAATTTATATCAATTAAGATTTGCAAAGGTTTAATATTATTGTGAGATAACTTGAAATTCTTGCAAACAACAGCTAATGTTTTGCCGGTGCTACGACTTACGAGTATAACAATTATAGCATCGGTAATAAAAAAAAGCTAAAATAAAAATTAAAGGTGCCAAACAGCTAGTCTGGCAAATAGGACAATATCTTTTTTTCTTTGCGACAACGATACGTTACAACTCAATACTACTCTTTATTTATTTTAGTTATAAATAGTTTCTGATTTGTTTTCTGTTCTTGCACCACTGTGTATTAAATTGTCTCTGCATCACCCTAAGGTAGACTGGTAGAAAATGCCCGAGGCATTAAGTCCGCCTTTGTACAATTTTTACTTGTGCATATAGTTTTAATAAATAAATAAATACTAGGAATCAGAGATTCAAGTTTCAGGGTCAAGTCAAGTGTTCAATCAAATCATCAGTTCATCAAATCAAAGTACCTACGCAATTTGGCACTATAAATTGCTATCCACATGGGTACGTTTTCTGATCCTTTTCTTTACATTTTCATCCGATACTCTTGGAGCAGACCTACTTGAAGAAAACTGAGATCTCTAAGGAAGTAGATTTTGATCAGAGTTTCATAAAAAAAATATATACAGGTGGGCAAAAAATCGTGGATCAAACGAAACAAAACGATAGATGGAGTTCCTTGCAGAAAAAAAAAGCATCATCACTACAAAAGTGCTTTTATGATAGTGGGTACCATGATTTATCAGTATTGGCACTTTTTTCAATATCTTTTAAGTCTCACGAAAAATTATTTGGAACTTCAGAACCTTACTGTAAACACGAGTCAAGTTAGGGCACTGCCAGAGAGATTTTTTTTTACTGCAAATAACCCCAGCTGTCGCCCTGTTTCGTTTGATCCACGTTTTTTGCCCATCCTGTTTAAAGTAATGACGTCATATCATAAAACCATAAAATTAAATAAACAAACGATCATCACTGTTAAGGTCAAGTAGTAAAAAGCGCCTAGTGAACTGTGTCAATGTCTGCCCGTAATAATGACGCGGTAATGGCGGATGCGTGCGCGCATCATTTGCGGCGAATGCACGCCAATTTGTTATCTAATGTGCTTTATAGACTTTTAAACGAATGTTAAGGGCCTCTACTACCTCAAATGGCTTAGCATGATCCTCCGTTATGTCGAAAATACTGCAGCATTAATTTTGAAATAAATATATGGTAAAGTTGAGGATTAATGTTAGGTCTTATGTTAGACGAAAACACGATTTCATAAAATTTTCTCGATAGAAAAAAATTCCAAAGTTACCTCCAAACCGAACAATAAACAATAAACCGCTGGTATTCAAAAAATACTTCAAATTAGATCATGAAACTTTGTATACTAACCGAACTAACTATAAAGCAGGTCTTATGTTATTTACTTTTTTTAATTTACCATTATTTTCACAGTAAAAAGCAAATACCTAAACTATTGGCGCTGCCTGCCGCCTAGCACCGCACTCTGTCTCGCTCTCACTCAGTCCGCGAGCAGTATCGTGCGAGCGAGATAAAGAGTGAATTTTAGCTGAGGTAGTGTAGGCTCTTAACGAATGAACGTTTTAAAGGTGCACGAATTTCTAAAGAGATTGGATTCAAAAGTTACAGCCACGCACGTCTACATCCACACTATTAGATGTGCCATTGGCAGACTGCTTTTAGGTACAGACGTCAGCACATCAAGCTTCTACAATCTGTCAAGTTTCTTTAATAGATTTTGAACTTTCTCGCTAAAGCATATTATTATGATTCAAAGTAATTTGGGAATATTTGACAGTTTCACTATTCATACAGTCTGTAGGTACTATGCATATTACGAATTGCGAATTTGTGACTTTCTTTCCCTCACAAAAGAAGGACACAAGCAACAGTGAAGTTACCAAACATATCACATCATCATATGATCATAGCATTATCCTTAATATGAAAAATATTGTATACAACGTGGCGCTACAATGGTGACATTAATTTAACAAACATATACGTTTTCACATTTTCGTTTCATTTAGAAATTATATTTCTAATAAACGTTATTATTTACGGATTTATTTAAAATTTTATAAAATGGCATCTTAGAGCAACCTGTATTTAAAGAACTGTCGCGCAGCGGTCATTTGCCGGGGTCACGGATCATAACATCGCATCAATGAAATTAAAACGAATAAGCAATACTATTAGGATGAAACAAATGCAAAGAGTACCCAATTGAAGGAAAGAGATAGCCCTTTGTCGGCGAGCGGCGCAGGCGACGCGCGCCCTCCCTTCCACCCGCCGCCGCACCGAACTCGAATTCTTTTTTTGCATTTCTAGTGATAGCCGAACCCGTGTCCTTGATACACTTCTTCACACTACGGTGTCTAATATTTTTTGCTTTATTTATTTATTTTTGTGTAATTAGATACTGCGATAAAGACGCTTTGCTTTGTTTTCGTTTTAATCTAGTAGGTACGTTTACATCTCTTGCGATACGGACAGTTTTATTTGTGTTATTTTATTAATGCTTGTGTAAACTTGTGATCGTGATGGCAAATACACATCCGAACACCACAGCAGCTGAATATGCGGACATGATCCTAATTTTCAAGTCCATCACAGAGCCGTCCATAGGATATTAAAGCGCGAAAAGTGGCACCCATTCAAATTTAGAAAAGTGCATACTCTGTTAGACACTAAGCACCTCCGCTGTAGGTACCACTTGCGTCGCTCGGTTTCTTTGATAAGCCGTCAAAGAATCGGACCGATCACGAGTAGGTACATACAAGACGCGTTGCGCGATTGTTAGCGCGCGAAACGACGCGTTGCCGCTCCGAGTTAACGTAAGCCAGCAGCTATACTCCCATTTAAAATAAAATTAGACATTTAAACAAAGCTTTTTTACCGTCTGTTCAATCGATTTTGACTTCTATTTCGTAGGCATAAGGATGGCATTAAAAGCAGCAAACAGTTGTTATTTTTAGCACTTTTTTTGCTTTTAATGCCATCCTTATGCCTACGGAATAGAAGTCAAAATCGGTTGAATAAGCTGTAAAAAGGTTTGTTTAAATTTCTAATCTTATTGTAAATGGAGTATAGGTAAGTAATTTCATGAATGAATTTTTGCAAGGGTGATGCCAATTTTAGTTACTTTTTTATTATTTAGTTTGTTTGAAAACATTTTTTTTTCAATTTACGAATTATTTTAATCTATCAAAATTTATATGATTAATAGGCACTAGCCCTACCCGTGTGTTAAATTAATGTCACCATTGTAGCGCCACGTTGTATTAGCTTCTGCCCGCGACTTCGTCCACATGTCACACTAACAATAAAAAAGCGAAAGTTTGGGAGTGTGTGTGTGTGTATGTTTGTCTCTTCTTCACGCTCAAACGGCTGGACCATTTTTTTTAAACTTTGTATGAAGGTAGCCGACACCCTGGATTAACATATAGGCTACTTTTTATCCCTATATTCCCTCAGGACCGAAACTTATGCGGGTGAAAACGCGGGGCGCAGCGAGTTTTAACATACATCCGGCACTCGGCAATAGAGAAGCTTTCTATCAGTGAATTTTTTTTTTTTAATTTGGATGAGTGCTTTCAGACATTACCCACCTACATTAAAAACATACAAAATTTAGGTACCTTTTTATAATATTAGTGTAGATCAGCTGTGCAACAATTAACTATGTATGTATTATGTGGTGTACATAGTAAAGCATATTCCTAAGTATCTATCTATCCCTAAGTTATGGTTACTGCAACTACATCCAGGCTAATCTTATCACAGTAAAAGGTTGCAATTTGCAATACGTAACGAGTAAGAGGTTGTCGATTTATCAGCTACCAGCGAAGCAACCACTCAATTAACTCGTAGGACTTATGCGGTGAGATAAGCTACGTCTCCGAGTCTTGGATATCAATGGTTATTCCTACTCTTGCAATTACTATCAATAAATTAACCGATTTATTGAGATAGAGCACATTAAGACACTGTCACAAACTAATCTCGAGAAAACCAGTATCGTATATAGGTAGGTACTATAAGGTGTTAAAAAATTAACCCGATAAACTTTAAAGATGCTTTATTAAACCTCTTTTATCTGTTCTCTGCTTTAGACCATCGAACTGAACAACTTCTGTTCGATGATTCAATCAGCTGTTTACAAAAGTTAATTAAACAGCAGATTTTTTTTCATGATTTCAGAGTTGGTCCCATAGTGAAAGTTGTTCAGTTCGATGGTCTAAAAAAGCATAGGTAACTTAAAGTTTGTCGGGTTAATTTTTTAACACTTTGTAGAGATAAAAAGTTCAATATAATTCAAATAACCTGTATCAACAGTCAAAGAGACTTTATTCTCTGCATTTCCTAGAAATGCGGTCAGGCCATAAGTAGGTATAAGAATCTTAACATTTAACGTCATTACTGTACAATCACCGACACTAGGTAATGACAGAAAAAATTGCATCCGCGCGCCGCCGTTTCCTAAGTCATCGCCCTAAATGGTTTTTATTTGCACCTGCTTGTGTCGATTCTTGACATGACAGCTAGGCGCGCAAGTGTGATACTTTCAAACTTTTTTTTATATGCTGTGCGAAAATCTGTGATGTTTACCTATATTGCACCTTGCTATCAATATCTTTTCGTCAAGATTTAGTAATATAGGGATCAAAGGATAGTGATAACCAGATTTAATATTTAAAGTGCAGACTGGAAAGAGCAAACGGTCACCCCCTTTGCTGTTTCCAGTCAACCGAGATGACGACTGGAGTCAGAAATATAGAGAAGTCACATCATCTGCCTAGCCTTTTCCCAACTATGTTGGGGTCGGCTTCCAGTCTAACCGGATGCAGCTGAATACCAGTATTTCACATGGAGCGACTGCCTATCTGACCCCCACAACCCAGTTATTAGGTAATACGATACCACTTGGTAAGACTGGTTGTCAGGTTTTCGGATTCCTGACAACCCGTAACGATTGTCGAAGATCGACGAATGACAGCCAGGACCAACGGCTTAGCGTGCTTTCCGAGGCACGGCCCCTCCGTGCCTCTTGGTATGTAAAAATGGTCACGCATCCACGGACCAACCGCGGCAAGCGTGGCTTAACCTGATCGATCGACCCGTGCGGCTGTTATCACTTAGCCACAAGTCGCTCACATAGAGAAGTATGAAAGAAAAAAACATTTTGCTCCAGCCCTAAATAAATTGGGACAAAGGCAAGAGAATGATATAAGAGAACATATAAATTCAGATACAATCAGAAGACGCTAACGATAGAAGGCCTACATTTCTAAATAGAAACCTCTCCAACGACTAATTAATTCCTTAAGAACATTACACTAAGGAAGAAGATCCTTTATGTTTTCAAATCAGTCCTGAAATCTCATGAATGTCAAACATCAAACCAAACAGACACGCGTCAATAATTTCTGAAGGTCCTTCCATAAGGGAGAATAACGTGCTCCCCGTACTTGGCTATGCAACGCAAATAACAAAGATCTTTATGAGTCAGACGTGCACAACTTTGTGGCACGTCGCAAACACTTGCAGCCAGGGATAATAAACATATGCGCGTCAATACTATTATGTCGACAAACATGCAGGTTGTAATTGGAAGGAAAATTCCAGTAACGAGAATTTGTGGCGGAAAATCTTAATGCAAACAAACCGAAATTTTTGAATGAAAACAAGGGAAAAGCAGCGTCGGATGTTGGTGTTTTATGTTTTACTCGGTCATCTGGCTAAATGGCACCTGCTTTCACGGAAAAGTTCGGATCATAGCAATGCCACCTTTTTCATTGTGAATCAAAATTATCAACGAATGATAGGACATATCTACTTATTTTCCTATCTCCTGGATCCGGGGCTCTAGAACCATCTTTGGTGAGTGAGCTTATAGAGATAGCATAGCAGGCAGCTTTGTCTGAACACAAAGAAGCTTTCCAAGCACTTAAGACAGGAAAACATCCGCACAAACTAAAGATCCAGCTTAACACTTCACATTTGAAGCATGCAAACAAGCCAAGCTGCCTGCAGTACCTACTTAATGCTGGGCCACAGATGCTCCTTGTTACCCGCGGC
Organism: Globia sparganii; assembly: GCA_949316385.1. Taxonomy (NCBI): domain Eukaryota; kingdom Metazoa; phylum Arthropoda; class Insecta; order Lepidoptera; family Noctuidae; genus Globia; species Globia sparganii. The sequence continues at coordinate 24,795,074 of OX438653.1, read as the reverse complement.
ACGATCTGTTATTTATACATGCGCTCGCGCATTTACATAACAATTTAGCGCATTACCGACGTCACTTGCACGACTTAAGACTTGAGGAGCATTCTTGACACGTGATGAGGAAAATCCTTTAAACGATATATCTTTGATTTGTACGTACTAGTTATCAAAGACTGGGTAGTATGGTGGAATGTATCTCGCTGTGATGCAGCCACTCGAAGCTGAAATCGCAGGCCAAAAGTTTTGAAAGTTGTTAACCGGTTGTCTATTCAGTTACAAGAAAAATTAACAAATAAAGTACACAGAAGAGAAGGTAGTCATCATACGGAGCAGAATATTGCTCAACTACACATATATGGACCAAAATTATACAAATGGCCTGGTCAACCAAGCAGTACAAGCATCGGACGACAATGGCCCCGATTCTGTTGTTCACAAACTAAATTAAATTTAAGTTCAGTGCTTCTTTTTCTTTCTAGTTCATTACGAAAAGGACAGAAGATAAAATATTAGCTTAGTCCTGTCAAATTAGATAATCCATAGACAAGTTAGACGATATTAAAAAATTGGCTACTAAAAATACGTCAATTTACGTCAGGCGCTGACTAATTTGACAGGACTAAACTAATATTTATCTTCTGTCCTTTTCTTAATGAAATAGAAAGAAAACATGCACTGAACTTAAATTTAGTTTAGTTTGTGAACAACACAATTGGGGCCAATATAACCGCCCAACGCGACGTCTTTCAGAATAAAATCTTGTAATCTATATCTTGTATTATTCTTATCTTGTGTCTTGTGTGTAATTTATATAATGTTCATATTATAGAGTATTCTATTCTATTCTATTCTTGTATTAGATTCACAGGTTCACAAATAATATTATTACTATACTACTCATAAAAAACATGTCTAAATACTCAGTTGAAACATATACCTACCTATCTAAGACGTTTCGACTAGCGCATGTAGAAATAAGACTAGATGTCGATATCAAACAAGATTTCTACCATTTATGAAAGCCACTTCCTCTCATCCTACCCGCTACCGGCGCAGGCAGTCACAATGTTACCGGCACACAATTTATCATTGTAATCAGAGCATCACAACACAATCCCACTAAAATTGCGCGTAATCTCAGCTTAGTTGCATAAATATTTTACAACTATATAAACACACCACTTTAATCCATTCTAAACCCTATTTACACTTAAATAAGGGTACTATGCGCATATATAACTGCATAATAAGTGCCATTCGTATGTATTACGTGAACTACTGCTCGTGACATTTCGTACGGTATCGCCCCCATTCGGATCTAAACAACATAAATATGAATCTGAACTGAATGTTGTTTATTATAACTTTTCGCACTCAAAAAAGGTACAAAGGCGGACTTAATGTCTCAGGCATTCTCTACCAGGCAACCAAGGGTGGTGAAGAGATTATATAGATGGTAGGTGCTTTAGGTAAGAGGAACAATCATAAAAAAAAAATTTTGAATTATGAATAAAATAGGCAGGTACACAAATACATAAATCGGTTACAAACTACAGTTGTATAACATGTTTAATTGTATGTTACTTTCTGATGTGTAGATACTTCAAACATTTTGATTAGGTGGAGTGTTACTTATCTTAATTAGTGATTTTTTTCTTAACACATGTGTAATTAGGAACGCTAGCATAATGTCCTTTCTAAAAAGATTGCACAAGAAGTCATATTTTTAAAAGAGCTCGTTGCACGGTTGCACTGCATCCGATCCTAATCAGAGAAAGTCTGACAGTTATTTCATGAAACATGTTTCCATTGTGTATATTAATGTTTGCCGTATTTCCCGAAATATAGGAATTGTTGTAAATTGGACGAAGTACCTATTCAAGCAACGGCCTGACACGCCGACGATGGGTGTAAGAAACGCCAGCTTTTAATGTTCTCACTGCTGAAACACAGGCCTCTTGGGTCCGAGAGGAAGTGGGCTGTAATCTATCACGCGGGTCCAGTCCCGGTTGGACAATTGTCAAATTTTTGTTTCTAGGACATGCCGGTTTCCTCACGACATTTTCCTTCACCGTTTTAAGAGCAGTGGTGATGAAATAATTTGTACAAAGTAACACGCCTGCCTGCAGTGCTATTCTGTAAAAATCTCACCGTGAAAACTAAGGTGAAGTTAGCTGTCATTCCACTTGATGTTAGGGATAGCCCCTATTGATAGCTCACTTCGCTTAGGTTATCACGGTGAGATTTTACATAATCGATCGGCTGGGTTCGCACCCACGACCTTTAAAAACTCGTAAGTCGAAGCCGTTATCACTGAGCCACCACTGCTAACGCTTATTCAGAAACATTGTAAATTCGAAATCCACCAAGTGAAAATTCTCAACCCATTTCATACAAATAAGCTACGATTTGATAGCCCTAAAGACCTGTCATGGAAAGTGGTAACTGATCATAAACCTTCACATACAACAGCAGCCGCGCACAATACATTACGCAACCGAGATGTCTCCGAGTTAGCCTCCTCAAACGAAAATGGGAATGACATCATACTGATACCATCTAAGTGCCACATACAGCACACACAGGCCGTAGCTTTAATATTAATACAAGATCATAATCGATCGGAATAATTAGTATAATGATGAGCATCGATTAACATATTAGAGTGGCTTCGATAGCTGTCCACCCACTGTCATTGTTGACCATAAAATGTGGCGTGGCTAATTTATTTGATGCTGCTCGCATGAGTTATGATCACGCTATTATAGTACCAAACTAAAGCAAACATATCACGACCCGAAAGGGATCGGCAGATGTGATTGTACTCGTATAATAAATTTCACCTGAAATGCTTAAACATGGGGGAGGAAAATATTGTTATCAACCGAACGAAAATAACAAATGATGACGTTGTTGGTATTTCTTATTTTTTTGTTGATTATTCGTTCTAAATCACTACGGCACATCAGTTATAGACCCTTTTACTGCATTTGCTCACCAGTGGGATGATTTACTGGAACAAAACCATTTATCGTCAATCATCTTGTAAACAAATAAATTGTATTAATTTACAAATTAATACAATTATTATTTTTCGAGACATCGCGAAGCGGTTGGTCGACTCTTCACGTGACCAGAGAGCTGGCCTATTTTTTGGCCAAAGAATCAGCTTTGCCATACAACGTGGCAATGCTGCCAACCTTTTGGGCACGTTTCCTGTTGACAGCGATGCGGACGAATTTTTTGATGCCCTTTGTTTATTTCCCCTTCTTTTTATATACTTGTACATATTATTATTATTTACAAATAGCGTAGAGTTGTGTACCTAGTTTTAACAGATTTTTTTATCATTGTTCCTCTCAACTGAAGCACCTGCCATCTCATCACCACCCTTGGTTAACTGGTGGAAAATGCTTAAGGCATTAAGTCCGCCTTTGTACCTTCTTGTGCGAAAAGTTTAAATAAATAAATAATTTCAGCCAATGCCGTAAACTCATTCCTGTAAGTAGGTTTGTACAAACACTTTTACACTTCAATCATATTTGCAAAACTAGATGAGGTCGCCTTTACTATCTGATTACTCTGTGAAAAAAGGCCGAAAAAAAGTCAGAAGTCTCTTTGTTGAACTGAAAAAACTTCGACGAACATAAAACACCCTGTAAATGAAGCCATGTTATTGGATAGAGGTAAATACATGTTTCTAGTTCATTGGCCTGCAGCTTGGCTATTGTCTCAATGTTTTGATAGCTCTGAGGCCGATGTTACCAAGAGAGGGGCGTCATTATAACAAGAATGATTGATTTGATTACAAGCATCTCTATGATTAATCTCTTTGATTCTTGAGATGTCATTGACATTGACAGAATAACACAGACAAAACTTTTCTAAAACTCAACCCTAAGAAAGACTAAGGAAGGAGGAGTGGAAGATTTTGAAAATAATACTGGTACCAACAGGTAATCTGTGCCTAAGAGCGAAGCCATGCGATGTGTTGTCGGCGCGTTGCGAACTTGCGATGTCTGAGCGGTGACGCTACCTCATCGTACATACAAACCACAGTATGCCACGCGGAGTGTTACGGCGACGCAACGCACACTAGACGGACAAGGGGACTCGAGAGAGGAAACGGGGAGGTATGTTGCGATGCGAACGCAGTGTTGTTTGTACTATATAAAGGACTGACAGACCCTCGACACGCTACGACGTCGTAATAAGCGGCGTTGCGTTGCGACACCGCATGGCCCGTGAGGTACTCAGTGCGTTAAAATCATAGCGATACGCCGACGCAACGCACCGGTAACGACGTGTGGCCTCACTCTAAGATTTTATGCAGTCGCAAGTCCGAATCGCATTCAGAAATAGATTTATTGAGAAAACAGACAATCTAGGATGACAGGTATAGAATACACAAATACAAGTAGGTAAAATTAACAAAAGACGGTCTACTTCATAACATAGAGAACATTACAATTCTATAGACGGTCAGCTCCTGCATATGCAAATCAAATACCATAATCAATAGGTACATACTTGACAATCTACATAGATCTAAGATCATTCTAATCATACAAGGACTTGATGCAAATACTCGTACATAAGTCTAATCAAAACGCGTGTAGAATTAACGAGAACATTAGCTAAGGGATTTTGAACGTTTTTAATTACGGGAGGTTGGCCTTCTGATTTTGATCCACTGTAAAAACCGCAATTGAAATACCAGTCCTGTGAGTAATTAAAACGTAAAACTTTACTTTTGATTAGCGTCGTGGACTGTAGGCCTAAGTCGCCATATCCACGGACGGGAAAATCGCGGCGATAGTCATGCGGTGTCATCAAATTATCGTCGCGATGATATCGCCGTGTGGAGATTGATTCATAGAGTTTCTATTGACTTTGATGGTACGACGATAATATCGCCGCGATTCTCTCGCTCGTGGAGACGGCCACTTAGATATGCAAGGACGCATAAGTAGTGGGACACTTAGTACGCATGCGTGGCAGAAATATTTGTTTAGCTGCGTCACGAGCGAACCTTGGAATATGTAAAGGGCTAAAGGATAACTCCTTAATTGTTCGCAAGATGCACCGGACGAGTTTATTGTCTATTAACTTGTGTTGTTTCTTGATAAACGAGTTAAGTATGTTACGTTATACCCGCATAATTTAGTTATTTAACAGCTATTTATATTGCATTCTTCTCCCTTAAAAGTATATAAATTCTCGCTCTTTATAAATCGAGCATATAAGGTGAAGGAATGTGTGACGAATCATTCCATCGGCAATGTTGAGCTCCAATGTATGTGCTGAAAGCAACTTTCTTCCCCAGAAATAAGTAGGAGAGGTTTCAATAAATCTGCCTAGTCTTTTTCCAACTATGTTGGAGTCGGCTTTCAGTCTTACGGGATGCAGCTGAATATCAGTTTTTTTACATCAAACGACTACGTATATGACCTCCACAACCCAGTTACCGGGTAACACGATACCTCTCGGTATGACTGGTTGCCAGACTTTTGGGCTTCTGACTACCCGTCTACCCGTAACGACTGTCAGAAATATATGAATGACAGCCGGGACCAACGGCTTAACGTGTTCTTCGAGACACGGAGGGATCTCAATATATAGTGGATGGTCACCCACCCACGAACCGACCGCAGTAAGCGTAACCGACTCGTCCGGCTGTCATTATTTAGCCACCCTCTGAAATAAAATATGAGAGCTGGACAGAGCTGGAGAACTGGAGAGCCTTGTACGCACGGCTACACATCAAGCTATACATAACCAGTATGAGCTGACTTTGATTGTACGAAAAACCTATACAGTGCGAGGTCAGCTAAAACTGGAAATGTATAGCTTGATGTGTAGGCGTGTGTACTTGTAAGAATCCTTGGTTATCCAACAATAGCGTTACGTAACAAAAACAAAAGAAGCACGTGATACATTTATAAACAACCGGTTTTATAAGATTCTAGTAGAAATCTCTGGTTTACTCAAATAACGCGTAACTTTCTAGCTAATGTTGACGCAATTTTTTAGTCTATTATGACTTGAGCGGAATCGTTTCACAATCCTTTAATGGGAGGACGGTGCTCGCGATGCTGGTTTTAAACAAAAAAAATCGTGGAACTTGGCCGTCAGTATAATAAAAAGAACTCGATGGCCGATACGTGCAGGTTTGATTCCCGCTTTGAACAAATATTGGTATCTATAACCCTCTACAGGATGCTGTTTCAAGTCTGGGTGATGTTGCTTGTAAGATTTAAATTTTCTGCTGTGATCAGTTGCCAATTAATTTATGGTATTGGTTTTAAAAACCATGAGTCGACTATTTATGTTCTCTGCTCGTGATTATAGATTGGTTTTGTTTTTTTTATGCTTCTTTATTAGGTATTTGAGTCGACTAATATTTTTGTAAGCACGTATTCCTGTGACAAACAAGCTTATTTTTCTTTTTTTTTTCAAATAGTGTTGACCACAGACTTCTTAGAGATACTAGAGTTGATTATCGGTTGATAGAGCTTTCATTCTAAAAATAATGTATGCAGGTGCTACGAATCACATTATCACCTTAACAGGTAAGCCGCTTTCGATGTTTTCATTCATTGGTGACATTAAGGACCGGCGTGTGACGTCACACGTGAGTTAACAGAGGTGTGAGCGATAAGATAAGGAGTGATTAGTCCATCGCAATAATCATTATCTGCTATTATAGTAATGTCAATAACCGTGTACGCAAGTGTTCTAATCTATTTATGATATTATTAGTTTATGGTGGTACTGTATTTAATGGTTTGGTATCACGTTGATTCAGCGCTTCGAGATAATAAGGTCATATTAATAAGACATTTAAATGTAGATCATGCAAGTATATTAGACATATACCAGAGCATTTAGTCATGGTACTTTCCCTTTCAGGGCAATCCACCTCCGAACGAGCATGACAGTAAACTGTGCCAACAGCGGGATGTGTTGACACTACGACCAGGCGCCGTCGAGCATGGAGCAATATTACATTTATATATAGCGGCAAAAGATAGGGAAATGTACTAGATTAAAAAGATAAATAAGTCCGCCCATTGTATGTTTTGTAGTAATAATTGTTTTTTTTTTGTTATGTATTTTCTGGTGTAGAATATAAGTATATATAAATAAATAAATTTTATTGCGGCTGTGCTATGTTTCCTTGGCCAAAAACCAATTACATAGTGGAACAGGAATGCTTGGGAACCTCAAATCTCTACGTAACATTTGTAATCTACAGTTACTAAGTAAATACAGTTAGCAAAGGTAATAAAAGTATGCAGGGTCGTCGAATATGTTGAAGTTTAGTAAGAAACCGATTGATGTTTTCGAATAAAATTTAAATTAAATAAAAGAAAACAAACAGTTCATTTCTCAAATTAAATTTCATTCGAAAACATCAATCGGTTTCTTGGTAAACTTCAACTATATTCGACGACCCTGCATAAACTCAAACTCAAATTTATTTCAATTAAATCATTTACAGGTACTTTTGAATTGTCAAAATTAACTAGTCGGTCAGTTAGTCAGAAAGTTGAAGCTAGTTGCCCATTCCAAAACGTAGATCTCTTGGAGAAGAACGGGCAAGAAACTCCAAGGACAACACATATTTATCTCCTTTGCTGACTGTACCTAAGTAAGTTCACAAACACAGAAAACCAGTCGGAGTGGCGGGCGGTGCTTGGGGAGGCCTATGTCCAGCAGTGGACGTTTTTCTGCTGAAATGATGATGAAGTAAATAAAAAGGAATAGCAAGCAGTATTATAAACTTATAGAAGTAAGAGGAACAGGGTCCCTGTAAAGTCCCTTCTCAATGGGGGTTAAGGAACCCCCCTTGAAAAATGAGGATCCTCTGACCAGACAGGGTGTTGTGTCTGGTAGACTACTGCCCACGGTTGAAGTCATCGATACTAGTCACGCGGATAACTTTGCTTGCGCGATGCAGAATTTGTGTGACGTCAAGATTTTGGTGTGTAGTTCGCATGTGGCGTTGTAGATGCTACTACATTACTAGGGATGCTGCTCCTACGCTCTAGTACGTAAGAGGGAACGCTGCGTAGCACGAAGAGTCTACGTAACGTAACATAGCCTTCTAAAGCTGCGCTACCTGCACGAGCAATTCTCGCCATTGTAGCAATTGGTGGAGCAATATGAATATGCTTTGTCAAGATTGTGTAGCAGTTTATAATTCTAAAAAAATTGCTCATACTCGCAGTTCATTTGACTGAAAAGTACAATTTATTGTGATCAAAGAATTGTTTGCCCCTCTCACAGAGAGGAAGCCGTGTCCCAGTATGATGTAGTGGGTGCATTGTAGGCTGTGGCTATGATTATGCTTATGCTTTTTTTTTTTAAGGAATAGTTTTGACCGACAAGAAAATACCGAGTTCGTGAGAGTTGACAGTACCAACTAACTAGCTAAGACGACGGTGATACCCCGCCCTATATCTGCCGCGCTATTGCTATTAATAAACTACACATATAAACTTAATCTCAATACCAGAAATAAATGATGAGGTGACCTGAACGCGTACCGCGAGGGTTAGTTCGAGGTGGCGCGGGAAAAGAGTTCCTGGAAGGATTTGGGGAAGGCCTTTGCCCGACAGTGGGACAGTATTGGCTAAAAAAAAAACTCAATACGTACTTTCTTCAGCTGTCCTTTACGGGACGCTAAACACAGACACAGACCCAGTCGAAATACTTTTAAGTCCTTAACACGCACAGTTTAAATAAATAAAAAGTTATCACAGGAAAACTAAGATATGACCTGTCCATAGACAATCGGTCGCACTACTAACATGACACACGACATAGAATCTACGTGATCTATTAAATATAACGCAATTGTACGCTAATGTTATACATATTACATTATTTACATTCTTGCGTGGGTCTGTAGCGCTGTGCTGCGTTGTATAGGGTTCCGTCTACGAAAACGAAGGCGAAGTCTTCATAATTTATTATTATTATCATAAGCCTGTGTGGTACCAAGGCAGGGCAAAGGCCTCCCTTCCTCCCCCTTTAAGAAGGAGTCCAGCTCATCCCGCCATTTCTTTCTGGGCCTGCCGCATAGTCGTTTCCTGCAATTTGAGATCCACGGAGCGGTGATTTTTGCGTATTGCTGCTCCAACATGTGACATATGTGGTCAGCGTCCGCTATTTGTGTTTTGGAACGAAGTACCTATAGAGTTCTTAGCGTTCCGTAACCCGTTGGCTGACTCAAAGTGCGCCTCAAAGAGATGTCAGCATCACAAGGAAGGGGCCCGTAAGGGCCGAAGCCAGCCGGGGCAGCGGGATAGTCCGAAAGGGTTACCGCTGCCCCGGAACATAAAGGGCTAAGGAAGGAACACGGGTGGGTTTTAGTCAGTAAAAGTCTGACACTCCCTTCTGCTCCACACAGAGCGGGAGGGGTCATTTGAGGGTTTCCCATCCTCAAAAAAAAAAGTGCGGATTTTCGACGTTGTTAGAGACTATGTTTGCGCTCCGTAGGTGAGGGTGGACATAATGCACATGTCCATGAGTTTTCATTTTATTGAAATTAGGTGAGACCCTTTCACGAGATGTTTCATCGACCAATAGTTTACATAGTATCTAATGTTTTATTTCTTAGTTTGGAATTCTTCTGTGATAGGTAGCTCCCAAAAACAATCCACTTCAAATGTTTGAGAATAGTCAAGTCTGTCAAGTGAATGACACCAGCAGGCTTTCATTTTGATAGTAATTCAACAACATTCATTGCGTTATTTACTTTGTCGAGCAAACAAGATTTTCGAAACAATAGATTATTTATTCAAACATTTGAGATTTTGAGCATAAAATACTCAAGCTTAAATACTTAGGCAAGAATTTTTTTATCGATGTCCGTGTCACGGACCAAACGAAATAGATTTTTAGGGCGAATTTTTCTATAATTAAAATCAACACCAATCAAAATACTATGTCACATTTAATTGAACGTATCAAATCTGTAAAGATGTAACACAATCACACTTGACCGCTTTTTATTGAGCGTAGGAGGATAGCGAATTACCATGATTCAAGACTGAGCCTCTATCCCATTGTCTATGCAATGTGTCATAGATAATACCTAGATATATAATAATAGTAATTTAATAAACTGTAAAACAAGTTATGTGTGTGTTGTCTGTAGGCCAGACGGGGTCAATCGCAGCAGGGCATGGTTGTACCAATCGTCTTATGGAATGTGTGTTTATTCTTGTTACTATAAATATTTCAGGATATTTGGCTTGATTAGTTTGAAGGATTGTAAATAACAGGTGTTTTTATTATAGTATCTGTTATTAACTTTAAGGATACCACTGTTTATTTGTTTTTTTTTTTGGATATCCTACTTCCTACTATAATATAATAATAATATTATAAACGCGAAAGTTTGTGAGGATGGATGGATGGATGTTTGTTACTCTTTCACGCAAAAACTACTGAACGGATTTTGATGAAACTTTACAGAAATATAAGCTATATTACTGTAAAGTTATTATATTACTGTAAATACATCACTACTATTGTATATATTACTGTAAATACATCAGAATAACACATAGGATACTTTTTATCCCGATATCCCCACGGGATCGAAACTTACGCGGGTGAAATCGCGGGGCGCAGCTAGTGCATACATACAACATTCTCACAAAGTCACAAATATTATATCCAGTCCTATAAAGATCTAACATATTGGCAATTCATCATCCTACATCATCATTTGCCTAGCCTTTTCCCAACTATGTTAGGGTCAGCTTCCAGTCTAACCGTACGCAGCTGAATACCAGTAGTTTACATGAAGTGACTGCTTACCTGACCTCCACAACCCAGTTACTGGGTAACACGATACCCTAAAACTGACCGTCGGAGTTTTTCTGAATATTTGTAACAACTATCAAAGATCCGCGAATGAAGCGGGGACCAACAGCTTTACGAGTTTTCCTAGGCAGGGAGAGGTCTCCTTTGATATGGAATGGATGGTCACCCATCCACGGACCAACTGTCGATCGGCCTGTGCGGCTGTTATTGTTTAGCCACGAGCCCCTCCTATTCTCATATCGGCACGTGCCACACAAACCGCCCTTACTGCGACCACTACCGAACAATCAATCAAACACCTTCCAATCTGGTGATGAAAATGGTGTCTAGGTACTCGTAATACTTACCTAGGCGCCAGATGGTTGTGTCATAGCCAATATTCCGCCTTCATTCGATTGCGAGATGAGTCATCGATAGCGGGATACCTAACATACGTTCCTGCCATGCTATTCTCTAAGAATACAGCCTTGCGGGCAGCGCTGTCGCAGCGGTGAAAACAATAGTTTCAGCGCTGTGACAGCTCTGCCAGCAAGGCTGTATCCTTAGAGAATAACTCCGATGTTTATCTATTGTAGGGAACTAGATATCTAGGTATAGTGAACTTTTTCTTGATTGTTCTATTTGGTAAACAAACATGGTCTGAAAATGATAATTTTCACAACAGTCACACACTTCAGGTTTGGTTGAACGTCTTGATCCTTATAAGATAAATATACCTACCGTATTCATTATACATCGAAAATAAGGTACAGAAATAACCATTTAAAAAAAAACTTGGCAGCCATTTTTGTTTAGGAAATGAGATAGTGAAGAAGAATAAATACACTTAATGTGCCCACTTATCTTTTTCTAAAGATTTACTAAAAATACACGCGTTTAAAAACAGCTAAACAAGAATTAAACTTACTTTCAAAGAGTCCACCTCACAATGCAACATTTTTCAAGAAAAAAAAACTGCACGAAAATTAACTATTTCATGAAACTCACAATAACCAACTAAAAGATAAACAACATGAAATGTTTTCAGATAACATTGTGATAATAATATTATCATGTTGCAGAAAAACATCTTGAAAACTGTATCCCAATGTCATTGTGAAAGATAAAGTAAGATAATAATTTCTTAATACAAACGGGTAAATCCTGGGTTTTTTTGTTCTCTTATGCATATTTAGAAAATATTATGTATACAGGGTTATTTGAAAAACACCAGCAACCTCTTAAGAGGTCATTGTACTCATCATTATGAAACACAAATTGATAACACAGATCTTGATACAACATTCTGAATGTTGTATCAAGATCTTTTAAGGTACTGGGATTTGTTTTGCGAAATAGCAGAGAATTTAAAAGAGCATCTACGAAAATAAAACTGTTTAACACTCTAGTCCGTCCAATTTTAGAATATGGTTCAGTGATATGGAATCCGCATTACGAGGTTTACACCAAGCGATTAGAGAGTGTGCAAAAGAGGTTCCTTTACCATCTATGCTACGGAGATCACTTGGCTAAACAACTAACCAGCTACACTGAAAGGTTGAGACACTATAATATGGAAACTCTAGCTAGTCGTAGGACGAAACTGGGCTTCTATATCCTCCACAAGATATTGAATGGATCGATAGACTGCAGTGAACTTTTGAGCACGTTAGAAATTAAAATTCCAACTCGGATTCCCAGGTTTAATACTTATAATCTATTTTACACCCCAGGGTCCAAAACAAACCTAGGTCATTACGCCGCTGTACCAAGACTTTGTAGGCAATATAACATGCTGGCTAAAACTACAGATTTCGATATCAGCCAATCTCTCGATAAGTATAAGAAATATCTTAAAGGTTTATTGTGATGGTTTTTATTTTTATTTTTGTTATGTTAATGTTAGGTATTTTTTTTAATCTATGTTTTAAATTATTGTGTTTTTATGTTCCCTTGTCTAAATTTTTCCTTTAATATGTATTAGGTATTTAACCTGTTAGCTTAGTTGTTTATTTTGTTGTGCATGTTGTGGTCTCCTGTAATTGAAAGAGTGCACCTACAAAATACTTTGTCATCCATTAACAATATAATGTTTAGTGTATATCTTTTGTTGGAGATCCTAAAATAAATAAAATAAATAAAATAAAATAAAACACTTTTACTATGGGTCCAAACATGAAATCGCGAAAATCACAAGATTACATCTTGTGTTGCATTTCAATAAGCAATTATTCATCTCTTTTCGAAAAAACAAAAATAGTTTATTCTTCACAAATAGAACGCAAATTATAAAATTCAACTCACTTATCTATGATTAGGTACTCCTACTCCTGCAAATGACATACAAGGAACAAGTTTTACGTCAGAACGAACATAAAACACCTACCTATTTACTTAAGCTGACATCACGTAAAGGCTTAAACGTCAGTACCTACACATACGAGTGAAACTTCCTGTAAGTCCACCATCACATCTATCTTCCGTTTACGGCCTCCGTTCCCAGTGGTAAGTGGTAACGTTACCATTCCGAACGGAAACGCCTCGTAAGTGCAGTGAGAGTCAGCAGTAAAAGCAGGAACTGGTTATAATTACCTGTGACAGGGAACTTATCCTATTTGTGCCGGAAGATGTCAACTGTGACAGATGCTGAGCGGGTTTCTGATCGACGTTTGATTTTGTAAGTGTACATTCACACGACCGACACGCGTCGACGACACAGGCAACTGCGTACGAGCACGGTCCTCACATACACGAGCGGCTTTTTGTCGACGATAGCCGCCGACACGCGTCTACATTTTCAGTTGCCTCTGACGGTGTGATCGAAGTGTGATTTTTCGGGGCGACAAATTATGCGTTCGATTTTGCCGGCTTTATCACCACGACCCGACACACCTATGTGACTGTCTATTGGGAATATTAGGATGGCATACGTTCAATATCTTTGTACAATGGATTTGATTAAAGAAACCAGATGATATAGAATTTCATTGAAAAAGTAATCCAGAGAAAGTCAAAACAAAGTTAAACAAGTTGAAAGCCGATAAGTTTAATAAAAAAAGAAACAACAATAAACTCATACCTAATTAAACAGTACTCGGGCGCGACATAGGTATTCCCCCTTAAGTATATAATAATAGCCTCTCCGACCGATTTCGGGTACGCAGTAGATATTATAGTGCACAAATGTGCGCGCAGACACAGGTGCACTCCCTCTACCCTCACTCTCATAAGTCTCATAGCCCGACGGGATGGCAATCCGACACGACCGGAGAGAGATCAGGCGAAGGACCAACGGCTTAACGTGCTTTCCAAGGCACGGGGGTATCACACCGCCAACTTCCAAACTCCGGGCTGTTACTAAGAAACTCCTAATGGAAAAACTCAACACTTTGCCTGACCCGGGAATCACGAGACCAACGGTACAGTTATATAAAAACCCCTTACTTATATAAAAACGTTGCGAAGCTTAAGCGTCAAAAAATGCATGGTCAGGCAGACTCTATTAATAACTTAACTATAATCAACGTTAATAAATAAGGGGGATCTCTAACAGTATATTTCTACAGACTACCATTTTAGGACAAGAATGACGTTGGACGCACAATCCGTTGCCTGAGAGGTATCTTACCTACATCTCTAGAGTCCCGATGTAAATCAGCGGCAAATATCCCGGAATACGGAATGTTATCAATCGAATACCTAACAGTGTCCACCTGAATACCAGCCAGATGATATCTACGGCTATCAATAGTCCGCCAGCTAAGTATGGCTCTGTGTTCTCAAGATCAATCTGTTTTGAAACCTTTTGGAAGATCCGTGGTAAACGTGGTAAACAATGATAGAGTCATTAGCGTGAACTCGATTTTGTTTTTTACAAAAACAAAAAAAAAAAATTTATTAAGTAAATTATTATTTTTTTTGTTTATGTTACAGATAAATGGTTGTAATTTATTCTCAAAATTAATTAAATTAAAGGGTAGGCTGAGATGTACACCCTCATCAAACATCTAGTATTTTTTAAGTCGCTACAAATAAGACGTACACATTACTCTATTTAACTGCACGTTACGTCCATTTTACCTGTCGTAACCAACTGGACAGCCCGACATAATAAATTATCTGGACATCTAAGGCACCGCCACCATATCCTATATCATATAGTGTTGCCTCGTAAATGCGGAGACTTGCAGATTTAATCTTTTCGTAGGAGGCTCTTGATGAAGCGGTAAACTTGTCCCATGAGGAAGAGAATTTGTAGTTAAAATAATATTATTCGCTTTATGGAGATGGAGCTGTCCGAGTGAATGTGTTATGCAGCATAAAAATGAGACCTAGATAGATAATGGTAACAATATAAATAAAGAAAATGATAAAAAAGCTAGATGGACGGACGACCTAAAGAAAGTGGCTGGAATGGACTGGATGAGGAAGGCGGAGGACAGGGTTTTGTGGTGCAGCCTGGGAGAGGCCTATGTCCAGCAGTGGACTGCAATAGGCTGAGTTGAAAGAAAATGAAAGATACAATATTTTCGTAACCATAAGGCTCCTTTCAGACACTTTTACCCCAGCATCTACATAAACTCTAGCCACTTTTCAATAACCTGTTAAATTGGCATTGCTGTTGAAACTTGTAGATAACACACTGGTGATTTCCAAGCGAATCCAAAGCGAGTAAAACGACTAATAACAAACATAACCAGCCACTAACACCGCTAAAGCAATACCTTTTACCAGCCGCACAGCATAAAGCGTCACCTATTACCAGCCACACGGCCTATAGAACGTAACAGCGCTTCCTAAAGAGGTCCTATCAATTACAATGGAACCTGCTGCCCGACACACTTCGTGTCCAGTTCTCATGCAAATCCCAGAGACACCGCCTGCATTCCAACTACTACAGTGTAACGGCACATGCGCAATTATCGAAGGACCAGTTTCGAAATATTGATGGGACGGCCCTGCAGAGTGGACACAGCAATACTGTTGTTACACATTGAGTCGTTGACTTCATAAACTTTTACAATGTGGTCTGAAGATTTCTTCAAATCTGACACTGCTAATCTTTTTCAATATACCTAACTAGCTTCTGCCCGCGACTTCGTCCGCGTGAAATTTCACCCTCCCCCATTCACCCTCTTAGGGGTGGAATTTCGAAAAACCCTTTCTTAGTGGTACCTACTCTTCACAAATAACACAGCCTCTAAATTTCATGTCTCTAGGACCAGCGGTTTAGGCTGTGCGTTGATATCTCAGTCAGTCAGGACTTTGAATTTTATATATATAGGTCAAAGTAGGTCAGGCTCATCAGCTCTAACTGTGAAGAGCTGATGAGCTCTTCTAAGAAATCAAACAACGTTACGATTTATTTACGTTTATTTTGAGTGAATGTCTTCACATTTCCCCGATTAAAATATCACTGTTTTATTTCAAACAACAAAACCTAATACAAAATATTTGACACCTCGTTCTAAACTCGATTGAGTGTTCGAATGCGACCAGAGCTAATTTATTACCAGTCTGAACTACATAAGGTCGACTTTAGCTGACAACCTTTACAGTACCTTCCTAGTTCTACTCACATCCACGACTGAAACTATTGAATAGTCAAAAATGTGCATATCCCTATGATATTACTAGCTGACCCCGCAAGCGTCGTTTTGCAAAAAAAAAAATAGATAGTAGCCGATTCTCAGACCACACAAGATTTCATACAAATCGGTCCAGCCATTTCGGAGGAGTATGGTAACTAACACTGTGACACGAGAATTTTATATATTAGATAGGTTTCCGCTGTTTAATTAGCTTTAGGAGGTCTTAACTTACATTAGGAGGATATGCGGTCGGAAAGACTTGAAAAAGCCTAAGTAAAAATTCATAATTCGAGGTTTGGGTCACACCTATTTCCTCCTCCAATATTGGACCAATTTAAAAGATATTTCATAAACTGAATAAGGAGGATATATACTGTGTCCCTATGTTTTTCTTTTTCCATTAATAGTTGTCAAATTTGTACACTAGGCCTCTGTTGACAGCGGCAATTTTGAGTATTCAAAAAAAAAAAGTGGGGGTTAACCTTTTGACCGCCACGGTCGTGTATAGACGACGATGAAAACGTGCCCAAAACGCCACTGTCGGCTAATGCCGACAAGAAAACACCATGAATAAATAAACTAAATTCAGTTTTCTGTGTTTATACTTAAAATATGGTGTTTTCTTGTCGGCATTAGCCGACGGTGGCGTTTTGGGCACGTTTTCATTTGTCGTCTATACACGACCGTGGCGGTCAAAGGGTTAAAGGTTCTAGTGCTTAAAAAAATAATGTATCATGAAAAAGGAAAACATACAAGTAGTTAATATTTATTAATATGTAAAAAATCATTGCTATATGGTCATTAACCTGAAAGAAAACAGCCGAGAGGATTTCTATGGAGAAAAGACCACCCGAATTTCCTCTTAACGCCACCGTGCGTAGGATTCGGTGAACCAGCAGGGTAATTGCGTAACACACTATCAATAACAATTGGTTTAATTTTGACAGTTCAACAACATTCATTGCGTAATTTGCGTTGTGGAGCAGACACATTTTTCGAACATATGGAGCAATGGATTAGAAATATGATTCAAATTGAGAGTAATAATGTGGAACGCAATTAGGGTGCAGCTCTATCCGATTTGACGTCACATTTATTAGTTCAGTTAGATAGAAACTGCAATCAACCAACGCACAGTTGACCCAGCAACAATACCTATGCAATACCGACAGTGGCCTAACATTACCAACTCTCTATGGACTGACCCCATAACAGTGCATGCAGCAATATTTTGAAACTGCTTGAACTGTTTTGCTGGTCCTCATATATTATGTCGCTAATTGTAACTTATTTTATGTGCATACCCCACACGTGTGTCGAATAATTATGTTTAGTAGGAACTAGCTGTGCCTGCGACTTCGTTCACGTGCTTGTCGAAAAATAAATTGGATTTCATGGGTATTTTTGTTTGGCAGATTCTATTTTTTTTTCTAAAATAAAAATAGCCTAAGTTACTCCTTATAAGATCGGCTATCTGCCACTGAAAATCCCGTCAAAATCAGTGCAGCCGTTTCGGAGATTTATAAATTTTAAAAAAATCCACTCTATTTTTAAATCGAACAAACAGACAGACAAACAAAAATTTAAATATTTTTTTTTTGTTATAAATACCGTATATACTTTAATATGCATTTAGTAAAAAGCTGTTATTTTCACATTACAAACAGACACTTCAATTTGATTTATTTGAATATTTGTATATTTATATATTAGATATAGATAAATATTTAAATAGCCATGTCACAAGTTGAGCCTGTATGTCGGTTAATTAGGGCTAGGCTAGGTCCAGTATAGGTGAACACCTGGCTCAATGATTTATTGCGTTTACCAATTGGAGTTTAATTTGGTGAGAACTGGATCAATGTATTTTCCTATATGAACCTAGATACCTTCTATTCAATAGAATCCACATAATATGTATATTGTATAGCTATCCTAAATTAGCCGAACACTAACGGGCTGTTGAACATCTGGCACACGAAAACAATCGCCGGGAAAAGCTGTAAAAATCCATTACAGAACAACCACAAATATATATGTTACCATTACAACATTACAACTGAAGGACAAAAAAAAAACGCCGAAAAAACACGGTTCTTATATGAAGACCTCTTTTAATTTTTAGTAACTTTATTTTATTTTTATTATTCGTTGTTATAGCGGCTATAGAAATACCTACACACTTTATGAAAATTTCAATTACTGTCTGCCTATTACGGTTCATGAGATACAGCCCGCTGACAGATAGATGGACGGACAGCGGAGGCTTAGCAATAGGGTTCCGTTGTCACCCTTTGAGTACGGAATCCTAAGAAGTAGATACACCCCTATTATAGTTTGTAACTTTTGAGCAGTATCGACTGTCGCCGGACATAAAGTTACTAATACTTCATCCAAGTATATGCAGCCATACAAGGAAAACGAGATAAGTAGGAAGTCAATTTATTTTCAAATCACTCGCCAACACCTAAGTATATTTTATCAACCTCCAAGGTAATTACATTGTAAATAACGTCTATTGATAAATACCCCGTAATCGACACCAATTAACTAACGTCAGTACTTAACGCGCTGATTCTAACATAAAGTGTTTTCTAATTAACTATTGTGAAAGGCATTATTAACCACTCACTCGAAGTCCCTTGCTAGACAAAAGAACTTCCAAGTTCATGTATACAATACCTAAGTACTTGGTTGTTCTTCAGTTTTCTCCAGTTGCATTCTCCAGCACAGCTATTCTCTCATCCATTCTAAAAGCTCTCATTTCCGAAGCGAAACTATGATCGAAAACTTGATATTGCATCCGACGGAATTGAACATTTTATATCTGGAAGAAAAATCGGACAAATGAAAAACTGATACCCGCTGAATAATTAATCTCTACGAGTACATAATAACAATTTTAAATTAACTCACTGACAGACAACTCACATCCTTAGGTAACCGGGGTCTAGAACAACCTGAAGCATGTTTGCACAAGAGTTCCTTAAATAACGAAAGTGCACTAAAGCACTAAAGGAGTTTTTAATTCATCAAGGGGTTAAATAGAGGCTGAAAATTTCTGTGGAATTTTGTCCTTTTTGCCAAAAAATGACAAAATTCATGGGAAATCTCACCGGGAGGACGCACGGCTTATATCTACTTTGATAATCTCGGTGCTACCTTGTAAGTTAGTTGGTCAGCAAAGAGGTTTTGCTTTTAAATGGGTTCCTAAGGAAGGACTAGTATCAACTCAGTAGCCAGCCTGTCTCGCACCGCAGTGGAGCGATGTGCAGCGATGCAAATATACACGATTAGTGAACAGGTAACTGTAACCGAACCGGCGACCTTGTCGGCAACATGTACGAAGAATGGATGTGACAAGGTGTTTTAATGGTGACATATTACTTATAACGTATTGCCGTTCAGTCTTATGTTTAGCAACTAGGAGACAGAGCTTGCCACCTTCAATCAATCTGACGTTGGACTATGGAAACATCGTAAGAGTGACATTTGAAAACTGATGAAGCAGTAATGTTTCATATAGATCACACACATATGGCTTCGTAACTACCTTTAGCTACGCTCGTGACACCATAAGCATTTCCATAATAAAAGATAGGCACCTACTGAATAGATAAGTACCTACTTAAATCCTATCCTTGACTATTTACCTAAGTACTAAACGTACTCAAAACAACAAACAAAATAGGAAAGTTGCCACTATAAAAAAAACCGCTAACAGACACATATCTAAGGTACAGACACCAGCACATCAAGCTACTATAATTTGTCAAATGTCTAATAGATTTTCAACTTTATCGCCAAAACATAAGATTCAAAGTTGATTGGGAAAATTTTACAGTTTCGGGTAGCTTGATGTGTTGGCTAACGGCTACCACATCCAATGTCTAGCCGCTAGCGCATGAATGGACGGAAAGGCGCACGTCCCGGCGCGCGCGCAGGCTTCCGCGTCGACGCACGCGCCACTTCCCATAAAGAGGAGCACGGAAGTCGTTCCACTGATGGATGGCGAGTAGTTGCTCCCCTTACTGGCAAGTACTTATTGATAGCTGTAGAAAGGGACGCGAGCCTTTTAGGCGAGTTTGTTGATAGCACTTGATGACTTTTATGGATACGGTGAAAGGAACGTGGTCCTTTGATGCGAAGTCTATATGGAAGGTTCGGTTAAGCTGGTGTTGTTAATGTTAGTGCTAAAACACTGAGCGTATCTATTGCCGCGTACTGCTCGCTGCCGACGATTTCTTATAGGCTCGGCGTAAAGCTAAGGCCGAGGACACGAAGGAGAATTTTAATGTAACGTAAAAATTTGCCACGTAAGATAGTCATTTTGTAGTTTACTTATTCTTATTGCCATCACTGGCAATGGGAAAGTCATCGGCGAACATTTATTGTTTATAAGATAGTCGTTTTGAAACTTGTTCCCGACTCCCGACTTCTTCTTAATATTCTTCGTAAAAACGACCTCACTCCTGAGTAGAATAAAAGGCAGTCACAATAGCATCTTAAAGACTGAAGCGGCAGATCAGATACTTCCTCCGCTATAATAAGACAAATTGTCTGCGATTGCCGTTTTGTGTTTCAGGTGTTGGGTGGTCTTTCCTTTAATTCGTCTTTTTAAGGTTCCGTACTACACCCGATCCGAATCCGAATTAAAAATCCGACTTCAATCCGAATTGGGAATGTTCTAGATTCCGACGGACAGAGTTCGGATCAGGGTGCGCAAACCCTCATACGTACAATGTGTTAATGAAATAACCCAAAACCTGAAACTAGTTTGTTTAGAATCGGCAGCAAAATCGAATACAATAATTTTTAATATGGGTTATTTTTTTCCAAAAAATAATTATTTGTCATGCCATGTCTAATATTTAATATTTTTAACGACGCTGTACGCTACTGTCCAACGCAATGAAAACAAACAGTGCGGGCTAGGGTGAGGAGAGGGGGTGCTAGAGCTGGCGCCAAGGCCGGGAAGCGCGCCGGCGGCGATAGAGCTACGAATCTGTAAGAAGAAGCGCGACAACAACATTTACACATATCTTTTGCTATAATTTTTGAAAATAAATAATTATATGTCATATCAATTTACTAATATAAAAATCGATTGGGGTGTCCGAGGTTTTGGGTTATTTCATTAACACTTTGTATATGACTACGGTCACTTTGGACCGGTATTTCTCGGATTCGGATCGGATGTAGTGCGAAACCGTACTTATGGTGTGACTCAGTCTGTCTGTCTATCTGTCCGTCTGTCACACCTGGATATCTCAAGAACAGTTCTAATGCTATCAACTTGAAATTTAGAATAGTTTTAGATGACGTTTGTCCAACTATTTTGCAAATAAGAAAGAAATAACATTTGTTTTTTGCAACAGGGACGGAAAGGGGGGGGGATAAAAATTCAAAGTGTGGTTACTAGGGCATATTGCGGATGTGTTTGTGTTAAGGGTGTGTGGGCATGAAAGAGCGCTGTTTGCAAATTCTCAAAAAAAAAAACTTTTTTTTAGGCCGCATAGTTTTCGACTTTTGATGAAAAATTTAAAAAAAATACCGTTCCCCCCTTTTTTTTTTTTTTTTTGTGGATGGGAAATCATCCAATGACCCCTCCCGCTCTGGGTGGAGCAGAAGGGAGTGTCAGACTCTTACTGACTAAAACCCACCCGTGTTCCTTCCTTAGCCCTTTGTGTTCCGGGGTAGCGGTAATCCTTTCGGACAATCCCGCTGCCCCGGCAGGCTTCGGCCCTTTCGGGCCCCTTCCTAATGCTGACATCTCTTTGAGGCGCGCGTGGAACACGTACGCGCCGTCCGGCACGGGCCTGGTCCTGATCGGACGGAGAGTTACCCATTACTCTCCGCCCGCAGGCCCGCGCCTACGGTGGCCGGGAGTCGTCTCGCGGCTCCCGACGCCCGGGGCGTCTCCCGCGGCGGCTGGGACGTGAGGCCCTCTCCCTCAGCCGTCCCGCCACCTCCTTCGCTAGCATGACTGCTTCGCAGAAGGAGGTGACTGCCTCCCACTCCCTCTCGCCCCGGACCATGGCTTGAACCAGGGCCGGGCGCGAGAGGTCGCCGCCGCTGCCGATCGCCTCTGCGAGAACACGGCGGTGCTCCGCCCAATTGGGGCATACCGCCACCGTATGCTCCACCGTGTCCTCCGGGCGACCCTCGCAGTGGTGACACCCGGGCGTTTCCTCCCGCCCGATGATGTGCAGGAACCTCCCGAAACACCCGTGTCCGGTGAGGACCTGCGTCAGGCGGTAGGTGAGGGCGCCGTGGCGCCTCTCTAGCCACTCCTCAAAGAGGGGTCTTACCGCCGCTATCGCGGCGTGCCCTACCGTTCCCCCCCTTATCGCCGAAGTTTACTTATATAAAAACCTGTTATTTGTTTTATGTGATAGAAGTTTATGTAAATATTACAGGAAAAAAAAACGATGTCTCTAAATAGCACACTTTTTCAGAAATCATTACAAAAATTACATTAGGTCAACCATCGGTCAAGAGATGGCGTTGACCTAAAACTGCAATATTCTCCACCGCAGTGTATGTTAAAATTCTCTGACGAATAAAAGCCTCGCCGATGAAAACGCATCCAAAATATAATGGTACGGAACCCTTGGTGCGCGAGTTCGACTCCCTCTTGACCGGTTTTTTTAGTTACTAAAAATAGAATAGGTATTTATTTTACGTACGCACGGCTACACATCAAGTTATACATAACCAGTATAAGCTGACTTCTGATTGTACGAAAAACCTATACAGTACGAGGTCAACTAAAACTGGAAACCGTGTACACACGGCTACACATCAAGCTATTAATTTCCAGTTTTAGATGATCTCGCATTATCATAGGTTTTTCATACAATCAGAAGTCAGCTTATACTGGTTATTTATAGCTTGATGTGTAGCCGTGTGTACTAAGTAGTATTTTAAGTTTTTTTTTATTTTCTTTCACTTATAATATTTTTTCTATCTTTATGGATGCTTATCTGTATTAAATGAATAGATAGGTATTAATAGACACAAAATGATGTGCGATAGTGACACAAAAGTTGCACAAAAATTTACACTACAGTGACACAATAGTGACACAAAATGGTAGCAAAAAACTATGAAGTTGAGGTTACATTAGTAGTTTTATAAACGTAAGGTTTAGAAAAATAGAAAATTAGACAACAATATATCTAGAACATTTATGGCAAAATAAGTTACGCTTAGACTAAATTAAAACAATTATAATCTTGAGCAAGTTTTGTTAAGTCTCCAAAATTGTTTTAACAAAAAAAACAAAAAGTAATTGAAAATTCAAGAACCTACACTACCTCAGCTAAAATTCACTCCTTATCTCACTCGCACGATACTGCTCGCGGACTGAGTGAGAGCGAGACAGAGTGCGGTGCTAGGCGGCAGGCAGCGCCAATAGTTTAGATATTTGCTTTTTCGGTGAAAATAATGGTAATTTAAAAAAAATAAATAACATAAGACCTGCTTTATAGTTAGTTTTGAATACCAGCGATTTATTGTTCGGTTTGGAGGTAACTTTGGAATTTTTTTCTATAGAGAAAATTTTATGAAATCGTGTTTTTCGTCTAACATAAGACCTAACATTAATCCTCAACTTTACCATATATTTATTTCAAAATTAATGCTGCAGTATTTTCGACATAACGGAGGATCATGCTAAGCCATTTGAGGTACCTAGTATAGGCCCTTAAGTATGATTTTTTTCATTTTTTACTACTATAACAAAAAATAAAATCAGTAATATTAGACAACAATTAGGAACTTTTATAGCAAAATCAGTCACGCAATTAAGACAGAAGCAAAAAACAAAATTATATTCATATGTGAGCAAGTTTTAATAAGTGTTCTAAAATGTAAAAGTAATTGAAAATTTAATGTTATTGACATTTTATTCATTTTTATGACTAACAAAAACTAAAATCAGTAATATTAGACATGTAAGTTCCTAATTAGGAACTTACTACATATCAAGTTATATTTTTCCAGTATAAGCTGATCTCGCATTGTATAGGATTTCCGGACAATGAGAGGTCAGCTTATACTGGAAATGTATAGCTTGATATGTAGCTGTGTGTACTTTAACAAAAAATAAAATCAATATTACCGATAAAAAACAATGTAATTTCTAATTTATTCTATTTTTGATTTCAACTTTGATAGATCAAAGGTTTTAATACCGCGTCGATCTGAGATTGGATTTGATAACACTTGCACAATCTTTGTTTTGTTTTATTTATGATCGACACGTCATCAAGGACCGGCCAAGCAAACCTCGCATTCCCTATCCCTTTATGCCTCAAAAATTTCACCTCAAAAGTGACACTCCCAACCAATTGTAAGACTTCTCCAAGAAAATATTTACTCCTCTTCTCCAATTCGAATCTAACAAGTACGTATGCACCTTTAATGATTTTCATTTCGGCATTGCTATCTTTCTCAGAACACATTTCAATGTCGGGGTCTAAATAATCCGTTTCCTTTATATCGTCTTCAAAATTCTCTAAATCAGAGGAACTATCATGAACGGAATAATTTATTTATTTAATCTTTTCGCACACAAAAAGGTACAAAGGCGGACTTAATGCCTTAGGCATTCTTTACCAGTCAACCAAGGATGGTGCAGAGGTTAGATGGCAGGTGCTTTGGTTGAGCCGAACAATGATACAAAAAAAACTATTCAAATTATTGAATTGATTGAGTGCACAAATACATAAATAGGTTAAAAGCCTATAATACATATGCATACTATATACTATAATATATACTTATAATATGTATATATATACAAATTCAAGGGAGAGAGGTGTTGAGATGACTCTACGCTATTTGTTTTGAAAATAACTCTGCAATTTCCGCTTAAAATATTATATTAATATATATAATTTATTATAATTGTCACAGCTCTCTTCAGAGCTGTCTTGTTTGTAGCATTGGTTGTTTTTGGTTCTTTTTAATTCAGCACCTGATGATTTATGTCCGTTACGTTTTCTTTTCAGGTATTTTCCGTCATTAGTATTACCATAAAGTTTTTTCAGTTTTTTTTTCCGCAAATTTAACCAACAAATCATTAGGTTCCACGTTGTTAAAAATTTCTTCTTTGTCGATAAAATTTAACACATCTTCGTCTTCTAGATCTACTCGCTCGGTTTCTTCATTTTTGTCAATCTGTTTTTCTAGTTTCTGTATAACTAAGTCCAGTTTCTTCATTCAAGTGTAAGTCATACTCAGTATATTCACTTTCCATTTCAGGTTTAGCTTTGATTTCAAACATGTGCGTTTTCGGGATAGCATTCGCACTTTCCTTTTGAATTCTGACAAAAGCATGATAGTAGGTACTCTATATATCAATAAATGTTTATCCATCACTACCGCTTGATGTACTTTCATCGCAAGCGCAAGTTTCCAAGTCTTTTATCCGAGGTGAAACTACATAAAAGGGTCTGTACCTTTTAAAAGTCGTCAAACTTACTGGACCATTTTCGCTTATGTACCTACTTTTTGCAAGTTACTTAATGAGTCTAGCAAATGTTTTTGTTTTTTGCACTTTTTAAATGTTTTACATACCTAGGTACTGTTGTAGTAGTGTGTGTAATATGCATTCGCGATTTATTTGCCAAAAATGTAAACAAATATGAGTTTATGGAAAAATAACTAAGACCTACACAATAAAGTTCAGTTTACGCTACAACTTTAATTTTTTTTATAACTTTTAATGCTAGTCACTCTGAAATCAACTTAATTACTAGTACTGAAATAAAGTTAATATTTGTTTAACTTGAAATGATATTAATTTGAAACAAGTTTGAATAGACTTTATATTCACTATAGGTAGGAACTTTAACAGCGAAACACCAACCTCAAGGTACCTAAACCGCCGTTTAGTAGGTACCTACATAATATCGTAATTTGCCTTAAGAGAAATGGACCATTACATCCGAGATAGTTAAGACATGCGACGTCCCGTCTATCATACACTCGTCACAAAGCAACTTGACACATATGTGTTGGTACTTTCCATTTCATTTCGTGGCCGTCCAGTGAAAGCGGACAGGTGCTGTTGACCTTTGCCAAGCCCATCTGGTGGCCATTGATGAGCGATCGACTTGCGACACTGCCACAGATATACGCAGAAGACCCGCAGTCAGCCCACGTTTGTACGGACGTAAAAATATCTCGGCGGAATTTTATCGCGCACCGAATCTTCAACTCTGTTGAGAACCCAAAAGAACGCATACCAGCGCGTCAAAAAAGCACACTGTTGGATTTTCAACTCACGGCGCTAAACAGTGCGTTGAAAGTCCAGTACAGAAAGAAAAATCGCCGCGGGTAAAACGCGAAAACAAAATCCCTCTCATAGAGAGGAGGCCTGTGTCCCAGCAGTGGGAACATTATTACAATTAAATGATAGAAAATTTAAAACTCATATTAAAAGTACACTTTGTAAACAAGGATATTACAAATTGGAGGATTATATCCAAGATAACAATGTTTGGGAACATGCTGGTCCTGCTCCATAGGACAATCTAGAGTCTAAACAAAATCAAACTGGTTGCTAATTTAATTTATACATACACATTTTTTTTTAAATAAGTACCTACATTGTTTTTTTAATACAGTTGCTCAAAAAGTGGCGTTTTGCAGGGACGTATAGCGTTCGGGATGTGGGCTATTACATACTCGTGCTTTTTTTTTACCTTTCCCGAACTCGTGCGTTCTCTTTCCCAACTGTCAAAATCATGTCTATGAAAAACCAACCATGAAGTTTTTACTAAAAAAATTCATAGAAGTTTTTATGATTCATGCAAATACGTATATTTCTAAAAAGAAGCTATTATTATGTTTCAATATCAGATTTAATGATTTGATTGAATAAGTTAGGTTAGGTTTCATTTCATTTCATCTCATTAGGTTAGGTTAGGTTAGGTTATTTCATTTTCATTTCATATCAATAAAAAAATTCTACTGAAGACTTGGCTGTATGGGCATAGTTCCCTTTGCCTACCAGAATGGGTGAAGAAAAAAAAAATCTCTGCTTATATTCTACGGTTGGCGCCATTTTTCAGAAATTTTCTTTGCGAGTTTTAGTTGTTTGTTGCACAAAATGAGTAATTTCGACCCTAGTTTTTTTGAATTAACACCACCTTATTTTATTAAATTGCTTCATTTTTTCGCAACTGTATTAAAAATAGTCGTTCAGTACACGTGCGAAACCGTCATTGCAACTTGTTCCGACTGTCAACCCTCGCCTTCGGCTGCACCTCGGCTCGGGTAGACATTTGTCGGAACTCTTTGCAATGACAACCTTTCCGCACTTGTAATGAAATATACTATTTACATCCTGTGACAAATGTAACTCACACACTCTTTAAAATACTAGTAAAAATTTTTACAATCTTTGTGAATATGTGAGCACCATGTATCTATCACATAATTGATTTACCACTTTACCAGTCTGTTATATTTTTAATTCTTTTTACCATTTGTGGTAGACTAAATTTTATTTTAGGTGCATCGTCTTCACATATAATTATATAATGAATGTATACTAAAACTTGTAAAACATTTTAAAAGAGTAACGGTGGAGTTTCTTGCCCATTCTTCTCCACACGAAAACTACATATTGGAAGGGGCGACTAGAATCAATTCTATTTTTAACCGACTTCAAAAAGGAGGAGGTTATCAATTCGGTTGTATTTTTTTTTTTTTTTTTATGTTTGTTACCTCAGTACGCCGTCATTTATGAACCGATTTGGATTTTTTTTTTTTTATTTGAATGGATATGCTTCCAGATTGGTCCCATTTTTGTCAAAATTCAGTTCTGATGATGGGATCCATGAGGAATTGAGGGAACTCCTCAAATATTATAGGCATACATATAGCAATTTTGGTATTTTCATCAACATGTCAAGCATTTGCATTCAAAAAGTATAATTTGGTGAAGTGGAACTGATGAAGGAGACCACAGATAGCCACAGGAACTCTTCAATGATAATAAGTATTTCACGGGTGGCGATAAGATATCTCGATTAAGATAGTTAAGCGACTATGACGAAGCAAATTTAAATAAATGGTTCTGACGAAAATGGTACCATCAAACCGATCTGATGATGAAGCTGGAAGGTAGGTACCGGAACTTCGTAATAAAACCATGTATTCTAGCCGTGTTTGGGCTTATTGGAATTGTCATGAGATGCACTCTGACTATAAAAAGTAAAAAATAAAAACTTTTTAACAAAAAAAAACAACCGACTTCAAAAAAAAAAACACTACAAAGTGTAAAATAACTTTAATTTTAATTTTGGAAGTCGGTGGCAAAAACGTAAATACAAAACCAAAGACACCGACTTCCGAAATTAAAATTAAAGTTATTTTACACTTTGTAGTGTTTTTTTTTTGAAGTCGGTTGTTTTTTTTTTGTTAAAAAGTTTTTTTAATTTTAAAATTTGACGTTCAAAAGTGCCTTTTAAGTGCCTATTTGAAATAAATGATTTGACTTTGACTTTGACTTTGATAGGCTGATTATGTTGGGTAAAACGCGCCCCTGCGTACCTTATAACTCTTGAACAAAGAAGTCAAGCTCCATTTAGGTACACGATGCAAGAATACCAGTATTTATGTGTACCACATAATGTGCAGCTGCATCCAGTTAGACTGGAAGCCGACACCAACACAGTTGGGAAAAGGTTATGTAGATAGATGATGATGTACTTAGTTGCCCGTAGCATACTTACAATAAAATTGAAGCAACAATCACATCACATCAACATCGTCTAAACTCTAAAGCTATTAATTACACTATTTAAACGGTGCAACTTTTATTGATTACAGGTGTAGCGGTATGTACAACCACATGCGAACAACTTGTCATACTGACGTCACAAAATCCTGCATCTCGCAAGCAGAATTTACCGCGCAACTAGCATAGGTACAACGGCCCGACATGAATCATTTGGGCAGTTGTCCGCCAGACAACACCCGTCTGGTCGGAGGATCCTCCCTTTTCTATGTAAGATGAGTGAACTTTACACCCTGTTCCTTCATACCTCTTTATAGGCAATTAAATGGCACCGTGTACCTAATTCGGGCTTAATGATCGGAACAAGAAACTGATGCGATTGTACAGAATGGATACTGAAAACGAGACATTTTTGTGTCTCGAAAGTACCAACACTGCTAACATTTGTTCCATCCTCTGTCTACAAAAACGAGATTACTTACAAGCAATCATAAAGCGCGATGGCAGATTTTCAATGCTTCATCCTGTTTCTTCTCTTTATGAGAAGAGGTGATATTTTCTAATGGCTTTGCATTTGCAGTAATCTGCCACTTCAAAATGAATAGCAAAACTTGAATATGTTATGTAACTATTTTGTTTCATAAAATATCATTCAAAGTGGATTTTCTTTATGTTACTATACTGTGACACCGCACTGCGATGCAATAAGCGAACGTCTATGGAAGATGTGAAGTAATGATTCGTTCGATTGAATCATAATTACAGGGTTGTCTGTACACCCTTTAGCTGTGATCCACTGCCTTTAGTGTGTCGATATAATTCTGCAAAATTTTGCATCAGTGTCAAACTCTTGTAGGTATTCGAGGCCCTAGCAGGAGTGTGCGACAACATACACACAACATTATCAACCTATAAGGTTCCCCACTGTTGGGACACAGGCCTCCTCTCAGTGAGAGGCAGTGGGCCGTCATCCACCACGCGGAACCAGTTCTGGTTGGCAGTTGTCACAGGTCTTTCAATTTTTAGTTCTAGGACATGCCGGTTTCCCCACGATGTTTTCCTTCACCACTATGGGCGCTATGAGAGCAGTGGTGATTAACCTCTGGTATGTCGGAGCGTAGACCTACGCGCCAAATTTTGTATCAGTAAACTGCCGGAACGTATATCTACGACCAATTTCTGTCAACCGAAAATTGTCATACTCGTTATTGTCAAATTGTCATATTTCATACTCTACGCGACAGACAAGACACTCAACGCATCGACGGCGCGCGACAGACCAGAGGTTAAATTATATATCTACATAAAGCGCCTGACTGGGTTCGAACCTACGACCGAACCACTGGACCACCACTGCTCTACACGACGTAAACTTAACGTAAATTGGAAAAAAAAAATCGAATACACAACTATGGTATATAATTGGTCATAAAACAAAGTTAATATTATTATGGTTATAACGAGTAGGTATTTTAAAATCATTCAAACTATCGTCCCGTTTACTCCACGCGTTCGTGCTAGGCTCACAGACTAATTCTGAAGATTACCAATAAAATCAATTAGAACTTATCAATTTATTAATATAATTACCAACATGCAGCAGTACCGAAGAAGGACTACTTTTTATAACACACAAGGAATTAAGTAAAATAAAACAATACAATAATTATGTAAATTTCATTTATTTGAATACGACATGATAATAATGGATTTATGACGTTATCTTACTGTTCAATTTAACTTTACATAAACATCTTGCACTGCATACATTTTTTTTTAGATATTTTAACTGGATAACAGCACAGGGCAAGTCTGCTATTACAATAGTGTCAGAATGGTCTATCATTGATTTCATAATTGTTGATTTTGACAAGTTTGGTAATCTACTAATATAATGGCGTCATTATGAAAGTCATAATGACGCCATGGTCAACCACTCCATTGAAAGAAATGGCATAAAATGGTAATCTCGTACATAATGACAAATGAATAAATGTAATGTTTATTGCTATTTACGAACTTCTTACTACTTCAGATTGCAAACACTAATATGTAAAAATTTATATCAAATCAAATCTAGCATGAAATTTTGTAGTAGTTTTTCTCAGACCATTGACCGACCATTATGAATTTAGCAGATTACGAACTTTTAGCAAAATGACAATGGGATCGTGTTGGAATGACGAATTTATAAAAATAGCAGGCTTGGGCCCCTGGTCGCGTACTAGTATTCCATGTAAATTTTCATAAACTCGCGCACAAACACATTCGTATGAGGTACACAATATACAAAATCTTAGAAATATTTATTTCTTTTGAATACGAACCAATACAATACTGCACAGTCGAATTAGCGTATTAATACAAGTATAAAGATAAGCTCTACTTCCTGAGGAGCTGAGTTAAATAGCTTTATGTATGGTTGCATTTTTGTACCGTTGAACTACCATAGTACATATTACAGGATAAACTGTATCTTAAGCTGCAGGGTAATTACGTAACACGCTAACACTAGCCAATGGCCCCGATTCTGTTGTCCACAAACTAAATTAAATTTAAGTTCAGTGCATCTTTTTCTTTCTATTTAATTATGAAAAGGACAGAAGATAAATATTAGTTTAGTCCTGTCAAATTAGATAATCCATAGACAAATTTAGACGTGATTAAAAAATTGGCTACTAAAAATACGTCAGTTTACGTCAGGCGCTGACTAATTTGACAAGACTAGACTAATATTTATCTTCTGTCCTTTTCTTAATGAAATTTCTTAATGAAAGAAAAAGATGCACTGAACTTAAATTTAGTTTGTGAACAACAGAATCGGGGCCAATGGGTTTAATTTTGACAGTTAAACAACATTCACTGCGTTATTAACGTTGCTGAGCAGACACATTTTGCGAACACATGAAGCAATGATTAGCAAAGAAATATCCTTGAAAATTATTCAGATTGAAAGTGTGCAACACAATTAGGATGCTGATAACAGACGCGTCACTCAAGTAAAACACGATACCGACAAAATTACATAGGAATGAACATTAATTTGGTAATTCCATTTCATTTTATTGGTTCCAGCCAAATCCAACATCGTTGGATTTTGTTCACTAGTGAATTCATTTTTGACTTTGATTCATTTTGTGGCGTTTCACTTGTAGTGGAAGATGCCGAATGAAAAATAAAAATGAACTAAAAGTGGAGCGTCTGATATCTGCTTAACATTGAGCAACATAATTATTTACATATTATCACTACAATACAGTGTCGAAAGTTATAAATAATTGTATTACAAATTATTGTTGTATTTTTCTACAAAAGTTGAATGTTATAAAATTCTATGCTGATTGTAAAGTTGTTGCAACGATTTTATTTTATCCCTTCTGCACATACATAATATTAAACATAGCATCAATATCTTTCACAGAGTTATATATATCTATTCCATACAGTAACGGTCGCGATGTTGTGGTATAGATTGACATTATCTTAGAAGTAAGATAAATAACATAGTTGAGCTGGATGGTGCTGTTCCATGCGTCATGTTCGTGAACGGGCGCTGTCAGTTGAGACTGGTCATCTCTTAACTGCCAGGGTTTCTTTTTAATCTTATACCCATTTTGAATTGTTTCTTCATAACATTGTTCTCACATATAGAAGCAACAAGAATAATGTACTCAGGATTTTGTAATATCGTCGACCGTAGGTTCAATTGAGGTAAGGGACAAGATACCCAATGTCCCTTACCTCAATTGAACCTACGGTCGACGATATCTTGATTTAAAAGAGTGTCCTTGGAGTTTCTTGCCCATTCTTCTCCAAGAGATCTACGTTTTGGAATGGGCAACTAGCTTCAACTTTCTGACTAACTGACCGACTAGTTAATTTTGACAATTCAAAAGTGCCTGTAAATGGTTTAATTGAAATAAATGCTTTGAGTTTGAGTAAAATAATTGTGAGAACAAAATTTTTGAGTTTATTGAATTAGAACAACCTTTCTCATTACAAACAAACTTTATCAAACAGTCACCTGTTTGAAGCTAAATAAGATCGCACCCGCCTGAATATCATATACCGAGTTATAGTACCGCCGCTCGGGACGTGAATTGCACAGATACTGAAACCGTATATGGCTATAATCTAATCACATTGGCTGTATGTACGGAGTAGATATCTACATCACACACATTGGCCGTTCTCTACGTCATCAGCGGGCCATGCACCCCACACTGCAGGCCAGCGTAGTGGACAGTGGTGGTGGGGAGTGAGCCGCCTAGCTCCTGTTGTATCGGTTGCCCCAGCCGCGTCGGTGGTCGTCTTTGTAGTCATCCATATTGTTCTGTCTCGCTCTTTCTTCAGGATCGTCTTCTTCTACTAGACGCTCCTGCAAGGAAAAGTAAAGTTAAATAAAAAGCGTTTTGTACAGAGGCCAGCACATCAAGCTACCCCAATCTGTCAGATTTTCCCAATTGAATATGAACCTTATTCCTTTGTGCTAAAGTTGAAAATCTATCAAAGAAATTTGACAGATTGTGGTAGATTGACCTGCTGGCGTCTGTACGTTTTACGTTGCATAAAGTTTAATAAATAAACTGTGATGTTTCTGGCCCCTTATTCTTTATTTAATACTTCAAGCACATAAATGTACAGAGGCGGGCTTTAAGTTACTTATTTATGTTTTAAGCTAAATTCGAACAAATTTTAGGGCACTACCGAATCATATACATTATTCAATATCATTACCAACTTATAGCAGTCCACTGGATATAGGCCTCTCAAATCGCAAACCATTTAACCTTTACGAACGTGGATCCACGCGATAGACAATGGCTTTTTATTTGTTCTTGTAATTACAACATTCAACCGGTTAATAGGCTACTTTTATCTACCTATTACAAGAGTATCGTATCCTACAAAATGCGACACCCCACCTAGCAGGAGGGCATCCTACATTATGTGAATGTGTGATTAAAGGTGTAAATATTATTAAAAGCTCACCTTTCGTATGCTCTCCTCTTCATCTGCGTCGTTCTCCGTGTTCTGTATGGTCGTGTGAGGTATGTTTGTAGTGCCGGGGAAGCTGTGGACAAAAAAATATATATTATACTAAAGCATTGATGATAAATAAAGTCTTCCAGACCGAATTTCGGCCATGGCGATCAATCTTAGCGGAATCTAGCCTTCGGCGCGGGAGATATTTTAGTGCAGGCGTGTGTGCGCAGAAACAGGTGCACTCTATTCCCTCGCTCTCATTGTCCGATGGCAATCCGACGCCACCGGAGAGAGATCAGGCGCGACACGTGCGCACTGAGGCAAGGGGGTATCACACCGAGAACTTCCAAATTCCGGGCCGTTGTTACTAAGGAATTTCCAATGGAAAAACCTAATAACATATTGACAATTGTGACACTGGTGATAGGTTAGTGTTCTAAACACCGACCCACATCGTGGAATCGGGAAAAGCGACTTCGTTGTATTTTTTGTTATGTATTTTCTGGTCTACAATATATAAATAGATACTTTAAATTTTCAAATAGATATTTTACATTTTTTATTTTTCAATAACTACAAAATGGCCCCGATTCTGTTGTTCACAAACTAAACTAAATTTAAGTTCAGTACATCTTTTTCTTTCTATTTCATTATGAAAAGGACAGAAGATAAATATTAGTTTAGTCCTGTCAAATTAGTCAGCGCCTGGCGTAAATTGACGTATTTTTAGTAGCCAATTTTTTAATCACGTCTAAACTTGTCTATGGATTATCTAATTTGACAGGACTAAACTAATATTTATCTTCTGTCCTTTTCTTAGTGAAATAGAAAGAAAAAGATGCACTGAACTTAAATTTAGTTTAGTTTGTGAACAACAGAATCGGGGCCAATGATAGTTTTAACAACGCTATTTAATTCATTAAACTAAAAAAACAACGTGAGGAAACTGGCATGTTCTTGAACCAAAAATTCGAAGACATACGACATCTACCAACAAATCCACCGCTGGGCCCGCGTGGTGGATTACAGTCCACTCCCTCTAGAAGAGAGGAGGCCTGTTTGCCAGCAGAGGGAACATTTTAGGCTGATTATGCATTGTACTGCACACTATTTACTTCTATTACAGCTTATGATAAGATACTCACATGCCATCTCGAACTCGTTGGTCGTAGAACTCTTCCACAGTGAGTGCAGGTATAGCGGGGTAGCCCAGCCCGAACACCGCCTTCTGCACGGCGTCGCGGGTTATTATCACTGGTTTAAGAGGCACGTGCGGACGCTTTGGTTTAGGCGCTGGAAGAGATATAGAATTCATTGTAAGTGGAGTATATAGCCCAGCAGCGCAATTTCGTAACACAGTATCAGTAGCTGTTGAGCAGATTTTTTTTTTTTTCAAATATGTGAAGCAATGGATTAACAGTATCCTTCAAATTTATTCAGATTGGGATTGATAGTGTGTTACTCAATTAGGGTGCTGTAAATCTTAAGCTATCGTATGTGTCAAAATAATCGAGAAACTTGGGTAACACAAAAAATTGATAAATAAAAACCCTTTTATTTCTTGCCGTTTCAATTACAAAATATAAATAGTTACTGCATGAACATAACAACATTTCGATGTTTCAAGCAATATCGTTGAACTTGTCTATATACAGGATCGGCAAAAAATCGTGGATCAAACGAAACAAAACGCTGGGGTTATTTGCAGTATTTTTTTTTATACAATTTTTCTTTAATATTTCAAAAAAAGCATAATCTCTGTAAAAGTGCTTTTATGATAGTGGGTACCATGATTTATCAGTATTGGCACTTTTTTCAATATCTTTTAAGTCTCACGAAAAATTATTTGGAACTTTAGAACCTTACTGTAAACACTCAAATAGTCATACCTTTTAAGAAGATCAAGTTAGGGCACTGCCACAGAGAAATTTTACTACAAATAACCCCAGCTGTCGCCCTGTTTCGTTTGATCCACGATTTTTTGTCCATCCTGTATAATAATTACATTTTATTGAAATAAAGACAAGTTGGATGATTATGCGTGTTTTTATATATCTATGAAGCTGTTGCCCGCGATTTCGTCTGCGATCCAGGATGAAAAACCCTATGTCCTTCTCCAGGTCACGTGCCAAAGTTCATCCAAATCCGTTCAGCCGTTTAGCGTTAAAGCGTAACAAACACGAAAAAATAAATATTTTCTCTTTATAATATCAGTCTAGATTTACACCCGTAAACCGCCTATATCCCCAAAGATTTACATGTTTACTTACATCTTCAATTTATCTTGTAAGAATTCGATGCAGGTCCAGGACAATTTAAAAGTGCTTTCGAGAGATGGTTCGTCATTGTTTGGTATCTTGATTGGAGCCACATAGTCCTGCACCCTAATTGCGTAACCCACTATCAATCGGAATCTGAATCATTTTGAAGCAAATTGCTAATCCATTGCTTCATAAGTTCGAAAAATTTGTTTACTCAACACGTAAATAACGTAAGGAATGTTGTTGAACTGTCAAAATTAAACCGATTTCCATTGATAATGTGTTACGCAATTGCCCCGCTGGTTTAGTAGGTGTGTGTGGTAGATTAAAACAAAGTGCAAAAGACCTCCTGAATTTTAATCTAAGCAGTATTAGCTAAGACGGATTTTCCGTTAGTCCCGTCAAAATCGGTCCAGTCGTTTCGGAAATTAGCCAGAACAAACAGACAAAAATTAAAAAAAAAAATTTGCTATAAGTACCGTATATACTTTCATATGCATTTAGTAAAAAGCTGCAAACCGACACTTTAATTTTATTTATATGTATAGATGTAAATTTTAGCGTTCCGACGGGAAAGACCAAGAATTAATTTGCCTACAAACATGCCTTGCTTTGGCGCGTAGGAATTTTCCAGTTTCTAAACTCGACCTAATATTTAATTGTATCTAATTAGATTAATTCTTGGAATTAATAGTTAGTTTAAATTACTGTTACTAATCAACATTATTATTATTATTATTTCTTTATTTTACCACTAGCGGTCCGTCACGGCTTCGCACGGGTGGAAAAAGAGAAAAAAAAAATAGCCTATAATAATCAGTGATAATGTAGCATTCAAATGGTGAAAGAATTTTTAAAATCGGTCTAGTACTTTTTGAGCCAATTCTTTA
Source organism: Globia sparganii (assembly GCA_949316385.1). Taxonomy (NCBI): domain Eukaryota; kingdom Metazoa; phylum Arthropoda; class Insecta; order Lepidoptera; family Noctuidae; genus Globia; species Globia sparganii. The sequence continues at coordinate 24,757,780 of OX438653.1, read as the reverse complement.
CAAACATACATACAAATCTTTCCTCTTTATAATTTATGTACACACATATTATTATATAAACAGACAAGAAAAAACAGAACAGAAAAATAGTTACAAAGGTTATTTATTTTATCGCCATTATTTCTAATAAAAATAAATATCTAATAATAATAACGAAATATAACAAAATAATAACATATGGCCTATCCATATTTTTCTATTTATCTTGTTGCATAAATGTATGAAACTTTAAAGATTCACAGTGAATTTATGCAACAAGGTGTAGGTAAGCAAGTAAAAAAAATATAGATGCCATGTGATCAACTGTGAATGTTAATTTAATGTGTTCTGTTGGCATTAATGTCAGCTGTCGATTTAAATACCGCCTATAATGAAAAAAAAATAAAATGGCGGACAGTAGGTATGCCACGAACCTTCAAAGGCACTTCTATCTACCAACAAGCAAAGTATTTGGGCGGATAAAGTAGCGCTAACGAACCCATATCCTATAGTCCGCGCGGAACTAGTTGGCCGCGCCTTAGGTATGTGAGCGGTGGGACGGAGGAGCGGGGGCGCATTGCTCAGTACGTGCGTTGCGAACCGCCGCCTCACCCCGTTCTCCACCTCAGTGGCCAACTAGTTCCGCGTGGACTATAATCCTTACCTCCAGCATTTTTAGTCATATACTCCAGTATGGATTTCTCCTGCTCAATACTGCTCAGTTCTTCAAACGATTGGTTCACATAGCTCTGCAGTAGCTTAAGGAAGTATGCCCTCTTCGTCTCATCATCTGATGAGGATTCCATCGCTTTTGACAGTTTACTGAGCTCTTCTTTTAGTTCTTGCGTCTCCCTGAACCTCCGGATCTTGGCTTCTCTTGTTAGTACCTAGAATTGTTTTGAAAACTTGTTACAAACAACACAACTTTGCGATTTTTTTCTATACAGGTAGGTAAGAACAACAAAATGATTTATGTGCTCCTACAACTTTAATTAATCAAATCTTTTTTTTTAAATAATTTATTTTTATTCATGGTTTCTTTGATACACGTCATACAGGTATGCTCTTAAGGCCGCTATCCCACTGGCGTTTTTCGAGCGTTGACGTCAACGTCGCGTCTGTGCAACGTTAACGTCGCGTTTGTTGGCAACAGTATCATGTGCGCGACGTTAACTTCGCGTTCAGCGGACGTTAATGCTTGTCACGCGACGACGCGACGTCAACGTCGCGTCTGCGCAACGTTAACGCTGCGCAGACGTTCGAGAGACGCCGACACTCGTAAAACGCCAGTGGGATAGCAGCCTAAGTATTCTATAATACATTTTGTCACTAGTCTCAAAAAAAACATTTGATGTTTCAACTTTAAAAACACCATACCTAACATGAATCCTAATTGATACCTTGAAGACAACACATACTCTGTTCCAAAACAATCTGATGAAAGTGTAAACTAATGCAATCACTCACTAAAGAAAATTAGTAACACATTTAACTGTATTTAGAAGGTTTCAACTTTGTATCTCACTACATCCTCCTTCCAAAAAATATTTGTTTGAATAATATGATTAAATTATAATTGAAAAATCATCAATGAAAATTCAGGTTATAAAATTACCTTAAATTGTCAAATGAAAAACATCTTTATGGTAATTTAAAATTAAGAAATCTGGGTCTCGAAATTCGTAATCAAATCAAACAGGAGTTTCAAAATTCTGGTTTTATCTATTAAGTTTTTTCTGATCAATTGTTTATATTTTCATCAGATGCTTCTGGAACAGACCATAGATCTTCTAATAGACCACTTATGTTGTTAAGACTGAACACACTTACCAAAGAAGCAATTTTGGCTTGTTCAGTCTGTACTTTCTCAATAGTGTTTGAGTCAGTACTTGTCTGTGGCACCTCGAGATCTGTCACACCATAGTCGTTACACCTCTGCAGGAAGTCTCTGCAAAGTTTATAATAAATATATTATGTAACACTAGTATTCAATAAAACTACTGTTTTGGGAATCAGCTGGGATTTTTTGGGCCATGTTGGACTGACTATAGTATCAGATTAATTAGTTAAAAGAAAATGGTAACATTTGCATTGGATATCATAATTATTTTTATGAATATTTTTTTGTTAACTTTAGGTATACTTACTATAAATTTTATTTGTGGAAGCTTGTAGCAAAATGAAATGCTTATTATAAGTTATTTATGTGGATATTAGTGTAAGTTTTCCTAAGAATAAATAAACTAATCTCATATAGATCCTTAACATAATAAACAAAAGAATTAACATTGCCTTACTTGAAATAAATCTCAGACACATTGACAAGTTCCAACCGTGGTTGGTTGCACAGCTTCAGAGTAAGGGAGCCAAGCAGGGCTGGTAAGAGCAGGTACTGTAGGGTCTCTGTTGGCAACTCATCTAGGCTCTCATTCTTACTGAACATACCTGTCATGGAGACAAGGTTTGTGGCCTTCTCGAACTTTGCAATAGCTGATTTGACACTCAACTGTAATGTTGGAATTATAATTATTTATTTGTTATATTTATACAAGTCTAAAACATTATAAATATCACTTTTCAGTTTTATATCATGTAATGTTCGAACATATATTAAAAGTATAAATTAAGGTATTATAAATTATAAGAATCTGGTTTTTCTTGATTAGATACCGTGAGTACCTAACACTTTAGATCTAAAAACTCTGATATTATTAAATAGTGGTTTGGTTTTTCTTGCTTACATCATCTCCCCAAATAAATAGCAATCTATTAAATATCCATTAATCCCTCAATTAGTTCCAGTTAGCGTTTTACTCAGTACCAGAAAAATATATGAAAAGAATGTAAACAGTTGAAACTACATTTGATAGCCCAATTCTTGTGAAAGGATATAGGCTATTTAAAATCATGCTATAGCTCTTACAAACCGAGTGAAAATTAAGAAAGAATGGTAAGCAAAATGAAGTACTGATGCAGACAGGCGAAAGCTAGAATTTTATTGTCATAGTAGCACCAAAGTAATTGGTATTTGTTATAGGTATATAGATAGATCTATGAATAAATTGACAAACAATTATCAATAAATTTGAATTATGTTGACTCAATATTTATTCAAAAATTTGTTTTGAATCGATAAACAAACATCAGGTTAGCGAGGTTTAATCGGGTGATTTTAATGCTTTGAGTTTGAGTTCAATGAGTAACGTGGAACTTTCTAGATATTTTCAATATATTATACATTTGCACTTCTTCTTATCACAATTATATGAGAAACTTGAGGAGTTTTAACAGTAAAGTGGTTTAAATAAAACGAAAAAGCTCACCTGTACTGCGTTGCTGTTTGTAGCCTCGCTGCCTTTATCTATATTGTCAAATATTTTCAACGCGTCCTCGAATATCTTACTCAAAGGTTCCTCATCCGTGGACTGGCCAGCATCGGTTTGGGTTTTACTAGTACTAGTCATTTTAGCACAAATTATTTACTTTTATTGTAAATCGGTGTTTTACTGTTCGCTCGCCGCAAAACTTGTTTTTTTTTATGACGCTTCTACAGAATTACACTTCACATTCACACTGTCACCTGTCACACAGTAGTGTTGCCTACCGATAGTCGACTATCGCTAAACTATCGATAGTCTATCGATAGTTGACGTCATATCAATAGAATCGATAGCCTATCGATAGTCAATACTATCATAGTATGATACAGAGCAATAGTATATATACACAAAAATAGTATCGATACTATCGAAGACCAGCATATGTTTAGGAGCAATACTATCGATAGTATTGATAGTATCGATAGCTCACACTGTCGATAGTTTAATAAACGGCGATAGTATTGCCTTCCAATATTCAATAGTATTTTAAATTATTATTTTATTTAGTATTGATAGTTTATATTTTTTAATACAACGATAATATCGATAATATCGAGAGTATTACTCAAAAATAATCGATACTATTGATAGTATTATCATGTAATAGTATCGGTACTATCGATTCTATTGCTTCCAATCAATAGTATTAGTTAATTTGTGATATCGATAGTATCGATAGTGCCGATAGTATCGATACTATCGATAGCACTATCGATATTGTTACTAGTTTTCGAGATCATGTATCGATAGAGAAACTATCGATAGTTGGGCAACTCTGTCACACAGTCACACTGTCCCTGTCCTGTCACAACATTGATCAGCACCAAAAAATGCGGAAAATGGCCAAGCTGATCCACTGACGTACCAATCACATGGACCTACAAGAAAAACGTGCATACCTACACTTTACTGAGAGGATAAAATGGCGGCTAATAGAGCAGCCCCTAATCGATATTTCTATAAAATAACATCGATAAAAGATTGTGAGAATGTTTTCTTAGTGTCACGGACTCACGGTACAATATTTACGGGTAAAATTACCCCAAGTTTTCTAACTTAGGTCTTTCATTTATTTGTAGGTTCGTCCATCTTTCACAGCTAAGCCGTAAGAGGTGTTACCGTCAATGGACCGCTGATGATAATTGATAATAATTTGAATAATAATAAAAAAAATGTAACATAACTGCAATTTGGAAAAAATGTGTGAAAATTTGAATTTCACGGGATATAATGACGGATCTAACATAATTAATATTTTTGAAATTTAGATGTTAAGTTTCCAACACCTACCTTTTCTAACATGCAGATGATAGTGGGCTTTAATTAAAAGTCAACAATAAATTATAATTAAGTATATAATTATATTCAAACGGGAAAAAACAACAACAAATAAATCAATCTCATTTATTTCTGAACTATACAATTTTGATCAGATAATTTCGATGTGATATCCTTTCAGGGGAAAGTCAAATCATTTATTTCAAATAGGCACTTAAAAGGCACTTTTGAACGTCAAAATTTAAAATGAAAAAATAGAATTGATTCTAGTCGCCCATTCCAAAATGTAGTTTTCGTGTGGAGAAGAATGGGCAAGAAACTCCACCGTTACTCTTTTAAAATGTTTTACAAGTTCTTGTATACATTGTTTATATAATTATATGTGAAGACGATGCACCTAAAATAAAATTTAGTCTACCAAAAATGGTAAAAGAATTAAAAATATAACAGACTGGTAAATCAATTATGTGATAGATACATGGTGTCCACATATTTACAAAGATTGAAAAATTTTACTAGTATTTTAAAAAGTGTGTGAGTTACATTTGTCAAAGAATGTAAAAAAACAATGTTTTTAAGGGATTTCTTTCCATAATATTTTCGGCTGTATTAAAAATTTATCGTTAAGTCTCTTTATCTTCCTGGGCTGTTTTTGACATTTGTCCTTTCTCTTAATAAATCTGAAACAAATAAAATTTATGTAAGCTTTAATAGATAAAGAAGACAAGCGAGAGATATCTCCCACTCTGTCTCAATTACTTTATTCAGTGTCCGGTTGAAACTAGATTCTTCAAACTGAAGAGAATAAATATGAATTGTTTTTGTTGACATCTCTAAATTTTCAACACCGATTGTTTCCAACCAATAAAGAACCATAAAATAGCATTATCGATAAATATAATAATGTCAAATGCACTACTCTATGTCTATCCCTACAATAACAAAGAAAATGATTTCATGAAACACAACTTGAAAATAAAGAGAAAAGGGAAAATATTAATGCTTTGCTGTTGAAACTCTTCAACGAATGCAGAATCTTTTGTTTATCCTCTAAATCTAATGATATTTCAGCTGAAATTAAGTACACATACTGGTGCTGGTTGTTTTTGGGTGATTTCTGCTTCTTTTGATGCCACATCCGATTATATTGCAATTGGGCATCTTGCTACTGACGACTTCCACTATAGAACCGAGTTCAAACACAATAACACAGCAAATTACTCCAAAATTCACAAATTATATCCACAGCTCAAGAGCTTTTGAGAGTTGACTTACCCAACTTTGGTACCAAACAGTGAGAGGATAAAATGGCGACCGGCCGCAAATAGGTACCTATTTTAGTGACGCTAGGAATGAAGGATTGCCATTATAGTCACTGTCAAAAACACTGTTAACCTTTTTCACTTATGCAAAATTAAGAAAGTTAAAAAGGGATGGCAATATTTTTATGATTGTGGCGTCGATAGGCCTCATATTTGTATAACTGTGTTTTTCTATAGTCAAACATTTCGGGTCCATATGATTTCTAATTTTCTATAGTTTAAGATTACATCCCATCTCGGGACGCACCTTTTTCTTGGTGTTGCTAGTTTTATGAATTACATTATCTACTAAAACAACACCAACTCGCACCAAACCACCAAACACATGAAGGGAAATCAGAAAACCTAGTTACAAGAAAAATAAAAACTAATCTCAGCGAAGACCAGCCTTCGGCGCGGGAGATATTATAGTGAACAGTGTGTTTGCAGACACAGATGCACTCTTTTCCCACACACTCATACATAATTCGATGGGACGGCAATCCGACAGGACCGGCAGGACCAATGGCTTAACGTGCTGTCCAAGGCACGGGGACTCATTTCTCATGTATACATCGTGGATACATTTATCAAAGAGTAGTTGAAGATATAAGCAGCTAAGCTGTTCCTTTCAACTTTGGCCTCATGGCCTTTGAGCATTGATCCTTTGAGTGGGTTCCGATTCTTGATGATAGTGATCGTTAAAATGAATGTTGATCTTTAGATAAATTCAAAAGTTGCATGATCTGTTACAAATTTTTAAGTGAGAGAAAGAAAACAAAGACCATAATTAATAAATAATAACAATGTTTTATTTGCACCATAAAAAAAAAAACATAAAGAAATTGGTTTACAACAAAATAGGCCGAAAGGTAGTTACATTATTTTACAAATTAGAGTTGCAACTAATACCTAAGCTAAGATAACTTAATCTTGTAATTGCCTATATTACAAGATTAAGTTATCTTAGCTTAGGTATTAGTTGCAACTCTAATTTGTAAAATAATGTAACTACCTTTCGGCGATCACCCTCATTTTCAATCACCTAATAATAATAATAATTATGCATTAGAGCCTAAAAGTTTAATATAGTTTTATAATTGAAAATTTAAATTAACGTGAACATTATGTAATTTAAAAAGAAAAAGGAGCATTCTAAGTACAAAATAAACCAGTCAAGTTAAACAGTTTTTATCTTTTTTTAAAAATAATTTAAGTATAATTAAATTTGAAAGCTTATAAAACCATGCAAGAGAAAAAATAATTGAGGTAAGTATAACACTAATAAAGAACAGGAAAAGGATTTAAGTATGATTGTGATTGTGTGTTGTGTTGTGTGGGGGTGGGGCGAGGGTGTGTTTGGGTGTGAGTGTGTGCATGCAGTTTTTAATTGCAGCATTACCAGACTTAGATTATTAACCGGCAGCTGCTTTTAGGATTATATTAAACCATTAACTAGATAAGCAGATAAATCAGTATTACGTAGACAGCGCAACTCAACAAGCCTACGTAATGTCTTGCGGCTAATGCAATGTTCACCACAAAATGCATCTAAATGAAACCCGGCTCTAGTTATTAACTCACGTTTATTCAACAACTTGTTGACGTAACACCTGCTACTGTTGGTCTTTATGATTAGATAGTAGTAGTTAGTAGTGTAATATCTTAAAAGCAGGAAGTTCTACCTCCACGCTTGTCTCAATAATAACAACATAATTATGTAATGTAGGAACTGTAGGTACTTACTACTTTTTCTAGTATAGTAATAACAAATATTTCCATAAAAATACGTCTTAAGGAAGGTCAAGGTCAGTGGGTGACATTAACTAGTGGTGTGCCGCATCGGCAATGCATAGCTGTACAGTATAAGTTACGACGCCTAACATAATAACTGTAGCAATACACAGAATAAACACATTATGCCGACAAGGTTTGGACTACGGACTGTAATAGCCTGCTGTTGAGGTCAGGTAACTTACCTACATACAGGACTGCTTATTCATTGCGAAGGATCGTAACTACTTGTGACTCTTGCAATACAAATGAGTAAACCAGAGTTTTGCCACGCTAAATAGTTCCATGTGAAACATCAACGTCTCTGTTCGAATGTAACAGACAAACTCAAAGTTAACGGGAGGCTACTAGACTTTCAAAGTTCAAGATTAAGGCTAATTTATTCACTCTTTAGTTAAAGGATCATTAATATGTAGGTACTAACAACTATCAGACACATAATATCACACATAGCTGTATCGAGATTTCTTTTTACCCATATTTGGAATTATTGCTTTGTCGATACCGAACCATGCTCAAACCACGCGATACCAACGTACAGACGCCAGCAGGTCAACCTACCCCAATCTGTCAAAATTCTTTGATAGATTTTCAACTTTAGCACAAAGGAATAAAGTTCATATTCAATTGGGAAAATCTGACATATTGGGGTAGCTTGATGTGCTGGCCACCGTACACGCGGGGCCTCGATATGCATATTAATATAATCAAGAGACACGACAAATGGACAACACTGGGCGGTCAAGTATAGCCAGTTTAGCCTCATCAGTTATCAGAATATCAGTACCCATGTTCAGTTGAGAGCCGTTGGTCGACAAGCGAGCACATTGCACAGCAGCACATGTAAGTTATTGTTCGTATGCACCGGCACGGAAACACAGTGTGACCTCGGCACTTAACAATCGTGCACTCAGGGACGTGTATCTTGTTGTTTCCATTTTTAAAACAGAATTATGGTGTGACCAATCCCAATTTTGAGTTGAACGTGGTATTAACTTTATTGTTATCGCAACGCATCCATTATTCATATTGTCGTTACATACGCAAGTATTGCCATAAGGTATTACTTGTCTGAACTCTGAAGTGAATGGTGAATGTGTTCTAGGAGCTGCTTCAGTAGTAAGTACACAAAGTACCACAGAAGCCCTTATTCATACGTGTCACACTGTGTTTTATTGTGCAATGCGTGTGCTTAGGTACTTATTTAGTCATCAATTGTTTTGTTTACTTCATAATATTATACCTATATCCTTTAATACGAAATTGCATTCTAAAATTTTTGTATGACCGTGTGCACTTAATTATGTAACTATTGCAAATCAATATTATTAGTAGGTATTCCATTAGTCTGCTTTGTCGGTTTATATTTAGACTAGCAACGCCCCGCGGTTTCATCCGCATGAGTGTCGATTCCGTGGGAATATCGGAATAAGAACTATCCTATGTCCTTTCCCGCGACTCAAACATATCCATACCAAATTTCATCTAAATCGGTTCAGCGGTTTAAGTGTGAAGAGGTAACAGACAGACAGGCACACTTTCGCATTTATAATATCGTCGATTAAATGGAAAAATTACATTTCTTGATAAAAATGCAGGGGGCATTTTTAGCAAGAAATGTCATTTTAATAAATCAATTAAAATAATCACACCATCTTAATCCTTATGTAAATACTTCTAAAATGATATATAACTAGGTATAACACTTATATTTTAATATACAACTTAATATATGAAACTAAAAACTTTAAACCTTTGTATTGTAGTATTTATTGTTTTTTTTAATAACGGCACTTTTCTATTTAACCGACGATTTTATTATGGACAATTATGGATTATGGGCTAATTTAGAAGGTGCTTATAATTATTTAGGTTTATCCAGTATCTGCTTAAACAGGCTATGTTCCAACTGCCTACCCTAATTCAGCTTGAATATAATAATTTTTTAAAAATATATTTGAAAACATACATGATACCTAAGTACACACACACAGGATTAACGGTATATTGTACAGAGGCCAGCACATCAAGCTACCCCAATCTGTCAGATTTTCGCAATTGAATATGAACCTTATTACTTTGTACTAAAGTTGAAAATCTATCAAAGAAATTTGACAGATTCGGGTAGGTTGACCTGCTGGCGTCTGTACAATAGTCACATTAAAGGACGAACTGATACCTCCTAAACTAGGTCAACCAAATGCCTGTTACTCCTGTGACATAAATCTTACTTTGGTACCTACATAAATCGTGCTGTTCCAGTAGCTGGCCAAATCGATATTTTAAACCGGATAATTGGCGTTTTCAGCATTCTGTGCGTCACCATTTTTTCACTAGCACCAACATCATCCCAATTAATTTGAAAAAAAAAATCTCTAACATGTTATCATCTTCACATATAATACAGTCCTTCACAGTCTTCCTGCCAAGCCCTGCAAAATAAAAGCGAAAAATTACAATTATCTTCTTTGTATTGAAAATATTCTGGACATGTTAAACAGAGGACCAATCCTGCTATTTTTATAAATTCGTCATTCCAACACTATCCCATTGTCATTTTGCTAAAAGTTCGTTATCTGCTAAATTCATAATGGTCGATCATTGGTCGGACAACCGACAATAGTCTGAGAAAACTACTAAGTACTAAATTTCATGCTTATTTCATATAATATATATTTTTACATATTACGTATTAGTGTTTGCAATCTGAAGTAGTAAGCAAGTTCGTAAATTTATTCATTTGTCATTATGTACGAGATTACCATTTTATGCCATTTCTTTCAATGGAGTGTCAGTGGTTGACCATTGGAAAGTCATAATGACGCCATTATATTAGTAGATTACCAAACTTGTCAAAATCAACAATTATGAAATCAATGATAGACCATTCTGACATTATTGTAATAGCAGACTTGAGGCCCAGTTCTTGCAATTCAGCATAATGAATGACGACTAAAAATTACGACTTCGTACTATTTTAAACTAGGCCAAGGCATTTTCTTCTTAATCCATGTCCATATTCCAAAAGTACCTACTGACCTGCGTTTTTTTGCATATGGGAAAGTTTATTAAATTAACAATGGTAAGTAGGAACCTAATCCTATTAGAGTAATTTCATTCTTCACTTTTGTTATATGAGTCATATAATTACGTCGCGGTCGTGACTGTCGTATGCTTGTCACTAACTCGATAAATTACAAAATTGATAGGTATTACATATTTAGCTAACTTAGCTGAACTGCGTCACAAGTTACGAAGACGTATGTGTGGCGTCCAATTTTCAAGAAGTTATTGAACCAAACATCACAGCAGATAAATATTGTAGCAACTGATGACAATATTTTTGAAACTTTTGTCTTAGGCAGGCAGGGTCGCTGCCCAAGATTTGGGGGGTCGCCATAGGTGCCGAGGAATATTCTCCTCGTTGATCTAGTGGTCGCAAGCGTTACTGCTGAGCAAGAGGTCCTAGCTTGGTTCGATTCCTGGGTCCGATAAAATGTTATTGGGTTTTTCCATCAGAAATTTCTCAGAAGCCTTTATAGTCTAGAATTCTGAGGCACTTACATTACACGAACCTTCCCCGGTCGGTCCAAACTTCGAAAGATCATAATTCTGCTTGGAATGAGCTTCGATTGAAGGACTGTCGTCCATTCTGTTCCACGAATTATCTACATAAAGGGTTACTTTTCAATGACCAGCCAAATTTAAGGATGTGGTACCTACAGACCATCAAACTAAACAAGTTTCTCCATGGGATTAATATCGTAATCGCGAAAAATTTATCAACTGTCCCATAGAAATCTTCAATACCTACTCGACCTAAGCGTATGGGACGGCTGAATTTTTATTCGCGATTACGATGTTGGTCCCATGGAGAAAGTTGTTTAGTTTGATGGTCTGTACCACATCCTTAAATTTGGCTGGTCATTGAAAAGTAACCCTGTATAGCGATTCTTTCCATTCCTACAAACGTTAAAATGTCCTCGAAGAGATTATTTTGTCTTCTCTTTCATAATTTTTTCCAAACTGTCTAATACAGTGAAAGGTGTTCATTCATGCATGATTATCTTATTATGTCGTTACTGCAAACTGTTGTTACGATTTAGGTAGCTTTGAGTCACCCCACTTCTTCAATTGAATTAAACAATTTCGTTGTTTAACTAATTGATAATTACATATGTACTCAGATCTACTGCAAATAACTACACAGGTCAACTGTTACCAAGATTAGAGAACATCAATAGACTTCACGAACCAACGTGATGCAGATTACAGTTCGATCATAATATCCACCTACTCATGAGCTGATGAGCTCATATCCGATGAAAGCAATGGAATTTTTTTGTCAACATCATTATGTGGCAATAAAAGTAATATATCAGGGCCATCGATCAATTTAAAAGGAGAGTAACTATGACTAAACTCGTGACCTAACATCATTGTGTCGTTTCTGGAAAATTCTGGCGGGAAACGCCTCGTGCCGGCTCGGGCAGGATGCCGGCCATTACAGTTATTGTCCCGACAGAGTCCTATGCTATGGCTTACACAATCGTTCTTTTAATTCCAATAAACTCTCGGCCACGAACAGCAATAAATTAAACGCCCAAAATCGTTTACCTAGTGTCTTTTTCCTCCTAAATAAAACATTTTATCTCAATCAATCGAGTGATATCTGACAGAATAGCAATAACTCATTTCAGCTGGACTATAAGCATCATTTTCGTTTAATCCGTATTTGTTTACTGAACGACAGCAATAACAATTCATTTTATGAGGCAACAATCCATCAGTCGCAGATGGTGCCCACCGTGGACACTGATTCACATGTATGTGCGACGTGTGATGCTTGTTATCATTAATCAGTTTGTTAACGATAACTCATCCGTTAATCTGTTTTTAATAAAGATGTTTCTGTTCCAGATATGATGGCTACCCAATTTATAGTTTGAAGATATTCGTCATCATCACACATAAAATGGCTCGCAGCACGGTACTTGCTTTCTACCTGATCGCAACTGGTTTGACTTACGGTTTTAATGGCGACAGCTTTGAGCTGGAATGTCCGGATGAATGCGACTGCCACTACTTCAGGATCAACTGGGTGACGGACTGCTCTGAGAGCAACCTCACAGAGGTTCCCTACGATGAGCTGAGCCTGAGCGTCTACATCCTCGACCTGAACGGCAACAACATCACAAGTCTGAAGCCCTTTCCAGGAGATATCAAAATGAGAAGACTGCAGATAGCCAATAATCGCCTGACGAGGGTAGATAAAGAGGCTTTCAAGGGATTAGAATATTTGATAGACGTTGATATATCAGGGAACAACATCAGTTACGTAGACCCCGAAGCCTTTCTGTAAGTAAATACCTTGTCTAAAGCGCAGTCAGCCGTGTTGTTTTATTTTGTAAATTAATTCTGTGGAACTCGCCGCCATTATGATTAGTAATCAAATTACAGAATTCACAGTTGCGATACAAATCCTCCAAAACAAAACACAATCGCGTTACAGTTTTGTTTACTGGCGGCCATTGACTCTTCAAGTATTATGAAGTAACATCGTCTTTCAAAGCAAAAAGGACAAAAGTTATCCGAATTGATTGCTTATTTTTGTAAACTGTAATATAATTTGCGAACTTTCTTTCGCAAACACAAAAATGATAATTACAGTCGTTTTTATATCTTCACGCTCAGTTTTCTCTATGGTTTAAGTATAAGAAATACCTATTATCTAATCAGCGACAACTAACACTATAGGCCGACCGCTTAACTGAGACGTTGCCTGAAGTAGCTCCGCAGTGCGGGAAAGGTGATAGTTCTCACAAGTTGACGAATCACTGAGCTCTCGCATCACGTCACCACACCCCTCCCGCACCGCGCTGCTACCTCAACGTCTCAGTTAAGCGGTCGGCCTACAATACCAAGTGCTCTATCCATTAAACTGTATCAGTAAAAAACCTATGCGGTCCAAAAGTTGACAGTGATTTGCCGAGTTGATTGATGAATGAACCGACGTGACGCGATTAGGAGCGCTGAATTTATCTTTAACACTTGCATCAGTACCTACGTTAACGCCAACATTGCCATCAAATGAGTAATCATGATATTATAGTACACCTTCATTTGTTTACTTCACTCGCACACTTTATATTCTCACGGGCCGCCATTGTTTGCGGGACGAGTCTGACATTCGTACGGGAACACAATACGTGCTGATGACAAAATTGTTCAAATTGCTCTTAAACTCGTTATGGTACCAGAAGCGAGACCAATTGCCGCCAGCTTTGATGCCAATATTGGATAATAGTCACACAACGAATGTAAATTGGATTGGCTAGATCGCCGTTTACATGCTTACGCTCATTAGGTACGAGTGGCGGGGCTGGACAAAAGACCCAGTTACCTTCAAGCTCCAGTAGATTAATCCAACTCGTGTATTATTTACATGATGTTTTGTTGGCTTGTCAAGTTGTCGTTGTGCCATACACACTCATGATTCATTGAATAATAATAACTTGTCGCGCTGCATGCGAAATGTTAAGCGTTTACATGACGCATCGGTAATTGGCACTTTTAAGATTGTTTCATTATATCATAGCCCTTTTAAGATTGTTCTTGGTTCAAGGGTGGATCCTTCATTATACTTGCCGTTGCCATTATGTAATAAAATAAAAACATAATGTAAGGACATCAATTTCATCTCATGTTTCAGGGACTCTCGTGGACTGCTGAACGTGGAGCTACAAGACAATCCATTGACCACCGTTGAAGGACCATTTTTAGCCTCCTCTACACTGCAATACTTGGATATCAGTTATTGCAACTTATCATCAATCAATTCACAGTTCTTCGATAACATCACAACGCTGACAACAGTAGATCTTTCAGGCAATCCTCTTAAAACACTGGAGGCAGGCATGTTCGATGTCCTGACTAGCCTGGAAACGCTAAAACTGAACGATTGCAAGCTCACTTCTATATCTGAAAATACATTCTCTTCTGCAATAAACATCAAATACTTAGAGCTATCCGGTAATCAATTGACCAACACGGACTGGCCCGAGGTCCTCGGGAAGTTGCTAAGACTAGAGTACTTGAACTTGAGGAAATCTGGTCTCACTTCCCTCTCAGAGGATACGTTCTCAAATTGCACCAATCTAGTCACACTCAATTTAGCTGACAACGAATTACGTGACTTAGATGTCGCAGCCACGTTAGGCAACAGCGTCACTCACCTGGAGTTATTGGATTTGTCCAACTGTAACATACAGGGCCCAATATCTGGCGAAACATTTACAAATGCGACCAGATTGAAAACTTTATATCTATCCGGAAACCCGTTGGTTGCAGCTGACTTGCAAGCTGTGTTAGAGCCGCTTCCTAAGCTTGAGAGACTATTCTTGAGCGACTGTGGTCTTAGCGATCTGCCGGACAACTTTAACGTTTTCGATCATCTTCTAGAGCTAGATATATCTCGCAATCCACTTGAAAATGTTTTCACTAAACTATTAGCACCACTGGAAAAGCTGGAATACCTTAACATGGGATACAGTAATCTTTCCTACGTTGGTCCAGACACCTTTGCCAAGATGACTTCAATGAAGAGATTAGTACTATCTGGTAATGATCTCTTGTCACTAGAAGCAGGACTTTTTGGTAACTTGACGCAACTAACTACGATAGAACTGGAATTCTGTGGATTGAAAAGACCTCTGAACGGATTGGCTTTCTTCAAAAACTTAACATACATGGACTTGCGAGAAATTCGTCTTGGTGGTAATCCCTTAGTGATCCCAGCATCTGGACCTATATTCCCGAAACAATTATCTCAAGTATCAATCCTCGACCTAAGTAACTGCAATATATCGTCACTGAACGTAGATGCATTCAAGAATACCGAAAATATAACTGACCTCAATCTTGGCGGAAATCGTATAAGATCTACGGTAGGAAGTTTGTCATTCTTGGAGAGATTACATCATTTGGAGAAGATAAATCTTGGCAGCAATAATCTGACAACAATCGACCCTGAGGTGTTCACCAACAATCCTAAGTTACATTCACTAAACCTGCTCGACAATCCGTTCGTGTGTGACTGCAAGATCGCTGAGATGTGGGACTGGGCGAACATGATCAAAGGAGACTTGGATGTCCTGGTGGGGGCCAAGAGTGCCGAGAAAGACATCGTGGTTAAAGGAAACAAGAAGAAGAAGAACCTTTACTGCCACTACAATGAAACGCAACTTCGTAATATGACCACAATGGTCAATAAGACAGTCCCGGGTAGAAGGCCTTTCGCCAAGCCTAGAGAATTAACTTTTGCCAATAGAACATGGGCGAAATACGTGAGGGAGTCAGGTTGCGAGCCGGTCGTCAAAATTCTACGACCAGTAGCTTTAGTCGGCGCACAATTTAATTACCAAAGCAATCAAATTTCAACAGGTGTGACGATTGTAGCTATAATGGCTTTGGCTCTAGGAGTCGCAACGGTCCTCATGACGATCAAACTGTTCAGGAGAAAGAACGTGATTGAAACGGACACAGAGACGAACAGGAAAGTAAGATAGCAGCTGAATAGGGCCACTAAGTGCCGGTGGAATACCACCGACCATTTAGTCTTTTAGAATAATATTATAATTTATTTTTGTACTCTCATCTGTAATTTTATAGTCTCTCTAGAAATAACAAAGTTGTAGTAATGTTTCGAATTTATATGATCACTTATTTATTTTATGTTACTAGTCACATAGCTTCGATTGAGGTCATGATTCTCATGCGGTTTGTGAAGTTATAGCTTATATTAAGTACCTTTCAGTATTGAATAAATAAAAAGCAAATGCCGATCTACCTACCAACTTTAAATTTTACTTTGTACCTTTTCGTTATCCAGTACCGTAATTGCGTAACACACTATCAATCTCAATCTGAATCATTAGGAAGAATATTACTAATCCATTGCTTCGTATGTTCGAAAAATTTGTCTGCTCAACAACGTAAATAATGCAATGAATGTTGTGGAATTGTCAAAATGAAAACCATTGCTACTGATAGTATGATACCCAATTACCCCGCAGGGCAAGGACACTGTATCGCAAGCAAACATTATTGTCGTGGACTTGTCGTAGTAGAAATGCCGCCAAAAATAACCAGTGCGCAAATTAAGTATAACCGTAAGAGCGGAATCCGAGAAATGCCATTCCGAAGTGACCATAGCCTTATTTGTATGAGGGGTTGCGCACTAGATCTAAACTTTATCCGTCCGAATTTAGAACATTGCCAATTCGGATTGATTTATAGATCCGACATCTATAATTCAGATTCGGATCGGATGTAGTGCAGAACCGCTCTAGCACGTAAAAAAATTGTTATTCCATACATCTTGACCACGTAGGTACCTATTGCAATTTTCTATGAAACAGCCGTTTTTCTTTTCCTGTATGCTCACACACAACTTTTACAATAGCCAGCTATACATAACCAGTATAAGCTGACTTCTGATTATACGAAAAACCTATACAATTCAAGGTCAGCTAAATCTGGATATTTATAGCTTGCTGGGCTTTTAAATCCTGCAGTGCGATTCTGTAACCATCTCACCGTGAAAACTTAGGTGAAGTGAGCATGGAGTGAGCTGTCAGTGTCATCCTGCAGTGCTATTCTGTAAAAAATCTCACCGTGAAAACTAAGGTGAAGTGAGCTGTCATTCCACCTGATGATAGGGATTGCCTCCATTGATAGTTCACTTCACGCTCACTTCACCTAAGTTATCACGGTGAGATTTTTACAGAATCGAGAGGCAGAAGAGTACCTAGGTACTGAACGATTTCGTATGAAACAAAGACAAGATCCGGTCATCACTGGTTGCGGAAGTGTAGACAGATGTCTTGGAGGTAGGCCATGCCCAGCAAAAGAAACCATAGAGTACCTAGGTACCTACTTACAAAGTCTTGAATAGATTTCCAAGTTTATTAGTAATCGTTGTAACTAATTGATTTGAAAATGGATTTATTGAAAAACTGATTGGTTTCAGTAGTAAAACTATCTGTGGCCAAAGCAATCTTTTTGCCTATTTCTTCACATCCAAGCGTCTGCAACCTGACAGCGTTTAATCGAATGTTGCTCAAGAGATAACTCAAGGTACCTACCTACTTGAATCTTTTTTAAACGGTTTTATTCAGCTTGCCCTGTTTGTTATTTATTTTTTGTTCGATGTTTTCGAAATATTTTGTGTTTTCAATGAAAATATTTTGATGAAACGACGATGTCTATATTGCCTTTATTGTGATCTCTAATACCAAATATACCGAAAAAACCATTACTGATTTCCTGAACGAACATTTCGCAAAAGTAACTAAGTACTTTTTGTCTAAAAATAATAGTTTGCAAAAAGCTTAATAAATTATGATTCTAAAATGTAATTAGGACCTATTTAATCTGAAATATTTATACTGGAAATTGACGCATTAAACTTTAAAAACAGAACGCAGCTCATTGTACCACAGGTGATGTCAGCATACAATTCACACAAGCGCGTGCGCTTCTCGGCACTTTGTTGCACTTGCACTTGCGCTCTGCTCTTGGACGTAAAAAAGTGTTCTCGCGTGCCTAATTAGGTATCGCGTGATTATTGTAATGTTGGTTCCGATGGAGGAAATCAACGCAGGACCGATAGTCCAATACACACTGTAACAACCGGACACGGAAGGAACTAGGATTCAGGAATGCTTTTTATCGTCATCAATTATGATGATTATGACCGACTGATCTATTTTAACTACGGCAGTTGTTTCAATTATTTCAATATAAGTGAAACAATACATTTCCTCAGCGTTACAATCGAGTCTCCGAGTCCGGTAAGCATGCAAAATCGAACTTAGAACTTTTTGCTTCTTCCACGGTTACTGATTTTATAGTCTACAGCAGTTTTTTTTTTATTTACCGATGGACAACCACTGTCGCAAAAAATAGCTAGCGTCACGTAATGTATTGGTTGATAGCGAAAGTTTAATTACGTAACAATAAAGAAATAGTTCAAGTTGATACAGAACTTTTTATATGGTTCAAATCTCCCTAATCTCAGTTAAAAAACAGAGTTCAAATATCTTAACAATTTATTAATTTACTATTACTTATAACAACTTAACATTAACAACACAATAAATAATTAAGTCTTATCAGCTCGCTGGTACCCCAGCCGCTGTTCTAGTTTTCTTAATGTACCAGTTTTCTTTGTAAACTTTCTTCCTCATGCCCGGCTTTTCACTTTCGGGTCTATGGTTGCTTGCCATCGCGGCTAGTTCACTATCGAGTAGCTTTGGTATGGATATCGGTTCAAAACCGTACTGAAACTGTGGCTCTACGAAATTTGTCTTGCTCTTGTATCTCTGGTAGGGTCGTGATGCGAAAGCTGAGCTATCGCGCGGCGCCCCTTTGGAGTAATCATACTCGTACAACTGTTGTTTAGGTTTGTGGTGACCGTAATATGACTTTCCCTTCTCTTCCTTTGTTGAAGGAAAATCAAACGAAGGCGCCACCGAGTATTTGGCGAATTTCGGTTTCTGTTTCTTGTCGTCATCGTCTCCGTCAGCCACATAATAATCAGGCTTTTGTTGTTTGTATAACTTGTAATATCCTAGCTTATTCTGATAGCGATCGAGTAAACTTTCTGGCTTGCTTATTGAATAATCCGTGTAATAGTTTTCCTTCATTTTGTCTCTCGAGTCCTTATAGCTCGAGCGTGCTTCTTTAGGGTATTCGTCACCATCTTCCTGATATTGCTGAAAAGGGGTTTGTTCGATGTTATACTCGACGTGATCGGGAGCGACCCCGTAACTTTCAGGATCAAAGATGTCTTTTTCAGCAGCTTCTAAAGCCTTTGCGCTGTATGCAGGAAAACCAACTGCGGCATTTTTATACGCCTTTTCAAAATCTTCTTCATTGTTTTCTTCCCGGTCAACCACTTCTTCTTTCATTTGTTCGTGGTGCATATGCATTTCGTCTGGAGCTTCCTCATGAATTATAATGCGTTTTGATTTCTCATGAACATGAGTTGGTGGTCCATTGTGTGATTCAGAATGAGGAGGCGAATAGTGGTGATGAGATTGTTGAGGTTGTGGCTGATGTGAATGTTTCTGCGGAGAGGAGTGATGATGGTGGTGTTGAGCGTGGGACTGCTCGTCCTGCTGTGAAGGTGGCGTATGTTCCTGAGGCCTTTCATGTCCCTGAGATTTCCCATGTTGTACGTGCTGACTGGGGTCAACCTTTATTTGAGCATTGGCGAGCAGACGTATATCTTCTTCGTATTCCTTTGTTATGGGCTCAAAATCGTAATGAGTGGGATGTTGAGTCGGGGCGGAATAATGTTTCGATGGATCAGCATGCGATGACTCATCGTGATGTCCGTGACTCGGCCCGTGATGATGACCTTGTTCTTTATGGGCTGGTTCGTGATGTTCCTCAGAAGATTTAGGATGCTCCTTATAATTGTGATGATATCCTGGATCGCCGTCTTCCGACTCATGAGGAGAATCTTTATGCCTTTCGGAATCACTGTGTGGCGCGCTGTTGTGCACATGTTCTTCCCTGTGTTGTTCTTCTGGTTTGAAACTATATATGAGGTGTGATGGACCTTGACCATTGCCATGGTAATGAACATCCTTTATTTGGACCGGATCCTTTGACGTGCGCGAAAAACTGTAGGTAACAGGCTCCTTCTCGGATTTAGATCCATAGCTATAATGCATTGGTTCCGACTGAGTCTCCTTGTTGTAGCTTATTGCTTTTTCTTTGTATGTTTCCTTATGTCCAGGCATATTAATTTCGTATACAATTTCTGGTACTTCATCAAGAGTCTCGTGGTGCGGTCCTGTCGTTTTCTTAGGAGCATCATTCTTTTTCGCATGTTTATTAGAATGTGTTGGTTTCTTTTCCTTCTTTTTATGTATATGCTTCTGTGGCTTTTCACTGATATGTCCGCTATCATACGTCATTGTCTTTTGAACGACAAACTCCTTCTGGTAATTTTTCGCACCGTCTATATCAGCTTGTGGCAATTTTTGGTATGTGGCCTGGGCGATTCTAGGCAGGAAATGTTGCACTTGAGGTACGAGAGGGTTAGCAAACGTCAAAGGTTCAAGAAGAGTTAAGTCTAGTAGAGGGAGAGGTTCACTTTTCACTTTCACTACAGATGTCTTTCCATTGATATCGTTCACGTAAGTGATAGTTGTCTGTTTGGCAGGAGCTGATTGGAGTTGAGCTCCTGAGTGTTCTGGGGCATCTTCTACACGTTCATAACTATGTTCTACATGAACGATTTGAGGCGTTTCTTGTAACCTTTGGTAATTCACCCCTGAGTGAGTCTCGTGAGGTTTCTCTTGGCCACGATGTGAATTCGGCCCGTCATGCGACGTGTGGGGATTTTCTTGCGCTCGCTGGAACTTCGATTCACTATGATCAGAGTTAGGTTTTTCTTGAAGACTTTGGAACTTTACTTCGCCATGAGCTCCATGTGGTAGTTCTTGGAAGCGCTGGAATTTTGCTTCACCGTGAGAAACAGGAGACGATTCCTGACCATTTTGGAACTTGGGTTTACCAACAATTATTTGAGGTAACTCTTGCTGTCGTTGGAATTTAGGTTCATTTTTGTTATTGCTGTATTGCTCGTGCGACTGTGCATTGAAGAACACCGCCTTATTGTTCGTTGACTGTTGCTGGGCTTGCGGAGCTCTAAAACCGTAATTTTGAGCATTTGACGAGGGCGCCAAGCTTTGAACGTTCTGCGCATACACTAAGTGTCCGAAACTGGGAAAGTGATTGAGAGGAGTCGGAGTTGGGCTCTGCAGAGCTGGGACTCTGAAGGGCGCACCGAAAAACACCTGTGGGGCAGACTGCTTGAATTGGAAGTTAGGCGAAGCGGCGACTAGTGGCTGAGCCAAATGCTCTGGTAGTTTCGGTTGAAGCGACACATACTGCTGCGGAAATGCGGCCTTGTACGAAGCTTGCTGAGGGGCTTCAAAGTATCTATTCCCATACGAATCCATCAAGTATGTATTCACATTTTGATTCGCTAGCTTCTGCTTCACCGGGGCGACATGCGAAGCCGCAGCTTTGGGCGCAGCGATGAACTGCGGCAGCTGGAACGAGTAGGAGGCGTAGGGCGCTGCACTGGCGTACACTCCCTGAGGAACGTTGCGGTACAGGCGCGGAGCACTCTCTGCACTCTCATTATCTTGGACTGTTGCACTATGTGTGACAGAGCCTTTATCACCAAGGGCTTGGCTTATCGTCAGCCAACACACGACCGCTAATACTGCCTGCGAACAAATAGAAACCCATTAAAAAACAAGTCGGTTAAAGATAAAATTGTTAGTAATAAACTAATAATAGAACTCAGTTGATTAAATTGATATCTATAGTATAATTAATTATTTGATCAAATTACCTTTCTCCCCATGTTGGTCGACGTCGTATCGAGACGGCGGGAGAGTCACTGCAGCGGCGCGGCTCCCTCCGCAAGCTTATATCGTAACGTGCGCAAGCGCAACCGCCGACCGACGGTCGTCTTTTTGCTAAAGCCACTCTATTTTACTCCGTTTTAGGTACAGACGCCCGTTATATCATTAAACACTCAATAGTGCCAAATAAAATAAGCCAAATTGTTATTATTCGTTCACACTTAATTGGAAATGGAAAAATAAACAAAGTACTTCCTGTATCCGGAGACGTAATTATAAACTAATGTTACACGACCGTCAACAATAGATTTGGGAGTCGCCTGGTTACGTGAGCCGCGAGTGGGTGTAGATTGGTTGTAATAACAGTCATTCAGTTGCTGTGTAACAGTTTCGGACATGAAGCCGCCATAACGCAGCTTTTGCAATATATTAAGGGCATCGGTAAAGAAAGACTAACTGTCACGCTCGAAACAGGGTATTAATTTGGTGCAACAACAGCGCAACGGAATGTCACAACGGATCAAGGATAGATATCAAGCAAGTAATCTAAATGGAAAAATTGTTTTCGGCTATTAATTGGATCGCTAGTCTGTTGAAATTTATTATTTCCGTGTTAATTTGTAAAGAATGTATCACACAGTGGCCCCGATTCTGTTGTTCACAAACTAAATTAAATATAAGTTCAGTGCATCTTGTTCTTTCTATTTCATTAAGAAAAGGGCAGAAGTTAAATATTAGTTTAGTCCTGTGAAATTAGATAATCCATAGACAAGTTTAGACGTGATTAAAAAATTGGCTATCAAAAATACGTCAATTTACGTCAGGCGCTGACTAATTTGACAGGACTAAACTAATATTTATCTTCTGTCCTTTTCTTAATGAAATAGAAAGAACAAGATGCACTGAACTTAAATTTAGTTTAGTTTGTGAACAACAGAATCGGGGCCATTATTTACTTTCCTAACCCACTAGCTTTCTTCGGCGCAGGGTCACGGTCAGTGCGTAGGGAGCCTAGGCACTGGAAACCCAGTGAAAGTCCACGTGTCAGCGGAGCCACTAGTCACCGGTCAGGCGTGAACTTATATCGAATTCACGGTCAACCGATATGGGTATCGAGCGGTAAAGTCACACAAAGTTAATTTTAAATGTGTGAAGATACTAATTTTTACATTTTATTCTGTAGACTAGCGACTCGCCCCGGCTTCGCACGGGTGCGATGCAATTTAATTAAATAATTAATCATTTTAATTTAATGTTTTCTTTTAACTTGCCGCCAGCCCCTGGCGCCGACACCGCAGCAACCGCTATGTCCCTGCATTTTAAATCTGTAGGTAATATCTTCGAAAATATAATTTTAAATAACATGCTGTAAAGGGCCAGATTGATCTATATTAAATGCACAATGTATTTAAGGTACTTAATTGGATAAGGATTAATGCTGTATTGCTTAAAATCGCTTCGTAAATAAGCCATCATTTCTCGTAAAAAGTAAAGGGAAAAAATGGTTATTGTGGGTTATCCCTAAGAGATAGACATATACCATCGCGGACTTTTTTTAGACCTTTTTAAGGTGTACAATACTATAGTACATTATTTTGATGTATCTCATAGGGTTCAGCCAGCGTTTGCAATGTAAGCGCAAAAAAAGGGTTTATTTACGACATCACATTACAAACCTCTAAAACTATCAGTGTTTCTCTAATATATTATACATATAAACCTTCCTCTTGAATCACTTTATTTATTAAAAAAAAACCGCATCAAAATCCGTTGCGTAGTTTTAAAGATTTAAGTATACATAGGGATATAGGGACAGAGAAAGCGACTTTGTTTTATACTATGTAGTGATAATAGGAATTCACTCCCTCGTAGTCTAGTGGTCGCAACTCGCACGCGCTACCGCTGGAGAGCTGTGAGCATGAAGTCCCCGCGAGGCAATGGAAAGGGTTACCGCTACCCCGGAACACAAAGGGCTAAGGAAGGAACACGGGTGGGTTTTAGTCAGTAAGAGTCTGACACTCCCTTCTGCTCCACCCAGAGCGGGAGGGGTCATTGGATGATTTCCCATCCACAAAAAAAAAAAAAAAGGCAATGCGTAACACATTATCGTTGGGAATCTGTTTAATTTTGACAGTTCAACAACATTCATTGCGTTATTTACGTGTTGAGTAAACAAAATTTTCGAACTTATGAACCGATGGATTAGCAATTTGCTTCAAAATGATTCAGATTCCGATTGATAGTGGGTTACGCAATTAGGGTGCAGGTCAGGCAAAGTGGTAGGTATCTGGGATTTCTCAGTAATAGCCCGGAGTCTGGATTTCATGGGACTTAAACATAACTGGGGAATTGTGGGTGTGCTATAGGTACACCTCTGACTAACCCTTCGAGGACGGGCAGCGGGATTGTCCGGAAGGGTTACCGCTACCCCGGAACACAAAGGGCTAAGGAAGGAACACGGGTGGGTTTTAGTCAGTAAGAGTCTGACACTCCCTTCTGCTCCACCCAGAGCGGGAGGGGTCATTGGATGATTTCCCATCCACAAAAAAAAAAAAAAAAACCCTTCGAGGATTACAGGCGTGATGTTTAGTTATGCAACAAGAATTAGTACCTACCTATGCAAGCTGTAACATAATTAACGCAAGACCTCATACACCCCAATTAGAGTAGGTACCTATTGAGTTAAAAGCATAATAGGTACAATGATCAAAACTTATTTTTTTAAAGCTTGCTATTTTTATTAAGACTGTGCCGACCGTACAGTGGCGCCCTCATCGTTTGTTTGGTTATTTCATACAATATTTAGAAAAACGGATAAAAGTGGCCACTATATTCCGTTTTAAGGATTATAATAAAACTAAACAATATAAAACTACCGCTTCTCATAATATTAACGTATAATCTTGTGAAGCACAACTTAACGTGCTTATTTTTTGCATTTTCATTTTAAATTGTATTAAATAACCAAACAAATGATGAGGGCGCCACTGTGCGGTCGGCATAGTCTTATGAAAATCGTGTTGGCACTGGCACTATGCATTTAAAATTGAGTCTTAATACCTTAAAATAAGATTTAATTTAATTTCGGTTCAATCGGCGGATAGTATGAAAAAATACATAATTTTTGAAAAAAAACACCTATATTTAAAGTTACTGAAATCGATTCAATTATGAACAAACTACTTTAAGACTTGTTGTGCTTCTTGTGTGTGCTTTCTGGCTAAGTGGTGTAAGGTAAGTAAATTATTCGTGGTAGAAAGGACTACCCCCAATCCCCCTGCGATACGTGAAGATATTTCATTATATAACTTTACACCATCGACAAAAGCAAACGCAATGGTTACGGTAGTGAGACCACAAATTGTACAAGCCGCAACGTTGTCATATTCTTGTTTGCGTACGTTCCTGGATTTGTTCATTCAGTGGTTAAACAACTTTATGCCAGTCTGCACTAAACTTTTAAGTTGAAAGCCTATCTAGGACGCACTCTATAAAACCAGCCAAGTGCGTGCGTGCGCCCACGCCGGCCACGCACGGTAAAGGGTTCCGTAGATGGGATGAAAATTTAGGTAGGTACGCAGGCACAGTATTGTAATCTGTGGTATTGTTTTATAAACCGCAAAAATAAGTTTTTCTTTTCATAGTATTTTTCGAAAAAACTACCTATCAAAAACAAAGTTATTTCTGTGGTTGTAAAGGAAAATATCTACAAAGCAGGGACTTGAAACGTTATTCAAAATAACATTACGCGTAGTTCCGGTATCGAAAATTTGCACCGTTCCACCAGGATCGTAACAAAATTAAATCCTTCGCTAAAACGATACTGACTAACGGAACGAATTCTTATTCATTTGGTTAGTAAACTTGAAACTTGGACGGAATATTTACATAAGTAAGTAATAAAGTTTATCATTTATGTTTTTACCAAAATTTATGTTTTTCAAAACTATCCCTCAAATTATAGGTTTAGAGGTATTAGGTCCTTACATATGAAATTAGCGTTTTGTCGTACTGACCACTTTGATCTGAAATATCTCCTTTTTGGTTAAGAATTCCAAATTCAAATTTATAAATTCATTTAGCGGGTACATTCGAGTTTTGAAAACAGTCATTCATTTGTTTTTTCCTCATTATTTTTTTCTTTGGCGTCCCTTATTACCGTACAATGGAAAACATGAAATATTGGTATATTTACGAGTACGAGTTCTACCGTGGCACCAGTGCTGCAGAAACAGCTCGAAGGATTAATGATGTGTAAGTACGGCGTTGGTGTCGCAAAAGAAAGCACGGTACGTTTTTGGTTTCAACGTTTTCGTTCTGGAAATTTCGACCTTCAGAACCAACGCCGTGGACGGCCGGAGATCAAAGTGGAAAATGAAGAATTAAAGGCTATTGTGGAAGCGGATCCATCACAAAGCGCTTCAGAGATAGCTGCTGGCTTCGGGGTAAGTGATAAAACTGTATTAATCCACTTGAAGCTAATCGGGAAAGTAAAAAAACTTGAACGATGGGTACAGACGCCAGCAGGTCAACCTACCCCAATCTGTCAAATTTCTTTGATAGATTTTCAACTTTAGCGCAAAGGAATAAGGTTCATATTCAATTGGGAAAATCTGACAGATTGGGGTAGCTTGATGTGCTGGCCTCTGTACCTCATGAATTGAGTGAATCGAACTTGCAAACACGCGTCGACTGCTGTGTTACTTTGCTCAACCGACACAATAATGAAGGGATTTTAAATCGAATCATTACTTATGATGAAAAGTGGATACTGCACGATAATCGGAAGCGCTCGTCGCAGTGGCTGAACCCTGGAGAACCAGCCAAATCCTGCCCTAAACGAAAATTGACTCATATAAAGTTACTTGTGAGTGTTTGGTGGACTAGCGCCGCTGTCGTTCACTACAGCTTTCTAAAATCTGGCCAAACGATTACGGCAAATATCTATTGTCAGCAACTGCAAACCATGAAGGAAGAACTAGCTGCTAAACAACCGAGATCGGTCAATCGCTCTAGGCCACTGCTGCTTCACGACAACGCAAGACCACACACTGCACAACAAATAACCACTAAGTCAGATGAGCTACAATTGGAATGTCTGCGACATCCACCGTACTCCCCGTACCTTGCTCCAACAAATTACCATTTTTTCCAGAATTTGAACAACTTCTTACAAGGAAAAAATACAACTCCGATGCGCAGTCCAAACCGCCTTCAAAGAGTTCATTGATTCTCGCCCTCATGGTTTTTTTAGTAAAGGGATCAATGGACTACCTATGAGATGGCAAAAGTGCATAGATAACAACTTTGATTAATTAAATATATTTTAAAAAAAAAATTTTTTGACTTTATATTCCTCCCGTACAAAACGCCAGTTTCATATGTAAGGACCTAATATTAAAAAGTCTGTGTGGAAAATTTTAACGCCCGGTCCGATTAACTCGATACTCAGTATTAATAATGAAAAGGGGTAGTTGATTATCCATTTTACTGCGTGGCTTGATTAACTGGAAAATTGGTATAAATAATCTTTGAGTCAAGTTATGGTAACACCCCAAACGTGTTTTTAAAATTTCGCCCCTATGGGGATAAAAACTGCGAAGGTGAAAAGGCGGGATACAGTTAATATGAAAAATCTTATTCCTTGGGTTAAGAAGCTTGGAACTTTTCAACATTTGCCCAGTAAATATTAAAGATTGTCACTTTTAGTTTCAAAAAACCCTTCACAGAGAATTTAGGGGGTGACAAAGTTAATAGGTAAGAAAAAAAAATAACCCGCTGTCGGATTAAGTCGAAACTCGGTACTAACTTAAAATAAAAAAGTATGAGTTTTAGGTTTTTACTAAAAATGCTTTTTTATTATAAACTATAAACTTAAACTAATATTATAAATGCGAAAGTTTGTGAGGATGGATGGATGGATGTTTGTTACTCTTTCACGCAAAAACTACTGAACGGATTTGGATGAAACTTTACAGTAGGGACAGTTGGGGAACAGTGGAACACGGGGCACTATGGAACAAAATCGATAAAAATTTTAATTTCAAACTAATTCGCGCGCTACCGCTTCGACCCATCGCAGCGCGTCTTGCGCCATACGAGGACGTAGTGAAATATGGCGGCGCGACAACAATGGAGCTGTGAATAGAAAAATATTGGTTGTTATGTTCAAAAGTTGAGATTTCTTTTCAACGTACTTTCGTTTTTAGTAAAAAAGTTTAAACAATAGGTAAGTGATATATTTTTTTCATAAATCTTAATGATTTTGTCTATTTGAGACCGCTATGTGTTAAGTTCAAAACATCACCTAACTTTTTTGAAGACTTGATTGAAATTTTGTACACGCTATGGGGCACTATGGAACGGGGCACAGTGGAACACTATTCCATTGAACAACACTAACTTAATTTTTTGGCAGATTTTACACAAGTCCAGAATGGTGAGACACCGCGTCAGAAAAAGTAACAGGGGACTTCACAGCGAAGTTGACAATAGTTTCTATTTTCCGTTAGAACCGGACATGGCAATGGTTTTAGCTGAGGATATTGAACTAGTCTTGTCAAACCCGTCCTTATCTGGAAAAACTAAACGTCAAAAAAGCATCTACACGTTTCCTAACAAGGTATTAAAAAATATTTGACATCATTGGTTAATTTTTTGGTATGAATACAGGTCGTGTTCCAATGTGCCCCATACCCTGTTTCATTGTACCCCAGACCTGGGGCACAGTGGAACACAGGAAGGGGTTCACAAAATCAAAGATAAATAGGTTTAAGTTTGATTATTGATCTCTGTTTTGCTGTGCAATTATTAAGTTAAGGTATATTGTTGATGTTGTAAGCAAAAATTATATAAAGAATAAACACGGATTTTTCTAAAAATAAAAATATTTTTTTCGTACCATTGTGCCCCAACTGTCCCTAATATAGCTTATACGTCAGAATAACACATAGGATACTTTTTATCCCGATATTCCCACGGGATCGACACTTATGCGGGTGAAACCGCGGGGCGCAGCTAGTTTTTATTATAAACTAGCTGACCCGGCAGACTTCGTACTGCCTCAATCGATAAATAAAAGACAATTGACTCTACATTTTATTTAGAAAACATTTGTATGGGAAATATAAAAGGGCTGTGTTTAGGGTTTTCCCGGGAACTATTCGATTTTTCTCACCTTTCAAACCTTCCCTAGACCTCCACGAACATTTCAAGACCAAGATAAGATAAATCCGTTCAGCCGTTCTCGAGTTTTAGCGAGACTAACGAACAGCAATTTATTTTTATATATCGCTTGCTTAGTATTAAAGTGACCGAATTCAAAATCAATCTTAAATGAGTTAGATACATTGTCATCTATAAAACACTCTCTCATCTTGACAAACTCTAAGAAACTCTTAAAAAGTTAGAGTTATACAACTTTTTAAGAGTTTCTTAGAGTTTGTCTCAGATGGCGTTGTTTTATAGATACTAAGCAAGCGATATATAGACAAGACCTGCCGATCGATTCTGTAAAAATCTCACCGTGATAACTTAGGTGAAGTGAGCTATCTATTATAAGTGAGATTTGTACAGAGGCCAGCACATCAAGCTACCCCAATCTGTCAGATTTTCCCAATTGAATATGAACCTTATTCCTTTGTGGTAAAGTTGAAAATCTATCAAAGAAATTTGACAGATTGGGGTAGGTTTACCTGCTGGCGTCTGTACCTTAAACACTTTTCCCTAGGAGATTTCTTCTTGTGGTACAAATCTAACTTAGGAAGATGTATTAATGATTCTAATGACTATAATTCTAAAGTGTATAAGTAGGTACCCGTTATAGTCGCGAATCATATTTTGATACAACCTGACACTGACCTGCTAATTGCAAAAAACGTAAGAAAATTTGAATTTCTCAGGCTACCTTGGCGCATCTCCCCACAGAACACTATTACTCCTAGCGATCTCCCTCACATCCTCCCATCCTAAGGAATGTCACTAAAGACGAGTAAAAGATGCGTTAATAGAATAAATAAAATAGATGCTCTTATTTAATACCTAATAAAGATAAATCGTTTGTTTGAACGAGCTAATCTCTGGAACTATCGGTTGGAGATGATAAATTATTTTTGCATTTGATAGCCAAATTCTTGAGGAAGGCTATAGGCTATTTAACACGCATGACCCTTACGAGCCAGCAAAAAAAAAGTCGGAAAGAACGCTAAGCGAAAACGAAATGACAGCGCGGATAGGTGATGCGATGCGACTGGGTGGGTCGGGGAACAAGAAAATTCACGCGGACAAAGTCGCGGGCAGAAGCTAGTAAAATATCAAATTTTCATGCAACCAGTATCAATGCGTATCGAGTTGCAATAGTTACGAGTATTTTTGATCGATACCTATTTGATACTCCGTTCCAAAGTATAGATGCCAAAAGTATCGAGTAAGTACTGTATTTATTATTTTATTTGTATTGTTACATCCCTATTTCTCTGTGGCTGTCAGTGTCAGTTGAGCTGTTGTTGTTGTTGTGGTTGTGATGTGTTGACTTGTGATTAATGTGAATGTGAGTTTTGGTGGCAATTTTATTTATCTTCGATTATTTCTAATTTCTGTACTGTTCTGACATCGTTCACATCACATCTGATAATAACATCCCGAAATGACAGCTGAGAAACGCAAGCGCTCAGTTAACTTTAGTACGGAAGAAAAAATGAAATTTCTTCGCATTTTGAAAAAAAAAGGCCAAGTGATAATAACCAAAGTTACCTCGCACGACCTACAAACAAATCGTTTGAAGGAAGACGCTTGGACAGAAGTAACGGATGAACTAAATGCATCCGGTAGCATCCCAAGGTTCGTTTGTATAAATTATCTCCAAAATTCAAAAAAAAAAAAACTTGCATACGTAAAATATTTACTAACCTAATTAGGTACAAATGGTAAACCCGTGAATTCGTAATTTCCCTGCACTGTACTCTTTTTTCAGAACTAAAGATAATCTTAAAAAGTTGTGGCAAAAGATGAAAACAGAAGCCAAAACCTATACCCAAACAAATGGAACTAGCGGAGGGCCAACAAGAATGGATGATCCTGTCCTGGAAGTGGTAGCAGACCTAACTGGGTATTCGGGAGTAGAGTCAGTTTATGACTGTGAACCTGAAATAGTGTGTAAGTTAATCATATTGAGGGCAGTGGTGGTCCCGTGATATCAGCCCTGCCTTACAAGTTGTAGGCCATGAGTTCGAACCCAGACAGGCACTTTGTGTATTTAATTTCATAACCACTACTCTCAAAACTGAAGGAAAACATTGTGAGGAAACCGGCATGTCCTAGAACCAAAAATTCGAAGTCATGTGACATCCATCAACCTGTACTCGGCCCGCGTGGTGGATTACAGGCCACTCCTTCTCACAGAGACCCCTTGTCCCAGCAGTAGGAATATTATAGGCTGATTATGTAAATCATCATTATTGTAAAGCAAGGTTGTGTGTGCCAACTGT
Organism: Globia sparganii; assembly: GCA_949316385.1. Taxonomy (NCBI): domain Eukaryota; kingdom Metazoa; phylum Arthropoda; class Insecta; order Lepidoptera; family Noctuidae; genus Globia; species Globia sparganii. The sequence goes on along the minus strand of OX438653.1, from coordinate 24,726,110 downwards.
GCTACAAACATACTTACAAGTATTCCTCAACCAAATATCCAAGGCACTGACACCCAAAATACAAGATGAGATAATATTATTATTGAAAGCCCAAGACTCCTCTGTATACCCAACCAAGATTGTTGTACAACACAGTTTCATTCCTTCGGCAAAATATATAACTGTCTTTGCTATGCAGTAGGGTAAAAACATTCCAACACTTAGCATAATAGGATAATTTGTTAATTAATTTACATTACCTAGTATATAATCAAGTAACTTCTAACTGAACAGTCAGCTGTGCTGATGGGGAGTTTGTTGAGCAACTTCTCCCCAGCGAAAGCACTAGGAAGTAGTGAAGGGCGGGCATTTTGGGGGACTGTCTTTTGTAATTTTGATGTTCGAAAAGTGCTGATTCTCAGCCTAATTTGAATAAATGACTTTTGATTTTGATTTGATTTCATGAAGGAGACTTGGCAATTTTGTATGGGAAGTGGTCTATGAACCAATAGCGATATGGTTTTGATATTTGTGTAGGGATACCTCTTCAATACTCTTGTGCAAAGGGGCATCAAAATCTGACCCGGCTTTGAGAAAAATGACATTTATTTTTTATCATAAAATTTCAGGTATTAAACAAGAAAAAAGCAATCCAAAAAGACATTGGCCTACATTATGCCATGATGAGCAATCTAATAAATCTGCAAAAGTATTAACACCATCAGACAACAATTTTGCAAGTGAAAGACTTAAATGTGAAAAAGAAAAAAGTGCCCTTATAGAATTACAAAAACAGCATATGACCGAAGAACATGCTTTAAAAATAAAGCATGGGGACTTAAAAACAAAAATATTAGAGGCTGTTTTAAAGAAAATACAAGGTAAAGTAAGGATATTTAAAAAGCCCATCACAGACGTGGCTATGTATTTTTTTTTTTAATGATTTTTAGTGCAATCTGTAATTCTTGCAGATATTCAGCAATATGTTTGGTATTATTAACGGGTTTGTATGGAAGCCGTCCAGTGACTGCTCCGTTTATTCCTATAGCTTCTTAAATAAGGTCTTGAGGAATCTTTCTTTTTATTAGTTTTAGTGACTGTTTGGGTGTTCATCAGGTTTACTACTAGCATGTTTAGATAGTTCGTAATTCACTCTTTGTACTGTTTTGTCCTTTCTGAAATTTCTTCTATGACAGTTTTGATACAGAGGTCATGATCGAGTCTCTTTGAGACCAAGGTGCATTTGCTATCATTCTTAATATTTTTAACTGTAATCTTGTATTCTTTCAATATTTGATTTTGACGCTGATCCTCACAGTTGTAGGCTTCATTATGCATTTATATAGCAACAATTTGTTTTGGAGTGAGAGTTGAGATTATTTATTTATTAGCCAGTCCATCGTGCGCAACTTTTGGCCCATAGCCAACCGCTTTGTAAATATGTACTTGTCTATCCAGATATATTCCAAGATACATAACGTAATCCTCTTGCAATAGAGGTATTCAGTTTAGAGTGACAGGAGTACATGTTCCTTTCCTGGACGGTTTTGGTTTCGTTGGCTTTGATTCGCCAGTCTTTAAGCCATTTGGATACATGATCGAGACTATTTTGAAGCTTTTATGCTGCAACTTCTGGTGAAGCTTCCACTGAAAATAATGCTGTATCATCAGCAAAGTTCCAGTGACCACGCCTTCGGCAGTTGGGAGGTCAGCTGTGAAAAGCAGGTATAGCGTTGGACCCATTAAACTGCCTTGCGGGACTCTAGCTTGGATAGTATGTAAGGAAGTTAACTCTTCTCCTTATTTCACAAAAAAGTGTGTCGCTTAGATACGACTTTATAAGGTTGTAGAAGTTCCAGTTTTATCTTGAACAGTAATCCATCATGCCACACACGATCATATCCAAAAAGGCTACAGCACTGTACCGTTTTTTTTTAGCTTTGTTAATATGTTTCACTAATCTGTGTACTTGTTTTGCGGTATTGTTTTTCGGCGAAAGCCAAACTGATGATCAGTACCCTAATTGCGTAACACACTTTCAATCACAATCTAAATCATTTTGAAGGATATTGCTAATCCTAATCCATTGTTTCTTATGTTCGAAATATTTTTCTGCTCAACAACAACGTAAATAACGCAATGAATATTGAACTGTCAAAATGAAAGCCATCCGCGATTCCGCATCAATAAAAGCCCATTCTGAGTTAGCCTTACGGATAGGAGGTTCGTTGGAAACAGGATGTTTAACTTTTTTTGTGACTTTTCATATAGAGTAATTTGTGTCTGCTGTAGCGCCTAGGTTTTTGTTAAAGATGTTTGGATATTTTGATTTTCATTATCTTTTAATAGTATTTTTAATTTTGTTTGTAAATGGTTTAGATGTTTTTTATCAGCAGGATAGCCTGTTTTTGCCACTTTTTCGAATATGGGACAGTCTTGTTCATGGTGCGATTCTGTGGCAACAGGAGTAGCAATCCAAGCAGACTGTTGAACACAGCTATTGAATTGATCAACTGCTTCTGTTATGTCGTTCTCAGTCGTTCTCGATTTCCAAAGGATTCCCTCATCAGATTCCGACTTGGTGACCACCTCGAGAGCATACCCTTTCGAACAAAATAGGAATTTTTAAAATAGGTCCACAATAGACGGAGAAATCGGTGAAAAAAAAAAAACAATATAAAGTCCTACATATAACCCTCCTCCTTTTTGGAAATCCGTTAAGAAGTATGTGATATATTATTATATATTATTGATATACCTATTATTATTATTTATAATTATTTTATGATATATTAAAACGAACTATCTTTACCAATTAATTGTTATTTATACCAACGAATAGTATTCAATTTCAACGAAAAAATCATGCATCTTCGCGCGTTTTTGTAATAGGCCTTTTAATAATGATGGTATAACAAAAGTGTATTATAACTATGTCTGTGATACGCTTAATACGAGTAGTACACTCCATATTTTCACTTGTTCTTGTCTTGATTTGAATATGATTATGTTGCTCTTGGGGTAAATACCTCTGTTAACAAAGAAACAAATTTTGTTACAGATGAGAAACCAGTGGACTCTGAACTACTCAAGATAGTGTCAAACATGTAACTGCCTTGTCGGTCTAGTTGTCCCAAGCGCTGCAGCTGAGCAAGACGTCCTGTGTTAGCCGGTGTAATTTTTTTCCATCTGGAATTTCTCAGCTGCAGCCTAGAGCCTGGCAGTCACCTCCTTCTGCGAAGCAGTCATGCTAGCAAAGGAGGTGGGGGGACGGCTGAGGGAGAGAGCCTCACGTCCCAGCCGCCGCGGGAGACGCTCCGGGCGTCGGGAGCCGCGTGACGACTCCCGGCCACCGTAGGCGCGGGCCTGCGAGCGGAGAGTAATGGGTAACTCTCCGTCCGATCAGGACCAGGCCCGTGCCGGACGGCGCGTACGTGTTCCACGCGCGCCTCAAAGAGATGTCAGCTTAAGGAAGGGGCCCGTAAGGGCCGAAGCCCGCCAGGGCAGCGGGATTGGGTTACCGCTTCCGAAAGGGTTACCGCTACCCCGGAACACAAAGGGCTAAGGAAGGAACACGAGTGGGTTTTAGTCAGTAAGTCTGACACTCCCTTCTGCTCCACCCAGAGCGGGAGGGGTCATTTGATGATTTCCCATCCTCAAAAAAAAAAAGCCTAGAGCCTGGATTTGTGCCCAGATGATGTCAATAGGCTCACCCCCTATTAAATCGGACTTCAATATAACTGACGAAATGTGGGTGTTGTACTATAGGCACACCTGTTATGTTATTACAATGATTTTTTTAGATTTTAATTTTTGTCTGAAATCTAAATTCAGTTCAGTTAAAAAATTAAAACAGGCCAACATTAGGTAAGTAAGTGTAATAAATATTCAATGTACTGAAAAATGTATACTAGTCAACTCCAACCCCCGTGGCGGGTTTAATATTGCTAAAGGGGACTGAAGATTTATATGGAGCCTGAGATACCTACTGTCGCGTCACTTTGCTTTTTTTTTTTTTCAAAATTGCGGCCACACATGCATCCTATTTATATCGATAGATGACATCAATACAAACGTAAAATATTTTAGGACCTAACCCCGTAAAGCGTCACGTTTCCGAGATTATGGCCCCAATTCTGTTGTTCACAAACTAAGCTAAATTTAAGTTCAGTGCATCTTTTTCTTTATATTTCAATATGAAAAGGACAGAAGATAAATATTAGTTTAGTCCCGTCAAATTGGATAATCCATAGACAAGTTTAGACGTGATTAAAAAATTGGCTATTATAAATAAGTCAATTTACGTCAGGCGCTGACTAATTTGACAGGATTAAACTAATATGTATCTTCTGTCCTTTACTTACAGAGTGATTATTTCATACATCTGGCGGACAGGTAGGTATGCCACGGATCTTCAAACCCCAAATCATATCCCCTCCGGAGCCACTGGAAAGATTCGCAACTGGACAGATTCTCAGCTGGACAAACTATGAAACATAGGTATTAAATTTAAAAAGTGTTTATTCAAGGAAAGTCTATAGGATATCACAAAGGCACAACAATAAAATGAAGACCTGTCTTACAATCTGAAAAAAAAAGGAAAAAAAAGAGAGAAAAAAAACTAATATTGAGATAACTATTTGGACCACTGTTTCATAATGTCCATATTCCCAAATCATCCACTTTAATTATGTCATGGACTGTACACGTTCTGTCCAGTTGCTAATCTGTCCAGTTGCCAATCTGTCCAGTTGCTCCGGAGGGATCATATCTAAATGGCTAAGTAACTGATTTTCCTCGAGCGAGGTACTTACTATTTAGGCATTACATTGAAGAGTTATCTAGTCTTGTGATAATTAAAAAAAAAAAAAACGTTTCCTTGTCTTCGCGTCGAGATATCCGTTAGTGTTGGAACACGTCGAGCACTTGTTGATATGACTTCTGACCTGAGTACATTACTTTGCCTTTCAAATATCATAGGCTTCTTTACAATCTTCTTCATTGTGTCCTTGCGGTGGTTTTCTCGCAGCTACCCAATTTATGTTCTACAAGCATTATAACTTATTTTCTGGTCTTCATCTACAGTTTTCTGTGAAATTCATAGCAAATTGGTTTACGAAAATTATATCGTACATATATATTATTAAGGGTCTATCCGCAGTGAAAGAATTTTATTATTTTGTTTAATAAAAAAATATTATAAATGTTCAAAAGTTTATTTATTTTTTATCGTACATAGAAAATACATTTAGGAAGTTAAATGATTAATGCTAACGAATCTTAGGCCCGTATTACAGAACGTCACTCAATACTCAAGCATTACTTAAAACTAGATTCAAGCCATTTGATTGGTTGAAACTAGTTTTAAGTAATGCTTGAGTACTGAGTGACGTTCTGTAATACGGGACTTAGACTTAGTAATTAATTTACATATTAGGTAACACTTAAAAGTTAAAATTATTACTATTACACAAAGTGATGAATCCGGGATCAGTTTTCCGTACAGTTATGTACTCAGAATATGCGTAGTGTCTAACGAGAGGACCTTAGAAGTGTCGTTTTATAAAAAAACGAACTAAACTGCCCAAATATTAGTTTACTCTATGTAAATCTCTGCCAACCTAACCCATCGGATGAACAAGCGCGATGTTGTGATGTTACGTTGTAAAAAAAATTGCTTGCCCTGCCGCAGCACACGGTTCTCAAGCTGCGGTGTTTTAAGCGCTCATGAGTAAGGGCTTTCGTTGATTATAAGACGTATCAGAGAAACCCTAACAATTACCATAGACAGCAGTAAAATGCTGTAGCATGTTCTTTGCTGTCAAGTTTTGTGTGAAAATATGCGCGATCATGCGTGAACGCACGCCACACATACATCTTCTGCACGCTATTTTGAACCCTATAATTATGTTTTTTTTTTATTATCAATGAAAAATTGCTCAAGCATTTTACTCTGCGATGACCCTATAACTAAAACGGCAAACATTCATAAAGAAGAGCCTCTACTTTAGGATATCATGCTTTGTCTGACGCGCACGCGCACATCATAAGATCTATGAAGTCACGTAAGGTATTTCGATTTTATAATAATAATAATAACTGAGACGCCATGAAAAAGTTGTACGAGCACTTTCATTTTTGTAAAGTTAAAAATTATACTTAAGTAATAATAAAAAAATGGCAAGATGATACCAAATTGTTTTAATTAATAATAGTCGAGTGATAAGCATCGATAGAGATTCTTTATATTTAATGTTTGTTTACATTTTGTAACACGCTTTTTAATAACATCTTTACTGTTCAAGTCATTGCAGCCGCATAAAGGGCTTACTTCTTAAAAAAAAAAAAACTAATTTTCCGATTCATTTAAATACATGTCATTCATTATTTGTTATCTAAATAATAAAATAAAAAATCATTTACACAAACCTTCCAATTCCATTACATTATTAAAGTCCTTAGGTACCACGATAGTCATATGGAGCCTACAAAAACGGTAGCTTCGGCCATCATATTACTCCACAGATTGTGAAAAAGATCGGCCACTTTACTAGAGCATGACGTCTCACAAAATTATGAGATGGTGACGGCAGTGGAATAATAAAATTAACTTGAACTAGCTGCGCCCCGCGGTTTCACCACCATAAATGTCGATTCCATACGAAAATCGGGTTAAAAAGTAGCCTATGTGTTAATCCAGGGTGTCAGCTACCTCCATACAAAATTTTATCAAAATTGATCCAGCCGTTAGAGCGAGAACACACACACAAAACTTCACTTTTATAATATTAGTGTGATTGACAATACCCTTCTTCCCAGACGGGCAAAAATAAGCTGGCACTAATCAGTCAAAACCCGCCAAGTGCATTTCGGATCACGAACAGTAATGGCCTGCGCAGACGACGGACTTTTCTCCGCGGCGGAGAAAAAGTACGCTCCGCGAATAAAAAGTCCGCCGCGGATTTACCGCGGACTCAACGCACACGGTGTGCGATCATTTGTTCCCCGGAAATACGGGCATACGTACATTAGTCTCGAGCGCACAACGCGGACTAAAGTCCGCCATGTGCGTTGTTTCGCCTAGTCACACGAATTCTATTTTTTTCGCGGACTCCCCCGTACTTTTGTCCGGTCCGCTCCCCGCATGTCCGCGGTTATTCGGGGGATTTTTTGTACATACAGTTGTAAGCGATCTATTTTAGCGGACAAAAAAGTCCGCGGGCAAAAATCCGTCGTCTGCTCACGCCATAAGACTCCCTAGTTGGGATGAGCATTACGCATGCGGCATGCACCGTATTGTTTTTATTTTTTAACGACCGCTAAAATATTTGTATGAAAAACAAAGTTACTTCTGCGGTTATAAACGTAAATATCTCATCTTTTTAAAGAATTCTATGGAGTTTTTACATATCCAAATACATTTTGTTGGTTGACTATTTATTTCACGTTAACAATTTGTTTTCTGTAGGCGTGATTACTATGTTAATACCATGCCAAATTACAGGTTTATAGTACCAAAGGTCTCTAAGTTAAACCGCGTACTAACATACTGACTGACTTGGCGAAACTTTAAAGGGTTTCTTGTTTTACTACGGAACCCTAATAAGCATTTGTAACAAGAATAAAACCTTATCTGCTAGTACAACATGAAATAAATGCCCAAAAATAACGAATATACCATAAATTAGATTATTAATGTGCGGGCGAATGCTCCGTCTGTAATACTAACAATGTTCTTAGACGGAGAACTCAATTATGCAGTTCTTGACTCCGTGTAATTCACGGCAATTCCAAGGTTGTATAAAAATTATCAAAAATGGCGCATGTAAGCTCAGCATTTTATGCCCAGGAAAATCACTGTCCATCCTAAGGTTGCTTGGAACAGATCGCAGAAAGCGATAAGGCCGCCCATTGTACATTTTGTATTGTTTGATGTATCTTTTACTTGTTGTATTTTTGTGGTATACAATAAAGTATATCTAAATAAATGCGCAAACTCATCAACATTTCGACACAATATGTAAATATTCTGTACATTCATCTATCTATGAAATCATGATCTAGCTAGTAGCTCAACCCACATTTGTATGGAGAACACAAATAAGTATGACACTTCGAGCGTTCGATAAGTCTAGTTATCCATCTTAGCGTTATAGTATTACCCCGCGCATCTCTCTACCCCTCGAGCAGTCGCCCAGCAGCGTTCGTGGAGAATGGTAGTGTCGGCACGTGCGTTTTTGGCAAGTTTTGATCGTTAAAAGATCGCGATGGTCTATTGGACCACTCGTCGGTATTTACGTAACTTTTTTGTATAAGATTTATTTTAGATTATATGGTTTTTCTGTTTTATTTTCAGTCAAATACTACAATTAATCACCCAGGTTCTCCGGGCATGAAACGGGCAACCACGAATAAAAATAAAAGTACTTCTGTTTCTAGCAAGATAAAAAGAGAAACAGCCTCAAAATATAAAACGCGAAGAAATTTTAGCGAAATGCCCAAATGACAGCTCCAAGTTCGACTCTTGAGGTTATTGACTAGCTATAATTGTGTATCGACAGGTAGGGGGGCCAAAATCGATACATAAAAATGGTGCTGTTACTTAAAGTGATTTTAGCGGGCCATCCTACCTTAAAAGTGATCGATTTAAATTTCCTAGAAAGTGATCATACGTTTTTGCCAAATGACACTGACTTCGGTATCATCGAGTTTTATTTTTTTTTTAATTCCAAAGATTGTACATTGCAGAAGATTACGTAAATGTGATAGACTTGCACAAAAAAGACCCTCTAGTGCCTATAAAGATGGAAAAAGAAGACTTCGTGAGCACTGAGAAATTAGAAAAAAATATAAAAAATCGAAAGATGAAGGCGCAAACATATCCAAATAAGAAAGAATAATGTACATTCTTGTCTTCATGTCAGATGATATTGAAGAATATCAATATATATTGTACATAGGGCGAAAATTTAAAGGAAGCGTGCTTCCTTTAAGCTCCGAACTCCTTGTCCCACTCTGGCCAGACAGAAAACCAGGCTTAATTAAATGACATAAAGTCAATGTTCAGTCTAATTCCTGAGGATTGCCTGCCCTTTTATAAAAACCTGCAGGGCATGGAAGGGCCCTATTATATTGAAGGATTTACTGGTGAACAAGACACCGATTTTGAAGACGATGAAAAAGAACGTATATCATAGATATTTTTCACTACGAATATACTTTTTACTATTTAATCTTGTTTTATTATTATTTTCGTTGTAATAAATGCTGTTTTGTAAGTTTTGTGGAAAATAAAATTTTAAATGTAACAACTACATCCAATTATTAAATGTTAAAATAATAAGCAACCCTGACTGATTTCACCATTGATATATATGTTACACTAGATTAGCAATTACCGCACCAAGGCGTTGCCACTAGGCTGATGGCCACAGCCATCAGCGTAGCTAACGTCAGTTCAGTGCTCTGTGTGACGCCAACCGAAGTCAACCGAGTGACATGCGACAAAAAATATCGCGAAAGAGTGCGATTCAAGATCACAAAAACATAATAAATTAACCGGAATTACTTTCCACACGTAAATTAATTGTCTCTGTGTTTATATCAACGTAAAAACGCAATAAAATGTAGAATTTTGTAAATTAGGTTCAGTGTTACCACTAAAAACTTAATTTTAGTTTCCCACATTAGTGGGAGTTTTTAATTTATGGAATAAGTGATTTTAAATATTTTTTAATAATAAAAACGTAGCAGGGTGCCTAAAGATGCAGCACACCGTGAAAAATGGGTGGAAATAATCCGATTGCTGAGAAAAGAGACTGACTGGCTACCTACTAAATCATTCAATTTCATTAATAATAAAGAAAAAATATTCAAAAAGAAAATGTCTTAGTATTTTCATTATTTATAAACTTCTATTACTTACACATTCAATAAGAAATACATAATTCAAATATTTAAAAAATAATTTAACTTAACCTAAAACGCTTTTTATGGCTTAAAATATTGGGTAAAATTTCGCATGGGTAGGCAACCCCATCCCGTCATTGCATATTTATAATGCGGTCTTTGTCTAATCTAAGCGACGGTATTATTCCTACGACGTGTGTAAGTGAGACAGATATATGTTTACTTTTAAATGTTTAGTGGTTTCAAAGCTACGTCGTCGCGTTTATAAAGTGGCTACACTTTTTTGACACATTTTATTGAGGTTTGCTTCTCTAGTTATATAGCTCAATGGATTTCACAAATTTTTCACACAAGAACAAAATTCACACGTAAAATTAAAACTATTAAAATGTCTGTTAATTGTACCTACAATATTCCTTAAAAAATCACCGTTGTAAAATCTCTTAACGATCACGCATACTGAGTAAACTTGTCGCTGGCGTTACGAATATTATGCATCGAACTTCTCAGAAACTCTGCTCATACGACCACACCGGATTGGCAGACGATTTGTCTCTATTACACATTTGCTGCAAATATTTCGTAGCAGCGAATTTGATCACCTCGATGATGTGAAGATTCTTTACGCTGATAGCGGTCACAAAATATTACGTAATCAGTAAATTACATACCATAGAAATTCAAACACCTAATCTGTTGAAAACTGTCCTAGTCAAGTTGTTGGTATTCTTGTCTCCTAACCTAGCTTTAACTCCATTGGTTACAGTCTCCGGCATAGATAACCTTCTTTCAGGTTTATTGAACACCTGCGTGAACTTCTGAACGGCGTTCTGAGGAGGTTTTATCAAGGTCTTCTGAACCGCTACCTTCTGATTGGTGTTTCGAACAGCCTCTATTTCTTTATATTGAATCTGATTCGAGAATTTGACAGATTTGGACAATTTTGTTTTGACGCTGACAGGGGACTCGTCAGCTCTCATAGTTCCCACAGCAATTTTCCTGCCACTATTCTTAGTTGTGGTCACAGTGAAGACCTTTTTGGAGATGTCAGACATGCTCTTGAGGATTCCTGCGTATTTCAGAGCATCTTTGTCCATAGGAATTGACTGGTCGTTCTCTTGGTGGTCCGCCTTTAAACCGAGGCGTGCGTAAATTGGTTTCACAGACGTCTTGGTTGTGACTGCCGAGACATTCACAGGTTCAGTGTGGCCGAGCCTGGCAAATACCGGTTTGGTTGAAGCTGGAATGGAAAGAAAATAATTTTTAGTAATAAAATAAACAGCTGCTCTCATTTTCTTGGTGATCAAATCCAGAGAAAAGCATAGTGATGCTAATCAGCACCCTAATTGCGTAACACATTATTAATCGGAATCTGAATCATTTTGAAGCAAATTGCTATTCCATTGCTTCATAAGTTCGAAAAATTTGTCTGCTCAACCCGTAAATAACGCAATGAATGTTGTTGAACTGTCAAAATGAAACCGATTCCGATTGATAATGTGTTACGCAATTGCCCCGCAGTACTTCTTTGGGCTTATGAATAGATATTTTACCTGCTTCTTTGATATGCTTCTGCAAGGTCGCGAAACGTAAGAGACGTGCCTTCTTCGAGCTGGAGTCAGCATCCCTGATGCCAAAAACAACAAATAAATGAACACATAAATTAGATTTTTTTGTACAGTACTTAGTAAGTAAATAAGTTTGCTCTAGCTTACGTGAATTATTTATACTTAATATTATATACAGGGTGGTAAAGGATAATTAACATCACTGCGACCCTTAGAAGCCGAGCAAACGGAAAAAAAGTCAGAAAGAAGGCAAAAGGCGAAGTAGTAGCACGGGCGAGTGATGGGATGCGACGGGGCCGAAATTTCACGCGGATGAAGTCTCAGACAGGTGCTAGTTTTTCGTAAAGTCCTCCTTGGGTAGTTCGCGACAACATACGATTATATTGATGAATTAAGAGGTTTCAGGCAAGCACAAAAGTAACTTATGTTCCATACTGCTCAGTCAAGTAGTTAAACTTACACCGTTTCAAGAGACTTCCTCTTAAGTTGAGTTGTTGGACTGGTAGACTCTTGCACTTGGGGATTGCGCGTGTAGTGCTCTAATATACGACTGGCAGCTGTGGGCACAAATAACGTGTGTAAGATATAAATAATGGGTTAATAAACACTTTTGAATCTTATTTTTATGAGAATACAATTCAAAATACATTTATCAACTTGTGAGAAAATTGTTTAATTGCTACCACTCGACACTAACAATTTCCTCACAAGTTGATGATTAGCACTATCAACCTATAACGTTCCCACCGCTAGGAACAAGTTGATGATTGCTGATTGCGGATTCCACTAAACTTTTATTCCTAGAATAAGTCAAGACCTGAGAATATTTTTTTTAATTTTTGACAGTTTTTCCATACTGTCAGACGTCAATTTTATTCCACGAATAAAAGATATCTGACTTTGGTAAAATCAGCGCTTAATCTATACTAATATTATAAAGAGGAAAGATTTGTATGTATGTTTGTAACGAATTGGCTCAAAAAGTACTGGACCGATTTTAAAAATTCTTTCGCCATTTGAATGCTACATTATCACTGATTAATATAGGCTTTTTAAATTGCAAGAAAAAAATAAAATGTTTAAAATATAAATGTCCACCCGTGCGAAGCCGGGACGGGCCGCTAATGTATCTATAAAAACAAACCCAAACAAAGCCTTCTTTACCCAATTATGTTGAGGTAGGCTTCCAGTCAAACCAGATGCAGCTGAATACCAGTATTTTACATGGAGCAACTGCCTATCTGACCTCTACAACCCAGTTAATGGGTAACACAATACCCCTTGGTAAGACTGGTTGTCAGACTTTCGGGCTTCTGTAACTACCGTCAAATATCTACAAACAGCCAGGAACGGCTTAACATGCTTTACAAGGCACGGGATAGTTTCGTTATGTAATGGACGGTAAACCTATCCACGCACCGACCTTAACAAGCATAGCTTAAAACTTCAAATTTCCCCACTTCAGGAGCACTGTACGTACAGACACCAGCACATCAAGCTGCCCGAAAAATTTCCCAATCAACTTTGAACCATATATACTTTAGCGATAAAATTGAAAATCTATTAAAGAAAGACAGATTGTAGTAGCTTCATGTGCTGGCGTCTATACTTCTAAAATATGCGGAATATGAATACTGTATACTAACGTGATGATGGTTGTGACACGGTGGCTCGGCCAGTGATGGCGGCGACGGGTACTTTGGCTGTGGCTGGCACAGCTGAACTGAGCACCCGGTCACGAGCTGTACTCTCATGCACCTGCTTTGCATGCCTGCAAATATAAATTATTATTAATAGACAACATCATTTTAGTTTAGAGACTAAATCACCACGCTGAATTCAAATAATCCTAAATAATACATGAAATGAAATTGTTGCAATATTCAAACTCAAACTCAAAGCATTTATTTCAAATAAACCAATTATAGGCACTTTTGAATTGTCAAGGGTCGGTCAGTCAGAAAGATAAAGCTGCCCATTCCAAAGCGTAGATACCTGTAGAAAAGAACGGGCAAGAAACTCCATGGACACTCTTTTAAATCATAAAATTGTTACAAAAATCTTGGTTACATCATTCATGTTGAAATTATACATGTGAGAACGATGCCGAAAGACGTGCACATTAAAGGCGTCCGTACTAAAAAGAACAATTCATAAATTAAAATAAGCCGTGGCGGCTAAGAGATGACCAGTCCTTACTGATGGCGCCCGTTCACGAACATGACGTATGGATCAGCACCATTCAGCTCAACCATTTTGAAGGAAACCCAATACACACGCCACCATCAGCGAGACATTTGAGTGAGCATGACATACTCTCAGCTGCCAGGGCACATTCAAGTCAATGAAAGACGTACCCAGTAAATGGTAGCTTTATACAGGGTGGGCCATGAATTCGTTAACATTTGAATTTAACACAGAACAGAAAAAAACAGTAGAAGTCGCATAGCGCTTCGTTAGTATCGGAACCAGCGTACCCAAACTCACACAAATACAGGTTAATTGTATTTCGTAACACTAAGAAATCCTTGGTGTAATTGGTTGTTTAATATTGAATGAAAGTAGGAAATATGTCAGAAGTCGCTTATTTGAAAATAAACCACAATTGTATGACAATAGAGTTGTTTATCGTCTACTTTTTGTCAAGTATTTATTACCTTTCCGTTTAAGCCGCATACGGAATAGTTTAATGAGCAAGTTACGCTACCCGCCGCTAGATGTCACTATAATAAATGGATTAGATTTAAAGCTCTATTTCGTTACTGGTAAGATTGATATTTACGTAACAAGATTATTACTATTCGCCCTCCTCTAGGGATCTACCACTGTCGTTGACTTATTTATCGACATTCCGTTTTATTTTCAAACAAAATACAGTCGACAGCTAGAGTCGATAAATATTATTATTAAAAATGATCAATCCATTTATCTTTCCTGTCTGGATCCTTAGGGAATCTAAATTCACAAAATAATACGAAAGCCACTTTTTTATAGGTTTGAGACTTTGTGAATTACACTTGTTCGATTAACCTTTTCTCGATTAGAACATTACTAATACATTATCTATATTCATGTTTTGCTTATTTCGAACTTGGATATGGTAGAATTAGAAAAAAAAGGTTTGAACAATTCATGGAAATATGTTTGATTACTAATACATCAAAAATAACCGCACACAGGATTAAATTTATCCCCATATTTATCATAGAACACAGAGTGCATTTTAAGTTTAAAACATCGATAACTCATTATCGATAACGGTAATCTCTAATTGAGTAGCTGACTGTGACATGTGCATAGTTGGAATGTTCGCGAAAAATATGTTTGAGTTTATAAGAAAGTAGACCTTAAAATGAACAACTTAAAGTCAACTTTTACTTGTCTTGTGTAATAAAATATTGTTTTTAAAATTTTAGTCGAAATAAAATTAATTAAGTCTTACCGATGGTATGATATACCTGCATTTGATAAATTTTTAGTTCTGCTATCGTGTTTACATTCTAAAACAGCACAATATGTCATTTTTGTATTTTTTTTTCAAGTTCTTTTTACTGTGACGGTTGTAACTAGACTGATATGCGTGGTGTGGGCGTGGAAGCAGACATATGCGGAACTCCGCAAAACTCGGGGTACGCGGGCCCCGCCTACTTGCGACTTCTACTGTTTTTTTTCTGTTCTGTGGAATTTAACATCCCGTACGAACACAAGCCGGGCGGGGCGGGGGGAGGGGTCTTACCGCTAGCTCGTTTCTCGGAAATTTAGTCGCAATGGATCGCTTTACGGGACCGCAGCGTGCTTTTTGTGTAAAACAATTTTATTTAAACAATAGTTCGCTCATTACTGTGAGACGCTTATTTCGCGTTGAATACGATTTACACGACTTGAATCAGTGTCCAAGTGGTCCTTTGATAAAGAAATGGGTGAAGAAGTTCGAAGAGACGGGATCGACACTAAATGTGAAGCAAACCGGCGGCCCACGGACTTCTCGAAGCGAAGAGAACGTGCAGAAAGTTTCTGCTTCAGTTCGACGTGATCCAGATTTATCGACGCGCAAACGTTCGGCTGAATTAGCATTATCCCGCACATCTTTACGCCGTATTTTGAAAGCTGATTTAAAATTACATCCATATAAGATCCAAATAGTGCAGGAACTAAAACCTAATGACTTAAATTTACGCAAATCGTATGCCGAAACAATGTTGAATCGATTCAGTAATTATGACAACGTCTTGTTTTCTGATGAAGCCCATTTCCACCTCAACGGACACGTTAACAAACAGAATTGCAGGTATTGGAGCAGCGAAAATCCCAAAGCTAAACATGAAAGGCCACTTCATTCACCGAAAGTAACTGTATGGGCTGCAATTTCAGCGAAAGGAGTCATTGGCCCCTACTTTTTCGAAGATTCTCGCGGCCGTACAGTCACTGTTAACTCTACTGAGTATGTGAAAATGTTACGGGAATTCTTGGCACCACAACTACTGGAATTTGCTGGCTACAATCGTAACACGTGGTTTCAGCAAGATGGGGCCACCTGTCACACATCTAACGAGTCCCTGCCGGTGGTCAAAGAAATGTTTCCGGAAAAGCTGATTTCAAGGAGAGGCGACATCCCATGGCCACCCAGGAGTCCAGATTTGTCCCCCGCAGACTTCTTTTTGTGGGGTTATTTAAAAAACAGTGTCTACAACAATAAACCAAAGACACTGACACAACTCAAAGAAAAAATCCGCGAAGAAATGTCTGCGATCTCACGGTCTCTTTGCCGACGAGTATTCGAAAATTTCAGTACTCGCTTAGAAGAATGTAAAAATCGAGACGGTGATCATTTAGATGATGTTATTTTAAAAAAGTAAATTACAATGATTAAGCTATCTAATAAAGAAATATTTTTCATTATATGTCAATTCTTTTTTTTTATATTTTTTTTTCAAATGTTAACGAATTCATGACCCACCCTGTAGTTTAGGTACATAGTGCTCACACGTGTGCTATGCAATTATACAATACTAAGAGATTGAATTTATACAATGCAAAGATAGTTTTTTCAATCTTCAGCAGCTCCTACTATATTTTCGAATGCTAATTAATTAGTTTATGCGCCCTTGTGGAGCAGGACCAGCGTTCAGCCAAGCAGTTTTGTCAGCGATTTAATCCCCCAACCTATAATATGCTTGGCTGCATAGTGTGCGTTTTATGCAAGATTTGAATTTCGTTTCATTGAGTTGGAGTATGTGGGGGGGTATTTTATTGTAACATTTTAAACAGTACCTCATAAAGGATGAGTCTACTTTAGCCAATCTGAAACCTGGTTGAACTAATTGGTCCCTATTTCTAGTCCCATAGGTGTGTATTTGTTTGTGCAATCAAAATAGTTTATTTCAAATAAACTGGGCACTGATGAAACGTTTGAAGCTAGGTGCACTGTTCCAAATGGTTATTTCCTATGAAGAAGAGCCAGCAAGAACCCCACAGTTACTCTTTTAAAAATAATTGGCTTTTATAGTGTTTTCAAATTAGAGTATTTATAGGTAAGGGAGGACAGCGTAGCCCTTTCAACAAGTACCAGGTATCTAATATAATAGCAAATGGTCTACAGATCTACAGTCTACGAGGCCTACAACATACCTACTCAAATTTACAGAATATATAAGAATCTATCGAAAAGATATATAAAAGTGCTATGTATAGACGCCAGCACATCAAGTTACTACAACCTGTCAAATGTCTAATAGATTTTCAACTTTATCGCTAAAGCATAAGATTCAAAATCGATTGGGAAAATTTGAGTTTCGTGTAGCTTCATGTGCTGGCGTCTGCGCGTCTGTACAACCCGTAAGATTTGAGACCTGAGCAGCCCCTCCCCAACCCCGCGTTATTGCCGCTCTCACCATCGACGCGTCAGTATCGCGCGCTTACGTCACCCAAGCGAAGTCTCAAGTTAACTTTTGCGAGTTGTATATTGCAACACTGAAGCAATGGATATCAAACATGCATGAATATAGGTAGTGCACTTGTAACTGATTTGTTATGCCGTAAGGTTGCTGCCTTTTTCATAAAGAACCAGTTTAAGTATCCGTCACGAGAAGCTATAAATCTTGTAAATAAAAAACTTCTACTAAGTTACGTAGTGACGATTCAATGAACAACAACAAATTATGCCAAATTCAATCAACTCAAAGTAACATACGTGTAATACGAAACTAACGAGCAATTTCACTTGTCGGGTATATTTTAGCAATATACAGCTCTGTCGTCTAATGTTTTGTGGTACTGGAACGCGTCTGAATCATGGAACCTAAACATTAGGGCCGCCATTTTGTAGTAGATTCAGCTGACGATGTTGATGCAGAATACTCGGAATCTTATGACGACAGTAATTAGATGTGTGTGTGTTATCATAAGTATATCCCTATACAGGGTAATTTGAAAAACACCAGCAACCTCTTAAGAGGTCATTGTACTCATCATTATGAACAACTTTTATATGGGACCAAACCTGAAATCGCGAAAAAGAAATCAGCTGTTCCCGACATTTTGACGAGATACACGAAGATAAATGTAGGGAACAGCTGATTTTTATTTCGCGATTTCAGGTTTGGTCGTTGTTCATAATGATGAGTACAATGACCTCTTAAGAGGTTGCTGGTGTTTTACAAATAACCCTGTATAAAATTAAGAATAATTACAAAACTGTTTTTTTATTAAAAGGTTGCGAACCCCTGAATGTGTGTTTACTAAATTTATAGCTTCTCGTAACGGATATTTTTACGTGTACAATAGAGAAACAGCAATTAATCATACAGGATGGCAGAGACATTCGACGCATAACCATGGATTCAATACCTACACGTGGTCAAAATGTATGGATAAACAATTTTTTTTTTAATAACCAACTAATAGTTTACAGGTTACAGTTCGCGTCGATGTTCCCGCCACCATGTATAATAAAGATAGAGACAGTATTATACCTAAAATTGTCACAAAATAATTCTTTTCTCACCTCAATATAGCAATAACATCTCCCATCCTGGAGATTCCCATATCCCTCAAGTATTCTTTGTTGAGATCCAGAAGCATGTCATTTTGTATGCGGTTCTCTGTGAAAGTGAGTGCATATGTTGCGGACACGTCCGACGGTATGCCCGCAGCAGTGAAGAAACTCACCCACATACCTGGAATGTATAAACAAGCCTAGTTTTTACCCACTTCACAAAAAGGAGGACATACTACACACATCAAAAGTGTCTAGGGATCAACATATATTTTTGCAATAACTTTTCTCCTGATTGATATTAATTAAAATTTTCTTTAAGGATTCATCAAATAAAGTGTTTTCGTTTGTCACAGTAACGATAAACCAAGTCACCTTTGCATTAATAAAGAAATTTGCCATTTTCCTAATAAAGGGATTTTTGACATTTGAACCACTAACACAAAAGTTCGAAAAAAAGACTGAAACAACAGTTTTCTCTAAAATTTTATTGGGTAACTTAAACAATTAATAATCCGTGTTTCTACCGCGAACACTAACAACACAAGAACATCGGTTTGGCATACTCAAAATGAGTTCATCCAAATCACGCTGTGGAATGGCCGCCCATGTTCGTTGCAACAACAAAAAAAGGTCTTCTTGCGACTGGATACCCTCCATATTCGGCAGAGCTCTTCTCTGTAGCATATCCCATGCATGCTCAATCGGGTTCAAGTCTGGCGACTGAGCAGGCCAGGGCAGGACATTGATGTTAGCTGCGGCGAGAGTCTGTCTTACAACTCTTGCGGTGTGCGGTCGTGCATTATCATGCATTAACTGAAATAAGGGACTGATTTGCACTTGTAGAGGAACGATGACGTCTGATACAATCGTCTCAGCATAAATTTGAGCGTTGAGGTTGCCTCTGATCCATATCAACTCAGTTCTTCCGCCGATCCAAATACCCGCCCATACCATGATGGTTCCACCACTATAAGGATGGACTTCCTGGCAGGATTTTAATCGCTGTTGGCGTCCAGGGGTTCTCCAGTGTCGTATACGTCTTGTATCCGGTCTCATACCAAAACGAGACTCATCAGAAAAGCACACGAAACGCCATTGTTCTTCTGCCCAATTTCTGTGTTCAAGAGCCCATTGATATCGAATCCTACGATTGTGCATTGCTATAGGTGGTACCCGTAGCGGTCTTCGGGAATGAAGGTTCACTTCATGCAAGCGGTTTCTGACTGTTTGGTCGCTAATTAAGTTCCCTGAAGAGTGATGAAGCCTCACGGCTAACATCATGGCGGTTATTGTTGGAGCTCTTCGAGTTAAGATTTGAATGTATCGGTCTTGTCTCCGTGTGGTGCAGCGATACCGTCCTCCATGGCGCTCAGCCACGGTACCAGTGCTTCGGTAACGTGTCCAAAGTCGACTGATAACACTCTGACTTGTATTCAGAGCTAAAGCCACAGTACGTTGCCGGGAACCAGCTTCTATCATTCCCACGGCTCTGAGCATTTCTTCCCTGCTTAAATGACGTCGCCGCTCCATAATAACGTTGGTTTTAATCAGTAGTAGGGAAACAGTAGCACTAATAATGTCTTCAATGCGTTGTATGTTTTTATAGGGAAAATATTGACAGCTGATTTTCATCTTTTACTCGAATTTGATTCACAGTTCCTGATTCAAATTATGAAATGCACCAAAAAGGATCCATATAAATTTATAAAATCATAAATTTATTACAAAGCCACATCTCAATCTCAAGAAATCCGCATAAAAATGCTTGATCCCTAGACACTTTTGATGTGTGTATGTTCGGATGATTGTATGTTTTTTTTTTTTTGTATGTTTGTTCATTGAATACTCCGCCAATTGTCGACAGATTTTCAAAATTCTTTTTTGTTTGAAAGGGTATGCTCCCGAGGTGGTGCCATTGTAACCAAATCGAAGTCTGATGAGGGAATCCCATGGAAATCGAGGAAAACCCTCAAATTTTGTAGGCACACCTATAGCGATTTGGGTATTTTTTATAGTAACTCGTGCATTTTCTCTCAGAAAGCACCATTCGGTGAAGTGGAACTGATGATGAAGACCACAGATGGCCATCGGAACTACTTAATAATAAATATTTGACGGTTTGCGATTCGATTAGGTACTTTAATGTGGTTGCTAAGCACAATGCGTATCGTAAAGTGGAGCTGATAGTGACTTCTCAATCAGCTCTAGTTCTCCTTGTTCTTACAAGGAGAACTCCTCAACAATTAACGTCCCTGTATCGGGAAAAGCAATATTTTGTAAAAGGTGATGAGCAGTTGACATTAGGCTATTGTAACTTAGATAAGTTACAAACTGGCCCACTAAAAAGTGAAAAATAAAAAACTTTTTTACAAAAAAAAACTACCGACTTCCAAAAAACACTACAAAGTGAAAAATAATAACTTTAATTTCGGAAGTCGGTGTCAATAAAAGAAAATGCGGAACCAACGACACCGACTTCCGAAATTAAAGTTATTTTTCACTTTGTAGCGTTTTTTGGAAGTTGGTAGTTTTTTTTGTAAAAAAGTTTTTTATTACATTAAACTCAAGTCTCAACCCAAAGGTTGTGGAAGATAATTGAAGGAACCAGTCAATATGATAGGCAACAGTTCTTTTCTTCCTGATAGCTGATAAAAACATACTACCCAAGTATCAATCAAGCATGGTGTTAATTTTAGAAACGTTTAATACTAATTGACTTGTAGTAAGTATTGTCGACATAATACTCACTACTAATTATTAATTAAATATTGGATAGATATTAGGTATTCATTAATAACTTGGATGATTCATTTTGAAACATGTCATAGTCAAGTATGATTGTTTAACCCTTTAACCGCCTACGTCGGATTAATCCGACAAATATTTTCGTGTCCATTTCGCCAGAGTCGTATATTTACGACCACAGCTCGTTTACTCTTTTATTAATTACGCTGTAGGTACTCTATCAGGATATTCGAAAAGAATTTTTTTTTTCGAATTTGTGCCGGGCGCTGGGAGCACGACAACTGTTATGAAGCCGGGCAGTTAAAAGGTTAAAAAAAAAATTATAATTTTCCATGCAACATAATGACTAATATTATTGATAGCTTTGTATCCTAACCACCTGATAAATAAATAAATCAATATTTTATTTAGGTCATTCAACAGACTACTACAAATTAACCTTTAATAATTGGTTGCGTCTAAAAAGTTACGTAAACGATCGCGTGGGGTGTGTGACACCTCTTTGATCATATACATAAAATACGAAATTCATGCTAAATATTTTCTTTATTGATTACAATATTTTTACTCACAAATATTAATTAACTTTTACACATACTTTAAATATAAACAAACAGATATATCTTTGATGCAAGAACATAGATAATACTTAAATAAGTTTTTTCCACACATGTTTTAGCAGCGAACAATCTTATAGTCAAATGTTTTTGATATTTTGAACAAGTAGACTCTGTTTTACTGTCTTTGATTCTTGGACATACATGACATCTTTCATTAGGAAAGATAGAGAGGAAGGCGCTCTGCCAGTTCCAGAAGATGATTCTTGGTCATCAAATTCAATATGCCATTTTAGACACTTGCAAAGGTAGAGTTGGTACGCTAAATCTCAATTTTTGATATGGTTTGACCAAATCAACAGCTAACAGCTTCAAAAATACCCTATCAAGATGTTCTAGATTAAATTTTGGCTTTGTATATGGCATAAGAGCTGATACCATTGATATTGAACAATCAACAACCTGTCACAAAATTATCATGAATGTAATAAGTAGTCTTTATAACACTCTGCACAATTATTATTTAAAAGAGTATCTGTGGAGTTTCTTGCCCATTCTTCTCCACAGGTATCTACTCTTTGGAATGAGCAACTAACTTCATCTTTCTGACTGACCGACCCTTGACAATTCAAGTGCCAAAATTAATTGAAATAAATGCTTTGAGTTTGACTCAAAATCTAGTTTTTAACTACCACACAGCATAAAAATAAAAACTAATACTTATCCAAAATTGGATCACGTAAATAGTTGCGTGGGGTGTTTTACACCCAAAAGACGCTCTCCTGACACAACTATAGACTACCGAGTGCTGCTTGCTACTAGATCATAAAGTTTATGCGTTTTTACAAAGCTAACTGTCAGATTTGTTGTTTATTGTAATTTGCTTTTGGGTTTCCAATTAATTTAATCAATCATTTTGATTTGCTAAAATGCATTTAGGAAAAACAATTTTTGACAACTGGACTTTAGCAAGCTTTAGTTCAATAATTTTTTAAGAATAAGACCGTAAGAGTCTTAAATCTTCAAAGATGCACTGGGGTGTGAAACACCCCACGCAACCAATTAAGGGTTAGTGAAATTGTTTGAGAACATTTATTTGTAATTAAATTAGTTGTTTCATAATCATGTAATTATTTGAATATTATACTGAGACAACTTACTTCGTCGAACTGATTCAAATTAATTGTCACAGCCCAACTCAAGTGTAGCAGGCAAATCATCATCAGTATAGCATTTTCCCAACTATGTTGGGGTTGGCTTCCAGTCTAACCGGATGCAGGATGTATTTTACATGGAGCGATTACCTATCTGACCTCCACAACCCAGTTACTGGGTAATACGATACCCCTTGGTAAGACTGGTTGTCACTTTCGGGCTTCTGATGACCCGTAATGACTGTCAAAGATCCACGAATGACAGCCGGGACCAACGGCTTAACGTGCTTTTCGAGGCACGGAGGGGTCTCGGTATGTAAAGATGGTCACCCATCCACAGACCAACCGCGGCAACCGTAGCTTAACCTGATCGATCAACCTGTGCTAACAATCCGCCCCTAAGACGACCCACTGACCTGTGCGGCTGTTATTATTTAGCAATGGGCCCAAATGCAGCAGGCAAATACGGGCATTAAAATATTCTATACTGCATGGTACCTTTTTAGTATCTACTATTTTGACAGCAAATTAAGAATGCCATTGCCTAAAATATAAACAATAAAACAACACAATCTTTTTTTTTTACAAATACTAGTTCTCGGCTCAAAATATCACGATTTTTCATGAAGGCATAACCTTGGAACATATTTTTGGAGTCTACTGACTACGGCTGAATTTAATAGCTACTATGATTTCACACAATTTAAAAGTAATAAGAACTTACCAGTTAAATTTGAGTCCATTTTTAAGGACACTGCACTCATTACATTAAAATTATTTAATAGATTACTGAATTCTGCGACGCAAACAAAAAATAAAGAATTAAAACGAGTAAAGACTTTGACACAGACAATCAGACATTACATTACAGAATACAGACTATACCAACCACCCACAGAGTCACAGACTTACCATGTACTTCTCTGTCTACGTATTTTACTCTGTGGGCTTAACTACTAGCAGCGGGCTACCAATTTGTGGGATATTCTCCAAACTGCGGGGAACGTCAAGTTGATTGGGGATCGGTATTATGTAGCGAAAATGCGGGAATTTTAACATATCATCGTTAAGGTGGCCCGCGGAATCCAAAGATCAACATTCAACCTAATACATAATTGCAAGTTGCAAAAAACGTAAGAAAATTCGAATCTCGCGGGCTACCTGAAGCATTCGCCCATATTATCGATAGTTTGATTAAACAGTTAGGAAAACCTAAACATAAAAATTAGGTCCTCATGACTGCTACGCTGACGACACGCTGGTCCTGGCGCAGGGGAGGTCGCACCAGGCGGCGGCTGAATTAGCGACACGCGGGGTTGCGACAGTCGTTGAAAGGATCCGGCAACTGGGACTCGAGGTGGCCCTGCACAAGTCCGAGGCCATGTGTTTTCATGGTCCTCGGAACGTGCCACCGTCGGGTTCCCAAATAACGGTGGGAGGGGTTCCCATCGGCGTCGAGTCGACGATGAAGTACCTGGGACTTGTCCTCGACAGCCGGTGGAACTTCGAGGAGCATTTCCGACGTTTGGCTCCCAGACTGGAGCGGGCCGGGGCTGCCTTGAAGCGGCTCTTGCCCAATCTGGGGGGTCCAAACGCCTCCTGCCGGAAGCTCTACGCGGGGGTCGTGCGGTCCATGGCCCTTTACGGGGCACCAGTGTGGGCGCGTTCCCTGAGGCGGCGACCGGCCGGGCGGTTGAACGCGTCCCAGAGGGTCATGGCCATCCGGCTGGTCCGGGGATATCGCACGATCTCCGGTGAGGCGACGAACCTTCTTGCCGGATTGCCGCCATGGGATCTGAAGGCAAAAGTCCTCGCCCACATATGGGAGTGGCGCGAGGAGGCAAAACGCCGGGGCGTAACACCGCTGCCGCGAGAAATCGTGGCACAGCGGACAGAGCTCCGGCGGGATCTCATGGCGACATGGAGAGTGCGACTGTCGCAACCCAGTGTTGGGCACGCCACAATTGCGGCGATAAGTCCCCTCTTTGAGGAGTGGTCGGAGAGGCGCCACGGCGTCCTCACCTTCCGCCTGACGCAGGTCCTCACCGGACACGGCTGTTTCGGGAGGTTCCTGTTCCGGATAAGGCGGGAGGAAACGCCCGGGTGTCACCATTGCGTGGAAAGCCCGGAGGACACGGTGGAGCATACGGTGGAGGTCTGCCCAGCTTGGGCAGAGCACCGCCGTGTCCTCACGGCGGCGATCGGCGGCGGCGATCTCTCGCGTCCAGTCCTAGTCCAGGCCATGGTACGGAGCGAGAGTGCATGGGAGGCCGTCACCTCCTTCTGCGAAGCAGTAATGCTCGCAAAGGAGGAGGCGGAGCGCGTGAGGGAGAGGCAATCTCTGCGCCCTCACGCCCCTAGTCGCCGTAGGAGACGCCCTGGGCATCGGGAATCGACAGCCGATTCCCGGCCACCGTAGGCGCGGGCTTGCGGACGGCGAGCAATGGGCAGCTCGCCGTCCGGTAAGGACCAGGCCCGGGTTGACGGCGCGTTGTGTTCCACGTGCGCCTCAAAGAGATGTCAGCAACAACTGACGGGGTCCGCTAGGGCCGATGCCTGCCAGGGTCGCGGGTTGTTCGAGAGAGATACCGTGGCCCCTGGCACAGGCAACTGAAGGAACACGGGTGGGTTTTAGTCAGTAAAAGTCTGACACGCCCTCCCGCTCCGCCCAGAGCGGGAGAAGTTATTTGATAATTAGTCCTCATGACTGATATTGCCATTTTCGAAAGCATCCAACAGGGGAAAATTTTGTCCTTAAAATTTCAAAACAGAAAACTGCAGACAACTAAATACTGATACTGCAGTAACTTTAATGGGAACAAGAGAAGGGATTAAAAAACTAGGAGAGTGTCAAGTTTAACCCATTGAGCAAAATGCTTGCAACAAAAATATGGAAAGAAAAGTCTCCAATAGAAATATAAAAAATATGTATTATTTAGATAGTTAAAATTTGTTATATTTCTTACAATAATTTTGAGGAGAATTTGTAGGGAATCAGCCATTGACATATTAACTATAGGAAAATACGTCATGGGCTAACATCGCCATTGCAACCACTAAACCTGGGCTTGGCGTACGACAACATGCACCGAAACTCACACAATTATGTCATCTCAAACCTAGAGTTCCGATAGACAAGGACAGTGATAGGAGCTGAAGCTGTCGTGCGAGCGAAATAGCGTTAATCACCGAATGCTTACGATTATGAACTATTTAGCTGAACAAGAAGTCATTTTAGTGCGTATTTCTTACAAAAAAACTGAAATTATTGAGCTGTGTGATCAACGATGTTCCGTGCCTACTGAGTCCCCACTAGAAGCAGTCACCTAGTTTAGTAGAAACAAGTGCTGTGACTGAGTCACGTATCTACAAAAATAATTTATCAATGGAAAAAGCAGGTTTTTTTTCCCCATATATGACTTAGATTATTGGGGAATTTGATAAATTGGCACTGGCAACTCTGCCTACTAGAGATGCTACGCATCTGCATCATTGTGATTTCTATGTCTATGATCTGAGTATAGAAACCTATGATCCAACTAAAAACATAATCATCAAAACTGCCCTGCAACTTCTATGTAATTCAGTTTTGGTATAGCTATCGGCTATAAAATTGATCATAAATCAAACAAACCCTAAAAAATATCTATTACAATCCTTTTCAGGCAGGAATTTTACTTTTTATAGAAGGAATTGAAGCTGAAATGATCAAAATTTTCCTCAAAATAATCATGCATGATTGTGTAAATAATGAAAAGAAAAATATAAAGAATAAATCTAGTCTAAAGTAGAACGAAACAAAATAATTTATTTTTGACATTGACACTTCTTGGCACTGACGTCTGACTGTGACACAAATCGTTTGATAGAAAAAAAAACAAAAAAAATCGGCTTTGAAGACTTTGAAGACTTAAATGTTATTTACAGTTAGATATTTCTCCAGTTCTTTATTTTCAGCAGCTAGCTTAAAACTTATTCATAGAGGTAAGTCGAATACTCTAAATTCGGTCCTTAACAATACGCGTATTTCTTACCAACTAAAAATAATAACCTCTTGTGAAGTGAAATGAATTTGCTTGTATACTTCTTTTTAGTTCCAAATATAATCGTGTGTGATTACGGTACAAAGATGTCGACAGCATTAGACGCTGTACCTAAAGTGGACATAGACCCATCTGGAGTATTCAAGTACATATTGATGAATGTGTATGACAAAACAAAAGTTAATGTCGAACCAATCGTCATCGTTCGTGGCTACAAGCATTGCAACTACCATTCAGATATCTATGATGAGGTAAGAGTTGACTGATAGGATCTAGCATTAACCTGAATCATACAATTTTTAATTGCATTTCATGATACCTAATAGTTTTGTTCTTTCAGGTGCAGGAAAGACTTCAACCTCTAGACTGTGAACCCCTTGGAGGAGGTAGAATGTCTCATGATGCTGAAAATAAAAAGATACACATCTATGGCTATTCTCAGGGTTATGGCAAGGCAGACCATGAGATCACTGCCAAATTGGTCAAGAAAGCCTATCCTGGCTACTGCATCACTGTCAGTGATGAGGGATATTAGTGTACTGTGACTTTTTAATAAAAAATACTATTTATTATACTTTACAGCTGTGAAATAAATGAGTTGACACTAAAAAATGTTTTAATGCTTGTATAAAATTGCCTATTGCCCAATCTTGATAAGCCTCAAAATTAATATTTTTTAGACTTGAGGAAGTTGGGGCAGTTAATCCATCATGACACTGAAACTAGCAATATCTCTCTGTAAGAGAAAACTCAGGGCTGTTATCTTTTCAAATAATTTGAAGAGGCAAGTGGCGTAATAGCTATCCGTTGTACCTAGATGTCCTAAGATCAGTAATTCGGTTGTGAATCGGATCCTCCACCTATTGCGTTATTGCCGTGAACCCATTACTTTCCCAGGGGTATTCAATACAATTGAGATTATGTTAAAGATAGGTCACACGCAGTGGCTGGCTATTTTGATCGCTAGCTATTTTAAAATTTCAAGCCGACATCGCTAGCGACGGCTGTCAAGATGTGTGGACTACGTGAGATTGAAATCGCTGCGACAAAAAAGTCGCACGTAGCCAAATAGGTAACCAAAGCATGCTCCTGCTGCGTTTTTCGGAACGCAAAAATCAGCTTGACACTCGCTGACATTGTCATGCAGAGTTGCCAGATTGTATGTTTTTGGTCATCATTCATGTATCCTGTTCGTAGCACTTTTCCATACTGGACACTCCATACAACGCTCGCAAAATAATTACTTCCTACTTCTCTTCTTCTGAAGTGAAACTTCTTTACGCACGCTTGACTTGGGGAGTAAGCTGGCGAACGCGTGACGTAAGCGTTACGAAAAGTGTGATCGGGCAAGGCGAACGGAAGTTAAGTGGGGGATATAAGCAAGAGACAGCAGTGCGCGCGCACATTTTCTTTCTCTCTTCCTCTCATAGCCAAATACGTTCCGTATATCTAAGCAATAGAAGATCTATGCAAAAATATTAATTTACCAATGAAACCATGAAATAAATTTAAATATTTGTAGAAAATTAATATATGTATATGTGTATACATGTATATATTGTACACACACATATATATATATACAAAGTTGATACGACAGATGGGCTTTCCTTTAAACTGCCTATACTAGGTATCATTATCAAGCTCTCTACCAAAAATCAATTAAATTGAAACAGTAGTTTAGTCGCAAATGATTTTTTAAGTTTTTGCACCGTTTGAACACGATGTATTTTTCCTAACAGCTGATTATGTCTACAGGCATAGGTCATGCACCTTAAAACGATAAATCTACGATACGTTGTTGCCGCTCTTACGCAAGTCATAAACCAATACGTAGTACATAAGAGAGTGACAATCCTATTGGCAAAACATCACGTGCGTAAAAGAAATAGAAATAGGTCAGTGTGTTGCTATTGTATCTTAGATCCTTGCGACACAGAATACCGAGAGTACAGAAGTCTACGCTCGGCGGTCGCGCTATGGTTGTCAACTTTGGCTTATGCACAAAAAACTATCATGGTAGTGGCACTCGCATCTAGTTGTTTGATTTATTGATGATGATGAGAAACGAAAAAACCAATAATAACTAAAATATTTTAATTTTAATGTTATTGTTACATTACTTTGTCACAAAGTGCTACAAAGTCATGTTCGCTTTTACTTTACGGCGCGGGACTGGGGGCCGGGGCGCTTACCTACCTACCTAACTACTGTGTTACGTTAATACAAACCATCGAAATACAAGCAAATACCTACTTACCTCTCTGAAACAACTGGTAGATTAAAAAACGACAATTCACCGTTTAATGTTGAATTTAAACAACCGTCCACTGAACAGTTATAATTTTTTTTTATTGCTCCATTTTTGCACTTCATAGACGCATGTCTCAAGCGGATGGCACTTGCGCTCGCACTAGTCCCAACCAGTCCGAGATATCGTGTCCGTGAGCGGTGTCTATGTGTGCGTTGCTCGAGCGCACTTTGTATGTAGATTGACTTCTGTACTCTCTGTATTTTGTGCTTGCGATCAGTAAGTGGGGCCTCCAAAAAACTTGTTTTTTCAGTGCGCCGACGCTACCCTTCCGGAACGTAGGTACGTACGCGGAAGCTCCTGCGCCCTTATTGTTTTGTCGAACTTGTGCGCTGACAATAATTGTGAATTTATTTTGTTATTGTGATAGGACACTAAATAAGTTTAAGACAGTATTCCTTTTTTTATTGTGACAGGACAGGACACGTAACTTGGGATTATTATTATTTAGTGTTAGTGTTTTTTTTTTTTTGTAATTGACTGTTTCTATTGTGATAGTTAAACTTTGGTTGTGTGTGTGTATAATTAAAGTGTTCAAAAATACCTCGTGTAACTGACACGGCGTCAGAATACACTGACATGATTTTAATCTACGGCGAATGCCGTGGAAACGCAACGTTAGCTCTACGAACTTACAGAGAAAGGTATTGTGATAGCCGCAATTGCCCTAGGAATGCCCGCACCATACAGTTGGCAGTACAAAGATTACGGGACAATAAACGTATAGTGCTGTAACAGGAGGGAGTGCCACCGCGGTAAATGCCCGCTGCTTGGGACGAAAGAATTTTAGACAATTTTTCCCGCAGCCCGACGAGTCTCCACAGAGCCGCCCGGCAGTTTAGATGTTGCCATAGAACTATCTACAAGGTTCTAAAACGTAAAAAACGCAAACCTTCTAAATATCGGAAGGTGCAAACTTTTTTATCGAGAGACTTGCCGATCAGCAACAGTTACTGCCAATGGCTACTAAATAAAACATCCGAAGACCGTCATTTCTTAACTAATTTAATATGGACCGATGAGAGTACTTTTACTCGGACCGATCTGGAATCGGCAAAATCTCCGGTACTGCAGTTTGGAAAATCCACAGTGTGTTTCGAGTTACTCTGCCCGCGCGCGACGTTGGACGTTGCCACTTTGTATAGTTATCCAAGGTCAGTCACCAGGCCCAAGTTTTTATGAAGTTTGAGTTTCTCCTTTATTTACAAAGGGTGGTTGCGTTTTATTCTGATTTGTAAGCTATTTAGTTTGTTTGAAACAAAAAAATCTCATTTATGATGCTTTTTATTTTTATACCGTATCGAATTAATACTAAACACGTATAGTATACGTAGTGTAATTTAATGCCCCTCTGTCGTATCAACTCTGTATACATACAGATGGAGCGAAAGAAGTTTCACTTCAGTCGTGTGGTCATAAGCACACTCGTTTTTTAGTTATTATACTCTTTACCTATTACTATTACCCAGTGTTGCCAACTGCTATTGTAAGGAATGCGCTAAACCATCCGCGAAAATGCACTAAGATTAGGCTAATTTTGATAAAAGAGAACCAAATAAATAAAATTAATCAAAATATTTAAAAACAAAAAGTTCTTTTTGTGAATAGTATAGTTTTTATGTTACAAAGATCGATTATTTCTCAAAGACGCGTATAGTGAATAATGTGATAACATCATATGATAATAATCAATGAATGAATGAATGACTCATGGATAGATGGGAGGAGAAATAAAGAATAAAAGGCCAGTTAGGAAACAATTCGGTAATTCCCGTAAAGAACAAAACTCAAATCGGACGTCCTTGTTCCACTCTCCACGGAAACAGGTATGCTATCCTTGTCGTATGCAATTCACAATGTTTCTAGAATTCGGATACACGATACGCATGCCTTTTAAGGCTGGCCGCATACACACGTTTTCCGTATTCGATTTCCGAATTCGTTTTCCGTATTCGGATATCCGAAGGCATGGAATCAGTAGAAAATACATTAACTGACGCACATGTTCGCTTTTTTTTCGAACGGAAAAAATTCCGTACGTACGTTTCGAATGCAAGCCGGCGTGTTCCGAGAAACCTACTGAAAAAAACCTAATGACGTCATGCGGAACGCAGCGCTTGCATACATTTTGTTTGTGCCGGCGCACACGTTCGGAAATTTCTATTCAATATCACGCCCGCGCCGCGCGCGTCGGACGTATTCTTTGTATTTGTTACGCATAGAATCGCAACACGATGTACTGACGTGTATACATTCCGAATGAAGAAATACGAACGTTTGCGCTAGTCTCACGGAATTCCAAATCGAAATTCCGCATTAGGAAATCGAATACGGAAAACGTGTGTATGCGGCCAGCCTAAAACTATGAGGTGCATTCTGAATTGTCTGACAGCAGGATTTTAATTTAATTTCAAATCAAGTGCGATTATTGATAGTCATTTGACAAATCAAAATGTTGCCATAAAATTATCCTTACTTCCATTCAGTAGTTTTTTATCCATACCTCATGAATTAATTTTATTGGAATAATAATAATAAATATTTGAAAATGATAAATTTGAATAACTTTTTGACTTCAGACAGTTAAGTGGTTATAACCATCATATTTTACATTCTTTGCAATAGGTCCAACAATGAAATGTAATGAAATTATTTTTTATAGTAGGATTTTCGGATTTGTATCTAACTGTCTAGTCTTTAGTTTTGAAGATCTTCATCTGATCTAAACAACGTCGAGTCCAGCTAATGCTTCTCGTTCCAGTATACAAAGTTGATACGACAGAAAGGCTTTCCTTTGAACTGCTTATACTAGGTACCATTTTCAAGCTCTGTACCAAATATCATTTAAATTGAAACAGTAGTTTAGTCGCAAATGACTTTTTAAGTTTTTGGCCCGTTTGAACATGATGTATTTTTCTTAACAGCTGATTATGTCTATAGGCATAGGCCATGCACCTTAAAACGATAAATCTACGATACGTTGTTGCCGCTCTTACGCAAGTCATAAGCAAATACGTCCTACAAAAGAAAGTGACAATCCCATTAGCAAAACATCACGCGCGTAAAAGAAATAGAAATAGGTCAGTGTGTTGCTATTGCATCTTTGGTCCTTGCGAGGGGGGCCTCTAAAAACTAAAAAACTTGGTTTTTCAGTGCGCCAACGCTATCCTTCCGGGACGTACGTTACGTAACACGGAAGTCCTGTGCCGCTATTGTTTTGTCGAACTCGTGCGCTGACAATTGTGATTTTGTTTTGTTATTGTGAATAGGACACTTCTTTCTTTTTTTTTATTGTGACAAGACACGTAACTTGCTATTATAATTATTTAGTGTTAGTGTTTTTTTTTGTGATGTACTGTTTTTTATTGTGATAGGACACGTAATTAAACTTTGGTTGTGTGTGTGTGTATACCTAATTAAAGTGTTCAACAATGCCTCGTCTAACTTACACGGCGTCAGAATACACTGACATGATTTTAATTTACGGTGAATGCCGTGGAAACGCAGCATTAGCTCTGCGAACATACAGAGAAAGATATGGTGACAGCCGGAATTGCCCTAGGAACGCCCGCACCATACAGTTGGCAGTACAAAGATTACGGGACAATAAACGTGTAGTGCCGCAACAGGAGGGAGTGCCACCGCGGCAAATACCCGCTGCATGGGACGAACGAATATTAGATCATTTTTCCCGCAACCCGACAACGAGTCTGCACAGAGCCGCCCGGCAGTTTAGATGTTGCCATTCTATGGCATCCACAAAAACGTAACAAACGCAAACCTTATAAATATCGGAAGGTGCAAGCTTTGTTATCGAGAGACTTACCGATCAGGAACAGTTACTGCCAATGGCTATTAAATAAAACATCCGAAGACCGCCATTTCTTAACAAATGTAATATGGACCGATGAGTGTACTTTTACTCGGAACGGCATCTGGAATCGGCAAAACCTCCGGTACTGGAGTTTGGGAAATCCACACGTGTTTCGAGAATCTGAACACCAGTACAGATTTTCTCTCAATGTGTGGGCTGGTATCCATAATAATAATATTATCGGCCCTGTTTTTATTGACGGCACCCTTACAGCGGCGAAATTTTTAGATTTATTAAGTGGTCCTGTGGCCGAGTGCACTGACCAACTACCTTTAGCCGTTCATCGCAAGTTGTGGTACCAGCTGGACGGTGCGCCTCCACATTCTGTGATGGCTTCCAGGGAGCGGCTCACAGAAATGTTTGGGCAGCAATGGATCGGTCGATTCGGACCTGTTCGGTGGCCACCACGATCTCCGGACCTCACTCCCATGGATTTCTTTTTGTGGGGATACATTAAGGGTGAAGTGTATGCCTCCGAGGTAAATACAATTGTTGAACTAAAAAACAGGATTATTTTAGCATTTCACAAATTAAAGTGCTTAGCGACGGACAGTGATTTAATTAGAAAACTAAATAACAATATTCTCCGTCGGTATAATTTGTGCATTAATGTGAATGGAGGACACATAGAGAATTTAAAAATTTAGTGTTTTTGTTGTCGGCGTACTTCAAAACTATCTAACATAACAGCCAGCGCGAGCGGAGGCCTAAGCCGCCGCCCGCGCCACCGCCGGCCGCCCGCTTCGACACGAAACACATGCCGCGCGCCGGCGCGCGTGCGACGACGTTGCCACTTTGTAAGGTCAGTCGCCAGGTCCAAGTTTCTATGAAATTTGGGTTTTCCTTTATTTACAAAGGGTGGTTGCGTTTTACTCTGATTTGTAAGCTATTTAGTTTGTTTGAAAAAAAAAAATCTCAATTTTGGAGCTTTTTATTTTTATACCTTGTCGAATTAATACTAAACACGTATAGTATACGTAGTGTAATTTAATGCCCCTCTGTCGTATCAACTCTGTATAATTGTTTTGAATGAGAAATTGACTCTAGTGAGAGAATGTCTACTTTAAGTATTTGTGACAATGGAAAACGAAAACAAAAGAAAATGTTTTTAACAATTTTACACAGTCAGGTTAATTTTTTCTAAAATTTTCGAGGACCAACGTGCAGCGGTATAATTTATATTTGCTCCACTGGCAGCCCTGTTATCATGTCAACGTCAAACAGGATTGCAAAATTTCAATTTGTATTTTGTAGTCTTGTGATGGTGCGT
Organism: Globia sparganii; assembly: GCA_949316385.1. Classification (NCBI taxonomy): domain Eukaryota; kingdom Metazoa; phylum Arthropoda; class Insecta; order Lepidoptera; family Noctuidae; genus Globia; species Globia sparganii. The sequence continues at coordinate 24,691,703 of OX438653.1, read as the reverse complement.
GTTTTTGTGTTAAAATTAACGTTTAAAAAATGGCAAATTTTACAACAGACGGCAAGTTGTGCATTGAGCGTGAACTAGAAATCAATAGCAGCGAAAAACAGTTCGATGATTTGATAATACGGTTTGATATTAGCGAAACATGTCAATGGATAACCGACAATAACTTCCCAAAGGTAAACATTATTTTCGCACCTTTGCTAATTTCATATTTATTTATTAGTTTAACATGTGCGTCTTCAAACAGGTTTGCCTTCAATTTCCTGATGAACTACTTGGTGTGAGTGCAAAAATCTACGAGGAAATCAAAAAGAGAGTGGAGGTCGATCTGTATATACTCGGCGATACCTCTTATGCCAGGTAAGCATTCAGCATTGTAGATGCTTTTTGGTTTTTATTATTATGATAGTAGTTTTAATTCTTGCCATAAACATACGAGCTTGAGGTTACACCATAAAATGTAAGAATATGGAAATATATTTAAAAAGTTATTTTCATAACATTCTTTTTACCTGTTACAGTTGTTGTGTGGACTCAGTTGCTGCAATGCATGTGCAAGGAAATGCTATCATACACTATGGTCACACTTGCTTTTCCAAGACAAACATACCAGTGTACACTGTACTGCCCAAAGGTCACTTGGATGTGGAGGAAACTATGAAGCTGTTACATGACAACTTCAATTCTGATGATAATGTCAATCTATGCCTGTTTTATGATGCCGAGTTTGAACATTGCAAAGGTAAGACTAAGTAACTGATGACCAAGATTAAGAAAATATACAAGTCTGAAATCAGAGCTGTAGTTACATTCCACCATAATATTTTAAAAAAGCCTCAACATGCCTAATACTAAAAAAGTTGCTTTTTATTTTTTTTACTAGTCTTTGCTGTCCCACTCCTGGTCAAAGCCTCCCGCTACTCCTTGCATCTATCAAAAGCCCGAGCATCCTCCTTCCAGTTTTGATGGAAAGGTATTTTTTATTTTTCTAGATATAATTTCACAACACTGGTTTCAATACTACCCTCACAGCTATATATCCTATGTGGAAATTGAAGAAAAACCCAACAGGTTCCTTGGCAGGGTGGTGAGGAACAAAGAAGGTGAAGACTTTCCTCTGGAAGTGCTCAAGGATTGCATCTGTATCCATGTGGGGTCTCAGGGGCAGACTCTGTTCAATTACACTATTTCAATTGCAGGTAATAAGATATATGGCTTTTCCTTGGGGCAAACTTTTCAATTGACAGATAATTCGTATTTGTGGAATAAAATTGCGTCTGACAGATTATTATGTATGGAAGAACTGTCAAAAATTCAAAATTATTCCTCAGATAAAATTATCTGGCTTTGGAAAAATAAGCCCATAATGTTATAGTGCCCCCAAATATTTTGATTGTTATGTGTTGCTTTGGTTCATATAAGTTACATTATTTTCACAAAATTTACTGATTTTATTTGAAATCAAAAGTAAGCTTATTTTCATTTTCCTATCTACAGCATCAGTATGGTACACACTAGACCCAAACACAAGCAAAGTGGAGCGTTTAGAAGAAACTATCTGGTTCAAACGCCGAAGGTTCTTGGTGGAGAAGTGCAAGGATGCCAATGTTGTGGGCATTCTTATTTGCAAGCTGGCTGGAGACCAGACCAAGGACATCATCAGCCGGATGAAGCAGCTGTGCAAAGTTAATGGGAAGAAGAGTTACATTGTATCTGTGGGCAAGCCCAATGTTCCGAAATTGGCAAACTTTCCCGAAGTAAGTCTATTATTCATTATTTTTATTGTGGCTGTAAGTTGTATTTTACTTTGTCATAAGACCAAATTAACAATATGAATTTATTTACAGATTGACATCTATGTAATGATAGCATGCCCAGAAAATGACCTCTACAGTGCCAGAGACTTCTACAAACCTATTGTGTACCCATATGAACTGGAAGTTGCTTTGAATTCAAACAGAGAGCCATACTTCACCACACACATCACTGACTACGACCAACTACTTCCAGGGCGGCAACACCACTGTGATATCAACCATGTCAAGGAGACCACAGATGTTAGCCTTATCACAGGAAAGATAAGGGAAACCAAAGTTGAAACCCATGAGGGAAGCAGCACTGACTTGGTAGAAAAACAAAACTGGGCCCTAGAAAGTATAGGACAAAACCTTCAAGACAGGTCCTGGAAAGGTCTAGAACAGAAACTAGGTGAAACAGAAGTAAAGATGGCTGAGGAGGGCCGCAAGGGAATAGCCATACAGTACAGTGATGAGCCAGAATGAATTTAGAATTTTATATTTCGTATTTACAATCCTTTGTTATTCTAGTACAAATCATTTGTAAGTAAGACTGCATTTTTTACAAGTAAATTAGTAAATCATTAGAAAACTCATTGTTTCCTTTAAAAAAACATGTGAGACTGAATCATGACTTTATTCAAAACATGGTTTTAAATACAAGATCAACTAATACAAAGAGCAAATAATAAAACACAGATGTTGTTTTATATTTGTAGTATTTACCCTGGTACATATATACAACAGCTTATTGTCAAGGATTTTTTCTGAAACCACAATTGACCAGACCATACAAAATGTTGAGGAGTGATAATAACCTATTTACCATTTTAAAAATATTTTACAAGTACACAACTTAGATCTATCACAAAACCATTTTTCTAGTGGTACCAGAGTGAAACAAAATCATCTAAGCATTCTTAAACAGTTGATCCTGTCAAGGCCTGCGCAGACGACGGACTTTTCTCCGCGGCGGAGAAAAAAGTACGCTCCGCGAATAAAAAGTCCGCCGCGGATTTACAGCGAACTCAACGCACACGGTATGCGATTATTTGTTGCCCGGAAATACGGGCATACGTACGTCACTCTCGAGCGCACAACGCGGACGCGGACTAACGTCCGCCATGTGCGTTGCTTCGCCTATTCACACGAGTTCTATTTTTTTCGGGGACTCCCCCGTACTTTTGTCCGGTCCGCTCTTTGCATGTCCTCGGTTATTCGGTAGACTTTTTGTACTTTTTAATCCCTCGTTTGGGTTACTCGATACAGTTGTAAGCGATCTATTTTAGCGGACAAAAAAGTCCGCAGACAAAAATCCGTCGTCTGCGCAGGCCTTTAATTAAGTTTGACAATACACAATCAGACTTTTCACACTTTCATGTTGAGTGGGTTCTGTGGTGACTTGAGCCATTCTTTCCTGAGCATTTGTTTCAATTGTGACAGCCTCAAGGATGGGTTCTCAGCCTTAAGTATTGGTAGGTTTGTCTCTTCGAATGCTGTGTATGCTGCTTTGAGGCGTTTCTCTGGATGTCTATCCATATCCGATTTTTCACTGAAAATATTAAATATGAGTTATGATTTTGTGAGTTTGTTTTTTTTTTTTATGAGTTTAAAAACAAAAATGTTATTAGTGGGTTTAGACTGTCACACATACATGTTGAATGAATAAAATATATATTTTGTATCGAGTTCATTAACCTATTGACTGCTTGGTTTTATATCAATTGCATTGCCCCCAGCACTTCACTACATAGTATAAAACAAAGTCGCTTTCTCTGTCCCTTTGAACGCTTAGATCTTTAAAACTACGCAACGGATTTTGATGCGGTTTTTGTTTAATAGATAGAGTGATTCAAGAGGAAGGTTTATATATATAATACATGCATGCATGTGATGTCGTAAATAAACAATTTTTTTTGCGCTTACTTTTCAAACGCTGGCCCTACGAGATAGGTCAAAATAATGTACTACAGTATTGTACACCTTAAAAAGGTCTACAAAAAAGTTTGCGATGGTATATGTCTATCTCTTAGGGATAACCCACAATAATCGTTTTTTATCCTTTACTTTTTACGAGAAATAATGGCTTATTTACGGAGCGATTTTAAGCAATACAGCATTAATCCTTATCCAATTAAGTACCTTAAATACACTTTGCATTTAATATAGATAAATATGGCCCTTTACAGCATGTAATTTAAATGAATATTTTCGAAGATATTACAGATTTAAAATGCAGGGACATAGCGGTTGCTGCGGTACCGGCCGCGGCGGCGCGTGCTGGCATTCTTGAAATACCTGTACTTAGTATCAGTATTGCACCCGTGCGAAGCCGGGGCGGGTCGCTAGTCCTACTAATATTATAAATGCGAAAGTTTGTATGTATGGATGTTTGTTACTCTTTCACGCGAAAACTACTGAACGGATTTTGATGAAACTTTACAGTAATATAGCTTATACATCAGAATAACACATAGGATACTTTTTATCCCGATATTCCCACGGGATCGAAACTTACGCGGGTGAAACCGCGGGGCGCAGCTAGTAAATTAATAAATAAAGCTTTTTCACCCATGCAAAAACTTGTATTAAACCAACTGGGTTCAATTAGTTAATTATTTCAAACAATTACCCAAGTATAGAGATGGCTTCATCCACAGTCTGTGCCACCTCCCCATCCAGTTGGATCCTGTTGAGATTCTCTACCAGTGCAGGCTCCTCCACAACCACTTTTGCAGGCTGGAACACAAAATAATGTTATGGATAATGATTGATGGCCTAGTGATCCACAATATCAAAACAATACAATATAGGTTGACTGGTAGAAAATGCCTATGGCATTAAGTCCGCCTCTGTAAATGTATGTGCTTGAAGTATTAAATAAATAAATAATATCTAAGAAACTAGTGTTTACAACTATAACAAGAACTAGGTCATAATAGTATCAAAGTTTATTATTGTAGAATACGCATATCATGCTTGCCAGGGCTGCATAGGATCAGGTGTTAAATGTTCAGCCTGATTTTATAAGCCCCTTAGAAAAGAGGCTGACTATTGCCATATACCAGGCACAAATTTATACATGCACTAGCCTCTACTTGCAATTTCGCCCACATAGATGTCAGAAAATATCCCACATGTAAAAATGAAAATGTTTCAACGTAATAATGGGATTAAAACTAGCCTATGTTAATACAGGTTATAAATTATCAGTTTATTAAATTTCATTCAAATCCATTCAGCTGTTTTTGCGTCAATCTGGAACATAAATCCTAGGCAAATGGACAAAAACTCAAAATTTTTGCCCTAACTGCCCGGTGGTCTCCATGTACAGGGCACAGTACTTCGGTAACCCAGGTACCCAACGTGAGACATAATGTCCTTCCTTCCTTGAGGAGCTGGGGTGGATAGAATTATCGATTTTCCCACCCGTACGCAAAATACGCGGATTGACGTGGACTTGCAGATACCAGCCTGTATTACCTATGATATGTATAATATAATAATAATAATATTCCACAACTATCACACAAAAATAGATAGATTTGAAATATTCATACAAGTGTGCACGGCTACATATCAAGTTATACATAACCAGTATAAGCTGACTTCTGATTGTATGAAAAACCTATACAATGCGAGGTCAGCTAAAACTGGAAATGTATAGCTTGAAGTGTAGCTGTGTGTACAATTTAACAATTAGTCTGGCCATCTTACCACAGGTTTAACAGGTTCAGGCTTGATAATCTTCTCCTTCATCTTCTCAATTTGTGCTCGAGTGATCTTGGGAGGTGGTGGTGCTGCCTTTGGAGCAGTCTTCAGTGACTCCATTTCTTTTTCTAGTAAAGCCTTCGCCTCAGCCTTTTTCTGAAGCTGTTCTAGGCGCTTCTTCTCCTGGTCTTCCTGTGTAGCAAAAAGGATTTATTTTATGAAGTCTTCAGGTAATTACGAGGTTGGCTGAATATGTGGTGATGTTCTTACATAGACAGCATGTTGCCTTATCAGTATAAATAATGGAAATTAATAGAATGCCAATGCTAAGAAACTTATTTCTAATAAAAACTGAAACTTATGAAATTTATTTCATCTAGTTAGTCAGGTTTGTACTTGTACCATCATTCTAGAATAAACATCTTCCACAACTAACCTTTTTTTGTTGTTTCTTCTTGAGTTTGTCGTCGTTGTCCTCCCACTCCGCATCTTCCATTATTTTCTTTATCTTCTGGTCTTTTTCCTGTTTCTCATTCTCTTTTCGCTGTCGAGCAGCGACAGCCTTGCTGTTTTCGCCAGCGAATTTCTTCGGCATTTTTGTCTCGGTACAAGGAATTAGTTATTGGGAAGAAGTAAGCAACTTATTCAAATAATTTTTATAGGAACAATTACATAAAACTGTGAAATTTCGATAGTTCTTACTTTTTAATGAACACTTTTTTATCTTTCTGTAAAAATTAAATTTTTTAGGAAATCTTCGTAGAATTTGGCTAGGTGAGGCGCCTGTGGAAAAGAAAATTTTAACAGCTGTCAAATTGTCATTCAAAATGACAAATGGCAAATGTCACTCCCATTTTTATTTTACTTTACTTTAGTGATTGGCTTTGTTTTTATCAGCAACAACCATTTCACATTCACCAAACACGATACAAACTATTTTCGACTAAAAAGTAGGCGCACTAGGGGTGCGCCTACTTTTACTCTTGACTTGCATTCTTCTGTCATTGTCAACTTGTCAAGCAAGTGTCGAAGTCGATCGAAATATTAGTGTCAATTGCGTTAACATTTTAACAATTTCCCTGATAAATATTTTTAATAAATTCAGTTTCTTCATACCGACTTGTATTACATATAAAATACTTTACATAAGTATAAGAACTATGGCTTTAGTCGCATATGGGAACAGTGATTCGAGTGATTATGAGGACGAGGTCGAAGAAGATGCCCCCGTTGTACTGTTGAACAACAAATCACAAGAAAATAAACATGGTAAGAATTGCACTCAGCACACACATCATAGAGTTGTAACATCCTGACCTCTGACCAACACGTATTCATTCATTAAATGATAAATGATTTATTTCTGTAAGTAGGTTTGTACAAAGAGTTTTAGACGTCAATACTTATCTCGAAACTATTATAAAAATGGTTGTGACTTGACGTACGTAACACATTATGATATTTTCACTAACATCTTATTTATTATCACAATTCAGTTCCAGAGCCAACAACAACAAACTCGGAAGAACAAGAAGAGCCACAGGAGAATGGTGCTAGTTTGTTCAATTTTCTACCACAGCCTTCTAAGAAGAAACCAGCTGTGTTTGAAGAAGATGATGAGTTTCTACACAAGAAGGAGACAAGTGCTGTGAAACCAAAAGCCAGGATAACAGTACCCTCGCTTAGTGATGTAAGAACAATCAAATCATAAATTATTTAATTAGCAACAACAGCCATGTCAATGACTTGTTCATTTTCTTCTTTTTTTGCAGTTCAAAGATGTGAATAACATTACAGCTACTGTTAAACCAAGAGCACCAGCTGATGTAAGTAAACACAACCAAAAATGTTCTAGTTTCATCAAATATTTTGTGGTTATTTACTAACATTTCTATAATAATTATTTACAGAAAAAATCAAGCTTATTAAGCATGCTACCACAACCAAGAAATGGAGTGAAATCTACAACAAAGTCATTAATACCACATGTACTCACAAAGAAACCAGCCGCGCCGGTGAAGAAGGCCCCGTTACCAGCACTTGTAAAAAAACCTAAGTTGGAAACCACAACTTTGGTCAACGATTCGGATGAAAGTGACAATGATGAAGTAGAAAATGATTTCTTCTCAATACACAAACCTGTAGACATACCAGTTGATGTGGACCTACCATTAGATACAGCACAAAATGCTAAGACACAAAAAGACAAACGTAGAGGTATTGAGTCATTCTTCAAGAAGGAAGAGCATGTTGACCAATTGCAGTTGGAACCTGGCTACGATGCTCAAAGTATGGAGGAGCAGGCTGAAGCCAGCTCTGGTTATATTGGGTTTGAAGCTGAAAGTTCTCACAGTAATGATAATGAACTTGATGAAGAAGCTGTAAGTATCAGTAAAATAATTGTTTTTACTCTGTTGTACACTTTTGCATCAATGCAAAATGAATTGGTTATTTAGTATTGTAATACTATACTTACTATACTAATATTATAAAGAGGAAAGATTTGTATGTATGTTTGTAACAAATTTGCTCAAACAGTACTGGACCAATTTTAAAAATTCTTTCACCATTTGAATGCTACATTATCACTGATTAATATAGGCTATTTGAAATAAATGTCCACCCGTGCGAAGCTGGGACAGGCTGCTAGTTTAGTATATCTGTGGACTAGACTTTAGAAACTAAACATTTCCAAACAGTGATGATTAATTACGTGTCTGATTACCTTTTGTATATTTTGCAGCCCTCTCTTAAACAGCAAACTAATCATAATCATTTTACCCCCAGATTATGAAATTATGCGGTGCGCGCGGTAAACGAAAACGTGAGGAGATTCAGATAGTAAACATAAACCAAGCAGAGGTTCTGGCAGATGCACGGAAGATGTTAATGAAAGGTCTTATGGACGACACCACACAGCGTGTGTCTGCCAGCAAGAAGAAAGGCAACGAGCCCACCACACAGCAGAGGAGGAAGCACCAGATCACATACTTGGCTTACCAGGTTTGTCATAGTATAGTTTGTATTTTCTAGTAAATAAAATATTTATGGTGAGGATACTGACATTCATAACTTAAATAAAGCCTTGGCTCCTGGGAAAAGTCACCAAACGTGCCACATTTATAACAACAGTTCAAGATCAACATGGCACACGCTATTGGATGCTTAGATACAACCGGCAGGGTAATTGCATACTCTCAGTAGCAATGGGTTTCATTTTGGTAGTTCAACAACATTCATTGCATTAATTATTTGCATTGTTGAGCAGACACATTTTTCGAACATATGGAGCAATGGATCAGCAATATGCTTCAAAATGATTCTTATTGAGAGTAATAGTGTGTTACGCAATTAGGGTGTTGACCTATAGGCCACTAACTGGAATCTAAATATCCAGAAGGCCAATTCCTATAATTTAAAATGTTCAAAATCTAGTCACAGTCACATCTCGGCAACAAAAAAATTTCAAAAACTTGTCAAAATGTAGGGAAAAACGTTTTTGGAACTAAGAGATGTCTCTCAGAGATCAATTATTATTAGTGGCTTGTATTCTGTACATTGCATAATTTTAAAGGTAATCAAAATTAGATTTAAATAATTTTGTTTTATTTACAGGCCAAAGCAAATGAAGCAGAACTTCAGAACCAATGGGCCAACAACAGAATGTCAAAGAGACAAACTCAAGCCAAGTATGGGTTCTAGCACAAGATTCCAAAGCCTAAAATGAATGGATTTTAGGTTTCGTTGTAAATAGTAATCATATTTGTATTAAAATAATAAATATTTGTAAGTTACGTAACAGTATTTTATTTGTACACAAAAACTATTGAACTAATTAAGACTAAGTAGGTTGGTTACATTACAATCTTCTGGCTTTCCTTGCTCTTGGAGGGTTCCATGACACATGGGTGTTGTCTGTGATGGAAACTACTTGTAGGCCACCCATTTGTAAACCCTTCACTGCAGCCTAGAAAAGAAAGTTATTTATTAGTAACAGAAAGACAATGCAAAAGAAAGATGCAGAAATAATTTTATGAATAGACATTAAATTTTAATGATACATGGACGTAGTTATGCAAAAAGGAACCAACCCACAATATGACCGAAAATGAGTTAAGTATACCAAACTGCTTGTCAAGGTCTATATTTTCGATTAGCAAAAACAATCCAAGTAAAATACGAATTTTTAATGTCAAAATATTCGTATTTTACTTGGATTGTTTTTGATAATCGAAAATATAGACCTTGACAAGCAGTTTGATTTACTTAACTCATTTTCGGTCATGTTGTGGGTTGGTTCCTTTTTGCATAACTACGTCCACATATAAAATGAATATCATGTAAAATAATAAGTAACAAGTTAAATTGCTTATTAGTATATTAGGCTAGATTGTAATAAATTATTAAGAGCTCTTATTATTAAAGGGAAGAACATATTGTCGACCGTAGGTTCAATTGAGGTAAGGAACATTGAATATCTTGTCCCTTACCTCAATTGAACCTATGGTCGACGATATATAAAAGGAATGTTATGTTACCAGTCTTCCAGGACCCAAGCCTTGCACCCTTACTCGGACAGTTTTAAATCCTCTATCAAGAGCTTTCTGTAATAAATATTGATAAGCTTTATATTACATAACAAGTTAACAGACAGCATTATCTTTTATTTACATAAATGCCGTATTTTGTAAATCAATAAACTTTCTAGCACATCAACTTACAGTAGCAATACCAATGGCAGTAGTCTGGGCAGCTATATTAGTTCCTTTCTTGGTATTCTTGAAGCCGTCCATGCCGCAAGACCTGATGATCTTCACCGTGCCACTGGCATCAGTCATGGTGAATATTGTGTTGTTGTGGGTGACTCGGATGTTGCATATAGGCAGGTCTTTGTACATAGTGCCATCAAAGATTAAGTTGTCCGAGTCTAAGGTTGGGAACAAGTTTTGTTTTCTGAAACAAAATTCATATAAGAATATACCTACCTACATTAGGATTTTGTTATTAAAAGCCCCGTTTATTTATAAACGTTTACTATGTAAAATGTATAGTGAAGCAACCGTTAATTATTGCTTTATTATAACATAGTTTATAAAAAAATTAAATTTTTTTGTGTCCAAAAATTGTGGATGTTAAAACAATCAACATCATTTTTCTTTGTGTCTGTGGCACGACAGTTTATACAATTTTATTGGCCTAAAACTTCACCACTTCCACGGCATCGACAGTGCTAGCGCAGAGGTCAGTTACATTCAATATTGGCATGCAAGATTATAAACCATACCGGGATGTTAAATATTGCATTTATATGATGCTAAACTCACGCTTTTAGTACAGAATCTAGGTCTATAATCTTCTCTCCCTGAACACCTTCATCTTCTTGTGGTATTCTCTTGTGATCAAACTTGTCTGATGCCTGCGGCGCTGATGTCTGGAATAACCGCACCACACTTGTCACAGGAACTCGCAGAGTATTCCTTAATGCACTCAGCATGTTTTTGTGCAATTGTATTATATTTTTCGTATATGAATTACTGTGTTTTGGAAAATTGTAAGTATTCGCAACCTAACCTAAAATATTTGACATTGACAGCTAGCCACTGACAGTTACGTATCGTTATTGCATGCAGAATAGTTAGTGTTAATAAGGACATCTGTTATTTTTAGAGTAATAACTAAACATGTAAGCTATACATTTCCAGTTTTAGCTGACCTCGCATTGCATAGGTTTTTCGTACAATCAGAAGTCAGCTTATACTGGTTATGTATAGCTTGATGTGTAGCCGTGTGTACGTGTGTGTCGTTATTATCAGGCATATTTTAATTAATGTGGGTGTATTATGGGTAGTGTTGAATTGCGCAATAGAAGAACCGTTTACAGTTCAAATCAGATTATAATTTAACGATCAAATTAATCATACTAGTGAATCGCACATTGTGCAGGTACACGACACAACCCCGGAACGCGGGACAGTTTCTGAGCCCATGTTGTCTGTACTCGGTACCACAGAGTACTTTTGTCGATGTCCAATGTCCAAGAGTCGCTCCACTTACCATACTTTATTAATCTTTGCGCTCCACTTCACTGTTTATGTTTACATGCTCTGTGCTCAGTGCTCGCTCTCCTCGACTACCCACGAACTCAGGCTAGACTAAGTCGAGCGCCACCAGATGGCGCTGGCGTTCCGAATAGTCAAACGAATGACGATTTAATTTTTTTTTATGTACAGACGCTAGCACATCAAGCTACCCGAAACTCAAATTTTCCCAATCAGCTTTGAACCTTAAGCTTTAGCGATAAACTTGAAAATCTACTAAAATAAATTTGGTTTCGTTTTTTGACACCGACTTCCTCAGAAAAGTCATATTCTGGGGTAAGATGACCCGAGGTCTGAAATGACAATACTGTAGTTGATTTGCATAAATAAGGCCCCGCAGCTGTATTTACCAGCGTATTCTTTTTATCAATAAGGTTTTTATTTATTTATTTAATGAAACTAACATATCCCTTTAACCATAATTTATTAAATAGAGATAAGATATACACTGATTGGATTAAAATACAACATTTAATTGGATAACATATTCTTGCTATACGCAACGGTTTGCGAGAATCCTCGCAGAGCGGTGGGGGCGCCGCCGATCGAGAGTTGTAGATGTCCTGCCTCTGCAAAATGTCCTGCCTTCATGAGTTCGCTAATGACCCATTCGAACGTATACTCGTTGGTTACAGCCTTTTCACCCTCAACCTCCTTAGAGTATATGTAGTTAATGAAAAAGGCGTAGAATGGGGTGGCGACTAGTTTCAAAAACATGTTGTTTTCTAGCAGCTCTTTGATCAACTCCTCGTCTACTTCTTGCTTCTTCAGGGTTTCCTGGAGTAAAAGTACGGCGAGTAAAAGGTTAACAAAGATTTTATTTTTTAAGTTTGTCGCAATTAAAAGATTCATGTGAGATGGTAGTCTATTCAAACTTATGTTTCAAATTAATATCATTTCAAGTTAAACAAATATCAACTTTATTTTAATGGTAATTAAGTTGATTTCAGAGTGACTAGCACTATTGAAAAATATATAAAAAAATTTGAAGTTGTAGTGTAAACTGAACTTTATTGTGTAGGATTTAAAGTTATTTTTCCTTAAACTCATATTTGTTTACATTTTTGGAAAATAAATCGCGAATGCAGATGTGTGTTTCGTACCTCATGCTGAAGCACTAAGTTCAATATATCATCTTTGGAATGTTCACATTTGCTTAGAAGCAGGACCCAAATGGCGTTCATCACTGATTCAGCCGCCACATTATCAGCCAGCCATTTCACTTCCTGAAACCAAAAAACCGTAAGTGATAATAATGTTTCACATTTGCCATTTTTAACTGGCCTTATCTAATGAGATAAGGCGTGTCAAAACATCGTATGAAGAGTGGAAACTGTAAAGTGAAGTTTATTTTTGTAAAGCTAAGTTGTATGAGGGGCTCGTGGCTTAAATAATAACAGCCGCACGGGTCGATCGATCAGGTTAAGCTATACTTGCCGCGGTTGGTCAATGGATGGGTGACCATCTTTACATACCAAGACCGTGTCTCGGAAAGCACGTAAAGCCCTTGGTCTCGTCTGTCTTTCGTGGATTTTTGACAGCCGTTACTGGTCGTCAGAAGTATGAAAGTCTCACGACCAGTCGTACCAAGGGTTATCGCATTACCCAGTAACTGGGTTGTGAAGATCAGATAGGCAGTCGCTCCATGTAAAATACTGATATCCGGTTAGACTGGAAGTCGACACCCCCAAGCCCTACACAGTTGTTAAAGGCTAGGCAGTTGATGATGAAGATAGTAAGTATTTTTTAGACTTTCCTCTGTATTAGACATTACCTCTTCAGCAAGCACTGGTCTCCTAAGCAGTAACTTGATAAGAATCAAGCTTTCTTTCTGATCAGTTGGGTGGTTGAGCAGGTAACTTAGATATTCACAGTGCAGGCTCTTCGAATCGCTGTAACAAATAAAATACGCGTCAATGGCCCCGATTCTGTTGTTCACAAACTAAACTAGATTTAAGTTCAGTGCATATTTTCTTTCTATTTCATTATGAACAGGACAGAAGGTAAATATTGGTTTAGTCCTGTCAAATTAGTCGGCGCCTGACGTAAATTGACGTATTTTCAGTAGCCAATTTTTTAATCACGTCTAAACTTGTTTATGGATTATCTAATTTGACAGGCTATAATATCATCACGCTAAGAAAACATTTTTTTTTCACATTTTCGAAATTTTTAGAGGAAAGTACGAAATACACGCGGACGAAGTCGCGGGCAAAGTGCTAGTGTATTATACACATGAACCTTACGGAATAAATTCTCTAACTGATGATGACCACTGCATCAAAATCCGTTACGCAGTTTAAAAGAACAATGCGATCACACTACACAGACAGGCACGAAAAGCGACTTTAATTACCTGAAAAGAGGCCATTATACTCATCTTTACGAACAACTTTTACTATGGGACCAAATCTGAAATCGCGAAAAAAAAAACAGCTGTTCCCTACATTTTGACAAGTTATGGGAACATTAATTCTGCGTGTTCAAGTTCAATAATTATGGAAAACCGCTGAACGTGGTTCAGATGTCATAACCGAGTTATTTTGTAAAACAACTAGCGGTTTTGTAAAACAGCGGATTCTAAAATCCATCTGCAAATATAGATAAGCCAGACTGTGATGTGTTCGCGGATGAATGAAAGGAGATCTTGTTAATGTGCCTGGAGTATTATGAGATAAGTGTATGACTGTCGAGTAGTTGTATAATTTTTGTTATTGTAATTGTCTTCAACTAATTTAATTGGCCTTTTGTTAAATAAATAGGTTGATGTAGTCTACGTCACCTGTTCCTAGTAGGAGGCCAGCAGTTGAGTACATCGACGAGCGCCTTCTTTTGCTGCCACGTGTCAGATAACTCCATGAACTTAGCGAACGCATCTCGCCTGCCTTCCTCGCTTAGTAACTTCTCATCTAGAAATAAATTATAAAATTTTAGATTTAAGAGCAAACCAGCCAGACAGAGCAGAGGATTTTAGACTTTATTTTAAGTGGGATAAAGTGCAAAATTGTCGCAGAAACAGCTCTTTAGAGTGAACTCGAGTGTGCCAGTAATTTGCACTATGGAACTGCCGGTCGATTCTGTAAAAATCTCACCGTGAAAACTTAGGTGAAGTGAGTTTGTTTTTTCTAGGAATTGACACTATTGACAACTTACTCCACGCTCACTTCACCTAAGTTTTCACGGTGAGATTTTCACAGAATAGCACCACTGATTATAAAGTTTATTATTGGGAAATATATGTTAAATGAAATTTATAAGTAATAATAATGATGTAGGTTTAAAAAAAAAACGAGCCTTTTCTCAAATTTGATCGCAGTAACTAAGCTAGGTCACGTCAAACATATGGGTTAGTTTAGAACTGTGCTGCGGCAGCACCTGGCGAGCGCTACATCCATGTTTAGGAAACCAAAATGAGAATTATTTAGGGCTCACAAAAACAGGCACATTCATTACATTACAGTATCCATTAATATTTTTTAGGAAATCAAAGTCGAAATTATTTAGGCTTCGATTAAATACATGACTTTATTATTCAATATTGATGGAAACTTATGTGTGTGAGTTCGCAGGCCTGCGGGCGGAGAGTGATGGGTAAACCTCCGTCCGATCAGGACCAGGCCCGTGCCGGACGGCGCGTACGTGTTCCACGCGCGCCTCAAAGAGATGTCAGCAGTAAGGAAGGGGCCCGCAAGGGCCGAAACCTGCCGGGGCAGCGGGATTGTCCGAAAGGGTTACCGCTACCCCGGAACACAAAGGGCTAAGGAAGGAACACAGGTGGGTTTTAGTCAGTAAGAGTCTGACACTCCCTTCTGCTCCACCTAGAGCGGGAGGGGTCATTTGATGATTTCACATCCTCAAAAAAAAAAAATGTGTGTGAGTTATGAATCGACTGGACTGAGTAAGAGAAATATCAAAATAATAAAGTCAAGCTATCATTGCAAAGCGTGTGTTCCAAAGCAGACAGGATACCGACAAAATACAAAATTACTTCTGACACACAGGTGGGAACGTCGCGTTCGTCAACACGACAGAGGGTTGCGTTCATATTTCTTCAAGTGTTATCGAACTCACCAGAAAGCTCCTTAGCATAGTCACAGTCAGGCCATTCGGTGCGGAACAGCTCTACAGTGAACTGCGCAATCTTCATCATATCGTCGCTGTCATGGACCCTCGCCTTTTGGCTCAAAGACAACAGGCCTATTTGCTTGTGTGGCGGCAAAGCGAACTCTGTTGCCTTCAGCATCACCTTCTCTAAGAAATCTTCGGGAAACTTCATGCCTTCCTTGTTGTAGGAGGTAAGGCGTGTGACTAGAGTCTCCATGTCGCTAGATAAATGATAAATGATAAATGATTTTATTTCTGTAAGTAGGTTTGTACAAACACTTTTACACGTCAAATAGAAAATAGAAAATATTGTTTTACTAATTATGAAACAGATTTTTTGCTAAACACGCGATTATGGGTTCCAGTTGGGTTTGAAACAGGTCGTGGACGCTATTTAATTCACTTGTGAGTCAAATATTTGAGTGTTACTATACTCACCTAGCAGTGTGCAGGTAATGTTCCAAGATATGCTGCAACACTAGCGGCACCTCGGCGTCCACGTGCAGACACTGCAGCAGCGTGCTCAGTGTTGCCAGCTTTATGTCAGCCGACATCACCAGCCGACTGATGCAGGACACCAGTGTGGCCGTGTCGCCGTGGCTTTTCTCTATTTCTCTGAAAGTGGACGATACAAAGTAGGAAAATATAGACGTTCGTCGTCATGTTAACTGATGGGAAACACCATCACATGGCTTGTTATGGTGTAACTCACGGCCAGATCTCATCCCGGGGCACGCTGCAGTTGTCGACGATGCCCTGTATGGTGGTGGAGTGGAAGTTCTCCAGGAAGCGAGCCCAGCGCGTCAGCTCCTGCCCCACCTGCGCCCACGTCTGTTCACTGGAATAAGAGGCCATTGGATACTGGGTAGAGTAAAGGGCACATAGTATCAGGTCGATGATATGCTGACAAGGCGCACTAAATGAAATATTACAATAACTATGGAAATATAATAACTTTTATTTTGATCAAACAATAAAAATTAAAGTTTTTTTTAATGACTCTGTACGCCTGTGAAGTTTCGAAAACTAATACAATTTAACGTTGTAGGTGATAAAAACATATCGCGCAGATTTAGTAAAAGATCCTAACTCAATGGAAATAAGGTTTCTGATTCTATGGCATATTTATTCTATGCTTAAAGGCAGATATTAATAGAACTTACTTCTTGTTGAACTTGAAGTCGTTCTCCTGTTCTTGCTGGCAGTAGTCCACAGCTTGCATTATCATCAGGTTGCGAGTCCCGGCCGGCACTCTACATACAGAATATTTTTACATGACAGATTAAACACGCCGAGTACCAACAACATCCATTCATACTACAAAATATAAATTCTTAAGTAACTCTGTCTGTATGTTACCTTTTCACGCCTAAACCACTGAACGGATTTCGATAAAATTTGGTAAGGAGATAGATAGATCCTGGGGCCTTCCCCAGGATGCCATCTGTCTCCTTATCAAATTTACGGGAACGTTTTACCGGGACGAAAAATAGCCTATGTCCTTACATAGGCTATTTTTCAACTGACTACCTTAAAAAATTGTGAAAATAAACAGAGTACCCTTAAAAATCAAACTGCCTAGCTTTTTGCCAACTATGTTGCGGTCGGCTTCTAGTCTAACTGGATGCAGATGGATACCAGTATTTTTCATGGAGCGACTACCTATCTGACCTCCACAATCCGGTAGCTGAGTAACATGCTACCCAATGGTAAGACTTGTTGTCAGACTTTCGAGATTTTGACTACCTGCAATGACTGTCAAATATCCGCGAATGACAGCCGAGACCATCGGCTTAACGTGCTTTTCCAAAGAGCTGAGGGGACTCAGTATGTTATGGATGGTCACCCATCCGCGGACCGACTTCGGCAAGGATTGCTTAACCTTGAAGAACAACCCGTGCAGTTGTTATTATTTGGCCAAGAGCCCTTTTTTTTTTGTGGATGGGAAATCATCCAATGACCCCTCCCGCTCTGGGTGGAGCAGAAGGGAGTGTCAGACTCTTACTGACTAAAACCCACCCGTGTTCCCTCCTTAGCCCTTTGTGTTCCGGGGTAGCGGTAACCCTTTCGGACAATCCCGCTGCCCCGGCAGGCTTCGGCCCTTTCGGGCCCCTTCCTTTGTGCTGACATCTCTTTGAGGCGCGCGTGGAACACGTACGCGCCGTCCGGCACGGGCCTGGTCCTGATCGGACGGAGAGTTACCCATTACTCTCCGCCCGCAGGCCCGCGCCTACGGTGGCCGGGAGTCGTCTCGCGGCTCCCGACGCCCGGGGCGTCTCCCGCGGCGGCTGGGACGTGAGGCCCTCTCCCTCAGCCGTCCCGCCACCTCCTTCGCTAGCATGACTGCTTCGCAGAAGGAGGTGACTGCCTCCCACTCCCTCTCGCTACGGACCATGGCTTGAACCAGGGCCGGGCGCGAGAGGTCGCCGCCGCCGCCGATCGCCTCTGCGAGAACACGGCGGTGCTCCGCCCAGTTGGGGCATACCGCCACCGTATGCTCCACCGTGTCCTCCGGGCGACCCTCGCAGTGGTGACACCCGGGCGTTTCCTCCCGCCCGATGGTGTGCAGGAACCTCCCGAAACACCCGTGTCCGGTGAGGACCTGCGTCAGGCGGTAGGTGAGGGCGCCGTGGCGCCTCTCTAGCCACTCCTCAAAGAGGGGTCTTACCGCCGCTATCGCGGCGTGCCCTGCGCTGGGTTGCGACAGTCGCTCTTTCCATGCCGCCATGAGATCGCGCCGGAGGTCGGTCCGCTCCGCTGCGATTTGCCGCGGCAGCGGAGTTTCCCCCCGGCGTAGTGCCTCCGCGCGCCACTCGTACAGGCGCGCGAGGACTATCGCCTCCAGATCCCACGGCGGCAGTCCGGCAAGGAGCCTTGCCGCCTCGCCCGAGATCGTGCGGTACCCTCGGATCAGCCTTACGGCTACCACCTTCTGGGGCGCGTTCAAATATTGGGCGGCTCGCCGCCGCAGTGAACGCGCCCACACCGGGGCTCCGTACAGGGCCATGGACCGCACGACCCCCGCGTAAAGCCTCAGGTAGGAGGCGTTTGGCCCCCTCAGGTTGGGCAAGAGCCGCTTGAAGGCGGCCCCGGCCCGTTCCAGCTTGGAAACCAAACGTCGGAAGTGCTCGACGAAGTTCCACCGGCTGTCCAGGACGAGGCCCAGGTATCTCATCGTTGTCTCGACGCCGATGTGAACCCCTCCTACCGTTAGTTGGGATCCCGAAGGCGGCCCGTTCCGAGGCCCATGAAAAGACATGGCCTCGGACTTGTGCAATGCCACCTCGAGACCCAACTGTCGGATCCTCTCCACGACTATCGCAACCCCGCGTGTCATCGCGTCGGCCGCCGCCTGATGCGACCTCTCCTGCGCCAGGACTAGCGTGTCGTCAGCGTAGCAAACCACGCTGACTCCATCAGGGAGATCGGCCCGCAGCACCCAGTCGTAACCGATGTCCCACAGGAGCGGCCCCAGAACCGATCCCTGCGGGACACCGCACGACATCTCTCGCCAGTTCCATTCCCCGTTGCGACCGGGGTAGATGACGGCTCTGTCCGTCAGATACGCCCCGACTACTCGACGGAGGTAGGTCGGCACCCGGTGATACCGGAGTGCCTCCCCAATGCAACTCCAGGGCAGGGTGTTAAACGCGTTGGCGATGTCGAGTGACACCGCCACGACCACCCCACCCCGGGACACCGCGCCCCCCGTCGTGAGGGCCCTCACGCGCATGATGGCGTCCACCGTCGAGCGCCCCTTGCGGAAGCCGAACTGGCTGTCCGCAAGATCCGGCCCCGTCCTCACCAGGTGCCCGACGAGGCGGCCCGCAATCACTCTCTCAAAGAGCTTGCCGACCTCGTCGAGCAGCACGATGGGCCGGAATGCGGACGGAGAGTCCGCAGGGCGCCCTGGCTTCTGTATGAGGACCAGCTTCCCCGTCTTCCAGCGGAGTGGAAACTGGCCCCTCTCCATGCATGCGCTTAAGAGCGCCTCTAGTCGGGGCCCGAGAGCCCTTCAAGCAGCTTTACAAAAATTAAAAATAATCTTCGTAAACTCGTTTCCATTCTCCATACGATGTTTTGACAAATGAGATAAAGCCAGATGATCATAAAAATGACAATGTGTTTCTTACCGGTCTATAGCCATGTCGGTAAAGCAGGTGTCGGCGACGAACTGTACTAATTCGTGTTTGGACAGCTTGTTGAAGTAGCTCGCGCACTGCCGGTACTGCTGCATCCACTTCTTATTCGTCGCGTTGGTAGGCATCTGGACAAAGATCATAAAATAAGAAAAATCCATAGTCATACAGTCTGACCGTCGGTTTCCGTACGTGATAAAGTGTAAAAAATAACCTCAATTTGTCTAAAGTTCTAAAGCAGCTCGTTACAGGATATGCATTGTTATTTTATATAATTGAGACAGTAAAGAGTAATCGGCAACCGTAAAAGCTATGGGAAAACTTTAGTACAATTTGGCATGTCTATTTTATTTTATTATTTATTTATTAAAACTGTATGCACAAGTAAAAACTGTACAAAGGCGGACTTAATGCCTTGGGCATTTTCTACCAGTCTACCTTAGGGTGATGCAGAGACAATACACAGTAGGTGCAATAACAGAAACAAATTAGAAAGAAAATATAACTAAAAAATATAAGATAAGAATAAATACATACATACAACAAAATATAAAATAATAAAAGTTATGAGAGATAAACAAGAAAATCTACAACAACTTAATTCTGAGACGAATCTGCCAATTTAAGTAAAATTTTAACGAGTTATTGTGAGTAATCTAGAAAAGAAAAAAATTAAGCAGCAATAAAAATATGACAAACTAAATAATAATGGTTTTGTAAATGAGTTTTGTTAATTTTTTGGTGTGCATATAACAAAGGTCTAAAAATCTACTCACGCTAAAGAAATACTTGGTGAGCCACTTGGTATATATGGCGTTAACGGAGATTGGTATCTTGAAGGCGGGCGGCAGACTGCGCAGGAACTTGGTCACCATGCCCACGTTCTCCGGCTTGATGATGCTCAGGATATGGGCCGTGAACTGTTCCGCTGATGGCTGTTCGAGGAGCAGCTTATAGTCCAGCTCTGGCGGGTAATAGGACATAATTCACCATCATCATCTGCCTAGCCTTTTCCCAACTATGTTGGGGTCGGCTTCCAGTCTAACCGGATGCAGCTGAATATCAGTATTTTACATGGTGCTACTGCCTATCTGACCTCCACAATCCCGTTACTGGGTAATACGATACCCCTTGGTAAGACTGGTTGTTAGATTTCCAGGCTTCTGACTACCCGTAACGACTGTCAAAGAGCCGGGGCCAACGGCTTAGCGTGCTATCCGAGGCACGAAGAGGTCTCGTTATGTAAAGATGGTCACCCATCCATAGACCAACCGCGGCAAGCGTAGCTTAACCTGATCGATTGACCTGTGCGGCTGTTTTTATTTAGCATTATATTTTTTAATATTATGAAATTTACCTGAAGAAGCAGCCTTAGCCTTCTTGAGAAGTTTGATATGTTCAGCAGAGGTGAGAGCTCCGAAGGGCGCTTTCTCATCCACGGTTTTGAGCATCGCGAAGAAGTTGATCAGCGCGTTGTGTTCCGTGCCGCTCAGCTGTGGCCATAGAGCCTCCTTTATGCTGATGGAGGAGACATGATACTGATTACTTAGAAAGGTACAAATTGTACTGGACAGTAGGTATTATGAAAAAAGGTGATGATGATTCTGAAAAGGTTTTGTTGTTGTCTCTGATATTGCTGTTTTGTGCGACTTGTGGTGTTTATAAGTCCGACCGAAAACGGTTTTTTTCGGCCGAAACATTAACATTTCTGTCGAAAGCAAAAGTGAATTTCGATTTGACTCTAGCTGAGGGTGCGTAATTACTGTGTGTGATTCTGATGTGTCTTCAGTCAGCCACACGTGCAGCGCGCACATGTACTGTGCGACACACTACTGGTGCACCACTTACCGCGCGTGCGCCGCGTGTGTGAGCTCGGGCGGCGGCGTGCTGCAGCCACACGTGCAGCGCGCACATGTACTGTGCGACACACTACTGGTGCACCACTTACCGCGCGTGCGCCGCGTGTGTGAGCTCGGGCGGCGGCGTGCTGCAGCCACACGTGCAGCGCGCACATGTACTGTGCGACACACTACTGGTGCACCACTTACCGCGCGTGCGCCGCGTGTGTGAGCTCGGGCGGCGGCGTGCTGCAGCCACACGTGCAGCGCGCACATGTACTGTGCGACACACTACTGGTGCACCACTTACCGCGCGTGCGCCGCGTGTGTGAGCTCGGGCGGCGGCGTGCTGCAGCCACACGTGCAGCGCGCACATGTACTGTGCGACACACTACTGGTGCACCACTTACCGCGCGTGCGCCGCGTGTGTGAGCTCGGGCGGCGGCGTGCTGCAGCCACACGTGCAGCGCGCACATGTACTGTGCGACACACTACTGGTGCACCACTTACCGCGCGTGCGCCGCGTGTGTGAGCTCGGGCGGCGGCGCGGGGTGCGCGGGCGGCGCGGCCCGCAGCGCGGCGGCGGCGTGCTGCAGCCACACGTCCAGCGCGCACATGTCGTACTTCTGTGCGAGCGAGCAAGCACGCTCCACGTGCTGCTTCTCACTCGATCTGCGACATGAGCAGAACTTATGAGCGTTGAGCATAGGTTAGTGTCGGCGACTGCAATCTTTATGTTCGTACTTCATGCAACAGATTACCAAACGGTGCCAGGCACTTTATAATTTGACGGTGCTTCACACCACAAATTATTTTAAGGGAAAACTTCTACCTCACATTTTTGATATTATGATACATACTTTTCTAAAATGACGAACATCGACCCGCAATATGAGGTGGAGATTTTGTTTACACTAATAAATCCGTAAAACATAAGTTAATAATGCCGTACCTAAATCAATCAAAAGTAATTTTCGAAAAGATGTATGTCGGAGGAGTGAAGTAAAAGGTTTGTTTACGTACTAGTAGCGCCACCTATGAGCGCTTAAGATACCTTACAAATAAATCGATAACAGTTGTCATTGAGTGAGTAGTTCCAGTCGGGGTTTTTAATGAACTGTCGCGTGTGGTGTTTAACATCTGTCTGATGCCAAGGTGAGATCTAGAGATGGGTTGCATACTCTTTTAAAATGAGGATCGTGCGAGGCACTCTTTGTACCAAGTGTGCTAGCACACTGTGCTACCACGAATGAGGCGAGGCCGCTGGCTGAGTCTGCGGTGGCTCAACACGTATGTGCTGTGAGTGTGTAAGTGAGTCGCGTGACTCGCCGAGCCATGCGAGTCGCGAGTGTGGTGTGCTATGTAGTGACGACAACGCGACAGGGCATGACGGCACACATACGCAGTAGATACACGCGGTGACTAATCGGTTAAGCGCGTCACACAGCTCACACGAGTGATGATGAGGGGAAGAGAAATGAGAATGTTTATGTGACGTCATCAAACGAAAGCAAAAGACGGCAACTAAACTTAGACCTTATCTCCTTTATTTAGAATCTCTTTCCGCTAATAATGTATCGCTAACCGCTTAAAAAGAGTGAGTGACTCGTTTCGTTCAAAACTCACAACACGTACTTGATCGTACAGCAGTGTAGCTAATCTGTGGTGTGTGCTAGCACATCAAAATAAAAAGAGTGAGTGACTCTTTTTAACCAACTGAGTAGCTACAACTGTGCTAGCACATGTGCTGAGGCTGAGTCACCCAACACTAGTGAGATCAGTGCACGGAGTACAGAAAGAAGCGGAGGTGGCGCAATGTAAAATCTCTTAGGAAAGAAGCGTCGCCTGAATGCGGGGTGATAGGGGGACGAGGTACGACGATGGCCACACCCCACGGTGGAAAACCCGCCCATTATTTGCAAGTCCATCTAGCGGTGAAATGAAATACAACAGTGTAACTGAACTAGCTATTTTTCATTTTAGTTCGTCTACTGGCCACTATGGCGTTACAAAGCATGACACTTTGTTCCAGAACATTCTATGTGCGTTAGTATGACGGGACCACATTATTTATTACCCAACTGCGGGCGAAGCCCAAAAGGTGGGTACAATAATGTCTCATAGTGTTCCCTGTTTGAATTGATATTTTTTATAGTGTCATGTGATACCTAAAGGTAGATAGGCTAGATTGGTAGATAGAGTACCTACTCTATCTACCTATCTAGGTAGGTATAAGGTAGTAAAATCCAAAAGTTGTTAAAATTATCAACCTTTTTATTGGAAAATGCTTATTTATTATTGGCCACTAAACAACACAGTTTTATGGAAAATGCTTATTTATTATTGGCCACTAAACAACACAGTTTTATTTAAATGCTGCCTTTTAGATAATACAATATTTTCGAGCTTACTGTAATAATTAAGTCTCGTATTACAATAGTTTTGGCTTATAGCTTTGATTAATAACGTGATGTGACTGTTCCTAAATTACCCCAGGCTGATAAAATTTTCGTTTTTCCTAATTATGTTAATCATTAGTGTTTTGGGTCGGTTCCCCCTAATGGGGAAGAGTCGCACCCCGCCCCGTACGACTCTGTAGAGCTCGTCTCCAGACTGGACACTCTCCCACCGATAGAGATTAAATGAATTCCAAATATAAAGAAGTCCCATGCTTCATCATTAAACCAAGGAAAGGATTGAAAGAAATGCTAAATAAAATATAGGAATTCATACATAAGAACAAACATTGAATGTGGTTTTAGAAAGCTAGTAATAATAGAGGGATCCAAATTATATTATTATTATTAAATTTTGAGTAACCCATACGCTAATGTATTAGGTATTTGATCAGTCATTACTCACACGATACTTCACATCTACACTTGGTGTACTCAGAGCAACACTTCCATAGTGACGCAAGCGGCTTTTCAGCGGCATTGCGTCGGCATCATGCTCTTTTGGAGACATGGTCCCTAGCAGTTCTCTCGAACCGATAAACGTGACGAAGCGGCTTTCCCTGCGGCAACCGAGCGACTGTCCTTGTCTGACTACGGGGCGGCTAGTTCCAGCGGCATTGCGTCGGCATCATGCTTTTAAGAAGACATGGTCCCTACCAGTCCTTGGACTGGGTATGAAATATATGTGGTCACCCAAACCCCTGGAAGTTCACCCTTTGCGCAACAAGCATATCTGCAAGACACGTGTTCATGTCAGTCTGACCGAATTATTGGTTTTAGTTAAAGAATTCAACATTCAAGAATTACTAGATAATACAGTTGAGATTCAAAACTCAAGATTCATCATTTAATAGAGTTTTGAATAATCTCTCTTAAAGCCCTATTATTGGCCGGAGGCAAGGAGTACAGAGCTCAAGAATTATAGTACTAGAATTTACTAGATAATAGAAAATTAAGAATTACTAATTAGTAGAGTCGTGGATCAACTCTCTAGGAGGTCTATAGACAGCCCTTAAGCGCCCACCCTTCACCACTTCCTAGTGTTTGGGCTGGGGAGAAGAAGTGGCGCAACAAACTCCCCAGCAACACTTCTCTGTCTAATTAGTTAAAATAACTTTATTAACTCTATCAGCCTAGGATAATTATTATAATGAAGGACTCACCCAGCCACACCAACAATCACACACACACTCACTACTTTTACTAGATTAGTCTAACCTAATCTGGGCTTCAACCCAACTATATTTAACTTAAAACCTAATACTCGCTATCTCGCGACAGCCCACTCGGACATGGCCTCTAGGTGTTCACTCAATATCCTAACTTATCTAGCCTGGACTAGGAAGTCCGTATCCTAAAGAGGTTGAACCCCGACTGTCCCTTGCATGTTCTCCTGAGTTATAATTCTCACATCCAAAAAACCCCACACTCAGCCCAGTTTCTCTTCGTTTCTTGGAACTTCGACCCAAAGCTTTTTTGCTTGGCTGTACTTAAGCGATCCTGGCGACGGCGCCACATTTATGATAAACATGTGTGGATGATGGTTTGGGTTCGTCTTAGAATTCTTACAAAATACTGCATCTTAAGTGACATAGATTGCCCATAAATATAAATGGAATGGGTTTCCAAAAGGTTCACTATTGTTTTACAATTGTAAAGAAATAGGATATTTTGTTATTTATTAGGGTGACGTGTCAACCCGTCAACTCATTGAGACTTAATGCGTTTCTAAGGAGGCCACTATCGTGTGACAATTTTAAAGTAAGAATTTATAATAATTATTTTGTTTTTAAATAGGAGTAAGTGACAGACAGTCACAGTGACATGGTTTAAAATTGGATCTTGATCATGCGCATGTGCATTTAATGATGTGAAACAATTTGCTCCTATTAGACTCTTAAGAGTAGCATGAACAATATTACAAGGTTTAAAATTATAAACATTTAAACATTTTTTTTTCATTCTCCTTATGATTAGTTCTGTGCGTAAGCAGATTTTGACAACATCATCAGATGGGAAAAAAAGATGGCCGCGGCTTTTCAGTGAAATAAATCTAAGTCCTTTCTTTATTTGTAAAGAGTGAAGGGCGAGAACACATTCTTCGCATTTAATTTTTTTCTGCAACACTCGTACTATGTAACCCGCTTTAAATGAGACAATTTGATGAGTGTCAGAGTGTTCAGTTTCAAAAATCCTATTACTTTCAACCAACGCGTCATGAGCAAAATTGTCATCATCAGAATCTGGACTCTCGTCTGATATTCTGTACCTTTCACTGGTGTGGTTAATCAAATCAACAGCGCTAAGACGCGAAGAACAAGACAGGATTCCAATGTGCTCAAGGTTCCTCTAAACGAATCCTTTCACTCCGTGTTAATAAGAGTTTTTTTGTACGCCGCCTGGAACTGTCGCGCCGTAGGGTTATTATTTGTCCTTCCATGTGCTCTGATATTGCCAAAGAATAATTCAAGGTGATCCTGGCTAAACTTATACAAAGGCAAATAAATAAGTGCCTTTTTTTCTTGAATTAAACTTTTGTATAAGCCTATTGCGCTGTCTATGCAAACAATATTATGCCAATGAAACCAGTTTTTCTTCTTGACTGAATAATTTTTTGGGAAGATGTTGCTAAATGCAAGATGTAATTTTTTTTTAAATATTAAAAGTGATAAAGTATAACAAACAAATAACAAATTTAACAAATAACAAAAAAAAAACAAATAGCAAATATATCAAATTTGTATAACAAATTTTCGAATACTTTGTTGGTGTCCAGTCGTTAGGTTTATTTATGATACGTATCCATGCATTTCTAATATCTGTATTAATAGGGAATCTAAAATATTAACAAAAAATAAATTAGGATAAAAAACAAAAACAAATAAATTACACGATAATAGAATTTGATAAAAAAATCAGCCGCCGTCGAAGAAGACACTACTGACATTTGCCTCTTTGTATTCCAGGTTATTGGTCTTGCTGGCATGACGCACACATTTTTATTTACCACTTAGGACGGACTACTTGCCGACAGATGGCGCATTTTTCTTTTCTAAATTCTTTTTGTTTCATTTACCAAGGTATGTAATTTATCTATGAAATAACATAGCGAGCAAAATAAATTTTAACAAATTATTTGAGCCAAAAATTGTTCACAATAATATGCATTGATAATGATAAAAACACATGATGAGAAGTGGTTATAAAGTATCTCTTCGACAACAGATGTCTCTAGCTACAATTTTGCGACCAAAAGAGAAAATGTGTTTTAAAATGAAAATATTAATTTTAAGGACTTACACGTGAAATGTTATGCCATCAATATGTTTCAGTTTTGATCCTGAACAATTTTTACATCCAACAACAGCGCACTTTATTGTTAAAACAATTAAAAAACTAAATACAACAGACCCGAACGCAATGACGATTCATTCGAAACTAAGATTTGTGGTCCCGCCCACTGTGACGTCATGACCGAATTGAAGGCGACTGACCTAATTGCCTTGCACCATCTCCGCTTCTTTTCTGTACTCCGTGGATCAGTGTGTTAGCTTAGCTTAGCGACATGACCATTGTTGACATCCAGAGTTCGACCGCGCCGAGTGTGCGCACTGATTCTACTCAACCACGTGCAACATGGCGGACACCGATGGAATTTCGGATAAAAATCCCTCAACATCTCCGACATGTATATACTTTATGTGTATACTTTTGAAAATATTATCGTTAAAACATATTTATATACAGGGTCACATTCAATTAGCTAGCGAAACTTCGCTGATGTAGTGGGTAATTGGGTATCAGTAATTATCTAAAAATGATAAAACAAAAAAGAAATTCATTTGATATTTTATTTTATGCGATCATCGACCGCGGTTAGGGTAGTCACTTACACTATCAGTTTAATAAATCTGTTCCTTTTTGTGTAAACTTCACAGACGTGATTGGTTTCGACATCTAAACACGATAAAAAAAAACAGATTTTCTCAACTCAAACTTCAAGCGGTCATTGCCCCAAAAAAAAGAATCATATATTTTATAGCAAAGATAAGCGTAAATCATTAGTTCATTACCTCCTATAGATAACGCTGGTTAATTTCAGCTCGGATACCACAGCCGAAATAGCTCAGTTGGGAGAGCGTTAGACTGAAGATCTAAAGGTCCCTGGTTCAATCCCTGGTTTCGGCAGAACACTTTTTGCATTTTTTAACATTTTCTTTATATTTTATTAAACCAGTTACGTAATTTTATTTTTGTGTTTTCTGTATAAGCACATTTTTTCGTATCTCTTTTGTTGTGTCACGCTGGTATTGAGTGGTAGAGAAAAAAGAGTGATAGGAAACCAAACTTTTTCGTAAATTCGATTCGGATATTAACGGCCGGATACCATACACTCAACCATATACCAGGGGCCCAATTCTGTAAAATAACCACCTTGTCAATAGTGTGTCGGTAGTGTGTCAGTAGTGTCTCAATAGAATAGTCATTGACAATTGGTATTCTACAAATTATTTATGGTCATTGACTTGCCACTGTAGTGCCATTGAAACGCCTTAGTAAGACTATTGTAATAATTGGTAGTCTGGTTCACTATAATGTGTCAGTGGCATCGTGATGGCCAAAGTTACGGTATTCTGTAAATATTTTAAGTGTATTTGACAGTTGTGTCTATCGTGTTTGAATAGTGTTATGGCCATCGAACCGCCATTGTGAAGCCATCGAACAACGACACCTCTTTTCTCTATTGATTTGGTTAAATTTGTTATTTTTTTCAATTTAAAATAAAGTTTCCGTGTGTATGTGTGTCTTACGTAGTGAAATAAATAAAGTGGACGTAGTTTTTCGCCACAATGAAGCCTTCTGAACCTACTTTGCGGTGGCTTATTTTGGCATTGGCGTGCCGACGTTTGCGATGAGATCTGTGAAAAAACTTATTCTTAATAAAATTCTCGTGTAACAGTGTTAGTTACCATACTCCTCTGAAACGGCTGGACCGATTTGTATGAAATTTTGTGTGCATATCGGGTAGGTCTGAGAATCGGCCAACATCTATTTTTCATACCCCTATTTTTATTTTTTTGCAAAACGACGTTTGAGGGGTCAGCTAGTGTCACTATAAATTCATCACGTTTTTAGTGTTCCGTACCAAAATGGTTAAAAGGGACCCTCATAGTGCGACTCAGTCTGTCTGTCCGTCTATCACGGCTGGATATCTCAAGAACTACTAATGCTATCAACTTGAAATTTGGAATAGTTTTAGATGCCGTTTCCCCAACTACTTATTTTGCAATTAAGAAAGATTTTTTTTTTGCCACATGGACTGAAAGTACCTTAACAATTTGAAGTGGGGCTACTAGGGCATGTGGGGTATCATATTAAAGAGCGCTGTTTGCACATTCTCAAAAAATTTTTTTAGGTCCCATTGTGTTCGACTTTTGATGAAAACTTAAAAAATATACCGTTCCGAAAATCTGAATCTATGTGATAGAAGTTTATGTAAAGATTACAGGAAAAATAAAACGATGTCTCTAAAAAGCACTCTTTTTCAGAAATTGTCAACAAAAATACATTAGTTCCACTATCGGTCAAGAGATGGCGCTGACCAGTGTTGAAATCCACCTGTCCGTCTATCCTACATTTGAAGGACTGTATGTAAAGTAATACACCCAAAATATGTATTTATGATGGTACAGAACCCTTGGTGCACGAATCCGACTCGCTCTTGACCGGTTTTTTGAATTTACTCTCCCATAAACAATTTGTTAGTTGTTTTTTTACAGCTGTTTTTTTTTCAGAAAGGCAGACTAAATTGTGATAAAAATTTTATTTTTTAACAATAAACGCATTTTTTTTAGTAAAATTTGATGTTTTCAATAATAAAACGTTTTTGTATTATTAAAAAACCCATAACATACATATTTAATTGATAAAAATAGGATTTCAAAAAGTGGTAGGTTCGGTGTACCTCTACTGTTGCATGGTAGATTTTTGTGAGCAACACTGAAAACTATTGTACTGCCACACTATCGACATACTATCGACACACTACTGAGACACCACTGAAACGCCATTGAAGTTTTTACAGAATGCCAAATTTGCAACAGTGGCAAATTAATGTCTGTAGTGTGTCGATAGAGTGTCAATGGCGTGTTGCTTAACTCAAAGTTACAGAATTGGGCCCCAGTTGCTTTGACATAAAGACGCTGTCAATGTTAAATTGTTACCATGGGCGTGTGGTTAACTGTACTTCGAGATAATAACGCGTCCAGTACATATAATACGTTAACAGAGGGCGCTGTTGGTAAACATTTGTGCAATTGTTTTATGAAGTGTAACCTGAAATGTATTTAAAAAAAAACGCGATGGCGATGTTAATTCCGATTTCCGCCACGTGCTAAAATAACCTTGTAGCGCTATATTTATCTATATACGTCCAGTTACATACCTGGCAACCCTATAAATGATCTCCCGTCTATACTCCTCATCAGCATTAAACAGCAGTCCATTGACGTTGTATCCCATGGCTCTTAAAGCGTCCACCTCGCCCATGCCGGTGAGACGTTCGATGCACTGACGTATCATCTCCATTTGATCCTCTGAGGCATTTCCTTTTGCGAGAGTGTCGCGCGCCATCTGGTGGTTAGAAACAGATGCTATTGTCAATTTTTGAACGTGGGAACTAAGGATGAAAAGAGATGTTATTGACGATATTTTTTTTAATGAAGAACAACCAAAATTAAATGCGCTTTTGGAAGTCTGTGTTGAAATTTTTTGCATAACGGAAAGGTGGTATACTCCACAGCTACTATTTAAAAAGTATCTTGATGACCTAGCTTTGTAG
Organism: Globia sparganii; assembly: GCA_949316385.1. NCBI lineage: Eukaryota > Metazoa > Arthropoda > Insecta > Lepidoptera > Noctuidae > Globia > Globia sparganii. The sequence continues at coordinate 24,660,723 of OX438653.1, read as the reverse complement.
CTAATTTGGTATAACCCGACAGAATCGCCTACCTAAGTTATCAGAGTTATTGATGAGAGAGTGCTCACATATAGAAGCAACAAGAATAATGTACCCAGGATTTTTTTTTATATCTTGATTTAAAAGAGTGTCCTTGAAGTTTCTTATCCGTTCTACTCCAAGAGATCTACGTTTTGGAATGGTCAACTAGCTTCAATTTTCTGACTAACAGACCGACCAGTTAATTTTAACAATTCAAAAGTGCCTGTAAATGGTTTAATTAAAATAAATGCTTTGAATTTGAGCTCACCTATTGCTCTTGGGTTACTGGTAGGGTATAATGTAAGATAGCATTAACTATTATATTCAGTATACAGAGTGTAAAGAGACCCATCACAAAATCTACACATTCTGTACAGCAAATTAAGTAACATTGTACAAAAATAATATCTGCAAAAATCTTTTTTTTTTTCTTTTTTACGCTTGTGGCGGTTGGTCTGTGGATGGTTGTGGGGGGTGGTGGATCTTTACATAGACCCCTCCGTGCCTCGGAAAGCACGTTAAACCGTTGGTCCCGGCTATCATTCGTGGATCTTTGACAGTCGTTACGGGTAGTTAGAAGCCCGAAAGTCTGATAACCAGTCTTACCAAGGGGTATCGTATTACCCAGTAACTGGGTTGTGAGGTCAGATAGGCAGTCGCTTCATGTAAAATACTGGTATTCAGCTGCATCCGGTTAGACTGGAAGCCGACCCCAACATGGTTGGGAAAAGGCTAGGCAGATGATGACGATGATGATGTATAAAATAATTTCTGGAAAACAACTTATACTTTCGGTGTGAAAAATTTTTGTTTATGGTAGCGCGCAATATAACGCAAGCAAAACGTTGTGCTTATGGGTGCATGCAATGGTAAAGGACCCGTGGGGGTATTTAAAGTCAAGTTATAACTTTTAAAAAATTGTTTCGTAAAAAGACCTCAAAAGAAGTTGCAACTTTCACCTTCAAAATCTTCGTTACTGGAAAGTGCTCAGGTTCAGGGTACAAGAAAATCGTCACGTGACTTTCGGTTTCGTTACGCGTCTTTTTACACCCGTTATTTAACAATTGTAAGACATCTGGCGCCGACTCCAAATAAATTGGGATAAGGCTAAGAGAATGATCATGATGATTTAAATATTGTAAGAATAAGTGACCTCTGCAGGTTTAGTGAAGTACGCGTTGTCCCGCAGCTCGGCCGCGTTGCACTTGATGAGCGTGGCGTACAGTGCGCAGCTGACGGCCGTGTCCGTGTTGTTGGTGTCGATCAGACGCTTGGTGTGCGCGGGCTCCTGGCACGTGCGCAACAGGCACGACACGCTGAGTGGTGTGTCTTTGTAGAGAATCTCTTCGGCGCATTTTTGGACAACTGAAACGAGAAAAAAAGCCCATAAGTTTAATTGTAAAACTGAAAAAAATACGTATAAAAAGATGCGCTATTATATACAGGGTGTCCCTGGAAGTATGGATCAAATCAAATAGGGGCGTGCGCAAAGTCATTTCCAAACTTTTTGATCCTAAGAATGTTCGTGAATTTTTTTACGGTTCAAAAGTTATGACCAACATTTTCAATCACTTTGCATAGTGCTCAAAGAACAAAATCATTTTAAAAAACTACCAGGAACTGTCAATTTAAGTTTTTTAGACAGCCCTGATAGTTTTTTTTAATGATTTTTTTTCTTTGAGCACGCGAAACGATTGAAAAAAAAATTGGTCACAACTTTTTATTTATTTATTTATTTATTTTAGGTTAGCCTACAATTGTTTACACGTTACATTTCATTTGAAAGTACACGATATACATTTACAAGTGCAACAATCATTTACAGGCTAACACCACATGCACTATTTTATTTACATTATACATTTTTATTTATGCAATTAATTATAAATTTTGAATGAAAATAATATAAAACAAAGTATTAATCTTGCAATTTAACAAACAAATCAACATAAACAAATTAAATTAAAAATATTAAATTAATTAGTAATAAAATAACAGACAAATAAATTAAATTAAACTAGGAATAAATAAATGGTAAACATTAGACAATTATTAAAAATAAATTAACGTTAAATAAGCATGTTCATCAACAAATGGGCAATTCATAAATTATGTCTTAGTTGTGCAAATAGTATTCAATGATTACTTTACAAAATTTTCTTATGCTATCGTGGTGAACGTCGATCAGGTTACTACAACTGTTTAAAATTTTACACATTCGCGGAATTGGTGAGTTAGCTCCAAGAACAGTTCTACGCAAAGGCGGGTAAAACGGAGTGATGGGATTTCGAGGATAGCGGGTTGGGGCACGAAACTTGAGGAGATTCAGTAACTGTGGACAGTCTATTTGCTTTCTGAGGAGTTTGTATATAAACAGGGCATCCATAACTTCTCTTCGAGTCGATAACGAGAGCATCTTGAAAGCTTGCAGACGGGACACATATGAGGGCAGCTGCTTGCTTTTCCCTTTGCAAAAAGCAAGGTGCCATAGAAATCGTTTCTGGACTCTTTCTAAGAGAAGTTTATGAGTGGCGTAATGTGGTCTCCATACGACACTACAATACTCCAGTATGCTTCGGACAAGGCTATTATACAGCAATATTTTAGTGCTGACCTGTTTGAAACCCCTAGTATTGCGTAGTACAAATCCTAACATTTTGGAAGCTTTTTTAATAACGTTTTCAACGTGGGGGATAAAAGTAACTTTCTTGTCAAACATCACTCCTAAGTCCATACTTCCAGGGACACCCTGTATAGTAGACTAGCTTCTGCCCGCGACTTCATCCGCGTCAAATTTCGGCCCATCGCGAAGCCTCCCATCGCTTTCCCGTGCTACACCTTCGTTTTCGCTTAGTCCTTTCTTAGTTTTTTCTTTTGCTCGGCTCCTAATGGCCGTAGCGTGATTTTAAACAGCATATAACCTTCCTCAAGAATTAGGCTATTAAATGCAAAAATATTTTTTCAAATACGACTGATAGTTCCGGAGATTACCCCTTACATACAAACAAACGAATTTTACCTCTATACAGGGTGACTGGATCTGGACCCGCCATATCAAATTCGCATATAGAGGAGGTCATTTACTAATTATTGAAACACCGTAGTTTTTTTTTATTTCAGGTCGAATTTGATCGTAAGTTTTTTTAAAGTATTTTTTATTTTTTGAGCGTAATATCTTATTTTTTAAACCTATTTTGAGGGAAGTTGTAAAAATAACAAAAGCTTCTAAAGCAGCCTGAATAAGTATTATTTTTTAGAACCGCAGTAGTCATCCATGCAAGTAATATTTTCGTATACTTAATCTAGTTTATAAGCCAAATATTGGTTTCTGCTTTTATGGGCCCTAGTGGCTAAAAGATAATAGTATATTTCATTAAAAAGTGCGGAAAGGTTGTCATTGCAAAGAGTTCCGACAAATGTCTACCCGAGCCGAGGTGCAGCCGAAGGCGAGGGTTGACAGTCGGAACAAGTTGCAATGACGGTTTCGCACGTGTACTGAACGACTATTTTTAATACAGTTGCGAAAAAATGAAGCAATTTAATAAAATAAGGTGGTGTTAATTCAAAAAAACTAGGGTCGAAATTACTCATTTTGTGCAACAAACAACTAAAACTCGCAAAGATAATTTCTGAAAAATGGCGCCAACCGTAGAATATAAGCAGAGATTTTTTTTCTTCACCCATTCTGGTAGACAAAGGGATCTATGCCCATACAGCCAAGTCTTCAGTAGAATTTTTTTTATTGATATGAAATGAAAATGAAATTTAATGAGATGAAATGAAATGATACCTAACCTAACTTATTCAATCAAATCATTAAATCTGATATTGAAACAAATTAGTAGCTTCTTTTTAGAAATATACGTATTTGCATGAATCATAAAAACTATGAATTTTTTTAGTAAAAACTTCATGGTTGGTTTTTCTTTTTATTAGACATTATTTTGACAGTTGGGAAAGAGAACGCACGAGTTCGGGAAAGGTAAAAAAAAGCACGAATATGTAATAGCCCACATCCCGAACGCTATACGTCCCTGCAATACGCCACTTTTTGAGCAACTGTATTAAAAAATAAATATTAACAATCGTACCTTCAGTCTCCAGCTCGCAGGTGACTCCGTCCTCCAAACAGTTCTGTATGTAGAACCACTTGAGCACGTTCTGTCCGACCGCCATCGGGCCGTCGGTGGCGTCCGGCAGAGAGAACCGGTCGTAGCGGTAATAGTTGTTCGACACGGTGTACTCGGGGTATAACGAGTGGTAGAACTCTTGGCAGTGGGCTGTGCGGTCCGACAATGCGGTTGTAGCGGATTTGTTGTCGCTGTGTTAAAAATATATTTCTTTACTAGCTGACCCCGCAAACGTCGTTTTGCAAAAAAAAAAAAAATATGAAAAATAGATAGTATATTCTCAGACCTACCCGATATGCGCACAAAATGTCATACAAATCGGTCCAGCCGTTTCAGAGGAGTATGGTAACTAACACTGTGACACGAGGATTTTATATATTAGAAGATTATAAGGCAGTTAATGTTTGTCATCATCTGTCTGGCTTTTTTCCAATAATGTTGGGGTCGGCTTCCAGTCTAACCGGATGCAGCTGAGTTCCAGTATATTACATGGTGCGACTGCCTATCTGACCTCCACAACTCCTCGATTACTTTCACACATACTAACATACTTTATGGTAATTATTTATATTACAAATGTTATAATTGAAAAGACACAGTTGACGCACCTGAGAGCGAATTTATTCTGGAACGTGTCGAGTAGATAGTTGAAGAGCGGTATTTTCATCTCAGGCTGAGTGGGAACCAAGTCTTTCTTCTCGACCATAGGCTAAGAAGCAAAGAGTTAGACAGCATTTTATACAACGGAAATAAAACATTATTTTTTTAGTCGTGAGTTCGTGTCGTGACACAAAGTACGTGATTCTAGAATCCATCAAATTTTTTGACGGTTTAAAAAAATAATCTTTATATGTGTGCTTTTTCTCTGCAGTGGGACAATAATTTGGCAGGTATTATCATTATTTCCTTTATTTGAAAGCACAAATAAATGACATGCTTAAATATATATTTTTTGTGTAAAAATATAAAAAAATAGTAGCCCTTCGGTATAGGAAACAGGGTCGAAAAAATATTATTAAAAAAAACAGTCAAATTCATTTTGACCGTGTAGGTTTTGTACTTTTGTATGAAATAGTTGATTTTAAAAAATCACATTGGTGGGTCTAGAATGTTGTACTAAATCCATGATAAAAATCTGCGTTACGATGGCGACACCGACGTGTACGTGTTTGGTACGTACCGTTGTCACCGCGTCAGCAAATTCATCGTCTGTGGAGGGCCATCGCTCACAGAGGCCACTGTTCTCTTTGAGGGTCACACCCATCTGCTGTAGGCTCTCCAGTTCTAAGCCCATTCTGTAAGCAATTGATTAATATTGTTGGTAGAAATTATAATCATGTATGAAGACCAGTTTTTGATACAGAAGGTGTTAATTCAATAAAATAATTGCATGAGGTAATAGTAACAGGCATGAACACGACAATTGTTATTTTTTGTCTTCTGTATAGTAACATTATTCAATGCTAGAGGCGATACAAAGGAGTTATTCCATAGTAGTAATAGAGGTATGAGGAATTGAGGAGCAGGGCGTTAAGATCGTTCGTTCTTTATAGTAAAGGGAGGATCCTACGACTAGACGGATGTTGCGTTTAGTTGTACTGCCCCACAATTGATGTCGGGACGATGTAAATATTATGCTAGTTGTGCGGTAAATTCTCCGACATGCAGGGTTTTGCGTGACGTCAGAGTGATGCGTAGTTCGCATGTGGTGATGTAGATGCCGCTACAGTAGTATTATTATGTAGATGTCGCGACTCTTAGGCCCGGACTCCACCAAAGCGGAGATCGTGCAGGAATCGACCAATCACAATCATCCCGTCACTCGTCTCGTTTGTAATTGGACGATTCCTGCACGTCTCCGCTCCGCTCCACATGTCTCCGCTTTGGTTGAGTCCGGGCCTTAGGGGAGGCCTATGTCCAGCAGTGGACGACTTTTGGCTGAAATGATGACTGTGAAGAAAATGGGTATAACCGACCTGGCCTGCAGTATCTCTTCGATAGCGTCCGGCGCCGCGAAGGTGACGGCGGCGGCGTAGAGCTGGCGGCGCGTGCGCGTGTCGGCGTGCGCGTGCGCGTCGCGCGCCACGCGCGCCAGCAGCGGCGCGGCGGCCGCGTGGCGCAGCGCGGCCAGGCGCCGCGCCAGCTGCACGCCCGCGCCCGCGCCGCCCGCCGCCTGCGCGCCCGCCAGCTGCAGCACCTGGCCTTCCCTGGCACCAGGACCACGTATTGTATTAGAAGAAGGAAGGTCCTGTATAAGTAACCTCCTTATTTTCACAACACATCTGTTTGAAGGCTTAGACAAGAGGCAGCAAATTGATGCTGTTTATACAGACTTTCAAAAGGCGTTCGATAAGGTAGATCATAAGCTATTACTCAACAAAATCGCAGTCAACGGTATTAGAAGAGATTTATTGCGTTGGTTCGTGTCGTATGTCACTAATAGGACTCAGAAGGTGGTCATTAATGGGTTTGAGTCTCATACAGTAAAGGTCACTTCAGGAGTCCCCCAAGGTTCAATTTTAGGGCCCCTTCTGTTTATCTTATTCATCAACGACATCAAAGATTGCTTTAAGAGTTCAAAGTACCTACTGTACGCGGACGATTTAAAAATTTACAAAAATATTACCGTTCAAACCGACTGTTTAGAATTTCAGAAGGATCTTGACTGTTTCTCGGAATACTGCACTGTTAATAAGCTTCACCTTAGTATCTCTAAATGTTACAGCATTACGTTTACTAAGGAAAAACCTGTGCTGAATTTCAATTACTTTCTTGGAAACACTGCCCTAAACAAGGTTTCATCATGACCTAGGCGTAAATCTTGACTCAAAGCTCCATCTTGACACCCATGTGGACAACATAGTCAATAAGGCTTATAAAATGTTTGGTTTCATAATGAGAGCGTCTAGAGAATTTCATCGGCTTGCTACCTACTTGCATCTATACAAATCAATAATAAGGCCACAACTTTTTTGATGTAATAAACTAGATAACTAGGATATGGAAGTAAAAATGTTGTTTGCACAGAGAAGATTTTTATAATCAAGTATTTTTCCAATAGAATGACACAAGTCATTATAAAAATACACACATGTTCGAATATCAATTTGAAAACATGTTGTCAACTAAAAAGTTTCAACACTTCCCCTCAAACAACATCCATCATCAGATATCCTCACATCACACCACACCAGACACACCCAAACTCAAATCGCGCACACATTTATTAAATGCCACACGACCTAATGGTTTTGTCAGCACATCTGCTCGGTTATCTTCCGTACACACATAGTCCAGACGTACAACATTCTTGACAATGCAATCTCTGACATAGTGCCTTATGTCTATATGTTTCGTCCTTCTATGCGCTACAGGATTGTACGCAAGTTTAATAGCACTCTGATTATCTACGAAAATGCAAATAGATACAAGATATTCACCTCTTATAAATGCATTTAGCTGTCGCAAATGAACTGCCTCCTTGGTTGCCTCCGAAAGTGCAATATACTCGGCTTCCGTTGACGAAAGTGCCACACACGCTTGTTTCCGGCATTCCCAGTTATTTAAAGAATTTCCGCATCTAAAAATAAATCCTGAATAAGATTTCCTATCTTTGACGTTCCCTCCCCAGTCAGCATCTACGAATCCCGTGATGTCCTGCACCGGCGACTTGAGAAATATCAAACATAGATCCTTTGTACCCTTAAGGTATCTCAAGATATGTTTAGCAGCTTTCCAATGATGTTCTTCACAACATGAGTTATACTGTGCCAAAAAATTGACCGCAGCCGCAATATCCGGGCGTGTGTTACAAGCCAAATAGTTCATCGACCCTATGAGCGCCTGATAACTACGAGAGTCTTGGCAGGATAGCTTACCTCCTTCCCCTTCCGCCAAGACTTTATGGAAATTCATTTCCATCGGAGTTTTCACTTCACCATATTCATCCAAGATCTTCGAAATAAGTCTCTCTTGATTCAAATATATTCCAGTATCCGTCTTATGCAAAGACATACCTAAAACTTGTCTCGCTTCCCCTAAATCCTTAATCTTGAAATGTTTACAAAGATTGTCTAATAAAACTTCTTTCTGCTGTTTGTCTTTGTAAAATAATAAGAAATCGTCAACGTATAAAGCGATATAAAAATTATTATTTTTGTAAAGACAGCTATCAAAGTCACAGCGTTTGAATTTCAAAGACAATAACACTTCATTTACTTTATCATTCCAAGACCGTGAAGCTTGTTTGAGGCCGCATATCGCTTTTTCTAGTAAGCAAACTTTTTCCTTCGAGTTTTCATCTATGCAACCCTCCGGTTGTCGCATATAAACTCTTTCATGCAAATCACCGTTCAGAAAGGTGGTGTTCACATCGAAGTGACTGATGAACAAATCCTTTTCAACAGCTAACGATAGCAGCAATCTAACTGTCGATCTTCTCACGACCGGTGAATAAGTTTCGAAGTAGTCGACCCCGTAGGATTGAGTGAAACCCTTCGCCACAAGTCGAGCTATATAGGTCTTGTTACCATCTGCATCAAACTTGTACTTGAAGATCCACTTGTTTCCCATGACTTTAGCTCCACGTGGCTTATCGACGAGCTTCCAGACTTTGTTCTCGTGCATCGAATCCATTTCTTTCATCATGGTTTCCTTCCAGTTATCTTTATCGACCCGACTTAAGGCTTCCTTAACTGTCAAAGGCTCCTGCTCTTCTGTACAGCATGCAAGTCCATGATGATTTCCTTCTCGGATTCTACTACGTAGAGTATAACGACATTCACCTTCGTTTGACTGTCCTCTATTAATACTTTCTTCAATATTTTCCACCACGACATTTTCTTCTCTGCTATCACCCGTTTCTCCCAAATCCACTTCCGCGTCTTCATATACTTCAGCCTCATCTGAGGAACTCGGCCCTTGAGAAGCTTCTGCACTACCAGGTGATGAACCTGACTGGCCTTCTTCATTTGCAAGTTCCCAGATTGCTTCAGCACCTTTGTCACCGCTGCCTACGAGCTGACTAGGATCCTCTGAAACCGCTGCTGTAGAGTCCTCCAAGAAAACTACATCTCTTGCTCTAACTATAACGCGAGGATTACTGGGATTTATGAAACGATATCCCTTGGTTTCTTCACAGTAACCAACAAAAATATGTTCTACCGCTTTAGGGCTCCAGTTCTTCCGAGTTACCTTAGGCACGTGCACAAACGCTTTAGTTCCAAAAACTCTGAAATGATCGAGCGACTGAGTCTTCCCTGTCCACAATTCCTCAGGAATCTTACCATTATTGCCACTGTGAGGCAGCCTATTTTTCGTATAAACAGCCGTATTACATGCCTCTGCCCACAGCTTCACACTCAGACCCTTTTCAGCCAACATAGCACGAGCCATCTCCACAATAGTGCGGTGTGCTCGCTCCACTACGCCGTTCTGCTCTGGAGTGTAGAGAACGGTCAACTGATGTTTTATACCCTTTTGGCGTAGAAAAACATCAAAATTCCTGTTTACAAATTCTGTTCCATTGTCCGTGCGTATGCACTTTACCTTCAGCCCGGTTTCAACCTCTACACTAGCTATAAAAATTTTAAAAATGATCTAAATCCCGATCTTTTGTTTTAAGGAAAAATACAAAGGATTTTCGTGTAAAATCATCTAAAATAACTAGCATATATATCTCAATATATGTTTCCACCGTACGAGGATTCAGACATTGGACCACAGATATCTGTGTGAATCAGTTGTAGTCTCTCAACTGCCCTCTCAGCCTCACCAACTGGAAAAGGTAAACGATGTGCCTTACCCTTAATACAGGCGACACAAGGCTCCATTACACTCTTTCCAAATTCCATAATCGGAAGCTTACGTAAATCTCGTTCATTTACGTGTCCAAGCCGCCGGTGCCATAACATCAAAGGATTACCTGCCTTCACTGACGCCAACGCAGTCCCATCTACAACCGCCTGACAACCTTCAAGCTTGTAGATCCCTGAGACTTCACTTGCGGTAGCCAGAAGCTTTCCCTTGAAATGGCCTGGAACCAAATGGTGAATTAACTTGCAACCATCTCTGTCAAAACTTACCTTCCATCCTTTCTCTACTAATTTAGACACTGATAACAGATTAACACGCAAACCAAGTACATACATGACATCCCTCACAGCAAGTATTCGGCCTTTCAGACTCACCATGATATCACCTTTACCTTTGCATTCAATCTTATCATTGTTTGCACATGTCACATCACTCATACCAATATTCATAACCAAATCTTTAAACCAATGTTTCTGGAAAGACATATGTGAAGATGCCCCGCTGTCTATGTACCACTCCGTCGGATTGAAGGAGTCCCCGGTGTTGAATGAAGACAGGCTCATGACCGCAACGTTATTTAGTTTTGAGATCAAACCCGCTTTCCTTCCTTCAGGACAGTCCGGCTTCTTATGTCCATTTTTTCCACATTTAAAGCATTTAACTTTGCTCATATTCAAATCTTTGTTCCCATTCCGCTTCTTACTCTTACACACAGCCAATGCCGAGTCCGCTGAAGACGATGTACTACAACCTTGACGTGAATCCTCCTGTAGTAACTTCTGCCGTACGTTATCTGAAGTCAACTTCATCCCAGAGTATTCCAGTGCCATTCGCATAGGCCTGTACTCTTCAGGTAGTCCTCTTAGTAACACGACAGCTACAAGATCATCGTCAAATCCGGTGGCAATATCCTTCAACTTTTGAGAAAGAGACATAACTGCAGCAACATATTCATGCATCGATGAGTGTCTCTCTAGCTTTTCATCCATCAATGCGTTGATGAGGGTCATCCTGCGATTTACGCCTTTGTCCTCAAATGCTTTCGCTAAGCTATCCCAAGCATCTTTGGCATGCTTTGAATCTTGTACATACGCATAAAGTGTAGGTTCCACACGAAGACAAATCAAAGCTAGTGCTTCTTGGTCCTTCTCAATGGCGGTAGAGTCTTTGGAATCCGGGTACTTTGAAGTATATGTGAACAACTTTTCTCGTATGAGAATAATTTTCATGGCGAATTTCCACGTAGAGTAGTCATCTAGACCGCAGAGGTTCTTGATGGAAAATTTAGTAACTGGGCCCATAACCTTTTGATGTAATAAACTAGATAACTAGGATATGGAAGTAAAAATGTTGTTTGCACAGAGAAGATTTTTATAATCAAGTATTTTTCCAATAGAGTGACACAAGTCATTATAAAAATACACACATGTTCGAATATCAATTTGAAAACATGTTGTCAACTAAAAAGTTTCAACAAACTTGAATACGCAGTACCCATTTGGAACCCTTATTACAAAAAGTACATTGAGATCATTGAGTTGGTTTAACGTAAGTACCTCCGTTCCATGCATTACAGATGCTGTAAAACGAAAATGTCCTATAAATTATTACTTGAAAAATATAACCTCATGACCCTACAATCCCGTCGCACCCTACTTGAAATGATGACTCTGTTTAGTATATGCCGCAATAAATTTGATTGTACTGATCTTGTGAACAGTTTGTGCTACTTGATCCCTCGTACTGTAATCGGTCGAGAGATTCGTTCGAGACGCCTATTTGCTACTTCATTTTGTCGAACGAACTCAGGCGCTCGCTCACCGTAACATCGCTTGGTTGACACCTATAATAAACAGTTTGGCTCTACTGATATTATGTTTCTCAGCAAAACTGTATTTAAGAGTGAGATACAACTATTTTAAGAGATAGCCCTAGTATATAGTTAATAAGTGCTTTTTTAACTTGCTCTGCAAACTGCTAGCTATTCTGAATTGTAATCTGTGGATAACGTCTTGAGTAGTGTATTTGTTACTTTTATTGCAAGTTTTATATTGTATGCCTACTGTGTAATATACTGGTGTTTGTTATTCCTATCAAATAAAATAAAATAAGAAAATAATCAGCCTATAATGCTCCCACACATACAAGCAGACTTTCTCTCTGTGAGAAGGGATGAGTCGTAATCCTCCACGCAGGCCCACTGCAGGTTAGTAAATGTCACAAGTCTTCGAATTTTTTGGTTCTAAGACATGACGGTTCCCTCACGATGTTTTCCTTCACCGTTGAGAGCAGTGGTAATGAATTAATTTACACTAGCGGCCTGTCCCGGCTTCGCACGGGTGGACATTTATTTATTTTTTTTTTTTTTTTGCAATTAGAAAAGTCTCTATTAATCAGTGATAATGTAGCATTCAAATGGTGAAAGAATTTTTAAAATCGGTCCAGTACTTTTTGAGCCAATTCGTCACAAACATACTTACATACAAATCTTTCTTCTTTATAATATTAGTATAGATATAAGTATAGATAAAGTGCCTCGCTTCGCAGTACCATAGAACCGTATCATATACAAGGTCACGCGATTTTTCTACGACGCGGTTAACACACCGTACCGCCAAGAAACCATACCGCCAAGAAACCATACCGAATTAAAGGGCCTAATAATTCCAGAAAATTGTTATTACCTAGTTATTTCATCATCGCCAGCGATTCTCAGCAACGCTGCTAACTTCAGCAGTTTATGACTAGACAAATACGCGTTAGGTTCCAACCTCAGACACGCCTCTATAAGTGACATCCTGTCTTCACATATACGGACTGAAAAGTGAAATAGATAAAGATTTATTGAAATATAAAGTACAATTATGATTTACATTATTACAATCGAGTACACACGGCTACACATCAAGCTATACAAAACCAGTTTACGCTGGTCTCGCATCGTACGGAAATCCTATACAATGTGAGATCAGCTTATACTGGAAATGTATAGCTTGATGTGTAGCCGTGTGTACAGTTAAATTGTAACTGTAATGTAGACCTGTCTTATTATTTTATACGTCCAATTTTATTTCTGCATAATAAATAGGTTGTCAGGGACATCGACGCACAAATTGCAACCATATGACACACATGATTCTAGGGTAGAAATGTTTCGTCGGTTATAAAAAAAAAAACAGATGTTTAATTTAAAAATTGCAACACCTTCGCAGTCAAATTGTATGGAACAACATTTTTTTTTACACCGAAGATAGATTGAATCGCAGGGGCATTTAGAATCATGTTGCTAATCCATTGCTTCATAATGTTCGAAAAATGTGTCTGCTCAACTATGTAAAGAACGCGATGAACGTTGTTGATCTGTCAAAATGAAACCCATTACTACTAATAGTGTGGTACGCAATTACCCCGCAGGTTCATAGTTTCAGTTTGCATGTCGATGTCCCTGACACGGGATACAGGGTGATTGGAATATGGGTGTAAAGCTTTAAGGCCTAGATAGTACAGACAATTTAGAACCATTTAAGCCATGATTGTATTAGACGAAGACTTACCAATTTTTTTTTTACCTAATTATTATGTTTTTATGTCTAATGAGGCCTAAAACATGTTTTGCTAGATTACTTATACATTACTTTAATTAAATAAAATAAAAATGAATTCATTTATCATTCAATTTGGCCATAAATAAGCAGTTTACTTAAAATTTTGGATATTTTGGAAAAATTAAGTTGAAAAAATCGGTAAGACTTCGTCTAAGACAACCATGGCTTAAATGGTTCTAAATTGTCTGATCTATCTTCGTCTTAAAGCTTTGCACCCATCTACCAATCATCCTGTATACAGAATGGTGATTTAGTTACTTGCAATCGTTAAGAGGATGATTCTACCCGTCGTACCGAACTACTTTTCCTATGAAACCTAAATTCAAATAGTTAACCTCTAAAATGTCCCGTGCACGAAAGTGAAGTGTTATTGACCTCTCAGGGTTGCCAGATATCATTCTTTATTTTTTCCTAAATTTGAAATAATTTTTCTCCAAAATGGTACAATTTTTCTAAATTTTACCCAAAGGCAAAAAGTTTGTACTATTATTCAATCGTAACCACTATGGAACAGTTTTTAATGACATTAAATAAAGTAGCCACTGATAAGCGCACCTATCAACTTGTCCATTATCTTGTTTTGGCGAACATTTTGTACACAAAATAATTAGAAGTTTGTAAAATAACACAAAAAAATAAAATTTGTCGTGGTAACTTTCGTCCGTTCGGATATTCTGTGCTTTGCGAAGTGGTAACTTTCGTTCCCGCGGACATTTTGCAGTTTCGTGAAGTGGTCACTTTCGGCCGCGACTTTCGGAACACAACATCGACATTCTCCAGGAGCCAAATTTTTATCCACAAATTGTGAAAAAAGTACCCAATCTGGTAACCCTGGAAAAACCTAGGTATTTCCCTAGGACACGCGAAGTGGTTAAAAACAAAAACAACTTTTTATTTTTTTATAGGCAATAGTTTTTTTTTAATCTTTTATAGTGAAAGTTGATCAGTATGACAGATAGAATTACTGTCTTAACTTTTGCAGCTGACTTGATTTATTTTTTTTACCTTGTACGGGAACAACACCAACGTTGAAGGCGTGCAATATTGGTAATGCATTTATTAAATCGAATTCCTGTTGGATTTCTGCGTTATCATCCTTTATGAGTAATAAACAGCACCTGGAATACGAAGCGTTATTGAAAGCTACGTATCCTATTGTTACCAATCTTAGATTTCCCGACATTGGAGCGGCTATGCTACTAATGAAAACATTGCATCATCATAAACACTCGCTATTTTCCCATGGGAATATAAATAGAAAGCCATAGAAAGCCACCTGCTACGACTCTTACCTACTCCAACTTAGTCTACGTTTATACATCAGTAGGCTAATTCTGTTAATTTAAAACGTTCAAAATCTAGTCTCAGTCTCATCTCGGCGACAAACAAATGTCAAAAACTTGTCAAAATGTAGGGAAATTAGGAAAGTATTAAGTAAGTAAGTATTAATTAGGGAAGTATTTTTGACAGATTGAGACTGAGGCTCTAGACAGACGGATGCAGTTTGAATGCAGTTGACACGGTTTGCAGTCGTGTCAACTGCATTCAAACTGCACTTGAACTGCAATTTGCGGTTGGATTGCAGTTGAAATGCAGTCCGTCTGTCTAGAGCCTGAGATCAGACTGTGAACGTTCTTAAAAATTAAGAGAATTTCCCCTCTGGTCAAACACACGCGCCGGTTGCGAGGAACTAGGAACTTTTTGGAGAATATCTCTAAAAAAGTCAATGTAAATGTCCTTTTAGGAAGTCCCCTCCCAGAGTTTCCAGTAACATCATGCATCCATCTTGTAAATTGTACCCTTGCATTAATCCTCTAAACATGACATCTGAAACTATTCAAGTTAAATACCGCAATTTCAAATGCCATGTTTTTAATAATCTCTTACTTAGCCAACTCTAACCTGGGATCGACAAGCCCCATATTTAAACGACTCGAGTCAGTTAACACTTCGCTGGCGAGCTCGATGCTAATTCCTCTCGCTATCTCTTGAAATATTTTTTCTAAGACTACAACTTACTTGGCCAATTCCAACCCCGGATCGACGAGAGAACTAGCCGAGTTGAAGTACTCCATGGCGGCCGCCATTACTAGCCCCACACTTTTATTATAACTGACTTGAGTCGCTCCGCGGCGTACGTCTGCTGAGCACGTTAACACTTCGCTGGCTAGCTTGATGCTGGGCGCGTCGCCCGAGGTGAGGAGCGCTAGTGCGTATATCTGAATACAGAGTTTAGTTATCAATTAAGTTAATGTGTGAAACTTCAAAGACGTGTTGGGTATTATCTAAGTAAGACGCTTGCTTGGTATCAATATCTAGTGATTAAGAGTCTGGATTTTATGCAAATGCATGTTTGCATAATTATGCAGTTTTGTGTTGGCTTTTTTTCAAGTTATTACATATTTCACCAAAATTTTACTGATTGTACATAGAACATATTTTTTTTTAGTTTTAACTGTATTTTACTAGGAAAAAAAAATGTACATACGATCGAAGAGACGACGAAGAACGATCATTTTTAAAAGTTTTATTTTGATATCGTAATTATTTGAATTTCATGTTGCATATACCGACCTTTTTAAGTTGCATATAATCCGACCTCTATTTATATTTGAAGGATTTTAAACTCATATTTTTCAAGTAATTAGATCACGTCTGCTAAGATTTGCTGATTAGTTCAATTTGACCTTATATATTTATGTTCATCAATAGTTACCTCATAACACTTATCTTTTGAGATACATCCGAACAACAGGGACTGCAGCTCGAGTATATCTTTCAGTAACTTCTCCCAGTCCTGTGGCGTGGGTTTCTCTTCACTAAAACAACGTTATTTTTTCCAAAATCAATTAAAAATGTTACAAGAGCAATATTATGTGCAACGGAAAATCCACCTACATTTTTGTTTTTCAAAATCTGTGTATGGGGCTCAAAATTTCTCAAAAAAGTAAGGACAGTCTCCTAAGACTGTTTTTCTGTAACTACTGCCCCGTCTCAAAAATCCACCATAAACTGGTCAAAATTTTGCCCCTTTGGGAAAAAGGCGTAAGTTTATAAAATATGTTTATGTATGTAACCAAAATTATAAAACTGTTCTTAATATTTTAGATTCGTTGATGAATTCAAATATTTTCCTTTATTAAGGGCTGATATTTCCATCGCCAGACAGCTTTTATTCGAGGAATATAATTGACGTCTGACAATTTTTGTGTGGAAGAAAAGTCAAAAATTCAAAATTATTCCTCCAATAAGATTATATTGCGTTGGAAAAATCAGCCCTAAAAAGAACAGCTTATTCTTAATCGTCCTCACGTCCTTCTTCAGCAACACTTTGTACTGACATGTACAGGGTCAAATTAAATTAGCATTACAGCATAAGTGAGAACATTCCGCTGGTGTTTTAGTTTTGTCTATACACACTAATTTATTATTAATGGCTAATTAGTGTGTATCGAAAAAACTAAAACGCTTGCAGAATTGACTAGCGATAACCGCTAACGATTAAGAAGAAGAGTGGGGCGCGTCTTCGTGGATTGCACTACCTATACAGGTTTGTAGATTTACTGCAATAGCGTGAAATTAATCGTAAATGCGGGTGATTTTGTGTTATTTACAACAATTAACTGTCTCCGTTTATTTACATAATCATATGATGAGTTGGCTACATAGCAAAGGTCATCGCAATCCTTCCAGTTTGGCAGTGCGAAGTGCGGAAATGTGTAACACGTAAATCCAGTCCAGTATAGACTACATTCAGTTAAGACTATGCCGACCGCACAGTGGCGCCCTCATCGTTTGTTTGGTTATTTCATACAATTTAGAATGAAAATGCAGAAAATAAGCACGTTAAGTTGTGCTTCACAAGATTATACGTTGTTATTAATAGAAGCGGTAGTTTTATATTGTTTAGTTTTATTAGAATCCTTAAAACGGATTATAGTGGCCACTGCTATCCGTTTTATGGATTTAAATAAAACTAAATAATATAAAACTGCCGTTTCTAATAATATTAGCGTATAATCTTGTGAAGCACAACTTAACGTGCTTATTTTCTGCATTTTCATTCTAAATTGTATGAAATAAGCAAACAAACGATGAGGGCGCCACTGTGCGGTCGGCATAGTCTTAATTATTAGGTATGTTAAATTCGATGACCGAAAAAAATAAGAAATACTTCTTCTCAGACTCGATGACCGCGAGGGCAGTTGGGAACAGAGTGTCGTCTTACGAACACACATCAATTCAAAACGTTTTACTCCATTTTCGGCAGGACTACGCAAAAAGTATATCTAGCAAATATTACAGTTGTCTTCTGATACTAAGCATTTCCAAGTGGAAGTCCTCAGCAGATGGTCTTCTAATAACGGCTGGTTAACTTATTGATGCGCATTGGACCCCAGGGGTCGCGGAATAATAGATAGTTAATTTTTCATATTCAAAGCTTAAATTAAAAACCAACTTACCCCAGAGCAAGTGTCCTAGACAGTTTAGTGAGTAAGTTAATGACACTCTGCGGGTGTTCCTTCAGTTCTTTCAGTTCTTTCGGCGGCACCTTGACGCCGCGCCACGCGAGCCGGCTGCTGGCCGACACCAGGCGCTCGACCTCCTTCACGCGGCGAACCAACTCGCTGCTGCTGATGCTGCCGTCACTATGGGAGGCAAAGGAAAAACTATACAATAACGAAAGTAACATTACCAATAATTTTGATGAAACAATAGTACTTAGATTTAAAAAAATACGAGAAAAAAAGGGAACTATTGTAAAATAAAATAAAATCAGTGGACAAAGTTATTATTCTATCCTTGTCACGCAAATCCACCATGGTACTAAATGGCGTAAAGTTACTATGGTACTACTGTCAAGTGACGTCAGATGACAGCAGTGTTGTCTCTGTCTAGCATACATTTAAAACGAACTACGGATACCTAGCCATTTATTGAGTATTTTTTAGCCTATTTTTTTTTTATAAGTTTTGATAAGTATATTTTTATTTAATCCAGTCATGCTCTATTGTTTAATTATGCTCTATTGTTTATTTATCTTTAAATACATATAAAAGCACGTAAAAATAAATCATGATAAAACATTGGACTAACGTAACGGTTTTCATCAGATGCCAATAACACATAACACTGTTAGTTATGATTAATGGTCAGCTTTATAATACGGTAACCATTCGCTTTTCTCAAGACCTTAAGAGCCTACACTACCTCAGCTAAAATTCACTCTTTAACTCGCTCGCACGATACTGCTCGCGGACTGAGTGAGAACGAGACAGAGTGCGGTGCTAGGCGGCAGGCAGCGCCAATAGTTTAGGTATTTGCTTTTTACGGTGAAAATAATGGTAATAAAAAAAAAGTAAATAACATAAGACCTGCTTTATAGTTAGTTCAATTAGTATACAACGTTTGATGATCTAATTTGAAGTATTTTTTGAATACCAGCGGTTTGTTGTTCGGTTTAGAGGTGACTTTGGATTTTTTTTCTATCGAGAAAATTTTATGAAATCGTGTTTTCGTCTAACATAAGACTTAACCTTAATCCTCAACTTTACCATACATTTATTTCAAAATTAATGCTGCAGTATTTGCGACATAACGGAGGATCATGCTAAGCCATTTGAGGTAGTATAGGCCCTTAAGTTATTCGGTCTTAGAAATGTCACCACTTAAAGTGAAGGTATACTTATGTTTCTTGACATTTCTCGGTACCCTGGGGGTCTCGGATCTTTGGGAGGCGTACGAGGGGCCGAAGCCAACTCGCAGAGGCCCGTTAGACGTTATTAATGAAACGCGGGACCAACCGACGATTATCCCTGTTCGCACTATGCAAGTTCACCCAAGGAAAATCCCCGGTTTGTGAAAGGCTATTGCAGGATATGGACACAAAGTTATTGGATAATGTATTTGGGTGGCTAAAGTGAACTGGTTATTTAGGACTATGGAAAGACATAGCACCTGCCTGACCAATGTCTTATACAGGAGGAGGTCATTATACTCATCATTATGAACATCTTTAACTATGGGACCAAACCTGAAATCGCAAAATAAAAATCAGCTGTTCCCTACATTTATCTTCGTTTATCTCGTCAAAGTATTGTAGGGAACAGCTGATTTTTTTTCGCAATTTCAGGTTTGGTCCTATAGTAAAAGTTGTTCATAATGATGAGTACAATAACCTCTTAAGAGGTTGCTGGTGTTTTACAAATAACCCTGTATAAATAAGGGCTGATTTTTCAATCGACAGATAATTCTTATTCGTGGATTAACATTGACGTCTGACAGATTCAATATTTCCATATTGAACTGTTAAAAATTCAAAATTATTTCTCGGATAAAATTATCTGGCGTTGGAAAAATCAGCTCTTACACAGATAAAATGGCAGGGGGTAACTTGCACAATTAATAATGGGCCCCCAAAAACGGTCACCATCACATACTTATGTTACTTATTAATATTCTTTTTTTTTGAAGGGAGTGTCAGACTCTTACTGACTAAAACCCATCCGTGTTCCTTCCTTAGCCCTTTGTGTTCCGGGGTAGCGGTAACCCTTTCGGACAATCCCGCTGCAAAAAATTATCGCCGAGTGTGAGGATTGAACCCACGGTCAAGCATATACGCGCTTACCGACGTATGATAACCGCTAAGCTACCGTGCCATATTTATTAACTAGCTGCGCCCCGCGGTTTCACCCGCGTAAGTTTCGATCCCGTGGGAATATCGGGATAAAAAGTATCATAAGTGTTAATCCTGGTTATGAACTATATGTGTGCCAAACTTCATCCAAATCCGTTCAGTAGTTTTTGCGTGAAAGATTAACAAACATCCATCCATCCTCACAAACTTTCGCATTTATAATATTAATAGGAAGTAGGATATGCTTAATAGTTTATTACTGGTTTATGTTGAGGACATTATCATTGTCTGCAGAAATCTGCATCTCATCCTATGTAAGATCAAATAAGAGGACCAAACATCCTTATTCAGATGGAGAACTGACCTCTCTTTCAGCAATGTGTCGAGCAAGTCACACGCCTTGTCGAGCTGCTCCGTTCCGGTGTGCGCGAACAGACAACGTTCTACCAACTCCAGATGCGTTCGAACGTCCAGCTCGAACTCGTTTTGCGATTGTAGTACCTTGATTTAAGAAAATAAAAGATTATTTAAAGGAAAGTTGAGGTAAGCCGAAAATGATGCATTTCGAAATGACTTGGATATATTTTTAAAGTTGACGACGAACATAAAACGCAACGTCACGCCTGGATTCCCCGTAGTTTGGCAGAATAGCACCCACATTGGGACAGTTATGTTTATCTCTTGAAGCATAATATTGCCATCAATTTGGCACAAACCCAAACTTAGGGATGCTAACACACAACCAACACTTTGGCCGACCTGGATATTAAACTCAGGACACCACACTCAGCAGTCGCGTTTGCAACCACTAGACCAACAAGGTCAATTATTTGATTTCGCTAGGTACCTAGCAGGGGGTATCGTATTACCCAGTAGCTGGGTTGTCAGATAGGCAGTCGCTTCATGTAAAACACTGGTATTCAGCTGCATCCGGTTAGACTGGAAGCCAACCCCAACATAGTTGGGAAAAGGCTAGGCAGATGAGATGAGGTACCTAGCAGCACAAAAATAACGGATTAAAAAAAAAAATAGAACTTACGAGTAATATCATGGACAGGTCGTCAATACTAATACTCTCAAGGTACCCGATGAGGCCGTCGACGCAGGAGTCTGTGCACTTTGACAAGTTCTCGCAACGCTTGAGGAACGGTATCACGAACTGCTTCAAATCTGACACGAAGGTTACCGGTGTTGACTGCGGGAAAAACGGGATTTTATTATTTATTAGAATATCGATTAAAAAAAAAACATCCAGTAACGGTAGTGTTTTTACTAGAACTTCCATGCAAACTTTCATCCCATATTTATCCCCATTAGGGAACAAATTTTCAAAAAAACATTCCTTAGTGCTCACTTTCGCTATATAAGGAACTCTTATGCAAAATTTAATGCTTGTAGATCCAGTGGTTACAGGCTGAGCGTTGTCTGTCAGTGAATTTAAGATTTCTTTTTGTTTTATCACCATTAGTTATCGATATCAGGCCCGTGAAGTTTCGCCAGCTAATTTAAAACAAAAAATACACTTGACGACACGGGGCGGGAAGGCTGACTTCAAAAAAGGAGGTTCTGTATTCGACCCGTATGTATGCGATTTTCTCAAAAACTAATAAACCAATTTTTTTAAACTCTCATTACAAGTGTTTTTTTTTTTTTTGCCTAATTTATTAAGATCACCGAACATTCCAATTATCTTCAAATAAATAACCAGAAACAGAAACTTACCTTGCTCATGAGAATGGTGCAGACCTCCAAAATAGACATCTTCTGAACCTGTTCCAAGGTCACACCTTCTATATTTAAATCGTAAGTCAGTACGTCTAAGGTTAGTAGATGGAACATGATGACATCTAGTCCTTCAACCCCGCCGCCAATCGTCGCGAGGGTTATAAGTGTGAGTGCGTGCGAGACAAGACCACTGCGTTCTTCTATCTCCCTCGCTCTCTTGTCGTACCACTTGACGATGTCGTCGGTGGCGGAAGGTATGGTGCCAGCTGTTTCGAGCTCAGGAGTCGAATCTTCTGACCAGTTGGAGCTCCAAATTGACCTGGTATGATGAAATGGTTTTTGTAAATAGGAAGATTTAAAGTTTAAGGTTTTCTGTAGGCGTAAAGACGAGTCTATGTAGCGTTAACAAGGGCTTTATTTTAGGTAATCTCCCAAAATTAACTTAAAACAAAAAACGAATGCCACACATTGAAACTGCTTCTACATAACACATGCTTTTCTTGACTAACATCTCCTTTCTAAGCTGATAGATACTAGTTAGTCAAATAAAACTATTATGATTACCAGTTATACTTCTACAAACCTGAACACCTCTTTCCTGCACCAGTCATTCTCAGGTAAGCACGGTGGAACCTTCACAGGGGACCGCTTATCAAACCACTCGAACTTATGCCTGGTCGGCAATAAATGCTGATACTCCAACGGGTTTATAGTCTCTGGTAACTTCTCCAGTACTGCCAGTTGCATAACAATAGTCTTGATGTGCGGCCAGAGACAAGTGAGCGCCTCTATGCGGCCTTCTTTGGCGATCTCTATGGCACTGTGCACTATGCTGTTGCTTCGGAGGCGGTCGTACTCGTCCTTTATGTAGGTGGATTTCTCGCATTTGAGGATGGACTGGGAATGTCATGAAAATAAATGAAACAATGAGAATGAAATCGGCACGTAATTGGACAAGACAGGCATTTATCGGATTTACAGGGTGAGTTTTTGAAGAGGGTTCACTATGGCTGGCAGCTATACCAATTATTATATTGAGGAAGATTTGGTGTCAGAGAATACACTTCGCAAAAATTAAGTTAAAATAAAATAAAAACTCGCGCTGTTTTTCCGAGATGCTTATCCTCGCGTCTATGAAATTCAACACGACACTGTGTTTATACAACCATTGATATACTCAGTGATATTATCATAAGTACCGAACGTACGATGTGTAATCAGTCGGATACCAAACACTTTCTTACATAACAGTGAAAATTAGGTAAATCCGAGATTCGAGAGTAGAAAATGCCTGCAGCGTAAAGTCCGCCATTGTACAGTATTTTTACGTGTTTTATTAAGTTTTAATAAATATAAAGTAGTGCATTACCTCATAAAGCTTGAGTCTCTCCTTGTAGAACAGCATCACGTGTCGACAACGCAGCAGTTCGCTGGTGTACGCGTTCAGGTGCTCCAGCATTATGTCGTCCGCGTCAACCAGCGGATCGATCTGTTCCTTGTTTATTTCTAAACCACAAATAGGCAGACATTACAGAAAGAAAAGTTTTGCTGTAAAAATATAAGGAGAGTTTAGCAGTCTACGTTAAAAGATGATATTGGATGGTCGGCTTCATTGGCGCCGATTCTGTTGTTCACAAACTGAACTAAATTTAAGTTCAGTGCATCTTTTTCTTTCTATTTCAATATGAAAAGGACAGAAAATTAATATTAGTTTAGTCCTGTCAAATTAGACAGCGCCTGACGTAAATTGACGTATTTTTAGTAGCCAATTTTTTAATCCCGTCTAACTTGTCTATGGATTATCTAATTTGACAGGACTAAACTAATATTTTATCTTCTAGTAATGAAATAGAAAGAAAAAGATGTACTGAACTTAAATTTAGTTTAGTTTGTGAACAACAGAATCGGGGCCATTGTCTGAATCATTTTGAAAGATGTGGCTAATCCATTGCATTATATGTTCAAAAAATTCGTCAGCTCAACAACGTAAATAACGCAATGAATGTTGTTGAACTCGCAAATACTGATAGTGTGTTACACAATTATCCCACAATTTACATGGGTGTTTCGAGGCAGTCAAGAAATTTTAAATATTTTTTGCATTACAGTGGTTATAGGCTAAAAATATAAATCATAAATGATAAATGATTTATTTTCTGTAAGTAGGTTTGTACAAACACTTTTACACGTCAATATTATTATTATTATTATTAAAAATATAACTGCAACTAAAAATATTAAAACAAAATCACTTTTCAAGTCGTCTAATGCAGTTCCTGGCAGTTATTTTAGTTCAATCTCTGATTTAGTGCCACCAACTGCATCAGACTGCTTGATAAGTGAGCTTGTTCTAATCAATTTATTAGTAGTAGTCTTGTTTTTCGTTTTTAACCGTTAGTTAGGGTATTATATTTTTTTAATCGTCGCCCTTTTAAAATACACTTTCATCATGTCTTTTAGACTTTCATAACAGTTATTCCTCTATAATGTGGCCATAATGTATGCTAAACTATACTGTTTGTATATCTCACCATCCATTATAGTTTTGTCGGTGAGCTCCAAGCCAAACTGCAGCAGTTCTCGGGCGGCGGGCAGGGTCTCCGGCAGTCTGTCCACGCACTGGTGAACTGCCCAGATCTTCTTCGATACTTTGCTCTACAATCATAAGTTTCACGAATAATCGATAATGAATCAATATCGGTAATTTATTGCTATTAATGTACACACTGCTATACCTTTCCAGTTTTAGCTGACCTCGCATTGTATAGGTTTTTTGTACAATCAGAAGTCACCTTATACTGGTTATGTATAACTTGATGTATAGCCGCGCGTACAGACGCCACATCAAGCTACCCGAAACTGTACAATTTTCCCAATCAACTTTGAACCTTATGCTTTAGCGTTAAATTTGAAAATCAATTTGACAGATTGTAGTAGCTTGATGTGCTGGCGTCTGTACTTGGTACTTTCGAAGCGAATCTCGAGTACAATTGATACCAGAATATCAAAACTATAACTTTTTTACTTTGACTTTGTCCACTGATCGCGGTGATAGGTTGTGGTGGAGCAAAATTAAAGGATAGCGGACTGTATAACAAGAAGTATAATGAATAAAAAAAATAAATAACGACGGTCGGTCAGCAGCAACAGCTGAGTGTCGTGGCGGAGTGTCGCGGGCCCGCGCTGGGTGACGGCTGAGCTCAAGGTGTTGAGTGGAGCGGTCTCAACATCCACTTAAATGTCTATTTAAATGACTGCGTCTTGCGTGTTTTGACTATGAGTACTCTGTCACAACTTACCAAGTACTTCTGTATGGCGTCGGTGGAGACGGGGTTCTTGCGCCACTGCTGCTGGTACACCAGGTCGCTGTCCAGAGCGAACGTGTCGGCCAGAGCCAGCGCCTCGTTGTAGTTGCCGCTCTCGATCTACATGAATCAGAATACAAGTCAGTTCATGTAGTTTTCGTATTTAACGAAACTTGCCCCGTTCCGTATTTTTAAGAAAGTTCTAATTTCAGTCTCAATCTGTTAAAAATACCCATAATTTCTTTCCTTCCCCATTTTAAAATTTTTTTTTCCTTGTCATGTTTTCTATAACTACCTGTTAGTGAGTAAGTAGACAAGTGTCGCGATGTGACAAGTGTCGCGTTGTCAATACACATGTGACTAGTGTCGCGATGCGACAAGTGTCGCGTTGTCAACATACATGTGACAAGTGTCGTGTTATCAACATACATTTGACAAGTGTCGCGTTGTCAACATGCATGTGACAAGTTTTGTACTAGCCTTGACTAGTCACGGACTAGTCTCGACTAGTTTTGTACTTGCTTCGACTAGTTTTACCAGCCTTGACTAGTCACGGACTAGTCTCGACTAGTTTTGTACTAGTCTCGACTAGTTTTTTACTAGCCTTGACTAGTGACGGACTAGTCTCGACTAGTTTTGTACTAGGCTTGACAAGTGACGGACTAGTCTCGACTAGTTTTGTACTAGCCTCGACTAGTTTTGTACTAGCCTCGACTAGTCACGGACTAGTCTCGACAAGTTTTGTACTAGTCTCGACTAGTTCTTTACTAGCCATGACTAGTGACGGACTAGTATCAACTAGTTTTGTACTAGCCTCGACTAGATTTGTACTAGTCTCGACTAGTTTTGTACTAGCCTTGACTAGTCACGGACTAGTCTCGACTAGTTTTGTACTAGCTTTGACCAGTCACGGACTAGTCTCGACTAGTTTTGTACTAGCCTCGACTAGTTTTGTACTAGCTTCGACTAGTGAAGGACTAGTCTCGACTAGTTTTGTACTAGCTTCGACTAGTTTTGTACTAGCTTCGACTAGTGACGGACTAGTCTCGACTAGTTTTGTACTAGCTTTGACTAGTGACGGACTAGCCTCGACTAGTTTTTTACTAGCCTCGACTAGTGATGGACTAGTCTCGACTAGTTTTGTACTAGCCTCGACTAGTCACGGAATAGTCTCGGCTAGTTTTGTACTAGCCTTGACTAGTCACGGAATAGCCTCGACTAGTTTTGTACTATCTTCGACTAGTGACGGACTAGTTTCGTATTATCCTCGACTAGTGACTGACTAGTCTCGACTAGTTTTGTACTAGCCTCGACTAGTTTTGTACTAGTCTCGACTAGATTTTACTAGCCACGACTAGTGACGGACTACTATCGACTAGTTTTGTACTAGCCTCGACTAGTTTTGTACTAGCCTTGACTAGTCACGGACTAGTCTCGACTAGTTTTGTACTAGCCTTGACCAGTGACGGACTAGTCTCGACTAGTTTTTTACTAGCCTCGACTAGTTTTGTACTAGCCTTAACTACTCACGGACTAGCCTCGACTAGTTTTGTACTAGCCTTGACTAGCCACGGACTAGTCTCGACTTGTTTTGTACTAGCTTCGACTAGTTTTGTACTAGCCTCGACTAGTTTTGTACTAGCCTCGACTAGTTTTGTACTATCATCGACTAGTGACGGACTAGTTTTGTACCATCCTCGACTAGTGACGGACTAGTCTCGACTAGTTTTGTACTAGCCTTGACTAGTGACGGACTAGTCTCGACTAGTTGTGTACTAGTCTCGACTAGTCTTGCACTAGCCTTGACTAGTCACGGACTAGTCTCGACTAGTTTTGTACTAGCTTTGACCAGTCACGGACTAGGTTCGACTAGTTTTGTACTAGCCTCGACTAGCTTTGTACTAGCTTTGACTAGTGACGGACTAGTCTCGACTAGTTTAGTACTAGCTTTGACTAGTCACGGACTAGTCTCGACTAGTTTTGTACAAGCCTCGACTAGCTTTGTACTAGCTTTGACTAGTGACGGACTAGTCTCGACTAGTTTAGTACTATCATCGACTAGTGACGGACTAGTTTTGTACTATCCTTGACTAGTGACGGACTAGTCTCGACTAGTTTTGTACTAGCCTTGACTAGTGAAGGACTAGCCTCGACTAGTTTTTTACTAGCCTTGACTAGTGACGGACTAGTCTCGACTAGTTTTGTACTATCATCGTCTAGTGACGGACTAGTTTTGTACTATCCTCGACCAGTGACGGACTAGTCTCGACTAGTTTTGTACTACCTTTGACCAGTCACGGACTAGTCTCGACTAGTTTTGTACTAGCCTCGACTAGTTGTACTAGCCTCGACTAGTTTTGTACTAGCCTTGACTAGTGACGGACTAGTCTCGACTAGTTATGTACTAGCCTCGACTAGTTGTGTACTAGCCTCGACTAGTTTTGTATTACCCTCGACTAGTTTTGTACTAGCCTCGACCAGTGACGGACTAGTCTCGACTAGTGTTGTACTAGCCACGACTAGTTTTATACTAGCCTTGACTAGTTTTGTGCTAGCCTTGACTAATCACGGTCTAGTCTCGACTATTTTTGTACTAGTCTTGACTAGTTTTGTACTAGCCTTGACTAGTCACGGACTAGTCTCGACTAGTTTTGTACTAGCCTTGACTAGTCACCGACTAGTCTCGACTAGTTTTGTACTAGTCGAGACTAGTTTTTTACTATCCTTGACTAGTGTCGGACTAGTCTCGACTAGTTTTGTACTAGCCTTGACTGATGACGGATTAGTCTCGACTAGTTTTGTACTAGCCTTGACTAGTGAAGGACTAGCCTCGACTAGTTTTTTACTAGCCTTGACTAGTGACGGACTAGTCTCGACTAGTTTTGTACTAACCTCGACTAGTCACGGAATAGTCTCGACTAGTTTTATACTAGCTTTGACTAGTGACGGACTAGTCTCGACTAGTTTTGTACTAGCTTCGACTAGTAAAGGACTAGCCTCGACTAGTTTTGTACTAGCCTTGACTAGTGACGGACTAGTCTCGAATAGTTTTCTACTAGCCTTGACTAGTGACGGACTAGTCTCGACTAGTTTTGTACTAGCCTTGACTAGTCACGGACTAGTTTCGACTAGTTTTGTACTAGCCTCGACTAGTCACGGAATAGTCTCGACTAGTTTTGTACTAGTCTCGACTAGTTTTTTACTAGCCTTGACTAGTGACGGACTAATCTCGACTAGTTTTATACTAGCCTTGACTAGTGACGGACTAGCCTAGACTAGTTTTGTACTAGCCTTGACTAGTCTCGACTAGTTTTGTACTAGTCGCGACTAGTTTTTAACTATCCTTGACTAGTGTCGGACTAGTCTCGACTAGTTTTGTACTAGCCTTGACTGATGACGGACTAGTCTCGACTAGTTTTGTACTAGCCTTGACTAGTGAAGGACTAGCCTCGACTAGTTTTTTACTAGCCTTGACTAGTCACGGACTAGTTTCGACTAGTTTTGTACTAGCCTCGACTAGTCACGGAATAAACTCGACTAGTTTTATACTAGCCTTGACTAGTGACGGACTAGTCTCGTCTAGTTTTGTACTAGCTTCGACTAGTGAAGGACTAGCCTCGACTAGTTTTGTACTAGCTTTGACTAGTGACGGACTAGTCTCGACTATTTTTCTACTAGCCTTGACTAGTGACGGACTAGTCTCGACTAGTTTTGTACTAGCTTCGACTAGTGAAGGACTAGCCTCGACTAGTTTTGTACTAGCCTTGACTAGTGACGGACTAGTCTCGACTAGTTTTGTACTAGCTTCGACTAGTGAAGGACTAGCCTCGACTAGTTTTGTACTAGCCTTGACTAGTGACGGACTAGTCTCGAATAGTTTTCTACTAGCCTTGACTAGTGACGGACTAGTCTCGACTAGTTTTGTACTAGCTTCGACTAGTGAAGGACTAGCCTCGACTCGTTTTGTACTAGCCTTGACTAGTCACGGACTAGTTTCGACTAGTTTTGTACTAGCCTCGACTAGTCACGGAATAGTCTCGACTAGTTTTGTACTAGTCTCGACTAGTTTTTTACTAGCCTTGACTAGTGACGGACTAATCTCGAATAGTTTTCTACTAGCCTTGACTAGTGACGGACTAGTCTCGACTAGTTTTGTACTAGCTTCGACTAGTGAAGGACTAGCCTCGACTCGTTTTGTACTAGCCTTGACTAGTCACGGACTAGTTTCGACTAGTTTTGTACTAGCCTCGACTAGTCACGGAATAGTCTCGACTAGTTTTGTACTAGTCTCGACTAGTTTTTTACTAGCCTTGACTAGTGACGGACTAATCTCGACTAGTTTTATACTAGCCTTGACTAGTGACGGACTAGCCTAGACTAGTTTTGTACTAGCCTTGACTAGCCACCGACTAGTCTCGACTAGTTTTGTACTAGTCGCGACTAGTTTTTAACTATCCTTGACTAGTGTCGGACTAGTCTCGACTAGTTTTGTACTAGCCTTGACTAATGACGGACTAGTCTCGACTAGTTTTGTACTAGCTTTGACTAGTGAAGGACTAGCCTCGACTAGTTTTTTACTAGCCTTGACTAGTCACGGACTAGTCTTGACTAGTTTTGTACTAGCCTCGACTAGTCACGGAATAAACTCGACTAGTTTTATACTAGCCTTGACTAGTGACGGACTAGTCTCGACTATTTTTTTACTAGCCTTGACTAGTGACGGACTAATCTCGACTAGTTTTATACTAGCCTTGACTAGTGACGGACTGGCCTAGACTAGTTTTGTACTAGCTTCGACTAGTGAAGGACTAGCCTCGACTAGTTTTGTACTAGCCTTGACTAGTGACGGACTAGTCTCGAATAGTTTTCTACTAGCCTTGACTAGTGACGGACTAGTCTCGACTAGTTTTGTACTAGCTTCGACTAGTGAAGGACTAGCCTCGACTCGTTTTGTACTAGCCTTGACTAGTCACGGACTAGTTTCGACTAGTTTTGTACTAGCCTCGACTAGTCACGGAATAGTCTCGACTAGTTTTGTACTAGTCTCGACTAGTTTTTTACTAGCCTTGACTAGTGACGGACTAATCTCGACTAGTTTTATACTAGCCTTGACTAGTGACGGACTAGCCTAGACTAGTTTTGTACTAGCCTTGACTAGCCACCGACTAGTCTCGACTAGTTTTGTACTAGTCGCGACTAGTTTTTAACTATCCTTGACTAGTGTCGGACTAGTCTCGACTAGTTTTGTACTAGCCTTGACTGATGACGGACTAGTCTCGACTAGTTTTGTACTAGCTTTGACTAGTGAAGGACTAGCCTCGACTAGTTTTTTACTAGCCTTGACTAGTCACGGACTAGTCTTGACTAGTTTTGTACTAGCCTCGACTAGTCACGGAATAAACTCGACTAGTTTTATACTAGCCTTGACTAGTGACGGACTAGTCTCGACTATTTTTCTACTAGCCTTGACTAGTGACGGACTAGTCTCGTCTAGTTTTGTACTAGCTTCGACTAGTGAAGGACTAGCCTCGACTAGTTTTGTACTAGCTTTGACTAGTGACGGACTAGTCTCGACTATTTTTCTACTAGGCTTGACTAGTGACGGACTAGTCTCGACTAGTTTTGTACTAGCTTCGACTAGTGAAGGACTAGCCTCGACTAGTTTTGTACTAGCTTTGACTAGTGACGGACTAGTCTCGAATAGTTTTCTACTAGCCTTGACTAGTGACGGACTAGTCTCGACTAGTTTTGTACTAGCTTCGACTAGTGAAGGACTAGCCTCGACTCGTTTTGTACTAGCCTTGACTAGTCACGGACTAGTTTCGACTAGTTTTGTACTAGCCTCGACTAGTCACGGAATAGTCTCGACTAGTTTTGTACTAGTCTCGACTAGTTTTGTACTAGCTTTGACTAGTGACGGACTAGTCTCGAATAGTTTTGTACTATCATCGACTAGTTTTTTACTAGCCTCGACTAGTGATGGACTAGTCTCGACTAGTTTTGTACTAGCCTCGACTAGTCACGGAATAGTCTCGACTAGTTTTGTACTAGCCTCGACTAGTCACGGAATAGTCTCGACTAGTTTTGTACTAGCTTTGACCAGCCACGGACTAGTCTCGACTAGTTTTGTACTAGCCTCGACTAGTTTTGTACTAGCCTCGACTAGTTTTGTACTAGCCTCGACTAGTTTTGTACTAGCTTTGACTAGTGACGGACTAGTCTCGACTAATTTTGTACCATCATCGACTAGTTTTTTACTAGCCTCGACTAGTGATGGACTAGTCTCGACTAGTTTTGTACTAGCTTTGACTAGTGACGGACTAGTCTCGACTAATTTTGTACCATCATCGACTAGTTTTTTACTAGCCTCGACTAGTGATGGACTAGTCTCGACTAGTTTTGTACTAGCCTCGACTAGTCACGGAATAGTCTCGACTAGTTTTGTACTAGCCTTGACTAGTCACGGAATAGTCTCGACTAGTTTTGTACTACCTTTGACCAGTCACGGACTAGTCTCGACTAGTTTTGTAGTAGCCTCGACTAGTTTTGTACTAGCTTCGACTAGTGAAGGACTAGCCTCGACTAGTTTTGTACTAGCTTTGACTAGTGACGGACTAGTCTCGACTATTTTTCTACTAGCCTTGACTAGTGACGGACTAGTCTCGACTAGTTTTGTACTAGCTTCGACTAGTGAAGGACTAGCCTCGACTAGTTTTGTACTAGCCTCGACTAGTCACGGAATAGTCTCGACTAGTTTTGGACTAGTCTCGACTAGTTTTTTACTAGCCTTGACTAGTGACGGACTAGTATCGACTAGTTTTGTACTAGCCTCGACTAGTTTTGTACTAGTCTCGACTAGTTTTGTACTAGCCTTGACTAGCGACGGACTAGTCTCGACTAGTTTTGTACGAGCCTCGACTAGTCACGGAATAGTCTCGACTAGTTTTGGACTAGTCTCGACTAGTTTTGTACTAGCCTTGACTAGTGACGGACTAGTCTCGACTACTTTTGTACTAGCCTCGACTAGTTTTGTACTAGCCTCGACTAGTTTTGTACTAGCCTTGACTAGTCACGGACTAGTCTCGACTAGTTTTGTACTAGCCTTGACTAGCCACGGACTAGTCTCGACTTGTTTTGTACTAGCTTCGACTAGTGAAGGACTAGCCTCGACTAGTTTTGTACTAGCTTTGACTAGTGACGGACTAGTCTCGACTAGTTTTGTACTAGCCTTGACTAGCGACGGACTAGTCTGGACTAGTTTTGTACTAGCCTTGACTAGCCACCGATTAGTCTCGACTAGTTTTGTACTAGCCTCGACTAGTTTTGTACTAGCCTTGACTAGTCACGGACTAGTCTCGCGTTGTCAACACACATGTGACAAGTGTCGCGTCGTCAACACTCATGTGACAAGTGTCGTGTTGTCAACATTCGTGAGACAGGTGACGCGATGTGACTAGTGTCGCGTTGTCAACATACATGTGACAAGTGTCGCGTTTTCAACATACGTGCGACAAGCGTCGTGTTTTCAACATTCATGTACATGTGTCGCGTTGTCAACATACATGTGACAAGTGTCGCGCTGTCAACACTCATGTGACAAGTGTCGTGTTGTCAACATTCATGTGACTAATGTCGTGTTGTCACATACATGTGACAAGTGTCGCGTTGTCAACACTCATGTGACAAGTGTCGCGAAGTGACAAGTGTCGTGTTGTCGGCATTCATGTGACATGTGTCGTGTTGTCAACATTCATGTGACAAGTGTCGTGTTGTCAACATACTTGTGACAAGTGTCGTGAAGTGACAAGTGTCGCGTTGTCAACATACATGTGACAAGTGTCGCGTTGTCAACACTCATATGACAAGTGTCGGGTTGTCAACATTCATGTGACACGTGTCGTGTAAGTCGTGTTGTCAACATACATGTGTCAAGTGTCGTGTTGTCAACATACATGAATCGTGTCGTGTTTTCAACATACATGTGTAGTGTCGTGTTTTCAACATACATGTGACAAGTGTCGCGTTGTCAACATTCATGTGGCAAGTGTCGCTTTGTCAACATACATGTGACAAGTGTCGCGATGTGAAAGTGTCGCGTTGACAACATTCATGTGACAAGTGTCGCGTTGCCAACACTCATGTGACAAGTCTCGCTTTGTCAACATAAGTGTGACATGTGTCGCGTTGTCAACATTCATGTGAAAAGTGTCGTGTTGTCAACATTCATGTGACAAGTGTCGTGTTGTCAACATACATGTTACAAGTAGTTAGGGAGGCGAATAGGGGAATTTTCGGTAATACTCGAGCGTGGCAGTTTGAGATATGAGAGATACCTTAGACCTAATAGAACAACCTTGTAAAGTATTTAGCTCTATATGTAGTGACGCGCGCCTAGGATAGACGATCAGATTAGTAAAAAAAAATCGATAGTCTGAAATACTCGAGCGCGTCAGATTAAGATATTGTGGGTTGATTTTAGTGTTTTAAGACTAAATTTAACTAATCTGACGATAAGTCCTTGACGCCGCCGAGTTATAGGGTCGCGAACTTGTAAAAAAAAAACGTTAATCCGGCATTCTCGAGCGCGATTTTTTTTATTTTTATTTTGAAGAATATAATCTAAAACTCACTAAAAATACAAAATCTGCCGGTTTCCGCATGACCAGAAGTGTGGAGGAGCCATTTCGTCTTCCGAAAAACGCGTTGCGGCATATAAGTCGCGAACGATACATCTTACAAAAAAAAAAAGTTTAAATAAACAAAAAAGGTAATTTTATTTTACACAAAAAAGGTCTCTTTACATTTTTGTCCAAAGTTAAAAGTTTTTGACTTGAAGCATCATAAAAACTCAAACTCCCGGTTTTTTGAGTATATCTCGAAAACTGACGGTGTTAAAAAAAATTGATATGAAATAACGATAATTAAATTATGTGACTTTTATTATATCTCACAATTTTTTTTTTTTTCTAAAGCTTCTCGACAATTTTCGTGGACTCGAAAAAAGCTACGCTATCTGTATACAAAAGTATTATTAACATGTACAGTTTCATATATATTATTCAATAGCCTGTGATCTTCAAATTGTTTTTTGGACGTACCGTAAGCAAAACGAAGTGAAGAATTGAAGTAAAAAAGAGGAATTTGCCATAAACATGTAATACAGACTGAGCGCTTCGCGGAAATATGCCGTCCTACCAGTATTTTTCCTTTATTTCGCAACATTGATGGTGGGGAAAGAAGCGGTAGAAGGGAATTTTCGGTACACCCTAATATATATATATATATATATATGTTTATGGTCCCCTACCGTAGACCTATGTGCCCTCAGTATAACGACGATTGAAGAGAGAGAAAAGACCCGACGGTATATTTCTCGAATGTGCTGAAAACTTTGATGAATTGTATTGAGCAAAAATGTAAAGGTCATACATAACAATACAATTATAATACAATTTGTATTTCATTTAATTTTTTTTGTTTTATACAGTAAATAATACAATTCGTACTACATTTCATCTTTACGTTGGTTGTATCTATCGCTTTATTGTCATTCTTGAATTCCCCCTTTTATCAAGGAGAAAGAAAGGAAAAAAAAGAAACCAAAAAACTTTTTTCGATCAGATTAAGAGAACCCACCACCATTTTTGTCAGATTAAGGAAATATGCTTTCAGGATACCGAGATAAACCTCCCCTATGAAAATCTGACGCGCTCGAGTATTTCAAAAAAACTTTTTTTTTTTGCATTTTCAAAAATTCATCGCAACTTATCGTCACGCCGAAATCGTCAGTTTTTTTAAAGGGAGCTTCCTTGGGGCCTACTTAACACCCCTTCCGAAAATCTGACGCGCTCGAGTAAATTTTTTTTTTTTGCATTTTTGACTACTTTATATGCCTACCCCCACCACGCAAACCGGCAGATGAGTATACCGTTGTTATCAGAGGCACTTGGGGCAAACGTAGTATGAATATCTGACGCGCTCGAGAATGCCCAAGTAACTGTTTTTTTTTACATTTTTGAAAAACCGTACACGCCAAACCCACCGCTAAAATGGTTTTTACCATACGAGCTTTTCTTTTCGAAATCATTTTATCTTTCGATTTTGATAGGTCTCGACGGCGCCGTTGAATTACGCCATTTAGCTACCTCGCCTCCCTAACTAAAGTGTCGTGTTGTCACCATACATGTGACAAGTGTCGTGTTATCTCACCTTCCTAGAGAACAGCTCGGTGGGCGTGGTACTCTTAAGGCCAAGCAATCGGTAGACTCTTGACACTACAGTGATACGACGCGGCTTCGGCTGGAACGTCTCGATGTCCGTGATAGCGTACAACACTGTTTTTATCAGCTCCTTGGCTAGTTCTAACATCGTGTCGTCTGTGTCAGATTCTACTCTTACTACCTCCATCTGGAAAAAAAATTTTACCTTCAAATATTTTGATAGTGCAAGACAATACAAGATGGAAGACAAGATGTGTGTAATACAAGATGGTATTTTTATTTTTTGCAAAAATTATCGGATTATTAATACCAATTACTTTTTGAAAGAACTTATAAAAAACACAAGGTTTTCTCTAAAATCAAAAGTAGCTGATATTAGCATGATCTTTGCTCTATTTATCATCATTTCTGTTTTTCCTCTGAAATTATCCTGTATATTATTGAAATACTCACGCTCTCATCGCTGCGCGACTTTTTAGCAGGCAGCACATTGCTCTCACATTCTAATACCATGAAAGTTCCACCATGAGCGCATGTTATCTGTAAACAAAATGAATACATCACAATGCATCACAATGTCAAAGTGCTCGTACAATCTAGGTATACACACCTGTGGAGATCCCTGGAAGAACTCTGGCTTCTTCCCAAGAATATTAGCCATTGTTTCTATATCGCAAATGGTGACAGCGCCGCTGAATCGCGATACTATGATCTCCTAAAATAACATCATAATAATATATCCTTCGAACACAAAAAATTATAATCAATACAAAGACTGCTGGCAGATATGGGCCGCAATGTCGTCCAGCAGTATAACAAAATACCTTACAAGAAACAGCAGTTAAAATCTTTAACACTGACAAAAGGTAAACCAACCATAAACTATTCAAATGCACCAACCTCATTGCTCCACCAATTAATATCAGCCGGGTAGAACACAGTCAAGTCCTTCTTCCCTGGTTTGTCATCTCCAGCGAGGGGATTCCTCAGGTCATGGTGTGGCTGGGTGTTCAGCGGCCATCGGTACACAAGCTTGAGGAGTGGGAGCCGCCAGACTGATACGTCGCCGTTGCAGTGAAGGCAGACGAGTTTACTGCCGTCGGGAGAGAGCTCCATTTGGACTATGAAGGCCTGGTCGATAGAGTAAGTTAAGGATTACTAGGTAGATAATAACAAACTGAAGTGGCAGTGGGCTGGCCATGTTTGTCGAAGGACCGATGGCTGATGGTCCTTGAGTGGAGACCGCGTATCGGCAAGCGTAGTGTAGGACGTCCCCCAGCTAGATGGACAGACGACCTAAAGAAAGTGCCTGGAACGGACTGGAAACAAAGAAATTCTTTTTCTTTTCTTTACTATTAGTAAACTCACCGCATTTTTGGAGTATCCGAACGGCACGTACAGCTTGAACCGCTCGGCGGCGTGCGCCTCCGCGTCGTCCGACACTACAGACAGCTTGTAGTAGGGTTCCTCGTTCAGGATGCGCCAGGCTGTGATGCCGGCACTCAGGGATGATGTTGGTTCCTAGTTGGTAAAAGGTATTTTAAATCTTGATGGTACTGCAGTTTGCATCTAACCACTTGATGTACAGTCAGATAAGGGCAAGACTGATCCACACCAGAAAATAAGAAAAGGGTATCTGTCGAGTCTTCTACTTTTCTGAAAAGTGAAAATATTTCCGTCGAACAAACAACAGTGGCAGACATAGAAAATAGAACAAGTTGGGGGAGTATATGCGTCACATTCAAGTCAAATGGCAAACGGATACATTAGCTTTCTTCTTTTGTTTGCATTTCAATAGTCCTACAAGCTCATAGGAAAGAAAATACAGGGTAAATTAGCAAGACACGATACCTATCACGTCTGCGGAGTTTCGCTAGCAAATTTAATTTGACACTGTACCCTATCTCTGTTAAACAGAAAATCATCATCTGCATACTTGAGAAAATATAAGAAGCAAGTCCAAAAAAGTAAAAAAAAAACAAATCTCACGACTTACTTTAGCAGATCCTCGGGGCACTCCAGCGACGTACATGGTGCCGTGTGGCTCGCAGTACTTGAGCGCGGCCACTCCGCCCGCGAACCGGAACGAGTGGTGCAACTTGCAGCCATCCGTCTGTGACACCAGGTACCCGCGGAGCTTACCGTCGTATGTCACTACCAGGACCTCCCAGTTCCTGTACATGGAGTTTGATATAGTGCTTTTGAAGGTCATATGCCAAATTCTTTAAGTTGTAACGTTGCACCTTGCAAGTTACAATTTAAAAGAGTTTAGTCTAAGTAGTCTTATTAATAATAAACCTATGTACACTTAAAACTATACTATTTACACAAAACTTTTAAAAGGTAACCTAGTATAATATTTATACGTAAACCTAACACTAAAATACAACATAAAAATTAATTAATATTATACGGAACCTTCGAGCGGTTATTGGCTTAAAGGGTCTTCGTTCTATGCGCCCGCGCATCTCTAAACGATCATTACCAAGCGTCGCCGAGGAGGGCGATTTGGTTGGGCTTGGTAAGGACGATGACCAGTCAAATTGAGAGCGCTGGAGGTGACGGCTGTGTCGATCGCTCCGAACGTACCAAATCATTTTGCTAAATAGCTCGCGAAATCCCTCTAGGGTAAGTTTCCATGTATTTCATTAGATGTGCTAATTGTAAGGTGTTCCTAGAACTTCTTCAAACTAGTTTTTCTGCTGTATTTCTTCCTATCTTCCTATCTGGGACACTGTGACCTTTGAGCCTACGAAACGTGGTTCCGACAGCTTGCTTACGCTTCCGTTTCTGTCTGGATTTCCAGGATTCTAGCCTACCCTACAACCCTTCCACCAGTTCGTGTTTCCGGTGTCAAGGAGGACGCTTCGAAGAGATCCTCTGCTGCGGAACAATTCACGCCTACCCTACGCGGAAATTATCGCGGATACTGAACCTGGAGCTGGAGCCGCCAGTTGCGGTCAAGTCTGAGACGGGACCACCATCGCCTAGGAGACGGTTCAGGCCAGTGTTTCCTACCCCATTTCTACCCTCTGCAGTCGGGACTTGAGACGGCCACGGAATTTTAGGCAATAAATAATAAGTGTACTGAACCATCAAACTCTTATTATTTACAAACCCCTACATACCTATCTGCTGACAACCCCCCTAAGGGTAAGTGTCACAGTGACGCCCTTAACGTGTGTTTCCAGTGGCCTAATCATGTCTTGATTCCTTTTTTTTCCATAATACAGCTGTTAGGTCGATCTACCTACATTGTTGCTGTGAACGTGATGGTGACAAACTACAGCAAAGCGAACTGGTACGTACCTCTCTTATATACCTAATAACTGTTTTCGCTTACTCATTACCATTTCTTTGCCTATTAGTGTCTGGTTTTTGTTAGCTGTTACGTATTGGTCTTATTAAGTGTAACGAAGTTATAATTAGGTAATTTTTATCTCATCCAGTACCTACCTACACTAATTAAATGACTTTGGTATTTATAACCTACTATACGGTAAACATCAATTTTGTTATACGTAACAGTTCGCACAGCTAAATTCTTCTTAGTTTTCACATCATTTATTAGTTTTCATTTCTTTCATTAACATTATTTTTCTTTTATTTATCTCATTTCCTCTTGTCATCTATCGTAAAAGGTAGCTAGATACTTGCACATTTGTAAAGAGCACCATATCTATCTCTTGATAATCTATTCTTCCATTGTATACATTCATTAGCTTCTTTCATTGTTTTGGAAAACATGGAAACATACCCTATTAAATTTTTTTTTCTCAACAAAAATGAATTAACGTATGAAGTGCTCATTAGGGGCGAAGAACCAGCATCAACCGTACTCGAACTCCGAAAACAAATAAATAAACTAACACCTATTATACCCACCTCTGATATTTGTGAGTCTGGAATCGAACCTGACGTCGATATTTCCGGCGTTGGTGCTTCTATGATCGAACTTACATCTCGTGTAAAATCTTTAGAGGATAAGCTAGATACCAATCTTTTCGAACGTACTAAAGCTTTATGTAATCATTTGTATCACCGCATTAAAAGAATTGATTGCTCTGATTCCAAACACTCTGAGAAAGTTAAGTCTCTGTCAAAAAGTTTAACATCATTAATGAATAAATTAGATGCACTTAATAAATCTGCTAACCCTACCTATGAGCCTGTTGCGAGTGCCCAAACATCTGTGGATGCCGTGCCTAACGTATCGATGTATTGTGACCGCTCACACATGGGTGAACTACAAAAAGTAAAATTTAACGGAAAATCTTGTGTACACGCTTTCGTGCAGAGAGTTAACGAGTATAGTACTTCGCGTAATATACCCTCTAATAAATTATTATTGTATGCTACAGAAATATTCACAGGCGATGCGTTACATTGGTACCGTAGTATTAAAGATTCTGTTACTACTTGGGATGAGCTGAAAGCTTTGCTAATAGAGGATTTTAGTCAGTTTGATTACGACTACCGTCTATTGTCTGAAATACGTAACAGAACACAGGGTGATACGGAGAACATAACTATTTATTTCGCCAAAATGACAGAATTGTTTTCTAGATTAACTAAAAAATTATCAGAACAGGAGAAACTAGACATCTTAATGCATAACATTAGACCTTGTTATTCTAGTGTATTGGCTTCAAATATGTCATCAATCAATACTATGGAAAACTTAAGAACACTATGCAGGAACTTTGAGAAAATACAGTCTCTGTCTTCTCAATTTAGAGAACCACCGAGAGTGTCGTCTGATACTTTGGCCCCTGACTTAGCATTTTCTAAATCTTCTGAACAGGGTACTACTAAATCAAACAATTTCAATCAACACAGGTATAATAATAACTCTAAACATAATTCAAATTTTTCTTTTAGGTCTAAAGATAAGCCAGATGTAGCTGCTAT
This sequence comes from Globia sparganii, assembly GCA_949316385.1. Taxonomy (NCBI): domain Eukaryota; kingdom Metazoa; phylum Arthropoda; class Insecta; order Lepidoptera; family Noctuidae; genus Globia; species Globia sparganii. The sequence continues at coordinate 24,620,355 of OX438653.1, read as the reverse complement.
TACCACTTCCGAATCTAATACTAAACCAGTTTACTGTCCTCGCTGTCGTAATTCTGAACATTCCTTGAAGCGGTGTAAAGCGGATAGGTTTCTAATTTGTTTTAAGTGTGGAACAAAGGATGTTAAGTACCCTAATTGCCCTAAATGTCAATCAAAATCAAAGGAAAAAAACTAGCTAGTGAAGATTGCTGTAGTGAAAAGGCTGTGAAAACTAATATTAATACTACAAATTATAATAAAATTAAAAATTTTGATGAAAACGATTGGAAGGACTGGCTTTTGACGGTCAAAACTTTCTTTTCCAGCTATTTCATTACAACAATCTTCGATAAAAAACCTAAGGATGATCTACGACCATACGCGACTATCCAAGCACGTGACACGAATCTCTGTGGATTACTTGATTCCGGTTCTACAGTAACAATTTTAGGCAATAATTCTCACATACATTTTGTCTCATTGGGTTTAGAACTACATAGGGACGCGGCTAAAACTTTCACAGCTGCCGGTGGACAGAATTTGGCATCTATTGGATTCATTAATCTTCCCGTAACGTTTGAAAAGCAATTCCATATATTGAAGGCGTACGTCGTACCATCTGTAAAAACAAATTTAATACTAGGCATTGACTTTTGGACTAAATTTAAACTATTTCCTAAGTTCTATAATTCTATTTCTATTCATGATACGTCAAACAATATTAGTGAAGTATCAACAGTATCAGAAACTACTACCGTAGTACATTCCTATAATGAATTAACTGAAGCACAGCGTGTAACAGCTGATAACATTATAGAACAGTTTAAGAATATATCACCTGAGAAACGTGGCTTAGGTAGAACTAATTTAGTAACGCACCATATTGATACTGGCGATGCCTCACCTATTAGGCAAAGATACTACAGGGTCTCTCCTGAGAAACAACGTATTTTATCAGAGCAACTAGATGAAATGTTATCTTTGGGTGTTGTTGAAGACTGTGAGAGTCCATGGTCCTCACCTGTTTTATTGACGCCTAAAAAGGACGGTAAACTTAGATTCTGTCTAGACAGTCGTAAATTGAATTCGGTTACTAAAAAGGACGCCTACAAGTTGCCTTATATATCTGAGATTTTGGATAATTTAAATAATGCCAGATATCTAAGTAGCATAGATTTATCCAAAGCTTTCTGGCAAATTCCGATTTCAGAAAACGATAGAAACAAGACTGCTTTCTATATTCCTCATCGCGGTACCTTCAGATTTGTTACTATGCCGTTCGGGTTGACGAATTCACCTGCTACTCAACAGAGGCTCGTCGATTCATTATTCTATGGCCCTGAGTTTGAAAATTCTGTCTTCGTCTACATCGATGACATTGTTATAATAAGCTCTAATTTCGAAGAACATATTTCCCTTCTTCTAAAAGTCCACAAGAAATTAACTATGGCTAATCTGACCATAAACTTTGAAAAATCTGTTTTCTTTCGTAACCAACTTAAATATCTAGGTTACGTTATTGACTCTAATGGTCTTCATGTCGATTCTGATAAAATCGATACTATTTTAAATTACCCAGCACCTACAAACAAAAAAGACGTAAAAAGATTTCTTGGAATCGCGTCCTGGTATCGTAAGTTTGTACCTAAATTTAGCTCTATTGCTGGCCCTTTAAACAAACTTACTTCCACTAGTAAAAAATCTAAGCCCTTCCTTTGGTCTACAGAAGCTGAGGAATCTTTTACGAAACTAAAAGAACTCCTTGTCTCTGCTCCGATTCTTTCATGCCCTAACTTTGACCTACCGTTTGAAGTCCACACTGACGCCAGTGATTATGGTGTTGGAGGTCTATTAACTCAGACTATAGACGGAGTCGAGCATCCAATAGCCTACACAAGTAGAACCTTAACTGGTTCTGAGAGGAATTACAGCATCACTGAAAGAGAAGCCCTCGCTGTATTAGTAGCCTTAGAACACTGGAGATGCTACCTTGATAATGGGAAAAAGTTTATCGTATATACAGACCATTCGGCTCTCAAGTGGTTCCTTAACCTAAATAACCCTACTGGACGCCTAGCTCGCTGGGGCGTTCGTCTATCAGCGTTCAATTTTGAAATTAAACACCGTCGTGGCGTGGATAATGTCATTCCTGATGCACTGTCTCGTGCATGCCAAGTTTCTGCTATAGACTACAATCCTAACACAACAGCTTCGAGTGATCAATGGTACTTAAATATATATAACGGTTGCCAGAATTCTCCTACATCTTTTCCTAATTATTTAGTAAAAAATAATCGCTTATTCCGATACATGCAAACCAAACATCCCCTAAATAAAGAGTTCGAGTGGAAGGAGGTGATTCCGGCTGAGTCTAGAACAGAAGTCATCTTAAAAAACCACTCTGAACCAACCGCTGGTCATTTTGGTATATTTAAAACCTACAAGCGGTTAAGTCTCATGTACTACTGGCCTGGAATGCATGCTGATGTCGTGAAAGCGGTTACGTCTTGTGATATCTGTATTGCACATAAGCATCAAACTCATGCTCCCTTAGGTGAAATGGGTAGACCTAAGCAATTTTCTAGACCCTTTCAAATTATTAGCGTAGATCTAGTAGGACCACTACCGACTACTAGAAAACAAAACTCCTACATCCTAGTCGTGACTTGTTGCTTTAGTAAGTACTGCTTATTATTTCCAATAAAGCGCGCAACGGCCGAAATTGTTACTAAAATCCTAGAGGAACAAGTATTTCTAATACATGGCATACCTTCTACAGTGATACTTGACAATGGTAAACAATTCGTAAGTCCTACGCTAAGACAAATGTTTGACAAATATAAGGTACCAAAATTACATTTCACTCCTAAATATTCACCACATGTTAATACAGTCGAGCGTTATAACAAAACAATAATGACCGCTATTTCAACGTTTATCACTACCGATCAACGTGTTTGGGATCAGCTGGTACCTAAAATACAATTCGCAGTGAATAGTTCTGTTAACGAGATAACCGGTTTTACTCCTTCGTTTCTAGTGTACGGGCGTGAACTAATTGAGTACTTGCTAATTGAGTATAATTATTCAATAATTTAGTTATTACTCTGTTGCTATGATCTCAAGTCTTTATTAGTAGACTGGATGATTTTATGAAAGGTGACTATTTGCGTGAGGTATGAAAGTAAAGTCTGCACGTATTAGTCAGTTTAGTTTAGTAGTGCTAGTCGGATTTTGCAACTAGTACGCAAAATCCTTCGCTTTCTGGCGGGGTACTGTAACGTTGCACCTTGCAAGTTACAATTTAAAAGAGTTTAGTCTAAGTAGTCTTATTAATAATAAACCTATGTACACTTAAAACTATACTATTTACACAAAACTTTTAAAAGGTAACCTAGTATAATATTTATACGTAAACCTAACACTAAAATACAACATAAAAATTAATTAATATTATACGGAACCTTCGAGCGGTTATTGGCTTAAAGGGTCTTCGTTCTATGCGCCCGCGCATCTCTAAACGATCATTACCAAGCGTCGCCGAGGAGGGCGATTTGGTTGGGCTTGGTAAGGACGATGACCAGTCAAATTGAGAGCGCTGGAGGTGACGGCTGTGTCGATCGCTCCGAACGTACCAAATCATTTTGCTAAATAGCTCGCGAAATCCCTCTAGGGTAAGTTTCCATGTATTTCATTAGATGTGCTAATTGTAAGGTGTTCCTAGAACTTCTTCAAACTAGTTTTTCTGCTGTATTTCTTCCTATCTTCCTATCTGGGACACTGTGACCTTTGAGCCTACGAAACGTGGTTCCGACAGCTTGCTTACGCTTCCGTTTCTGTCTGGATTTCCAGGATTCTAGCCTACCCTACAACCCTTCCACCAGTTCGTGTTTCCGGCGTCAAGGAGGACGCTTCGAAGAGATCCTCTGCTGCGGAACGATTCACGCCTACCCTACGCGGAAATTATCGCGGATACTGAACCTGGAGCTGGAGCCGCCAGTTGCGGTCAAGTCTGAGACGGGACCACCATCGCCTAGGAGACGGTTCAGGCCAGTGTTTCCTACCCCATTTCTACCCTCTGCAGTCGGGACTTGAGACGGCCACGGAATTTTAGGCAATAAATAATAAGTGTACTGAACCATCAAACTCTTATTATTTACAAACCCCTACATACCTATCTGCTGACAACCCCCCTAAGGGTAAGTGTCACAAAGTAACTTGGCAAATTTGATGGGTCTCAAAAATCTAGATGTTTAAATGTGGACTCAATATTTTTTTTTAAGTCAACTAATTCTTCAAATTCAGGAACCTAGACTTTTTAATGAGTTTAGAGGATTAGACAGTGATTTATTAACATTGACACAACATGAAAATCCATTTTAAAGACCAAAGGAATCTTACCATTTTGTGTCTTTGACTCTCAAAGGCATGAATATGATGTCAGCAACAGCATGAGTATTGTCTGAGCATTCTAAACCACCTGGTCTAGAGCAATCCTGTACAAAAATATAAGAGATAATTATCATACTGTCTATGATTATTTTTTTCAGATTGTTAACCCCCGCATATTAATTCGAAAAGTGCAAAGAACAATATTTTATAACAAGGTCATCTATACTAATATTATAAAGCTGAGGAGTTTGTTTGGTTGGTTGAATGCGCTAATCTCAGGAACTTCTAGTTTGAATTGAAAAATATTTTTGTGTTGGAATCCATTTATCGAAGAAGGCTATAAGCTATGTAACATCACGCTACGACCAATAGGAGCGGAGCATCAATGAAAAATGTTGCAAAAAAGTTCTAATAAAAAAAAAGTCCACGACAGGATATTGTTAGTCCAGATGAACAGGGTAAAGTGATTGGAAGTTTTCAAATCAATATATTTCCATTTCTATAAACAATAATTGGTTAACCTCACCTATAGATTTTATCTATACATATATTTTAGAAACTTAAGAAATACTCTAAAAGTAATGGAATATATTTTAGTAAGTTTTTTCATCAAATGAACGCAGGTGAAACCGCAGGGCATAGCTAGACATGAATAAAGTCCATTTAACATTCATTTAAGAACATTGTCTTCCATCAAAGTCAGAGCCAAAGCATTTAATATTTCAAATAAGCACATAAAAGGCATTTTTGAATGTCAAAAATTACAATAAAATAGAATTGATTCTAGTCACTAGTAGTTCTAGTCTAATCAGTACTTACAATAGGAATGTTGAAAAGGTTGGATGCAGTCAGGTCAAAGAAGCTGACCACACCATTACCATAGGCCAGCACCACAAATGAGCAGTCTGGACTCCACACCAGCTTGCGCCATTGAGGATAGGCATCACGGCTCACTAAAATTTGTTTTGAAAATTTTTGATTAAAAATTTGATGAACATATTTTTGTTTTCTTTACAAATTAATTTTGAAAATCTAACCTGATGATGAAATTGAACAAAAAACCAATTTTTCTTTTTTCTATCTTTCACTATCGCAAACTCAAACTCTACCTCAAAGCATTTATTTCAATTAAACCATTTACAGGCACTTTTGAACTGTCAAGAAGTCGGTCAGTCAGAAAAAATGAAGCTAGTTGCCCATTCCAAAGTGTAGTAGGTATCTATGGAGAAGAACAGGCAAGAAACTCCATGGACACTCTTTTTAAATTATATTTTACAAAATTATTAGTTACATCATATGTTGAATTTATATCAATACAATAGTTTTAATTTATTACCTGTTGTTCTAGCAGCTATAGTGGCATACTCTGATCGTTTGGTTCTGATCTCCAGTATATTGTCAGTCAGCACAGCAATCACTTTGCCCTCGTCCCCAAGAGCAATGTGCCATTTTTGTTGCTTTTCCAAATGCCTAAATATAATGAAAACATAGAATTATTTATTTGCTGCAGAAGAATTATATTTTTGAAGTAATTCGTTTCGAAATTCGTATGTTCGTAGTACTTACGCTGTTACACCGTCTATGAGACTTTTTTTAGGCCCCAGAAAGTTCAGCCATTTCCAAATAGCTGATATATTCTCCGGTAGTATACTATCTGACTTTTGCTGAAAAAAGTGCGCAGTATGTTATTCCAATATTTTAAATATGAAATACTAGTAAGTAAGACATGTCACTTTATTTATTAATCGTTGATAATTTTATAATGGGGTCTTAACGCTCCAAATACTTGGGAAAGTCTATCGTATAAAAAAAACAAAAATATGTTCGCTCTTACTATGTATTCTGGCTCTGGTTTCCATTCCGAAAATACATATAATTCATGTAAAATTGATTTCTTTTCCTCCATTTTCGAGAGATATACCATTTAAGAACTTTTTCACATTAAAATGCACTTTTGCACTTGCAGTCTTGCACAGAAGGAGCAAATCGATCGATCAATACAAAATTTCAAACGTCAAAGTCGAATCGACCGTATGTTTTTGACAGTTGGCGGACAACCGAGCACTTTCTACGTGAACTGAAACTGCTGATATTATATTGATTTCATTAGTATTTTATTATTTTAATCAAATACCGTATACGTATCGTATCGTACCGTACCGTATCAGTATTTTAATCAAATACCGTACGTAGGCAAATGCAAAGTAACTAAAAAATGTTCACAGAACATTCAGTAGGAGATTTTTTTACATCTTTTTACATGTTGAAATATACCTTTGTGTAATTTCTGCACGAAACATTACTACGTCAAAAAAATTGGGCTGTCAATGTCAAATAAAAGTTTTGTATTGCGCGTTGAAGCTCGAAGTCCTGTAATTTTATAAGTTCAATCAAAACAACACTATAACAGCATAATAATGGATATCCTCAGTGAAGTATATTATAAGGTAAATCTAATTCCATGATACAAAATTAAAATATTTACATGCACTACGCATCCGTCGTACTTAAACGTACTCATAATTAAATTCATAATATTTCAGAGTGCAGCTGAAAACGAAAAGAATTTTCGATTCTGGGTGAATTATTTACAAAGTCTGAAGAGTTTAGATTTCAGTATATATAGTGATAAGTTAAAAGTTCCCACATTAATCCCCATCGGAAGTAGGATATCGTTTAGGGGAGAGCTCAAACATACGAACGAAGTAACTGTTGCTCTCGGCGCTGATTACTTCGTCAAATGTTCACTAAAACAAGCTGAGGTTCTACGACAGCACAGAATAAAAGGTAAAAGTTACTTCATAATTCAAAAATTACAAACAAATTAGCATAGCAATTTAAATAGCAAGGTAGTTGTAATTGTCATTGCACTATCCTATAGGTCACAAAGAAATAGTAAAAAGAGAATATTTCCAATCCAGAGCAACGTGTTATACTAAAATGTTTAACATTTTCAGATGCCCAATGTAAAGTCAACATGTTCCACAAAGAGAGGGAATATTTAGAAAACCAGATGTCATTTACACAGAAAGCTATTTATGATAATCAGGGCAAGGAAATTATTGAGTATCATAGTGAAGAAGATGACAAAGCATGGAGGCAAGCACATAGAGAGAAAGTCAGAAAGTACAAACAAAATAAAGGTAAAGAAGACAAGAATCAAACAAAAGATGTTACTGATGAAGAATTGTGGAACAGGCTCGAAGAATTAGAACTTCAAGAGGAGTTGGAAAATGAATTATCCAATGAGCAGAATGATAACATTGACAACCAAAATTTAACTAAGAGGAAGGCACACATACAGGAGTATTTAATTGATGAACTGGAAGACTATGTCAAATTGAAAAATGATGAAGTTGAGAATGAAAAAACAAATCAAAAAAAGTTTGACAGTGAAAAAGAAATAAAAGTCAAAAAAGTTACTTTCAAAGATACTAATATCCCAGAGCAAACTTCAAAGTTAGATAAACTACAGCAAGTGATTGATAAACAGAATGAGTTGGAAGAAAAATTATTTGAATTGAAAAATAGAGAAAGGAGTCAAACTAATAGTGAAACAGGTCTAATGTCAAGGTTGGATGAACTGGAACAGCTTGATGAGCTTGAAGATGAAATGGACAGGTAAGAAAAACGTGCCATTCTGGCTTCTGTATATTGCTTGGTGTGACTCTGTACCTATTATAATTTTCTTTGTTGCATATAACCTTGCTGCTACAAAAACAAATGTTAAAACAGATCATTTTGTTTTCAGGCTAGATGATATTATCGAAAATGAAGATGTTGACGAAGAAGAAGAGGACACAAATGAAACACAAGCACCCAAGCTACAAAGAAGGGTGTCATTTGTTGATGAGGAGGACAGCAAAACTTTAGAGATTACCTTCAAGCACAGTCCCACAGAATCTAACAAGGAACCTTACAATCCAAGCGAAGGTATACAGAAACCAAGCGATATTTATGTTGTTCATTCCAAACTTTTTGGAAATGAAACCACATCTATTCTGAAAAAGTCAAAATATGAAACAGTGGCTGAAAAATCTGATACAAAAGCTTCTCAAGAAAAAGTTTTACACTTTGATACCCAGGACTCTAGGGAACCTGAAACTATTATTATAAAAGATGTTGTGGAAAAATTAACTCAAGCAGATCCCAAGTTATTAAGCCAAGCAAGGCCTACAAGTTTATTTAAGAAAAAACGAATGCAAAATAAATCATAGATTTCAAAGACAATGAAGATCTTAATTAAACTAGTTTAAAGAATGGTTATTGATTACTTATTTTTAATTTCTCCTTGTTTGACTTGTAACCGGCGGAATGAGTTCAACACTTCAACCCACTCCTATTATTACACACATCAAAAAAGTCTAAGCAACACGCAATCTCGCATCATTTACAGAAACTGCATCTTTTATTCATTGATACTTTACTTTTTCAAAGTAGATTGGTATACAATCTTTGTTCTCGGAAACAAACTGGCTGATTTTAAAAATAGAAACTTTTCAATTGTTTGTTTTCTGTTTTCATTAGAATAAAAGCTAATTATTTTTCTTTTTTCCTAATTTTATGTTTTCGTTGCTTGATTTCGGTATATATCAAAAAGGTTGTCTTTAAAAGATCGCTTTTAGCGATAAGACCGCCCATTGTGTCACCCTTTGCAAAAGTTCTATATTTATGTCTGTAATTTATAATGGTGTACATAATGAAGAGTATTCTATTCTATTCTATATCTCACTTTTATCATTTTGAGCTATTATACAGTTTTTGAAAAAAATGTGTGATGGTGAGTCATTTTTAGGGTTCCGTACCTCAAAAGGCAAAATCGGAACCCTCATAAGATCACTTTGTTGTCCGTCCGTCCGTCCGTCCGTCTGTCTGGCAAGACTCTTTATCTTGGGTCGAGAACGCGTAGAGGTATCGAGTTGAAATTAAAACCATATATTCAGGTCTGCGGTCCCTTGAAGGTGTGAAAAAAAACAAACTTGTAAGGTAACGTAAAAAAAAGATACGGCCGTTTATGCCGCAAAAAACGTACGACACTCAAGGGAATCAAAATGTATAGGTTACACACGGCTATACATGTCCAGTTTTAGCAGACCTCGCATTGTATAGGTTTTGCGTATAATCAGAAGTTAGCTTAAACTGGTTTTATATAGCTTGATGTGCAGCCGTGCGTACTTTCCGTTGACCTAGAATCATGAAATTTGGCAAGAAGTAAGGTCTTGAGAAATATAGCACAAGTAAATGAAAAAAACCGTAATACCTACTTTGTACGGAAACCTCGGTGCGCGAGTCCGACTCGCACTTGTTTTTTTATTTATGTCACGGAGCGACGCCATTTGACTGCTGATGAAATGCAGAGAGCTTTATGAATGCTACAAGCAGGAAGAAATCTGTCCGAGGACCCAAATACACACATCAAAAGTGTCTAGGGATCAAGCATTTTTATGCGGATTTCTTGAGATTGAGATGTGGCTTTGTAATAAATTTATGATTTTATAAATTTATATGGATCCTTTTTGGTGCATTTCATAATTTGAATCAGGAACTGTGAATCAAATTCGAGTAAAAGATGAAAATCAGCTGTCAATATTTTCCCTATAAAAACATACAACGCATTGAAGACATTATTAGTGCTACTGTTTCCCTACTACTGATTAAAACCAACGTTATTATGGAGCGGCGACGTCATTTAAGCAGGGAAGAAATGCTCAGAGCCGTGGGAATGATAGAAGCTGGTTCCCGGCAACGTACTGTGGCTTTAGCTCTGAATACAAGTCAGAGTGTTATCAGTCGACTTTGGACACGTTACCGAAGCACTGGTACCGTGGCTGAGCGCCATGGAGGACGGTATCGCTGCACCACACGGAGACAAGACCGATACATTCAAATCTTAACTCGAAGAGCTCCAACAATAACCGCCATGATGTTAGCCGTGAGGCTTCATCACTCTTCAGGGAACTTAATTAGCGACCAAACAGTCAGAAACCGCTTGCATGAAGTGAACCTTCATTCCCGAAGACCGCTACGGGTACCACCTATAGCAATGCACAATCGTAGGATTCGATATCAATGGGCTCTTGAACACAGAAATTGGGCAGAAGAACAATGGCGTTTCGTGTGCTTTTCTGATGAGTCTCGTTTTGGTATGAGACCGGATACAAGACGTATACGACACTGGAGAACCCCTGGACGCCAACAGCGATTAAAATCCTGCCAGGAAGTCCATCCTTATAGTGGTGGAACCATCATGGTATGGGCGGGTATTTGGATCGGCGGAAGAACTGAGTTGATTTGGATCAGAGGCAACCTCAACGCTCAAATTTATGCTGAGACGATTGTATCAGACGTCATCGTTCCTCTACAAGTGCAAATCGGTCCCTTATTTCAGTTAATGCATGATAATGCACGACCGCACACCGCAAGAGTTGTAAGACAGACTCTCGCCGCAGCTAACATCAATGTCCTGCCCTGGCCTGCTCAGTCGCCAGACTTGAACCCGATTGAGCATGCATGGGATATGCTACAGAGAAGAGCTCTGCCGAATATGGAGGGTATCCAGTCGCAAGAAGATCTTTTTTTGTTGTTGCAATGAACATGGGCGGCCATTCCACAGCGTGATTTGGATGAACTCATTTTGAGTATGCCAAACCGATGTTCTTGTGTTGTTAGTGTTCGCGGTAGAAACACGGATTATTAATTGTTTAAGTTACCCAATAAAATTTTAGAGAAAACTGTTATTTCAGTCTTTTTTTCGAACTTTTGTGTTAGTGGTTCAAATGTCAAAAATCCCTTTATTAGGAAAATGGCAAATTTCTTTAATGCAAAGGTGACTTGGTTTATCGTTACTGTGACAAACGAAAACACTTTATTTGATGAATCCTTAAAGAAAATTTTAATTAATATCAATCAGGAGAAAAGTTATTGCAAAAATATATGTTGATCCCTAGACACTTTTGATGTGTGTATCTCGGCATTTTGGTGTCAATAACTGAACGTGATTTGTCGTCTTTGGCAGCATTACGTTAAATGCACGGGATCTTGCTGAGCAGCAACTAGGACGTGGAAGGAAGGAGTACAACTGCTCGGCAGGACCGATACATTATTATACTTTGGAAGTCTGGACCCGTTCTAAGATGGCAAAATTCTTTTATTTCATTACCGAACGGTGAAAAACTGTTTTTGAACGGAACATCTAATGTCGAGTTTGACACCACTTGACGGATCCTATTTTTGAGGTTATGTTGTGATTGTTGGTCGTTACAAAATCGTCAAAGTCTAAAATAAATCCTAATCGTTAATTTCTGAGACTAATTAAAAATGCTGTCACGTAGCTGGAGGCACCTATGTCGGCGTTATTCCCAAGCTGTTACTTTTAGAACCAATGAGATCTCACCCGTAAGTTCAACCTACGAAACATTTTTTTATTAACACTATTTTATGATCAGTTATTCACATTATACAGACACTTTTATCGTTTCGTTACAGACACAACACAATGAAAAGCAAGAAGGTTTATTCTACACTATGAACCCAGATCTGTGCAAACAACTATTTGGTCACGGCGGCTTTCCTAAAAGTTTCATGCAACAGACCAAGACCTTCACAGAAACAGCCATAATGGTGCGCCAACCTGCATTAGACCTCATGAATTGTATAGGAGCTAGTGATATGGACAAACCAGTCATTAGATATCTTCTTTGTATCCTTTTCAACTTATCTGCCATAGTGTTATGTATGTAACATTATCAGCCTGTAATATTCCTACCACTGGGGCTCAGGCTTCCTCTTTGTTAGAAAAAGGTGAATGTAAGACAGGATGTTATATGAAGATACTTGACTGTTGAAATCAGTGCTCTGAGTGGAATACCTCAAGTATATTGACTGAGTCAGTTGTAGCTTTTTAATTTTGTTCAAATTTAATTTACAACTAGAACTATAAAAAGTATCCAGTAAAAGATCTTCTAGATAAGCAGTCAAAGCTGTTATTTTATCCATTATTTTCTTTTGCAGTTCCTACTTTTCTTAATGTTAGTAATAAGTTTTCATTTATTACACTTTAATAGTTTCCTTAGCATTATGTCAGATGGTGAGAAAGGCACAGGCAAGTCAATAACAATGGCGCATCTCCTGCACTATGCTCATGAAGAGGGTTACCTTATTGTACATGTACCTTGGGGTGAGTTACTTCAATGTTTAAACTTCTCTAGCAGAAAAACTGACTAAAATAACACAAATAATCCACAGGTTTACTTACCATTTGATGGTAATGGTATTGTTTGATGGCTATTTTCAGCAAGTATTTCAGTACAAGCACATTCATGCATTCGTTCATTCATTTTGTTTCAATGTATAAGACTAAAAGACTACATTAAGACTTGGTTGCAGTAAATTTGCAGAAATTCTATTTTATACAATCGTTTAGCACCAAGAGCATCCAAAGTGTTATAAATTGATAAAAACTTATGTATAATTATTTATTTCTATTTTATCTCTTAGTGTCAGAATGGCTGAGGCGTGTTCCACGTCACAAGGAGATGTCCAACTCTCAGACTCGCGAAGGCTTCGTCGACTTGCCGCTCGACGCCGCCTCCTGGCTCATACACTTCAAGAGCCAGAACCAGACACTGCTCAAATCTGGTGATGTAAGTAACACAGTATTGCAATCTTGTTAGTGTTCAATAAAACAGGGTTTTTGTGGTAGACCATGATAATATAAGAGATTATGAAACCCAAAGCAGCACATGTAATAAACAGAAAAAGTTCCCCAAAACAGAAAACTGTCATGGTGGGATTAGATTACCTAGAACCTATCATCTAACCTAAGCAACATTTAAGGACACATCATGCTTGCAGTCACCCGGAATACCTAAGAGTATGTAATTGTATTATAGACTCTGCTGCTTACTGAATCTACATAGCACGTCATATGCTATAATCTCACATTATTATCCACAGTTAAAAATCTCCAAAGAGTATGTGTGGAGTAAACGTGAGAAGACTGAGGCGGGCGCTCCACTGTCGGCGCTCGTGGAACACGGCATCAGTCGCGTCAAATACGCCTGTGACGTCATCGACGCGCTGGTCGACGAGATCAAGATACTGTCCAGTAACAAACAGTATGTTATGTTGTAGTTACCATAAGCATAGCATAATCAGCCTATAATTTTCCCACTGAACTGACGCTGCATGGACTCTGCTAGACAGGCCTTCTCTCTGCGAGCGTGAGTGGGCTATAATCTGCCACATAGTATAGATGCAAACAAATAACTCACATCTTTACATCGGAAAGATCTGCACAGTATACCCCCCGCATTATTACCTCATTCCATGATTTGTGCTGGTTCATGGGACACATCCCATGAACAAAAACAAAGAAACTAGCATAATTATGATGTATTGGTGATGCACTAATAATAGACAATCTTTACAGGAAGATAGTAATATAAAAAAAAACATTATTTCTGTATTTTGTGCTAAAATCTTTTTAATTTCAGATGCAAAACATTTGTGGCGATTGACGGTTTCAACAGCTTCTTCTACCCTCTGACGCGACTCAACACCCCTACAAAAAAGAAAGTAAAGCCTGAAGAAGTTACATTGACGACTTCCTTCTTGAAACTCACAAACAATGACTGGGTAAGAATATGTAAATAAAAAATGCAAGTGTAATTTACAAATGCTTTTGTCATGCATGATAGTTAAAATTTGAAATATTTCGACAGATAAATGGTGCCATAGTAGTATCTGCAGATCAGTTAGCAGTTCCTGATGATCATCAAGAAAGTTACCTTCCAAGATATTTGCTGTACAAAAAGGTAAAACATCAACAATTTTGTGCTTCACTAATTGTCCATTGTAAGTCCACAATGGCTAAACACACTATGCAAGTGAAAGTGATGATGATTGTAAGGAAAAAACTGAAAAGGAATGCTACCTTCTTGGTTAATTGAATCCTAAAGAGAAAAATCCTGGCCAATGTGTGAGAAAAATTTATTGAAAGCCATTAAGTTTTCTTTTTTACTTTACTTTTACTAGATGAAATGGCTCTCTTAGTAATTTTTTCATCTTAGTCAGCCTGTCCCTTTAATTTGGTTGGTGGTAATAAAATCATCCAAAAAGGTTTTAGGGTAGTGCTCACAACCATTTCTGGAAATTACCTGCCAAAAATGTGAAGCCCTGAAATACATATTTTTTTTTTTTTCTCTTTTGCAGGGTTTTGAGCATTTAGACCCATTTGTGCCAATAGAGGTAGGCAGATACAATGAAAAGGAGTTCCTATGCTGTGTAGAGTACTACAGGGACCGTCTATGGTTAAGAGGGCCTCCAGAGATTGAGACAGAGCTGAAGTACACCAGTGCATGCAATCCCTACCAGTTCATGGAACAGTGTGCACCTTTATAAAACAGTTTTATTTGTATTGTAATATAATGTAGTTGATATTTAATTTTAGTTTTATTTTATTACTTACTTATTTGAATTTAACAAGAAACTCAGTACACAACCATGAACACCTTTTTATGTAACATAGTCTACCCCATAAATTTTTATTTAGAAGTGAATGCATTATAATTTTTTCATAATAATTTAAACATCCCATCCCCATCTTTTCAATCCATCCAAAGGTTGTATTTAAAAGATTGCTCTTTGCGATAAGATCACCCTTTGTAAAATTAATACATTTGATCTGTAATTTATATGGTGTACATAATAAATGTAAGCATTCATCTGTAAAAGTATCAACAATTTTTCTTAAATTTACTAATGAAACTACACACACAGATTTAATAATTTATTTCGCTGAACATAATATCTACAGAGTTATTGCTTACAACCAGAACTTAAACATCATAACCGACAATGTGGCGTTTGCCGATGCACTCTCCAACGTAGAACCAGAAAATGACCTCAGCCCCAACGAGGGCGTTTAGGGAGGCCTGCTTGACGGTCTGGTTCTTCCACGCACCAGTCTTAGCACTTGTCAGCAGTTTGCCGATGCCAGCCTTGATCTGAGGGATCTCGCTCAGTTTAGGAGGCGCCATCTCCACTCGCGCATATTTCATGAAGATATTGAATTTGGGGCGAGCTGCTGTGATTGCCGCTGAAAATTTTAATACGACGATTAATTGAGTTGAAATTAATGACAGTTTCTTGCGTTGGCTAAGTATACAAATACAATATTTGTGATGAGTGTGACACGATGTACGAAAAATATATTTTATTTTCGTTAATATCGACTTAACCTTCAATCGGATTTAAATACGAGAATTACATAATAACTGAGGTAAGCAAAACACACCGTTTAAGATAAATTATTGAAGGTGGGAAGTTAGCATAACAATACTTACAGCTAATTAGAGTCGGTATTTTGGCGACTGCACTTGCCATTTTGCTAATTTAATCAAAACAATTGCAGTACAATCTAAAAATTTAACTTCGGAATGGTAATGGAAGGATGAAACCGAGCTGTAAAGCTGCCCTTTGTTGCGGTTTGACGTTTAGTTAGAGACGTTCTACCATTACTGTTATCAAAACCGTAAGTGATTAATCGTCTACTGAATACGTACGAAACTATTATTATTTTTATTGATTGATAACACCTGTTTTGCTGTACTTGAAAATTGGAAATTTTCATAAAAAGAAACCTACAATTATTGCGTCAATTGTGTGTGACACCATGGAATGTGGCATGAACTGTGTGAACTGCGAAGTGTAATCACCTATTTTGCATCTCTATACATACGTTTCTATCTTTCAAACTCAAACTCAAAGCATTTATTTCAAATAAACCAATTATAGGCACTTTTGAATTGTCAAGGGTCGGTCAGTCAGAAAGATGAAGCTAGTTGCCCATTCCAAAGCATAGATCCCTGTGGAGAAGAACGGGCAAGAAACTCCACGGACACTCTTTTAAATCATAAAATTGTTACAAAAATCTTGATTACATCATTCATGTTGAAATTATACATGTGAGAACGATGCAGAAAGACGTGCACGTTAAAGGCGTCCGTACTAAAAAGAACAATTCATAAATTAAAATAAGCCGTGGTGGCTAAGAGATGACCAGTCCCTACTGACGGCGCCCGTTCACGAACATGACGTATGGATCAGCACCATTCAGCTCAACCATTTTGAAGGGAACCCAATGATCCAACACACACGCCACCATCAGCGAGACATTTGAGTGAGCATGACATACTCTCAGCTGCCAGGGCACATTCAAGTCAATTAAAGACGTACCCAGTAAATGGTAGCTTTATAGTTTAGGTACATAGTGCTCACACGTGTGCTATGCAATTATACAATACTAAGAGATTGAATTTATACAATGCAAAGATAGTTTTTCAATCTTCAGCAGCTCCAACTATAATTTCGAATGCTAATTAATTAGTTTATGCGCCCTTGTGGAGCAGGACCAGCGTTCAGCCAAGCATTTTTGTCAGCGATGTAATCCCCCAACTTATAATATGCTTGGCTGCATAGTGTGCGTTTTATGCAAGATTTGAATTTCGTTTCATTGAGTTGGAGTATGTGGGGGGGTATTTTATTGTAACATTTTAAACAGTACCCCATGAAGGATGAGTCTACTTTAGCCAATCTGAAACCTGGTTGAACTAATTGGTCCCTATTTCTAGTCCCGTAGGTGTGTCTTTCACCTCTTTTACTGAAAAGATTTAAATTTTTCCTTACGTACATGATGTTTTCATAGATGTATTGACAAGGTACTGTCATGATATTAATGTCTTTAAACAGTTCCCTTAGAGAATCGCGCCTGCGGAGGCCATATATTGCTCTGATGGCTCTTTTCTGCAGAATAAAAATAGACTCGATATCTGCAGCCCGTCCCCATAATAAAATACCGTAAGACATGATACTATGAAAGTAACTGAAATAGACTAGCCTCGCGGTATCTACATTAGTAAATTGACGGATTTTTCTTACAGCATATGCTGCTGAACTAAGCCGTCCTGCAAGAGATGTTAAATGAGGACCCCATTGCAGCCTTGAGTCGAGCGTGATCCCCAGGAAAACAGTTTTATGATTACTATTCAAAATATCCATTATCTGATGCAGCTCAGAGTCGCCTAATTGAAGCGTACAAAGCCAATCTTCGTTACTAAACTAATTGTCATTATCGTCGGAAACGGATCCTCGAAAGATTCCGACGGACCGACAGGATTTCGAGACAATGCTTCAACCTGACTCATTTTTACTCCATTCAATACTATGTCACAATCACTACTTTTAACATTTTTCAACACGTGGAGTAAATATAGCTATCTCTGTCTGATAACACAATATTTTTCTTGTAGCCACACTGATATTGTGCTATGCTACGTCGATGATTTTATGTCAAACGTGTTTGTCAAGTGTAGCCGGCGATCGTAGCATTTGTTATAAAATTTGCCAAATACTATTAGAAACTAAGATTGTGGATATAAAATCAGGGTGATCTCTGATTTATTAGGCTATAGAAATGTATTTTTATGGTATGTCTTCATTCTTTCATACAATAAAACTAGCATTAGCGTGGCACCCAAAATTCCTATTTTTCTAGTATTCTGTCCGTATTTCTAATTATTTAGAAGTTTAGACATAATTTTCGGCTTATTAGTAAGGTCACAGTATTGTTAAATAGGTTTTTAAAAGCTTTATTTACGTCAAAATCGTAAGGACACGTCATTGTTACTCGGGAGTCGCCGGCCGTACAATTCGTTGTACAGGTTAAACTTACCAAAGTATTATCCACTATGAATAGTATTCCAAAAAGTAGCAATTAGAATTAAAAAGGCTACAGGCTTCATACAATGTTACACGTTTTGTTAATAAATCATGTTTCTGATTAGAGGCTCATAAGAAAATGCAGTCAAGGTTTAATATCTGCCTACCATAAAAATGTAATAACACTGTATAACGACACTGTTAAATGATTATGTTTTCAGCCCTATTCCTCTTATTACTAAGTACACTATCACTGAGCAATGGTAATACTCTGCAAGGCACAATAGACCTCAAGCGGCTGCAGACTATCCTACAGGAGAATTTGAAGAGTAAAGACATCACATCATTGTACTACTCTGTCAAGGGACTGGCAGAGTTAAATGCTGACATTCCTAATATCTGTGAGGTGAGTTAGACAATATTTAGTTTCTATCGAGCTCAGATTACTACCAGTTTTAATCAAACATCTAACTCTTTAAATATTGTTTGGTTACTTTTGAAACAGGAGTTAAAAGTATTTTGTATCATTACTACATTTCTTAGATTAAAAACATTGAAATTATAATAAGGAATATAAATTACAAGCAACATATAAAAGTCCATTGTATGTATTGCAGCACATCAAAAATATCAAGTATGATACTAAAAACATAGAACAAGTGTTCCAACTAGCGAATGCTGCAGCCATATCCAGCTGCCTGAACTCCTTGAAACCAGAAATCCTGTCACCAGCCACACAAGTGTTGGATAAGAAGGACTCCACAATTTCTGACATTTACCATGCCGTATACACATTGAAGGCACTTGGCAAGGGTTCAGTTTATGACAAGGAAGATGCTTTGAAGAATCTTATACAGTTGCTGAAGAAAGACGACTCTCCTGCTAAGTGAGTATTTTTTTAAATCTAAAATGTAACTTGTAGCATATAATTAATTCATTAACACATTAACTGTTCTTTAGATTTTTTTTTTTAACTCAAACTCGAAGCATTTATTTCAAATAAACCAATTATAGGCACTTTTGAATTGACAAGGGTTGGCCAGTCAGAAAGATGAAGCTAGTTTTTTTAGTCCCATATGTGCCCAATTATTATTGATTACTTTGGCATAATTTGAGAGCTAATAAGATATTAAGTTGTTATCAATCTAATTGAACATCAGATGATGATGCCATAGCTAATTCTTCTAAAACTCATCATGAGAGCAAATTGCATGAAATGTCTATAAATAACTTGTCTGTTTCCCTACTTGATAAGGGATCTATCATTGTGAAAGCCATAAAGTACCTATTCATAATTCGATTTTTTTAGTATAAGCCTTGAGTAAACAATAATAAACATGAAATTAATTGGCATATTAGTATCAAAAATATACAGAAACCATTTCCTTCAGTTACGGATATGTGTTCGCTCTCTGTGAGCACATGGGCTGCGGTGCATGGACAGCCTCGCATGCGGAGGGGGTGTTACTGGCTGCTGATGAGAGTGACTCCAAGGCTCTGCACTTTGAAGGAGGCCTGCCTGTGACCTCCAACCTACTTAGTAGCATACAGAGGTAAGTTTTCATGAAGCGAAAGCACCAGGGTAGCCCACGAAATTATTATTAATTACTATATATAAAAAAAATGTATTTATTGAAATACTAGCTGCGCCCCGCGGTTTCACCCGCATAAGTATCGATCCCGTGGGAATATCGGGATAAAAAGTATATTCAATCTTTCTGAGAGATTTTCTTTATATTTTTTTCCGTAAGAACCTTGTCTGGCTGGCTGATTTTTTTTTTTGTAGTTTTCTAATACTCTGTATTAGAAAACTACAAAAAAAAAATCAGCCAAATCGGTCAAGCCGTTTTCATGTTATGTCGTGACAACGGAAAACGGGTTTCATTTTTATATATATAGATAATCCTTAAAATTATCAATACAATTCTCGAAGTTCATATTATACTATTGAATGACAACTCTAACTTAGATTGATGATTCTAATAATTATAATAACTTTAACTCTGTAATGTCTTCTTCATCCCATTCTTAGCACTGCTGGGTAAATGTTATTTAACTTTCATCCTTTGACTGCCTGGCTAGTTGAGTCACAAGTCTTTAAAAATTGTATCCAGGTTGCACACAATGTTTAGGTTTTTCCTTCAGGAACTCGCTAAGTAACAACCATAATCCCCAATTCCAGGTTGCACACAATGTTTAGGTTTTTCCTTCAGGAACTCGCTAAGTAACAACCATAATCCCAATTTGTGCCATATCAATTATGTGGTGTCTCCGCGTAAGGCGTCTGTCAAGGTATATTCCAAGGTATCGTGTGACCTCTGCTTGCGGTACTTCTATGTCATTTAAGGTCACAGATGGGCATATTTCTTTGCGCGTGGTGAAAGTCACCTGAACTGACTTTGTTTCATTGGCTTTTAAATTCTAATTCTTTAAGCCATTTGGTTTTGCAGCTTTTCAGAAGCCTCTCTCGGGCAGACATCAAAAGTACTGCATCATCGGCAAAAGTGTTAGGACATTTCTATCTAAGGGCAAGTCAGCAGTAGACAACAGGTATATTGTGGGACCCAAGACACTGCCCTGAGGCACTCCAGCCTGAGTCGCACGTAGATTTGTGACCTCATCTAGGGTGAATCTAGTAGTAGTTCTTCACTAGGAAGAATCTCTTGCTGAGGTAGGAGCGTAGAAACAGGTAGAAGTTAGTTGAGAGATAGGTTTTATTTTTATCAGTAGACCTGGTGCCATACACGATCAAAAGCCTGCGAAATGTCCAGAAAGACCGCAGAGCAGTACTCCTTATTCTCAAATGAGATGTTGATTTTTCCACCAGTCTAACCTGTTCTATAGTACCGTGTCCCTTCCTGAATCCAAATTGGTGTTCAGGAATCAGTTTCGAGTCACTTTAGAAATATTGTTTTCAGCAACTTCGAAGTTAAAATAAATAAATAATACCAGCCTATTATTTTACGACTCTTCTTATACAGAGAAGGCACGAGTATTGAGCACTACGCTAGCTCAAGACGTATTAACGATTTCACACTTATATCTATACTAATAATAAAGCTGAAAAGTTTGTGTGAATGCGCTAATCTTTGAAACTACTAGTCGGATTTTAATAATTCTTCTGTTCGTTATAGCATTATTTAACATAACACGATGACCCTTAGGAGTCAAGCAAAAATAATAAAGTCGGGAAGAACGCTAAGCGAAAACGAATTAATAGCGAAGGCGGGGCATTTGGCGGTTTTTTTAGGATATTGTGGCGTCTTACGATTTAGCTAACGAAGTCGCAGGAGTACAGAAGCTAGTTAAGTCCAGGTTGAACCATGTTGTTACGTTAAACTTAATCATTTTCTCCATACAGGACCTACAAGAACTTGAAGAAGCCATCTCCCCTGAGTGAGGAACAAAGGTACAAGTTCGCAGAGTACTTGCTGTCACGTCGCTCTGTCAACACGCCCAAGGGAGCCTGCTTGTTGATCGAAGCCGCCACCGCACTCTCTGATGATGTGGTAAGGGAAATACAACATTTTTAGTATTCATTAACAGAGAATCTACAAATGTATATATTTATTAAATCAATCGGTAATACAAATCTATTGAATATCAAATTAAATTAAGTGAGAAGCGAAATAATGCTTATCGTCTAAATAAGCTAAGAAATTGCGAAGCAGCTGTTCTAAACTACCACTTAATATCAAAGTAAGCAATATTCGTTATAGACTTTTTAATATCTTAAAAGGCCTCTTGAAGGACCTCCCCCCTTATTTTTTAATCTATTTACGATTCTAGTAACAC
The DNA here is from genome assembly GCA_949316385.1 of Globia sparganii. NCBI lineage: Eukaryota > Metazoa > Arthropoda > Insecta > Lepidoptera > Noctuidae > Globia > Globia sparganii. Next base: position 24,598,470 of record OX438653.1, on the reverse strand, counting down.
AATCTTATTTCTCCACAGCCATCCCCCATCAGCATCACGATCAAAGGCAAGAAGTACATCACCTCCGAGTCAGACACCATTGAGTTCTCCATCACCGACCTCGTAGGGCGTCCAGTCAAGTTCCTGAAGCCCGAGGAAGTAGTCGCACAATCCGGCACACGCCTCGCTGACGACGTCGTCGTCCTATCAAAACAACCTCTCACACAAAAACCTAACGAACCTACAACTTTCGTCCTTAATTTAAGCAAGATTAAGGCCCAATATGGCCTGTACAAGATTGCTTTAAGCGCTGGTACTAAGACAGCTAATGTTAATGTGGCGGTTTTGGGTGAGATTCAAGTTAGCAGTGTGGAGGTCGGTATTGGTGATGTGGATGGCACTACCAGCCCTAAGGTGACGACTGTCGCGTATCCGAACAAACTGACTGAGAAAATCCAGGCCGATCATTTACAGAAGTAAGTGTAGAAAATGTCGTATTCTGTCTTCTCTGAAATGCGGAATTATGTACTTGCCTGAAAACTTGCAAATTAAACAGTAATTATTACTTTTAAAAATAATACAGTCAGCCACAAGTCCATCTGACTTTGACAGCGCCTTTATTGCGCAGCAGTTAGGGTGATTTTTGTAGTTCAAGTTAACATTTACGTGTGTCAGTAGTAATACTGAGGTGCGTTTGACCGTACTAGACCAAAGTAAGCGGCCATTTTCTTGGTAAACAAATTCCCAGATTTTAATACAAAATATTTGTCCCTCAGGGTGACCTTAAAGTTCAGCGTCCGCGACAAGTACAACAAGCCGGTGTTGGTGCAGCAAGCGTTCGTGCGCGTGGGCAGCACCAACAGCGACGACGAGACCATTTTCGTGGCCGAGCCCGACAACACCAAGGCATACAAAGTTGAACTTGTGAGTATTTTGTACTTAGAATATGTTGTGTTGAAATGTATTAGGTGTCATTCTACATAATACCTACTACTTACTAATAAAAGTATAAAACTTGTAAGGCCTGAAAAATGTTAAATCATTTTTACAGTATACCAATTAAAATTGTATGTAACAGTAAGCTTAGAACAAAAAAAAAGTGTGCGGTCGGAGGACCCTCGCCAGGGACGAAGATCCTTACGCGAATGTCGCACTTATACAATCTGTAACGGAAAAGGTATATACATACAAAGGGCACGCCTTCTTTGGATGATATCAAACGATATAGGAAGGGTTTTTTAATCCTATCGCTACATGTTCGGAAGTTATGAGATTTTTTAATACATTGATACCAGAAACCGAACTTTTCAAATTGAAATAAACACATCACTAGCACTAAAACAGCTGATCGGTGTCAACGAACTATTTGTAAGTAAAGATAAACCTCCTACTCCTGGTATTTCTGAATAAACGGTTCCGCATGTTTATTTTTTATTCACAAAATATTATTACTGACTTTTCCAAAACTTTGATTATGTTTGTGAACTAGCTACCTACAATACAATTAATTGGTCTAGGTATCAAAAGTTAACGAAATATTTAGATACCTGCTTGAATTGTCACGTATCATTTACACACTTGTTGGTTTTTTACGTGGTTGTCCTTTTGTAGAAGATTACTTTGTAGATAATTATTATCTACCTCGTAGTAATCTTCCACCCGCTACCCACCTTTCCATCATACCTACAATACAGTAAATACCTAATTCAAAAACAATATTCCTGTAAATTTCCTAACATTATTTCTAACCTTTTATTTTGGTGGCCATAAAGATGAACGATTTTTTGCTTTAATTCGATTTTTCATTCGATTCACAGATCGAATCCCGTGCTCTTCTTACATCGATCTTCTAAAAATTCATTCAAAAATCGTAATTAAAAAATTTTAAACAACATTTAACACACCTCTGTTTTGTTACATATTTACAGTTGCCAGTCAGGTAGGTACGTCAATAATATTTGATAACCTTTCCAGCGTAATTCAATGACTTTAATTCAGATGGATGACTAATATGTTTCAATCTTCGGACAAGTTAAAAAGTGTCGGCATACTTATGTAATTGATCTTGTTTGAAATAGATAAACCTACCTATTCGCTGTTTATGATTGTCAGCACAATGCTTTGGGCAAATATGAACTTGAACTATTAAGAGCCTTTATTTACACATACGATCCAAGAGATTCGATTCACGTTACTATTGAATCGATTTGCTTGAAGATCGCATTAAAACGATTTTTTCGAAAAATCGACAGCTTGTACAACCATTGAATTGATCATAAAAATCGAATCCTTACGTGCATCCTACCGGCAATTAATTGCTTAAATAAACATTATTATTTGCCATTAGTACTTAGAATAGGAAAAGGATTTAGAAACCATTTTTTTGTCCAACTGAACCCAAAACATCATTTCAATTCACCTCTTCGCAACTTATTCTTCTCCTAGTACAAATAAAATCACAGTGGGTTCCGTTCATAATTTTTAAAATAAGGTTATTTTTTTAATAAATAAGACGTAAATTATTAGCAACAAGTTAATCGTTTTTTTTTATTACAAAATAATACCACGCACTCATAATTTTTGTGTGTAGAACTAACCGAAAGAATTATCGGAGTTCACGGTCTGTCGGTGCTGTTTGAGTGGTACATAGGTTTTATTAGTTTGAGCACGTTTAGTCTTTGTTATTATAATTCAAATAAGAAAATGTCGCAAAATTGCATCTAACTGTCGAAAGAAATTAATAAAAGTACTAGAAGCGCATGAGTAACAGGAATTGTTATTTCCGAATTGAATATCGTTTGCTCACAGAACCCTGATTACGTCGTTACACACACAATGTAACATCGATGTGTGTGTAAACCTGGGTTTTAGGGTACGTGAACCAATTGCAGTCCGTGTAGTGTCAATTACTCCTGGTAAATACAATTTTTATTTCAGACTTATAACGAGATAACGCGAACCCATATTATGATCTTTAATGGATTGAAATGAATGATTTTCCGGAGTTTTGGGAATTTCCGGGATTGCGGGAATATTCTAACGAGATAACCCGGAATGCAAGGGCAACTGAAGGAACAGGGTGGTATTTAGTCAGTAAGAGTCTAACACTTCCTTCAGCCTTCCGCCCCACCCAGGGCGGCAGCTGAGTCATTGATGATTTTCCCACCCAAAAAAAAAAAATGAATGATTTTTCAATTTTGAATTCGTAATTAGTTTGCTCGGTTGTGTTAGATTTACTTAAAAGTTTAACGGAGTTTAGTTGAAATTATTATTAGTATGTAAAATAATCTTGAATAATATTTTTAACAGTAGTGGACACTAATAGGGACAGCTACCCTATAGGTATCAAATTTAACGAAATAATATTTACGTACCAGGATAGCAGGGAATAGGAGCTTCATTTTTGTTATTGCTTTGCTCGTCGCCGTCAGTCGACATCTGTCCTGCGTCTAGTACACTCGTTTTTATCCCTATGATAATTATGCGCATCAGTAATTTGCGAGTTGCCCGAGAACTGTACCGGCGCCGTTTTATTGAGAGTAGACCAGATGCTGAGCGTCGATAGATGCCTTCGTCGGCATGTTTTAGTTTGATCTCGGATGGTACATCGGCTTGGTGCCTCTAACCATAGGTAATCAGGTACCTATGGCGAGTGCTGAGCAACGACGGTCAGCACCCATAGTGCGTGTGTAGTGTACGCAGTGCAGTGTGATACAAATTAAAGTGCGGATTGAGGCCGCTTTCAGGACTATAACATCAGACATGCTACGTAATGTGTGTCCATGAACAAGTGAGCGGCCTTGTGCATACAATACCAAGGTCACCACATCGAACCCCATCTTTAAAAATGTAAGTCAATTTACTAAATTAAGCAAAGCTTTAAGATTTTACTGTTTACTCGGTATAAAGTAATAATAAGGGATGAAACTAGTTAACCTAGGTACCTTCCTAAACTCTGTTACGATTGTATACGTAAGTTTTGTTATTCCAGTTTTTACGTGCAATTTCTGGCTTAATATTAACGAGTAAACTGTAAATCAATAATTAGAATTACACATTAATTTTTACATCACGGTAAAGTACGTATGGCTTATTGCGCGCGCGCGCGGCGGCAGCGGAATATTCCGTCAGTTGGCGCCGACAAACACCGCCTGCGCTGCAGTAGGCTACGGTACTAGGCGCGCAGAGTTACGGAAGAGATTTATCGTGATATTGGCAAGTAACTTAAAAAGTTATTGACCTACGTAGTGCGGTGACACGTTTGTTATGATTTGAATTTAAGAAACCAATGAAACCGAAAATTTGGTATCAATTCTTAGAGTATTTTATTTTGAGTTGAAACTATGTATAGTGACTGTATACCAGCTGTTATATTTAATGCATCAAGATAGCTATAGCCCAAACGATACACGCTGTATATAATAGAAAGAGAGAGAGTGAGAAAGCGTTTTTTTTATTTTTTACGTGACCATTTCTACCAGTACTCATACCGCAAGTAGCGTCAAGGAACTCGTTCCAAAAAAATTTAAGCAATTGAACATGCAACTTCGGGGAGCAGCACTCAGTCTATCATAGCCCTCATTCATCGCTTTCCATCAATCAAGGCTGATTTCAAGATCTGAACCATGACGAGGAAAGTGGTAAAACGCTTCGTCTCGAAGTTTGAACCAGCTCCCAAGTATTTCGATTCAGCTTCCAGTAAAATACTTTTACGCGTTAAAGCAATATCCTATAGCCAACACTTTATCTCCAGAACGTAGGCGGTATCGCCAAGCACCTGAACTTTGCGTCAGGCGCGTATTCGCTGACGATTTACCTCGGAGACAGCGCCGTGTCCAACCCCAACGCCTGGCCCGTGGGAGAGGTGCTCTTTAACTTCGGCAAAGACGCTAACGCTGTTGGTGAGTAGTATAGTACCTACTACAACTATATGATTTTACAAAACAAAAAAAAGTAGCTGAACTGGGGGAAGAAATTAATAATGAAATATGCAGTGCCTTTGTGCTTTTCTATTCTGCATTTTTCTTTATTAAGTGTTTTATGTGTAGTAATCGTCTAATTAAAACTGCTTCTCTCCACAAAATTTTCGATACAAACATTTGAAATGAATATGCAATGTGCTTAATGAAACTTTTTCTTTTGTCAAACACATCTCAATCTGATCTGATTGAGATGTGTTTGACTATAAAATATATTTTACAAACAGTGCCCAATGGGATTACCCATCAGCAAAAATTACAAACTGTCATTCCCCATTTAACTCCGTTAAAGGATGTATTTTCTAAAATCCTTTTTAGTGATGTAAAAGGAACTCTTGTGCAAAATTTCAAAGTGCTAGCGGTTTAGGCTGTTCTGTTAGTGTAACAGTTAATTTAAAAAAAATATCAAGTACTGCTCCTAAAAACTGATTGATTCCCCTCAGGCACACCAGTAAGCACAACGTCGAAGCCGCACCGCGGGCCGCTGCCCGAAATCGCGCACGTGTTCCGCTCGCCCGAGGCGCGGCCCGCGCGGGCCGTGTCCGACGTGTTCGCGGCCGCGTGCGCCGCGCCGCTGCTGCTACTGCTGCTGCTCTGGGCGAAGCTCGGACTCAACTTCAGCAACTTCCCCTTCACGCCCAGCGCCTTGGTGTTCCATCTGGCTTTGGGAGGTTGGTATACGACAGAAAAATGGGACAAATATATTATTTAAATAAGAATTGCTTGCTGCACCTTATAGTTTACCACAAAGCGTGCGGCAAACCAACAACATAACATAGTCTATCTATGTGAATAACTTCTGAAAGAAATTGGCCCCGGTTCTGTTGTTCACAAACTAAACTAAATTTAAGTTCAGTCCATCTTTTTCTTTCTATTTCATTAAGAAAAGGACAGAAGATAAATATTGGTTTAGTCCTGTCAAATTAGTCAGCGCCTGACGTAAATTGACGTATTTTTAGTAGCAAATTTTTTAAGCACGTCTAAACTTGTCTCTGGATTATCTAATTTGACGGGACTAAACTAATATTTATCTTCTGTCGTTTTCATATTGAAATAGAAAGATCAAGATGCACTGAACTTAAATTTAATTTAGTTTGTGAACAACAGAATCGGGGCCAGTATCTACTTATCCCTGTGACGTCGAACAACAACAAATAACACATATAATCCCGCAGGTTCCCTGGGTCTATACGGCGTGCTGTGGCTGCAGCTGTCGATGTTCGACACGATGCGCTACCTGCTGCCGCTGGGCGCGCTCACGTTCCTGTCGGGCCAGCGCCTGCTGCGCCGCCTCGCCAGCGACAAGCACTCGCGCTAGAACACTACACGCTAGTACAGTAGGCACCGCCGTGACGCATCGCATTGCAAAACAAAAACCGGCCAAGTGCTTGTGGACCACGCACAGTGAAGGGTGGAGGATGAATATTTACGCATGCACAGTATCGACCGCAAAAATAAGTTTGTATTTCATAGTATTTCTTGAAAAACAAACGAGCATACTAGCAAACAAGCGATTGTAACCAAAACACAACTTAGACAAATAAAAAACTCACTGAAACATCATTTCATAATCTTTTTAATTATGGTATCCAACGACTCACAACGCGCATATGTTATGTGCATTGTATTTTTTTTCGCCCTGTGCGCCCTTCCTGTAGTGTGCATTGCACGAAAGTGAGGTAAGATGATTTTTCCAATGCGTTGCGGTGCGGCCTGCCCAAATGTGCGTTAGCCTTTACACTATTTAAACTAAAATGTTCTGTTTGCTGTGAATGATTGAAAAAATGTTTTAAGCTCCTGCATAACAGTATGTTCTACAAAAGAACACCACATTCGTAGACTTTTCATTTTTGCCGAAATGTCTATCGTATAGCACACGTCTCGTTAGTTCGGGAATAGTCAAAAAAAAAATTATGGAAATAGATGCTGTCAACTTTTAGTATCTGTATGCAATAGTAGGATTATAAAATTGTAACTTGCGCACTTGTTTTATTTTAGTGTATATTTTATAGACTTGGTGTTATATTGAATTTAATTTCCACTAAGGTGTAACATATATTGTGAAAAAACAATGTGTCAGGGCAGGTTTACATCTTAATGAGCATTGTCAATGTAAATACGATCTCTACAACAATAAATAGTAAATGGAAGTCTCATTGTACGCTCAGGTTTCTGTGCGTGTCCTCTATATTATATTCCGTCACCGCATACTTAGCGGATGGGAAAACAATGTAACTTACTTCATCTTCGCTGGCGTCATATAGGAACTCTATGGAATTCGTAACAACTTGCAATTATTTTATAAATTCTTATTTCAGTAGAGCTCCTACATAGCCCAGTAAAATACATGTAATTATAATTTTTACATAATAAAAGTAATGTGATTCGTTATTACTCTTTTTTTGCATGTAAATCATAAAGGTTAATAATGTGTACTTCCCAGAAAAACAACAGGTACACTATACTTTTCCAGTTTTAGCTGACCTCGCAACGTGGACTTTTCGTACAATACTGGAAATATATAGTTTGACTAGCTGCGCCCCGCGGTTTCACCCGCGTAAGTTTTGATCCCGTGGGAATATCGGGATAAAAAGTATCCTATGTGTTATTCTGATGTATAAGCTATATTACTGTAAAGTTTCATCAAAATCCGTTCAGTAGTTTTCGCGTGAAAGAGTAACAAACATCCATACATACAAACTTTCGCATTTATAATATTAGTAGGATATTACCAATGTCGCCGTGCATACAGATCGTTGTTACTGAAAGAGTCGATTGACAATTAAAGGCAATTTTTCTTTAAGAATTTTTATTAGCAAAAAAATATATTTAACACGCCTAACATACATAAAGCAGGAAGCATTTGACTTACATATTTCCAAGTAAATGCGCTCATTATTAATATCTATCACAGAATAAATCATCTTGAAATGATTCCATTTTACTATTATAAAATATATAATATTATTGTGTAAGAAATTATTCTAGTTCATTAGAAGCTAAGTCATTAAAACTATTTGCATTAAAGGTACACACATTGCAAACTAAGGTGCTTGCCTACTAATTATAAGGAAGTAGGAACCCCCGATCCATGCACAATTTATCGTCAAAAACACAATTCAAATTAATCGGTCATACATAATTATGACAATAATGAATGAATGTCAGTCCTAGTAATTTTATTACCAGCTACACCGGTATTAACCCTCACTCGCACGGGCTCGTTTTTGGGGAGTTGATAAATCCAATAGTTATGCGATGAGATTTTTTCATCGCGCTCTGTTAGATTCTCAACGCTGAGAGCTAAGATTCAGGTGCAAGTTAAAAAAAAGAGCGCCCGCGCGAACAACCGCATAGGTACCATAATTATACCCCAAACATTCTCCGCTCTGTTACTTTTCATTGGAATTAATAATACTGTCAGCCACTGAGATTATTGCAAGATTTGTGGTCAGTTTGTTGTAGTCAATCTAGAATTCTGCATCAAGTGTAAATACATTGTCCATCTGGTTGGCCATGACTCCCCATTTCTGGTACTCGCTGACTTTCTTCTCAAAGAAGTTGGTCTTGCCTTCCAGTGAGATGAGGTTCATGAAGTCGAATGGGTTCTTCGTGTTGTAGTGCTGTAGATAAAACAATACTATTTAGTACCATCTTTTGAAAATTTACAAGAATATAAATATAGAAATTAGTACCCATTATTTTCTAGTAACTCAGTGATGATTAGCATGGTTGCATGATCAATTAAGATAAGAAAAATGAGGTTAACTAGAATAATAACTTGTGTTCATTTTGATAATTAATAGGTCTTATTAATGTCAGAATGGTATAAAAACATACTGATATTGGATGACCTGAATTTTCCATTTAGGCTACAATAAATAAACATTTATTGATGCCTATCAAACTAAACCCTGTTCTCCGCTTTTCTCATTTATGTCACAACATTTATCAATAAATATTTGAATTATTCTTTAACAAGAGTTACCTTTTCGCCAATAAGTTCCATAAGGAGTCTGTCGGCGACGAACTCGATATAGTTGGACATCAGTTCGCAGTTCATTCCGAGTAGCCTGACGGGCAGCGCATCCGTGAGGAACTCCTGCTCGATGACCACGGCGTCCTTGATGATATTCAGCACACGCTCCTTGCTCGGTTTCTGAACTACGTGCCGGTACATGAGACACGCGAAGTCCGTGTGTAGACCCTGCAGAAAAATTGTCATAAAATAAGGTTGCAAATGACTGATAGGTATGGAAATCCGTTAATTACCTATGATGAAAAACATATCATTATAATTGTATAATAAATAAAAGTCGATAGCCTGTTTTAGTATAAAATTATAAAAAAGGTATGTATGTTAAAATGTTTAATTAATAAAATTAAAACATGAATTAATAACATGGTCTAAACATTTTATTAATGAAAGTTAAGCCAATCCTTATCAAAAACATCACTGAGCCCTTCCCTAGTATTTTTTTTATAGGTTATCAACTCAATATACTTAATAAATAAATATCACGATTTCGCGATAAAGATAGGTGCTTATAGGTGAATAGCACTTACTTACAGTTGTTATTATATGTATACATGCATAAACACACGCCTTTTGTGTATGAGATTGATAACAATGAGTTTATTATGTTTCAGATAAGAGTCTGAGTGAGGAGATTCACTAAAGATAAGGAGTAGCAGGAGTATTAAAAGTTCCCTGTTGATATTGAAACTAAAAGCTATCTACTGATATACAGGTGGTCAATAAGTCGTGGTTCAAGCGAAATAGGGAGAAAAAAGAAATCATTTTCAATGCTTTTAAAGTTAGAAATAATTTTTGGAAAAAAATTGATTGCTTTCAAAATTTGGTACCCAGAGCCACAATAGAACTACTGTAATGCTGATACATTGTCTAGTAATAACACAACACCATAGTTTTAATCACATTTTTTTTTAAATTATGTCTTGTGAAAGAACTCTGTACTCAAAAATATTCATAACTTTTAGGGATATTGAATTATGGCCATGCTGTAGAAAGTTTTTTGTTGGAAATTACCTCCTTTATCTCCCTATTTCATTTGATCCACGACTTTTAGAGCATCCTGTATACATATAGACTGAACTATCAGGAATGGTAAGTTCAAGCTGTAGGTGTATTTATTTTGCAATTATGTACCTAGTACTTGAATAGAAAAAATACATGACAGTAAAATAACTAATATACAAACCTCATCCCTAGAAATCAGCTCATTGCTGAATGTCAAACCAGGCATAAGGCCGCGCTTCTTCATCCAGAAAATAGAGGCGAAGCTGCCAGAGAAGAAGATCCCTTCGACAGCAGCAAAGGCGATGATGCGTTCAGCGAACGTAGCCGACTTGCTTGCGATCCACTGCAGGGCCCAGTCAGCCTTCTTCTTCACACAAGGCAGGGTTTCAATAGCATTGAACAGGAAGTCTCTATACAAGGAAAAAGATTGGCATGATTACAATGGAAGAACTTTGTGTATGAGTCATGGTGGTTTAAACCTATTTGTTTTATGATGATGTATGCATACCTGTTAATTATGTATGTAACAATGAATAAAGAAGGTCTGATAAAAAAGTTGTTTGGTAGGTTTATAGATACAATGCATTTCATTAAGACTAACATAAATAACACTAATCATGTATTTATCAAATGCAGGTCAACTTACCTCTCCTTAGGGTCCCTAATGTATGTGTCAATGAGTAGAGAGTACATTTCAGAGTGTACATTCTCCATAGCTATCTGGAAGCCATAGAAGCACCTAGCTTCAGTCACTTGCACCTCCTGGGAGAAGCGCTCCACTAGGTTCTCGTTGACAATACCATCAGAGGCAGCAAAGAAAGCCAGCACATGACTGATGAAGTGCCTCTCACCGTCCTTGAGGTTCTCCCAGTCTGATAAGTCCTATAAACAACAATTTAATGTAAGTTGAGTCACTTGAATGTCTGTCTGTGTGTACAAAACATTGCTACTGTTTTGAGTAAGGAGCAATAACAAGAGTGTAGTAGTTCATGAGTTGCATTAAGTAGGTAACCAAATACATAAAAATTGTGTAAGAATGGATTTTAATTGAAATCTTAAAAACAGAAGGTAAATTATTTAAGGCTAGATATAAATAATAGGAATTATGAAAGATAACAGAAAAATAATACGACCGATATTCACGATATTGCGCCCTAATATAGTACATACTTCCTATTGTTCGTGGGGGTCCGTCCGGGGGTGGTCATGCGTGACCATTTCTAACGACAAAAAGAGGACCGTTGGCCCTGAAGCCTTTTTATCTTAGATTTCAACTGATTACACCAACAGTACAGCATAGGATAGTAAAAAATTACTTTGAACTAGATTTTAGATTATGAAAACCTAGGTTAAGTATGACGAAAATAAACACGAGATGTAAACAATTATCTACCTTTGATAGATCCACTTCCTCAACGGTCCAGAAGGAAGCCTCGGCCTTCTTGTACATGTCCCAGATGTCGGGGTACTGTATCGGGAATATGACGAAACGACGAGGATTGTCTCGCAAAAGGGGCTCCTTTTGTGGGTCAAATTCTGCCACCTCCTTAATCTTTCCCTCAACCTCCATACTTTCTCCACTCATATTGTCATTTCTTTCGGCCAAAACATTGTTTTTAACCGGAGACTGCAAAGCAAACAATGGTCAAGTACTTTCAGGTTCTGACATGTCGCAACTCGCAATCTTATTAGTAAATTATCAATACCCATGTATAGAATAACTAACCTTCAAATGCACGTTACTGAATTCGTTGTGCAGGTTTTCCTTGTCAACAATTGGGGCCATTGTGTTTCGATTAAATTAAACAAAAGAAATTAAAGAGTAACTTTCAGTTATGATCAACTGGTACAAGTTCACAGCTGCGAATGAGCATTTGATACCGATCTAGCGACCGCCCGCTTTTTTGAGTCCACTCAATTTCCCTCCAATGTTGGAGACTAGTCAATGATTGGTTTTGTTCCGAAGTCCAACATAAGACTATCATAATATTATGTTTGAAAATATTTTAACATGTAAATTCCATCATAAATATTCATAAAATATAGTAAAGAGTTAATTCATTCAGAAAAATGTATATAAAAAATATAATATTGTGAATTTATTCTCTGAACAGAAAATTACGAATCCGGCCGCAGAAGATGTTTACTCACAAAGAGAGATTCGGAACGATCATATGTTTACAAGTTCATTGACCACTCACTGATCGGCAAATGGAAAAGAGCGGTATTTACTTTAGTTTGGTTACCTATAATTTATTTCATAGAAAAACTGCAATAAAATCATTAAAAATATGTGTAAAAATTTTACGACTATTGAAGTTCCTTTTAAAATAAAGATTTCATTGCTATAGTACAAATAAAACCAATAAACACAAGTAAACGGGTTTCGCGCCTAAATAAAACATTTTATTAATTTTTTTCTATTGGTTAACAAGTTCACCAATCAAACACTTAGTCGAAAGTTGCGTTCAATTTACAAATTAGCTTTGATATCATTCGAATATTCGTTTCTCCATTCAACATTTTTCATCAATTTACAACAACATTAGCAACGTATCGAAAATGATACATTTCGATAACCAGATTTGCCTTGCCTCCGACAGCAAACAGCTGTCGGAAGAATAGCGGTCGTCTATTTAATTTGCTTGGCGTGTAACTATTTTTTTTTCATAACAAATAAAATAAAATTAAAGTGCTCGTGGCCCGCGTCATGTTTTTTAATCGAACTCTTCTCGCTCTTATTTAATCTGGGTTCAGTCCCGGGCACAGTGTTGTTTCCGCCCTCCATATAGATCCGGTATCTCTAGGGAGGGCGGAAGTAAGGAAGGACTGCAGGACTGGAAAACACGAAAGTTACTGCACCAGTGTTGGTCGATTTCTCGAATGCCATTGCCGACTTTAATTTTTGGGTACAAAATATTCGAAATCTGAATGATGTCCTTTGTTGCATAGTTTCAAAAAAGTTTGTATTTCTATACTTATGTGAGGATCCTCCTGTGCTCAGGGCCCTCTCGGCTTGGGGCCCCCTCCGACTGGGGGCAGATGTCATTTGGCCCCTCCTACCTACCCTAACCCTAACACTATTGTTACGCCATTGCCGAAGTCCTCTGACTGGTGCGTGTAGTGTAATGCATGTTAAATGAAAATGCACTCATCTCGAAGGGAGTCGCATAGTAAGTAAGTAAATGCATTGCTTTCCTAGTGTGCCTTTTTATAAGCGACGATTTATTGTGGACGGAAATTTAAAAGCGATTTGCTCTCGGAAAGCACCATTGGGTGAAGTGGAACTGATGATGAAAACCACAGATGGCCATAGGAAATACTCAATAATAAGTATTTCACGAGTTCACGGGTTCGGGCATAACTCCGTCATTTATAGACGGATTTGCAAAAATGTATTTTTTTTTTGTTTGCAAGATTAGTTTTCCGAAATGGTCCCATTTAAATTTTGTATAGATCTGAGAGTGTAAAAATAACTTTAATTTCAGAAGTCGGTGGACTTCCGAAATTAAAGTTATCTTTCACTTTGTAGTGTTTTTTGGAAGTCGATTGGTTTTTTTAAATTAAAACTTTGAAATTAGAAATGAGCCTATTAAAAAAAAGTAAAATGGAAATGAAGTTTACAAAATTGTAGTGGAGTTGTAGGTGTGTGAATGTAAATGTATGGATGAATGAATGTAGTGTGTAGTGTGTAAGATTGAAAAGCCAAATAAGTAATTTTCTTTTACAAATAGCTTTTGTAACAAAATATGTATCTATCTACATGCATGCATGTAGATAGATACATATTTTGTTATGTTTATCGTATTCGTTGTTTATTGCCCCCGTCACAGCCTCTGTCTGAACTATTCCTGAACAATGAAGCTACAACACAGGCAAATAAAATAATTAAAGTTGTTTCTGGTACATTAACCGGTGTGTCATTCGTGTCATGTCATTGTCAGTCAGTCACGTCAGTCATGTCAGTTCGGGAAAATAATATCCTCTAAAAATACGCTTTTGTAATTTGTGAAATTGTAAAATAAATAAATAGGAAAGTTTAGCTAATTATGTCGGATAACGATGACGATTATATGTGCGAGGAGGAGGAAGATTATGGCTTGGTTTGTAATATTATTTCACATAATTTATTTGGTAATATTATTGTGTGTGACGTTTTAGCGAGTATCCCCGAAATTCCTAGCCTATAACCTTGCTTTTTTGTTGAAGCTTTTGCAAAATACTTATGTTACCGGGATGCTATATGATTTAGTCCTCATTTTATGCCTGTTTTACATTAAGGTTTCACGAGGTTCGCAAAATTCTGTTACCTTGCTCATAAGTGTACAGGAGATGACCTTTTTGCTTCCTAGCTAGCTTCAACTTATCAGCAGTTTTATCGGTCAGTGGGTCGTCTTAGGGATCAGGTGAATATTTCGCCCTGATAATAATTTGAATAATTTAAATTGTGTATTTTTTCTAGGAATACTCAGAAGACAGTAACTCAGAACCAGATGTTGACTTGGAGAATCAGTACTATAATAGCAAAGCATTGAAGGAGGATGAGCCACAGGCAGCTCTCACTAGTTTCCAAAAAGTCCTCGAGCTTGAGGGAGGAGACAAGGGTGAATGGGGCTTCAAAGCACTCAAGCAAATGATCAAGATAAATTTTAAATTGGTGAGTTTCTGATAAGTACAATAATTGCTTTGCACCAACAGCTATTCTAGCTTCAAATACACCATATTTAAGTAAAAATGTAACTCTATGAATACATACATAGTCTATAATGTTCCCACTGCTGGGACACAGGTCTCCTTTCTATGAGACGGGGTGGACCGTAATCCACCACGCGGGCCCAGTGCGGGTTGGTAGATAACACATGTCTATGTTTTCATTCACTGTTTTGAATGTGCAGTGAAAAGGTTTATGAATGAAATAACCTTAAAATTCACACCTTTGTTGTTAGTACATCCACCAGCCAGTGACATAAAGGCACTAATGGACAGTCTTAATAAATAAATGTTTCACAAGCATAATTGCTATGCCCATTCTCATTATGAGTATACATTTGGTTCAAAGATCATTCCTCTATTATCTTTTATGTTATTATTAGAGCTTGATAATAAGATCATTTCATGTACTTGCAGGGTAACTTCACAGAAATGATGTCGAGGTACAAACAGCTGCTGACATACATCAAGAGTGCGGTCACTAGAAACCACTCGGAGAAGTCCATCAACTCCATCCTCGATTACATCTCTACTTCTAGAAATGTAAGTGTCAGAATAGTTTAGAATATTAGTCAATACAATTAATAGTTATTAATTAATTAGCTGGAAGTAGAATAGAAGAAAATAAAACATTTATTACCAGTAGTGATCAATTCCGGGCTGAAATGATATTGGTTATGCCTAACGTGACCATTTGTCCCGCTTTGGGCGGTACAGTCCTGCTTTCAGGCTGTCTGTCCCATTGTCTCCAACCAGAGCAAAAATATCCTGCTTTTACTAAGGGACCAAACTATATTCAATTAAATTTATTAATGATCAATTTACATTGTATGAATATTAATACTAGCAGTGCCTCGTGGTGTCACCCGCGTTAATTTGAGGAAAAAACCTACTAAACTAATATACTATATTCTTTTACTTTAAGAATATTACTTAGTATGCACGGCTACACATCAAGCTTTACATAACCAGTATAAGCTGACTTCTGATTGTACGAAAAACCTATACATTGCGAGGTCAGCTAAAACTGGAAATCAATAGCTTGATGTGTAGCCGTGTGTAGTGTACATTACTTTAAGAAGCTATTTTACGCGTTGTAATG
This sequence comes from Globia sparganii, assembly GCA_949316385.1. Classification (NCBI taxonomy): domain Eukaryota; kingdom Metazoa; phylum Arthropoda; class Insecta; order Lepidoptera; family Noctuidae; genus Globia; species Globia sparganii. The sequence goes on along the minus strand of OX438653.1, from coordinate 24,582,659 downwards.
ATCAGTAAGAGTGGATAAAGATTATTTATTTGTCCAAAACTGTAGCCTTCCTAGATAAATGGACTATCCAACACAAAAAGAATTTTTCAAATCGGTCCAATAGTTTCGGAGCCTATTCAATTCAAACAAACAAACAAATCTTTCTTCTATATAATATTATTATAGCGGCCCGTCCCGGCATCGACCGGGTGAAAAAAAAAAAGAAAAAAAAAACCTGTATTAATCAGTGGTAATGTAGCATTCAAATGGTGAAATAATTTTTAAAATCAGTACAGTACTTTTTGAGTCAATTTGTTACAAACATACATTACCAAATCTTTCCACTTTTTATTATTAGTATATATTACTATTAATATTATTTTATTAGTGTAGATAAGACACAAAACATGAAACATAAGTAGGTAGTCGATAAATTCATTAAATATACTCTTACCTACCTACGAGTATATTAATTGGATTCGAAACGCGCGGACAGCATATTAGTTTAACTAATATTCATTTTTCAAGTATTTTTCTCTTTTTAATAAATACTTAGTAACATATTTTTTTTATTGTTTAATTCCGCAAGCATCCCAATCTGACAACAAAAAAAATGGTCACATCAGATATACCTCTCTTGTGATCTTTACTTTATTCATTCTTCCATAAAATATTAGTTTGAACTCTTTTTCTACCTATGATATTGTAACATATTAATTTGATTGACTGATTTCAATATGATTGATTTGTTTGTTCAAATATATTATGTATTTAAAAGTGTTCCTTGCAGATGGAATTGTTGCAAGACTTCTATGAAACTACGCTAGAGGCCCTGAAAGATGCCAAGAACGACAGGCTATGGTTCAAGACTAACACGAAGCTAGGCAAACTGTACTATGATAGAGGAGACTTCAATAAACTTGCAAAGATCTTGAAGCAACTACATCAGAGTTGTCAGGTGAGAATGATTGTCTACATGAAAATCCCTGGATTTTATTCTTAAATACCAATTTCTAAATAAAATTTCTTCATGCCTTTCCTTTTTCATGTTTTTTAAATTTTTTTTTAATGTAATCTTCTCAAAAGCCCCTGTGTTATATTCAGAACTTGAGTAATAAATAAAAACTTTGGACTCATGAGGCATCCTACTCACTCTTCGGGAGACAAAAGGCTAACATGGGGTATGTTGAAACAAGTGTTCATCCTGATAACTATCTGTTGCCTATAATATAGATATTTCCACTTCAGACTGATGAAGGCGAGGATGACCTGAAGAAGGGCACACAGCTGCTTGAGATATATGCGCTGGAGATTCAGATGTATACTGCACAGAAGAACAACAAGAAACTGAAGGCGCTGTATGAACAGTCCCTGCACATCAAGTCTGCTATTCCACATCCACTTATCATGGGTGTTATTAGAGGTAAATATCATTTATATTTTATAAACAGGTTGTGTTATGAAATGTTTTTTAATTTAATGATAAATGATAAATGATAAATGATTTTTATTTCTGTAAGTAGGTTTGTACAAACACTTTTACATGTCAATCATATTTTTTAAAACGAGATGAGGTCGGCGTTTCCTAACTGACTACTCTGAGAAGAAAGGCCGAAACAAACTCAGAGGTCACAGTCTCTTTTAAAGTCCAGACATAATCTTGGTCAGATCATGTGGAGACCATGTAGATTAGTGTCTGAAATGGTCTTTTGAGGAAAGAACCACACCGATTGAGTGGACCTGTCCAGTCAGTGCACGCATTTGTCAGTAATCATGCAGCTCAACTCAAACTTAAGGAGCTCAACGATTCGACGAACAATACCAAAGAAAGGACATTTGGGTGGGTCGCATAAATTACTCAAACTGCCAGACCATGACTAAAACTATCTGAGAAAATAAAAAAAAAAGAAGAAAAGGCAAAAAAAAAAAAATAACCCACATAGTCTTCACATTCACAGTCATTAAAATAATATAATACTTTACAAAGTAAATATTCATGTCACTGTATATGTAAAATTTATCAATGTCAATGTGTATATAAAAATCCAGAAATAGTCTTGGTCAGATCATTTTGAGGACCATGTAGATTGGTGTCTGAAATGGTCTTTTGAGGAAAGAACCACACAAATTTGAGTGGACCTGTCCAGTCAGTGCACGCATTTGTCAGTAATCATGCTGCTCAACTCAAACTTAGGGAGCTCAACGATTCGACGAACAATACCAAAGAAAGGACATTTGGGTAGGCCGCATAAATTACTCAAACCGCCAGACCATGATTAAAACGGAAACAATGACCCACATAGTCCTCACATTCACAATAAATAAAATAATATAATACTTTACACAGTAAATAGTAAATGTTCATGTCATTGTTTATGTAAATAGATATTAAGAAAAAAAAAAAAAAAAAGTAAAATCGCAAAATAAAATAAAACAACATTCGCAGTCTAAACTTATTGGAGCAGCTCAATCCCAAGCCTTTTTGTCCTCAATAAAGTCATTTACAGTATAATAGGCTTTTTGGCATAGTTTACGCTTTATAAAAGATTTGAATTTATTTAGGCTTAGTTCTTGAATGTGACTAGGAAGTTTATTATAAAAACGTATACATTGGCATCTAAACGAGCCACCTATTTTTTTGAGCCTTGATGAAGGAACAACAAATTTGTGTTTGTTCCTAGTATTTATGTTATGGATATCACTGTATTTTTTAAATAGATTAATATTTTTATGTGCATACAAAAGATTATCATAAATGTACTGAGAAGGCACAGTCATTATATTAATCTCTTTAAATTTGTCTCTGAGGGAGTGTCTGGGACTTAATTTATAAATGGAACGAATTGCCCTTTTTTGTAAAATAAAAATTGTCTGAATATCGGCGGCATTTCCCCACAACAGAATACCGTACGACATCACACTATGAAAATAACTAAAGTAAACCAAACGGGCTGTCTCTAAATCAGTTAAATCACGAATTTTCCTAACGGCGTATGCTGCAGAGCTAAGCTTTTTTGACATTTTATCTATATGGGGGCCCCATTGAAGCTTGGCATCCAATGTTATGCCTAAGAATAATGACCAATGAATTGCTCTTTAAATTTGATGGACAATGACGCACAAACTGTGACCATGAATTCAGCACATGATAGACCCCCTAGCATAGAAATTTCTTTTTTAACTGCTGTTTTATAGAAAAATGCAATACATATCTGGTCAAAATGTTTGGAACAGCTAACTTTTTTTTTAATAACCGATATTTCAGAATTATGTACTGAATCCATGGTAAACAGGTTGCGAATCGATGTCCGTGGCACCTTTTATTATATTATTGGTCACCTACATAATAACTTAAAGTTATTTTTTATTTGGAAAACAAAATGTACTTGCTTTTAGAAACTAGAATAGTTACCTAACTATCCTTTTCGAAACTTAACTGAGGATACAGAACGGGTTCCGTTTGCAAAGTGCAATTATACATTTTCGAACTGGCTGCAATTAGTAGAGCAGCTGATATTCCCAAATAGAATTCGTATGATTTTAAAATAATGACTTGCTTTATCTCTTCAGAATGCGGTGGCAAAATGCACCTACGCGAGGGTGAGTTCGAGAAGGCTCACACGGACTTCTTCGAGGCGTTCAAGAATTATGACGAGTCCGGCAGTCCGAGACGGACGACGTGCTTGAAATACCTCGTTTTAGCTAATATGTGAGTATTTTTGTCATGACTTCACATAATATCAAGTTATCAACATTTCACATTTATAATCACAGAAATAACAATATACTTATCTTCATTCTTCACAGGCTTATGAAATCCGGCATCAATCCTTTCGACTCTCAAGAAGCGAAGCCGTACAAGAACGACCCGGAGATCCTCGCCATGACGAACCTCGTGATGGCGTACCAAAATAACGACATTAATGAATTCGAGTCCATTCTCAAACACAACCGGAACAATATCATGGATGACCCCTTCATTAGAGAACACATAGAAGACCTGCTCAGAAACATCAGGACTCAAGTACTGATCAAATTGATCGGTCCCTACACTAGGATCCATATACCGTTTATATCTAAGGAACTCAATATTGATGAGAAAGAAGTGGAGAATCTACTGGTCACGTGTATTTTAGATAAGTAAGTAGATGTTGTTGGTCTACGTATATTGGTAATTATTTAATCTGTGAACTACAGTTGTCAGAGTGCGTGGTCGTTGCGCTCGTTTATATGAATATGATAGCGATCAATCAAGTCGCGTTTGTACGTCACAATTCATATAAACGATCGCGTAATCGCGTGTCCGTCGCTTTTTGTTTTTTTTTTTTTTATTTGTTCAAAATCTGTATAAACAATAGCACAGGGATGGCGAACCAATGGCACGCGTGCCGTTGGTGGCACGTAACAAAATACTTTGGGCACGGCATCATTTCAGGAATTTATTTATTTCTAGTATGCAACAGCAGAAGTCGCAATAATTTGTAATCTTATTTAAATAAATATAGAATTTAATATCAACATTAGTCCTACACAAACCGTGTGGTTGTCCTTAGGCACAGAATAACTAATAGCTAACTACTAGCATTATACAAGTTAGTTAAATACTAACTTGTATAATGCGAACAGGGGATAATCGTCGGTTTGTGTCTCATTTCATTAAAAACGTTATAAAACGGGCCTCTGCGAGTTTTTTTCGGCCCCTCGTACAACAAAAAAAAGCCAGTCAAAGCATTTATTTCAAATGGGCAAATAAAAGGCACTTTTCAGGTCCACGACCCGAGAAATGACAGAGTTAAAAAAAAATGCGCATATAAATATGGTTAATTGTATATGGTTTTTTTTTGGTAATCACTAAGCCAAAATTGTTGGCACGTGATGGCCGCATGAAATATTTATTTGGAAATAAATGGCACGTAGATGTATAGAGGTTCGCCATCCCTGCAATAGCATATATAAAGTCTGCCAAACTGCATAACAGTTTGTCGGCAGTTGTTCTCGTCTAACAATGGATTACAAATTTTGAAATTTAAAACGGTGTAAAAATAAAAATGATTAAGCTAAAACTTAATTATGCTAAGTAAACTATAAAATAACATACCTATAGTCGAGATAAAAAATATATATACATATAATTAATAATAATAATAAAACTTACATTTAACAAAAAGCATGTTCGCCAACGTAAGATTTTTTTACAAACATATCTATGGACACAATGAGAGATAATGTTTTTGTAGAACTTTTTTAAGTTGGTCCTTAGACTTGACATGCGTTATCAGGTTCAGGGGTAGCTCATTCACTAACGTTGGTACTACTAACTGTTAGGACACAAGGCTACAGTTGGTATGTTTTTTCAAAAAGCTTCATGAAAATTTGCCTCTTTCCAGCACCATCAGCGGCCGCATCGACCAGGTGAACTCCGTGCTGGAGCTGCAGAGCAGCGCTCGCGGCGCGGCGCGGTACGGCGCGCTGGACAAGTGGACAGCGCAGCTGGCGTGCCTGCACCTGGCGCTGGCCAACAAGATGGCGTAGTGCCGGGCCGGGCGCACGCGGCCCGTCTGCCCCGACACGCGTGTGTGAGTGCGAGACCCAGTGATGTATGCCGCTTGTGTAATCTTCGTAGCTTTACTTGCACCGTGTACGAGCGCTCTCAGATAAGGCGGAAGAGTTTTATATAGTGATTAGTGAGGCAGTGTTTATGGAATAAGGGCGCGGCCGGTGTGACAGGTGAGGCACGCTCGACTATCGTGTGTTATAGGTTGTTATCGACATTGCAGCGCATGCTCCAAATCGTGGAATGGTGTTGTGGCGACCACATTCTCCTCGGGATAATTTCTATGGCTGGTGCTCAGCTGATCTACGTGGAATTTGGCATGCTGTATGCACTCTGCACGACGAAAAACACTGCTGCAAGCGCCATTGTTCGATAAATGCGGCTTAAGTCAACCAACCGACAAACATTTGCCAATTACCATTCAATAAAAATGTAACGTGACAAGATTCCGCGCAGAGCAAGTGGCTGTACGACTTTATTGGCGAATAGCTGAATACCAACCACACCTATGTACAGTTCTTGATATGCGACAAAAATCGCCATAATCAACGTCTCCCTGTTTCTGTAACGTGTCGTGCACGAAGTGTGAAGTTGATCACGTCCTCAGCAATATAATTATTGTACTATATTATAGAAACGTAATAACCATTTTAATTAAAAACTAGATAGTACTTTGGTGTCTATATACCAAGGATATTAAGTTGTAAAATAGCTTTTCATGCACTATGGTAGATGGCTCAATGGAATCGCTCTCATGGAGCAGTTGAATGCAATTATATATAGATAGATTATGGTCTAATATCTTTGTCAGTTTTTACAGTAATTCCCTTTAGTACATAGATGTGGTTAAAAATATTTTTACTATCAACTTTAATCAGTTTTTGTTCATACGACCGACGTAGTGATGCCGATACGGGCGTAGTCAAGAAATCGAATAGAAGCCGGATTGAATTGAAGTGATTGTATGTGAAAAACGTTTATTTATGACAGTGAATTAGGGATTTATGTGCCCGCTTTAGCTTTCCAATCCGGCTTCGCCTGAAGTTCCCGATATTGAGACTTCACTTTGGTTTCATTGTGTACTGTGTTGTAAATCCTGATGTAACAGTGAAACTTGTAGAGAACAGATTATTTTTCAAATTGAAACGATCAACAGGAGTTGGAATCGGATATGTGATATTGTATATGTATGCGTGTAGTGATAGTTTATATATTTGTGAATAATGTAATATTTCTCCACAAATTATAAAAGACATCGTACGGAGACTCGACATGACCTTGCTTGTATTTATTGGGAACAATTTCGGCAGTACAACTACTGATGAACGCGCCTCGATTCAGTGCAGTGTGTTATGCTAATACACAGTTTCAAGTAATTACACGTTTTTTATTTCATCATAACCCATTACTACAGTATAGTATGCTATTTACCTTAAAGACCATACTTTAGAGGCGCATATTGCTTGCCACATAACATTTTCCCGAAACATACTATTATGTTTGCTTGTTGACCAGTGCCTGTTATTTTTACATTAAACTTAGACGGTATTTAATATTTGACTGGCAACAGAAAATAAAACAATGAATATAGTAATAGGTAAATATTTATAATAATAAAATTGGTATATAATTACATTAAATGGACGGATCGGTATATCACAGGGTTAGTTATATACATTTCCATTAGTACGTATACATTCGTTACAAACATCTTAACAATAGAAATTAATACTTCACAACAGATTCGTCATCAATTACAATGATTATTTTGAGTTAAACACATTAAATGGCACAAAAGATTAATATTTAGAGTCAAACTGGCTTCTGAGCAATACTGTTCGAAGTGATGTTTTTTAAATAACCTTAGAAAAATATTTGTGTTCTCACAAAGATTGAAAACGTTTGTCTATCAATATCAGACTGTTAAATATATTATTATTAATCTTACAATTACGGCAGTGTATAATTTTGTGTGAGTACTTTTTATGTCAATATAATTAGTTTTCATTAATTCTATGCCACAACATTTGATTTAATTTTTGAAGACAGTACAGTCTTATTTGTATATGTATTCGCTTCGCGTTCAGCTTATTCGTTAACGAAGGAGCCATTGACATTAACTTTTTTTTTGCCAATATTCACAGTATGGAAACCACGTTTATGCAATATTTTATACCACATACTTTTTATCGCCTTTTCTGACGATATACAAAAAAATTGCGAAATCGGTTGCGAAAAAAATCAGCTGTTCCCTAGATTTATGTTCGCAAAACTCGTCAAAATGTAGGGAAAAGCAGCTATTTTTTCGCGACCGATTTCGTAACTCTTTTGTATATCGTCAGAAAAGGCGATAACAAGTATGTGGTATAATGTATTGCATATATTATGTGGTTTCCATACTGTATATATATTCATTCCTATATAATGATAGGTTTTTCATAACACGTAGAATCCTACCTAACATATTGATGTATAAATCTAGCTTTTAAACTAACTCTTCTTAACAATAAGGAATGTATGATATAAAATTATAAACATGTTGATCTGTTTTCTTGAGGGCTAGTCAGTGAAGCCCGTGCACCGCGTGTTATAGAGGGATTGTGTTGTATAATTCTTTCGTACTGGACCTCGAATAATATTCTTTGAGATTCCAGTTGTGCAATGTCATATAGGTAGGGTTACCATTCTTCCAGATAATATATACAAATATATCCGGCTTTTTGCCCCCCACCCCCAAGACTTTTCAAGGCTTGAAAATAGAAAAATTTATATGAGTGAAAAGGAAAGATTAATTAAAATGTACAAACTTCTTGCTTTTTTTTTGTTAGGACTTATGACATTTCGAAATGATTATCCTACGTTCAGTAGTCATGGAAAAAAATACGTATTCCCGCTACGTCGTTCGTTGTATGAATGTCAGTTTGTCAATGTGTTTTTGTGCATGTTTGTGTGCGTGTGTGTGTGTGTCAGTGAGCGGGTTTGTCGTGCAACCAGGCGCGGAAAATAGGTAGCGTGCTGGGGTAGTGCGTCGGCGGCTGCGGCTCGTCGGTCTCCTCACGGAACGGATATGTACCGATCAGGATAGGTAGCTGCAGCTTTACTTCTTTCTCTAAACTCTTCGGCTCTATTATGAACTGGAAAAATTGTGTAGAATATAAGGGTTGGGTTTTATCATCAGAATAAGCGAAAAAAAAAAACGAGTGTGCTTATGACCACACGACTGAAGTGAAACTTCTTTCGCTCCATCTGTATGTATATTTCATTTACTAGCTATAAGAGAAAGAGAGAAAGAAAATGTGCGCGCGCACTGCTCTCTCTTGCTCCTACACTGTGATACAGACAATAAGCCTGCAGTGTGCTTAGATATACGGAACGTATTTGGCTATGAGAGGAAGAGAGAAAGAAAATGTGCGCGCGCACTGCTGTCTCTTGCTTATATCCCCCACTTAACTTCCGTTCGCCTTGCCCGATCACACTTTTCGTAACGCTTACGTCACGCGTTCGCCAGCTTACTCCCCAAGTCAAGCGTGCGTAAAGAAGTTTCACTTCAAAAATGCACACGACAGCATTTCGCGCAAAGGCTGCCAGTTCATACTATTTAGTATATTTGATTAGAAGTTCATATTAGACTAACGTCTCAAACAACCGTGTACAGTGGGTATTTCTCCCACAACTTGTCTTTAGAGTTAAGTTACAAAGATCATTTGGCGCCTGAATGAAATTGACAAGAGGCGTTGTAAAAATCAAGATGGCGGTGTTAGTTCCAATTCTGGCCAAGCGTCAAAAGATCCTTGTACAAGTAAACTATCTTCGCAGTGTACTTACGCACGGCTATACATCAAGCTATACATAACCAGTATAAGCTGACTTCTGGTGGTACGAAAAGCCTATACAATGCGAGGTCAGGAAAACTGGAAATGTATAGCTTGATGGTTCGTACACACGGCTACTCATCAGTGGCGAAGGTATCATACAACTCGATTCCCGCCGGCTTCCCTTCGAAAATTCAGAACACAACCACTATACAGGGTTATTGGAGAAACATTAACAACCTCTAAAGAGGTTATTGTACTCATCATTATGAAAAACTTTTACTATGGGACCGAATTTGAAATCGCGAAAAAAAAAATCAGCTGTTGTCTACATTTTGACGAGTTATACGAACATAAATGTAGGGAACAGCTGATTTTTTTTTTTCGATTTCAGATTCGGTCCCATAGTAAAAGTTGTTCATAATGATGAGTACAATGACCTCTTAAGAGGTTGTTAATGTTTTTCCAATAACCCTCATTGAAATATCGTCGACCGTAGGTTCAATTGAGGTAAGGGACAAGATACCCAATGTCCCTTACCTCAACTGAACCTACGGTCGACGATATAATGAAACCTTTTATTGACTTTTTTTTTGCTCCGGCTTACCTCTGTCATAAATTCACCCTTCGCCACTGCTACACATCAAGCTTGTCCCACAGAGTAGTACTCACAAATACGTCGTACTGCACGGAGATGAGGTGGCAGCCGCGTAGGTTGGTGGGCGGCAGCGGCGGCACGTAGAGCAGCTCGTGGCGCCACACGTCGCTCTCGCCGGCGCGCGTCTTGCCGTGCGTCAGCGACGCCAGCTCGCGGACTTCCTTCGCCGCCACCTTGCCGTGGGCCGAGTATTGAATCGTCTGGAAAGATTATGGAGTTAGAACTGTGGTTACAGGTTTAAAGAATAGAAGAAGATTCAATGTTGAATTATAACCGTACAAGGATCTTTTGGTGCGTTGCTAAAATCGAAAGTAACGCCGGCTTCTTGTTTTTTTTTTCTTCAATACTATTTACAAATACTTGGGGCCAGTTAGCGTCTTTCAAGAACAGATAAGACAAGGAAGTTGAAAGACGAGTCCAAAATGCTTGGAAGATCTATTGGACTCTTAAAGAACACATGAAAGGTAGTCTTGTTGTCACTTTAAATCATCGACATGTGCATCCTGGCCATCCTAACCTACGGTACACAAAGTTGGTCACTTACTGAACAACACAAGTCCGCCAACGGGCAATGGACTGCAGCAGAATAGGTTTTAAGCGTACAGATCGAGTTAGAAACACCAGGAGGGGCCTGTGGCTAAATAATAACAGCCACACAGGTCGATCGATCAGGTTAAGCTACGCTTGCCGCGGTTGGTCTGTGGATGGGTGACCATCTTTACATACTGATACCCCTCCGTGCCTCGGAAAGCACGTTAAGCCGTTGGTCCCGGCTGTCATTTGTGGATCTTTGACAGTCGTTACGTGTAGTTAGAAGCCCGAAAGTCTGACAACCAGTCTTACCAAGGGGTATCGTATTACCCAGTAACTGGGTTGTGGAGGTCAAATAGGCAGTCGCTCCATGTAAAATACTGGTATTCAGCTACATCCGGTTAGACTGGAAGCCGACCCCAACACGGTTGGGAAAAGACTAGGCAGATGATGATCGAGCTAGAAACACCACGTTGCGCTCCATAACTGAAGAAGCGGATGTTGGAGAAAAAACAGCCAGGCTGAAGTGGGCTGGACATGTTTCACGATTGCACACGGAGCGATGGGCAAAGATCGTCACTCACTGGACGCCTGAGGGAGGACATCGTCATCGAGGTAGACCACGAAGAAGGTGATGCGACGATGTGGTAGTTTGGAAGAAACAAGGGGAGCTCTTTGGCCAGCAGTGGGTAGGCTAACAAAAAAAAAATATTTACCAGTAGCCTCATAGGCCAAGATGACAAGTGCAACACATATTCATAAATCACAGTAGGTACATCTTAAATCCTTGTTCAAAAGTCATGGACTAACCATTATAGTTTGTGTAGGACTTGAGCTTTTAGTATGCGACTTTATTGCAGTTGAAATAAGGTTTAAATTGCAATGATTGACGCTCGTTTTGAGACAAAAACTATACCGGCTACTAAATAAACGATAAAAGGATGAGCAGACACAAAAAGTTTATCGCAATATTTTTATCCGCGTATGAAAAAATACAGTCGAATTGAGAATCTCCTTCTTTTGAAGTCGGTTAAAAAAAGCGACTATACAACAAGGCCTCTGACCGACAAGTCGAGATCGTGACTTGAAATTTTAACTCGTTCGATGTTACGCGAGCTAGTTTCAGCGCAAAAAACATTCAGGCGTAAAAAGTGAACAAAAGAAATATCGATGCATCGTGATTTGCTTCGTCGAAAAAACTTAAAATGTCCGGTCGCCTCACAAACTGTTGGGCATCTGCTTTTTTTTTTTTGATTATTCCATAACACATTGATACCTGCTGGTTGTAGGTGTTGTGTGTATTATTTTTATGACCGAGTAGTTTGGTAACAGGTTTAATCAAATTCTTGAAAGATGCACAAACATATAAGGTTTGGTAGGTATACAATTTTAGCCAGTCAATACTCAATCATTCATTGCATTCCACAATTTTGACGGCACGGTTGGCGCAGTGGATAAGCGATTGTCTGCTGTGCTGCGAGTCGCGGGTTTGATTCCCGCACGGAATAAATATTTGTATGACTTACTAGTAGTTGTTCCGGGTCTGGCTGTTTGTGGTATGTGAGTTTAAATGTTTGTAAACGCACCCACGATACAGGAATAATTCCTAGTGTGGGGCAAAGTTTATAAAAAAAAAAGTGAACTTAGGTGGTAGCTTAAAATTTAATGAAAACATGGACCGTTATTGGGCACACAAAAATTGTAGGAGACAAAAAACTTAACTTCAAAAAAGAAATTTCTATATTTATGTCTGTAATTTTGTTGGTGTGCATAATAAAGAGTATTCTATTCTATTCTTATCTACTCTTAACTATATCTAATGTCAGCAAGGTGGTAGTAAGCTTCTGCGCTTACACACAACAAGCACCGAAATGAGTTTCCTGATGGCTACCAATTCCTACTTGGAGTCTATTGCCACTCCCAGCACTATGTCCTAATCGTAAAATTTGTTAATTTTGTGTATGTTTTATTTACGTAAACATCCTTTAATGTGGAAATTTTAATTTATTATATACTATGAGCACTATGTTATCTTCTATCTAGACTTATGTTATATTAGACCTATAACTTATATGTGTAGTATTAAACGGTCAGTATAAGTTGGTCAATAAATAAATTACATTCAAATGTGTGTGTAAGCGCAGGAGCTCTCGCTACCGTGCAGAACTCGGGCGAAGTCGGAAGTGTGTTATGTGCTGACGCTATTCGTTTTGGCAAACATTCACTGCGTGTTTGTACACTTGGTTACCACAAGTAAAGCGCGCGTCGCTTCGTGAAATAAAAATTATGTACCTATTTTTCCATGTCCTGACTTAGCAGCGTTAGCAGTTTTTTTATCAGAAGGGTTTTTAGCGATAAGACCGCCCATTTTGTTACCCTATGTTTTTCTACATTTATATCTGTAATTCAAATGGTGTGTGTGGCCTTTATGGAAAGCTCTCAATCGATTGCGTACTCACGTAGGCCGCTGCAGACACAATTTGTCGAAGTAGGAGATTACCTACTGGTCCAACACCCAGTGCGAGTGCGGTGCTTCTGATCACACCATTTCCAACTTGCTGGAGTGTCCTAATCGACCCTTTGATGACTGAAATGATGCCACTGATGCCGCAATCAAACAACGTGGGATTATTTCCCTACTGCGCTCAAACAATATAAAAACAAAGAAGAATACTACCATCAATACGAAATGAAGAAGTTATGGTGTACATAATAAAGAGTATTCTATTGTATTCTAATACTATATCATCTGCCTAGCCTTTTCCCAAATATGTTGGGGTCAGCTTCCAGTCTAACCGGAGGCAGCTGAATACCAGTATTTTACATGGATCGACTGCCTATCTGGCCTCCACAACCCAGTTACTGGGACTGGTTGTCAGACTTTCGGGCTTCTGACTACCCGTAATGACTGTCAAAGATCCACGAAGGACAGCTGGGACCAACAGCTTAACTTAACGGAGGGGTCCCAGTATGTAAAGATGGTCACCCATCCACAGACCAACCGCGCCAAGTGTAGCTTAACCTGACGGATCGACCTGTGCGGCTGTTATTATTTAGCCACGGGCCCCCCTAATACTGTACATATTAGTATTATTCTAATACTATATTTATTATTAATACATATACCTCAGTGAGCGCGGCCCTGGTCGCCTTGACAGTGGTCCGCGAGTTGTTGACGAGCGTCGCCGTCAGCATGATGCTCTCGCCAGGCACGTACGCGCCGCGGTCCAGCGACACGCCACACGTCACTGTGCCGCCGCCCACGCAGCCCACGCCTAGGCGGTGGTCCACGCTGCATTCGAACTGTTGCTGCATCATACAAAAGATAATCTTAAGAAGTACTTCATAAAAAGGGTGGTTCTTGGGGTTTTTCCATCAGGAATTGTCAGTAGCAGCCTGGAGTCTGGATTTGTGCCGGGATACTGGTAATATGTTCGCCCCCTATTATAAGGTTGGGTAACCACTTGGTCTAGGAGTACGCACTTATGGTTCAAAAAATTTAAAAAAATAAAAATGAAGTCTAGAAAATCAACTAGGCGTTTATTATGTCTACAATTTAAAAATCTTTCATAAAGTGACATACAAACAAACAAAATTACGTTATATCTCTCAAAATAACAAAAATAATCAGAAATGGGAATTGCGTACACTTACAAGTACCCTTGGATAAGAGTACGCGTCTACGTCGATAAGAGTACGCGGGTCGTGCATTACTTTTTTTTTACTTGCAGAGGTGGCAAATAAAATTTCCTTGACCCTCATAAGTCGTACAAGTCTCATGCCACCATTCGGAGCATTTTGAGCATCCTATCCAGTCTTCTGCGGGGGAGTTTTAAGCCTCCCGCGAAGTCTACGTAATACATAGATTTCAGTACATGCTGGGCATTTCAAAACCTTTTTTTGGGCAATTTCTAACTAATATTTTCTTTTTTGACTTTAAAAGGTTTTTTGGCCATTCTATGAAGAGATTTTGAATCTGGTTTTGGAAAACTCTGGTACATTCTTTAGTACATTATTTGGTATTTTCTTTGAAGCCAAAGACTCCTCGAGAGCCAGCTTGTATGGAGACCCACTCAAAATATTTGACTTTGCTCTTTTGCGGTTTATAGATCTTGAAGACATTCAGCTCGTGGCTACATCTTCAAGGGGTATACGAGGATATATAACTAACTTAAAAATAATTGCGTGTAAGAGTACGCTCGTACTCTTATAAGGTACATAACTGCGTACTCATACACACTTTAGACAAATCGTAAAAGAGCTGAATTCAACACCATCTCTTGGCGTTGACCGGAATTACGCTCGCTACATGCATTAGGCTGTTAGGCATCATCTTTGAAAACTCCACAGTTTACTTCGTTTTACAAAATAATTGTATTCTTGTCTCAAAAATACTTTCAAAATGGTAAAAATATTTAAGATTTTGAGCAAAAACCTTTAAACTTACGTAATTTCTGTGTTTCCTTCCGGATTTAATTTTTTATCGCACAGCACTTCTTATCACAGTTGACATCAAAATGTGACTGAAGTTAGTCGCGCAACGTAAACAACTTCACGGCTTCTGGTGTTGCGTACTCTTATCGGATGCGTACTGCTAGACCAGGTTACCCTACTTAAATATAGCACGTGAGCACTAAGGAAGCATTTTTGTCAATTCATCCCCTAAAGGGATTAAATAGTAGGATTTTTGAAAACTCATCGGGAATAAATACTGCCGTGCTAAACGCAAAAGCTCAATCTCAGGAAAAGCTAGTTTCGAGAAAATTAAAGTTTTGCTCTGAGGTAAAACTGAGATAGGGCAAACTTTTTAAGGTTTTTTTTTATTAAGATTCCGGTATTTGGCTTAACTCATTGGATACGTATTTTTTTAAAGCTATCAGATGCCATCAAAATCAACTTAACGATTTTTTTTTAGATACCGCTTTTGCGCTTAGCACGGCAGAATAGGGGATTAAAGTTCTTCGAAAGTTCGTCTTTTTACCGATGGGAATTGTCATCGGGTACACTGCTAGTAATTTTAATAAATTGAAACGGGTTCAACAAAAGGCGCCGAAAAGTTCTGCAGCGCTATTCTGTAAAAATCTTACGGTGATAACTTAGGTGAAGTGAGCTGTCATTCCACCTGATGTTAGGGATCGCCCCTATTGAATGCTCACTTCACTTAAGTTATCACGGTGAGATTTTTACAGAATCGATCGGCTGGAGTGGCGTCCACGTACCCCCCACCCCCCTCCAACACCAGTAACAGACCCGCAGAGAACCGCGGGAATCTGATGGATGCGGGATATACAGGGGCCTATCACCACCACCTCATAAAGTAGCTCAACGGTCACTAATGAGACACAATTACTTTTTCTATTGTTACCGATCTCTAGGAGATTTCTTGATAGTTGCAGGCTAGTTGTTATCGCGGGGAGCAATGAAAGAGTGGACTGTATTTTAGGCAATGGTTTAATGCCGTTCTTATTTAATAGTATTAACTTTCCCGACCAAACAATAAGTTAGGCAGAGAGGAGTATCATCCGTCGCGGTGGAGTCCGCGGAAGCGAGTGGTCATCGGCGGGGCAATTGCGTAACACATTTTCAATTGGAATCGGTTTCATTTTGACAGTTCAACAACATTCATTGCGTTATTGACGTGTTGAGCAGACAAATTTTTCGAACGTATGAAGCAATGGATTAGCAATTTGCTTCAAAATGATTCAGATTCCGATTGATAGTGTGTTACGCAATTAGGGTGCAGGTCGAGCCGTGTCGTCGCCGCGCCGCGCCTCAGCATGCCGATGACGCGCTGATCACGCTGCCTCGCGTGCAGGCCGCGTGCAAGGTGTTGTGTTGGGTTCGATTCCCAACAAGTATTATTTTAATCTTACTTCGTACACACTTACACTGAAGTGAGATTAAAATAATACTTTGACGGGTCCTATCGTTGTGGAGGTTTAGGGGAGGCTCGCGCCCAGCAGTGGACGACATCCTGCAACTCCTTGCATACCCTACAACTCTGTCAATTAACCTTGACAACTGGCGACTTACTGCCCGTGACGATATCAATCAATCTACGCAATAGTGCATGGAGCATGATGCATTAATTGCATGGACGTTTTCTTATTGCGCTTCACTGCACGAGCTACCTATCCACTGTGAATGAGAGTACCGATGTACACAGTATTATGATGTTATTATTAGTTCCGCTCTTTAGATACCAAGTAGGTAATGAACGTCCTTAAGACCATTTCCACGTTATTGTTTTTAAATTAATAGCAGCTGTAGTACTTCAACAATAATTAAAGAATAATTACACACAACAACATTTTGTAGGGGCTTTGCATTTGTGGATTTGCTAAGAGAGAAACCACAGAGCATGTAACGTTACAAAATCGGGTAGGTATGAAGCCGAGAACCACGCTTTGAACTCGCTCTAGCTATCTAGCCAACTAGCTCGCTCTCTAAACTGAGTCTCTCGTCTGTAAACTGAGTCATCCTGTACCATCATACTCCTACTACTTTTATCACACTATAATATTATAAAGGCGAAGTTTATAAGTTTGTTTGTTACCTCTTCACGCACAAACAACTGGACCAATTTTGATAAAATTTGGTATGGAGGTAGTTGACACCCTGGATTAACACGTAAGATACTTTTTATCCAGATAATTCCCACGGGGCCACGGGATCGACACTTATTCGCGGGTGAAACCGCGGGGCGCTGCTAGTCACTTTATAAAACCACACATCCATAATTACTATGCTTACTTCCTTAAGTGACAGTAACTCTGTCTGTCTGTTACCTTTTTTACATCTAAACGGCTGATGAGATTACGATGAAACTTGGCAAACAGTTAGGCCTCAGTTAGAACATAAGATACTATACTACTGCCGGTAGTTCATTCCCGTGGGGTAATTCTTGACTTTAACGCAGGCAAAACCTAGTAAGCAAGTAGGTAAATGAAAGCACTCACGGACAACACGGGCGGCTCCAAATTGAGGTCGATCGGGTTCATCACAATGAAGACCTGTTGGTTCTTGTGAGTCAGTCCGTTGGGTTCCCTCAGTGCTGCTTTGCAGTAGTACTGGACCCAGCCGTGCGTGCCCAGGAATGTGGACGGCAGACCCATGGGCAGTCCCAGCTTGAATGGGAAGCTGTGTATGCCCGGAGACAGAATTGATTGGCTGTGACCTGGCAAGATAATGATATTGACATTGATAATGGTTATTACAGTAGCGTTTTTACAGCGTAAGCAGGATAGCGACTTATTCGCTGGATGTAGTTTGTTGATAGCCAATAATGGTTCTTATTGCGAGGAAGAATACTCTGCACGGAAAATAAATGTAGGCTTAGGCAGTGAGTTATGTGTAGTGTTTTAATTACATCTGGTGAGTGCATGTGCCTGGACAAACCCTAGTGTGAGGCATTCAGATTAGAGAGTCAAACTACACTTCGCATATAACACACCTGTAGGTTCAAAGACCGACTGCAGAACTGGAGTCGGAGTCTTCTCACATGACCTCAACATAAAAATATCCAGACCGCTGGGTTTGCTCAACACTGTCTATCAAGCGGAGTGTGTGGGCATAATACAAGCGGCTTATGCCATATCAGCCAGGAGAGTTACGGATGCCCGTATTCGCATACTCTCTGACAGCGCCTCAGTCCTCCAATCCCTAGGGAAGGAATGCATCACATCGAACCTAATATTAGAATGTCACAATGTGCTTGAACAGGTAACTGTTATGAACCGCAATATAGTGACGCTACAATGGATAAAAAGACACAGTGGATCGCTAGGTAACGACGCAGCTGACGAACTGGCCAGAAGGGCATCCAGTACGTCAGTTTGTGGACCGGAACCTGTCGTGCCTATCCCCTTCAACCAACTACGCAGGTGGCTACAGGAGCACACCCATACACAAGTAGAAAGTTGATGGACGTCGTCACCAGGCTGCAGGCAGTTCAAGGAAGCTATGCCATCATTAGATGGCAGGCTAACCAGGCGCTTCTTGCGACTGGACAGGAAAGGCTTGCGCCTGGTGATGGGGACCATCACGGGACACTGCTCGCTAAATAAACACTTCCACACCATAGGCATAACGGACAGTCCCCTGTGCAGAGCTTGCATGGAGGCTGATGAAACCATTGCGCATGTGCTCTTTGACTGCACAGGCGTCAACCAGATTAGATCAGAAACCCTCGGGACCCCATATCGTACACACGTTTTCAACAAATCAGGAGACCTAATCAGCTTGTGGAGGGAGGTGGGCTGGTTGGAATAACCACCGACGGCCGCCATGGCCCACGCACAGTGGTCCAACTGAAGGACTAAGTGCGGAAACCAAACCCATAACATAGAACATAGAACACACCTGTAGACCGTTGTACATTTTGACAGATTCTCATTTTTGGGGTGTGTTCCTTAGAACATCGAGAAAAATGTGAATCTGCCATACGCATCTGATGACGTCATTACGAATTACGACTTTGTAGTCGGTGGCTGGTTGATGTGATGTGTACCACATCACAAAAATATGGCTTCACAACATGTTGTTTTAACCTTTATGTCTATGAATTAAGTCAATATTTAAACTTTAGAAGGTTTTAAGTCCATCACCATTCACATTATTTTAAATGGTTTGTTATACCAAGGTAAAAATTTGTTTATTGTATGATTCATACCCATGCCATTTTTCTTCTTTGCTCAGGGCACAGTAAAATGTTAGCCAATCAGTAAGGCATCACAAATGACTAGCAGGGTGTTTTATAATTAGAAGCTAAGTTTGGTTTAAATATTGAGCAATTTAATATAAGTGGCCTTTGCCTAGGTAAGGCATGTTTAATGTAAGACAATGCAACACTAATAACGGCCGAACCCAACAACCTATTTGCATTTGTAGCCAGTTTAATCATACAGATTGCTACTGATATAGATTATTGGGACGTTAGAACCAGAGATAGATAGGTTTTCTACCTCCAGTATGCCAAAACTGGTGATAGATAGGTAATTAGGTTCAGCCATAAGACCATCATTGTGTAATGTGGGACTAGTCCCATTTCCCATGTCTTTATAGGATAGGCTTTAAAAGCTAATTACTAGGCTTTTAAAAGGCTATAATTCAGGATTCCCAATCAACTTTGTCAGCATGTAGTTACATCTAGCATATCTTGCAGCAAAAAATATATTATTATAGTACCTGGTTCACCCAGAAGTCTCATCCTGAAGTCTATGTAATTCTCTTTGTCAAAGAGTCTCTCATGTCTGCCAGATCCTACTCGCACCACACCCTCACCAATAACATGGAAGTGTAGTCCTAAAACAATTAAAAACTTTAAGAACTTCCTTTTTTTTTTAAATTTGATTAGATATGTGGTGTATCAGATTTAATATCTGTAGCTCTAAGTGAATATTGTATTTTTGGACGACTGGCAACACTGCTCGGGTGTGCTGGGTAACCGAATAAATGGGTGATTATGTCTGCTAGTTTTTTAATTAATTAAAACAGTCTGGAGTCATGAGAAGTCTACAAACCCCAGTGTAAGAACACCATAAGATACATACTAGAAAATGAAGTTATCAACACCTGTAAAAATTCCTACCAATATTAATCATGTGAATAGTATGTATGTACCAAACAGAGCAGGCAGTTACTCCATGTAAAATACTGGTATCCGTTTCATCTGTCCATTAGCTACATCCGTTTAAACTGAAAGCCAACCCCAACATAGTTGGGAATAGGCTAGGCACACTAATTGATTGATGTAAATAAATACCAAAAAGATTTTAAAAACACTTTGTTAAAATTTTAATTCTAAAATAGGAATACAATCTGAATAACTTACTTTTATAATAACGTCAATCTTTAATTAAAACAGACAGGGCCAAATAGACTTACATAGTTTTGTTTACACATCTGTGCTAGCTATTACAAAATGCTTAACAATAGTCACTATTTGTTCTAATCACAATAAACTTACCTAACACAGGTGTGTCATCTTGCAGCTCCATCAGAACTTTCCCAGACAAGAATTGCCCAGGAAAATATAACAATGATGTATTATCAAAAACTATGAGGAACTTGAGTAGTTTGCGCGGCATTTTGACTGCTCGCACGACAGATCAGCGCTCAATTCACTTTTAGATTTCCTATTACCTGTGTTTAGACATAAACACTAAATTAAGTAATAAAAGTTTATTTAATGAACTTGCACAACAATGCTTTGATGTGGTTATATTTTTTATTTATGGCAGTTTAACGTAGCTATTATGTAAGTTTTACTGCGGAAGTATATTCTAAAGGTATTCCATAACTTAATAACACATAAGACAGCAATCACTTAGTTTTATTAGTATCAGATGGGACGATTTGAGAACCTTGTGCTATGGCTATGAAAGTCACGCACGCCTACGACGAGTCGACAATATCTCATTAAACTTCTGACATCGTAGGCTGTGTACAACAAAGTTGAGAAATATGTTAATCGAAGGCCATCAACTATGACCACAGCTCATACCTTGAACGTTTTATAGAAAGATTATGAATGAAATCCACATTGAAATATGTCATAAAACACTGTTTTCTATAGTTAACAACTTCATCTAATTTTTAAAACCCTTTTATTGGACAAAGATATTGAACCACGAATTCTATTTTCTAAAACTTTTTACGGAAACCACGGAAACTTATTAACTTAATCTGACATTTCATTGCGAATTTGCGATATTTCTGAAGTTTAAGTTAGGCTGCGTTCAATAATTTACATTATTACCATCTATAATCTGTTTCTTTTCACGCTGTTTTGTAAATTCACCAAAGAAGTCATTCGAAAAGTTTGATTTAGTAATTATTTTATTTGTTCATTTTAATTATTTTTTAGAGGAAATGTTTTCACATTATTATATTTACAAACTAGTAAAAATCATGAACGCATTTAATTAAAAGGCCAGTCTGTTTTCACTGTTGTAAAAATTAAAGACAGCTAATTGTGATTGGAGATTAGTTTACGTCTTTCGCATTTTGTCCAATGAGATCTATTTTGATTAGACCGCGGAACTGTCATTATTGTCAATATTATATTCAATAATAAAAAACGAACTTTCTTGGTAATGGGCGACAGCGGCTCATGGATTTGTTTGTTGTTTTGAAAATTTAAACGATATTTATAGGGTTAATTTGAGCTCATAAAGTTGTGCAGAAAATAATTCAAAATGCCGAGTGAAATGATAACTTTACAACTCGGCCAATGTGGCAATCAAAGTGAGTACATAATATATAAGAAATGTCCAGTTATTTTAAATTTGTTTCCGTAATCACAATTAATTTTAATTCATAACAGTTGGTTTCGAGTTCTGGAAGCAGTTGTGCATAGAACATGGGATATCTCCTGAGGGGATACTCGAGGAGTACGCGTCGGCAGGGTCGGATCGGAAGGATGTATTCTTTTACCAAGCTGATGATGACCACTACATTCCTCGAGCGGTGTTGCTGGATTTGGAGCCTCGTGTCATACACACTATCATGAACTCACCGTATGCCAAGGTATGGGACCCTTCTACGCGATATTTACAAATCGAGCATGACATCATCTCAATATTTATGAGTAATTCATAAATAGTTTACTTGCGTTTGATTAGCGATTAAAGGCCATGTTTTAGTAAACAGAGACCATTATACAGGAATAAAAAATGGCATAATCATTAAAAACGCACATAAATTAACTATTTTTATACTTTTGCCTGTCTGTCCCTCCTATTGTAACCTTAAAAACCTTTTCAGTTGTACAATCCTGAGAATGTATACCTGTCCAAACACGGTGGCGGTGCTGGTAACAACTGGGCCTCAGGGTATGCTCAGGGAGAGAAACTAAATGAAGAAGTGTTTGATATTATAAACAGAGAGGCAGATGGGAGTGATAACTTAGAGGTAATCATGTTCTTCACAAGTTGTAAAAGTATCAACATCATTATCATTTCAGTTGAAGGTGTCCACTGCTGGACATAGGCCTCCACCAGGTACTGCCACACGAATGCAAGAAGCATAGAACTGGCCCAAGTGTAAAAGTATTCTATTGTAATATTCCGAATGTAAAAGTTTGTGAAGATTCATTATTTAAAAATAATTATTATGAACAGATTGGGCAAAAATTGTATACACAGATAGACATAACACATACATGGGCGTAGCTAGGGGTGGGGGGGTGTGGTCAAGGGTGGTCAATGATCACTCTAGAAACTTCTTTGCCCATCGTAGGGTATAGGGGAAGCTATTCAATCAGTCCTTATCAATATCATGTTCCTTGCCACAGGGGTTTGTGCTGTGTCACTCAATAGCTGGAGGAACAGGGTCAGGCATGGGCTCCTACATCCTTGAACATCTATCAGACAGGTTCCCCAAGAAGCTGGTGCAGACCTACAGTGTCTTCCCTAACCTGGATGAAATCAGGTAAGCTCTTTGGGTGTACTTTATGTTTGACTTTTTAGGTCTTGGTGTTTCTTATGTTTATAAGGCTTGTGGCTGTGATGAGAAAAAAAATATGTTCTTGCCTTGGTTATTTCATTGATTATACTTACTTGTTATTTTTTGTTAGACTTCAAAGTGAACTGAAACAATAGTGTTAGAGCGGTTCTGCACTGCATCTGATCCGAATCCGCATTCAAGATCCGAGTTCATTCCGAATTGGGAATGTTCTAAATTCGGACGGACAGAGTTTGGAACTAGTGTGCAACCCCTCATACAAATAAGGACTATGGCTACTTCCGAACAACATTTCTCGGATTCGGATCGAATGCATTGCAGAACTGCTCTTATTGTTAAGGTCTATTTATTCATACACGAAATATCTGAAGGGATCATTGTACCCATCATTATGAACAACTTTTGCTATAGGACAAAACGTGAAATCGCAAAAAAAATCGGCTGTTCCATACATTTTGACGAGTTATGCGAATATAAACGTAGGGAACAGTTGATTTTTTTTTTTCGCTATTTCAGGTTTCGTCCCCCCTAGTAAAAGTTGTTCGTAATGATGAATACAATGATCCCTTCAGAGATTTCGTGTATGAATAGATACATCTTATAATTATTAGGTAGTATAGAATAAGACATAACACAATGTAGTCACGCGATGCGCGGTCAGCGACTATCCAATTACGGCCATTACAATGTCACGGTCTTTGGCTATTGTTACATCTTAAATGGGCCATTAAATACAATTTAAGTGTAAGAATACTGTTCTTTTGAAGATACGAGGAGAGTATTCAATGGAAGTTTATAAGATCTCCTTTAAATATCGAATCGTCAAACCTACGCAATCAGCATAGCTATTCACAACCACTCGTAACGCTTCCGTACCGTATCGAGCATCAATCAATGTTATCGTAGGGGTCCTCTAAACGCTATTCAGAAATCCAAAACCCGAAAATTTTGCCAGTTTAAATCAAATAGACGACCGCTTTTCATCGACGGCTGTTTTCTGTCGGAGGTAAGGCAAATCAGGTTATCGAAATGTGTCATTTTCAACACGATAGCCTGTCGGATGGTTGTGAGTAGCTATGCAGATCGACTAACGATCTTAGGATGAACCTAACTTACCTAGGTGTCGTGGTGAAACCTGGGTAGGCTTTTATCAAAATCCAATGGTGGAGCAAGATAAAACTGTGACGTTACTTTTAGTAGACAAGGTCCATTTGTGCGTCAGCGAAGCCTCATGTACGCCGCACAAGCATTGTACCGCCACTGGTCAAAAACATACCAGCTCTGAGCAGATCAAATTTGTCCGCGTCGATTGAACGTATGTAAATCTATGCAATAACGCACATGAAGGACAGCTGCCGGACATTTCTGAAATTTTATTCACGTCATGTCTGTCTGGCGATGATGGCAAAGAGTTCATCGTTTGTTCAGCTCTTATTATGTAACTCATGTTGTTCTATAACAGTGACGTAGTGGTCCAGCCTTACAACTCGCTGCTGACGCTAAAGCGCTTAACGGAAAGCGCTGACTGCGTCATGGTGCTCGACAACACAGCGCTGAACCGCATCGCCAGCGATCGCCTGCACATACAGAACCCGTCGTTTGCGCAGATTAATACACTCGTCTCTACTATCATGAGTGCCAGTACCGCTACGTTAAGGTAAAGTAGGTTCTATAAATACATAATTTTTTTAAAATATTTGCGTCTCCCAAGTAGTTCCAGGGTTTAACCGTTAGCTTCGGCAACTTCCCTTCCCCTTTTATTTCGTGGGGAAATTCTTATGGATACCTTCCGTCTGGGGAGAACGAAGTGTTACATATATGTTGGACTCCTACCCACTAAAACCCCACAGTTCCTTTGTATTACCATAAGTCGGGGTCCCGGGAGATACTCGCCGCACCTCCGACTGGATCCCTTCCCCTAGATTTAATATATTCAGTAGCCAATACTGGGCTTCAGATAACGACTTTCCGTATATTCCTTTGACGAACAATAAGTTGCAAAATATATATTTTAATTGTGTGGAACTTTTTGTCTAGCCATAATATTTTAGTGATGGTCGGTAATAGGCTAGTTTCCACCATCAATAAATTGAAAATCTATTTAGTCCGTCAGTTAGAGTATTGGAAAATAATGGATACGTATTTTTTGTTTTTGTAAATCAATTAATATTGACAGAGATAAAACGCATCAAAACTCGGGAGTGGGGGCTCGTGACGTTAGAACACACTAAAAATTATACCAAGGTGTCACGCATTGAGAGAATTTTAAAAGCGTCGTATCTTCGTCAATTTTGGTTTAAAAGAAAAAATACGGGTCAAATATTTTTTGATAATTTAACTGTTGGACTTATTAGATTTTTTCAGTTGAGAAGCCTATTGAGTAGTAACCTCCGTGGTAGTAACTCTGTGGTATCTCAGAGGGGCAATTCTCGTAATTTTTAAGAACGTTCACAGTCTGATCTCAGTCTCAATCTGTCAAAAATACTTCAAATTTCCCTACATTTTGACAAGTTTTTGACATTTGTTTGTCGCTGAAATGGAACTGCGACTAGATTTTGAACGTTTTAAATTAGCAGAATTGGCCTACAGGTATCCGTCGTACATGAACAACGATCTGATCAGCCTGGTGGCGCCGCTGATACCGACCCCAAGGCTACACTTCCTCATGACAGGGTACACGCCACTGTCCGCCGACCACGAATTAAATACCGTAAGTTACTTATACTTACTTTAGCCAAGATTATTTGATGGAAAGCTCAAATGATTGAAATCTTTAATAACATGTAATACATTTTAAGTTTGTGTTTTTCTATAGGCGCCAAAAATTCGAAAAACCACAGTACTCGACGTGATGCAAAGGCTACTCCAACCAAAGAATATGATGGTCTCTCTTAGTCCAGATAGAACAAATCAACACTGCTACATATCAATATTGAATATCATACAGGTAAATATCAAGCTTATTCAAACTTATATCTCTCTATTAATCACCCAATAACAATCTTCGAGATCAAACAAGACATTAACAGGACATCAGCTGATCACAGATTTGAGTAGGTAGATCAGCAGGGTAATTGCGTAACGCACTATCAGTAGCAATCGGTTTCATTTTGACAGTTCAACAACATTCATTGCGTTATTTACGTTGTTGAGCAGACACACTTTTCGAACGTAAATGGAGCAATGGATTAGCAATAAACTTCAAAATTATTCAAATTGAGAGTAATAGTGTGTTACGCAATTAGGGTGCTGGTGGAATCTGTCCATTGTTACGAATAATAAAGATTTATTCAGAATTAAAATTGACAAAAATCTTAAAAGGTGTTGCAATGTTAATGCCTGGCTAGTGGCTAGCTAGACTAGACAGCACACCAGTTCCTTACATAAATACTCTTGACATTTCAGGGAGAAGTAGACCCATCACAAGTGCACAAGTCTCTGCAACGAATCCGCGAGCGAAAGCTGGCGTCATTCATCCCGTGGGGCCCCGCGTCTATACAAGTGGCTCTGTCGCGCCGCTCGCCCTACGTGCACGCCTCGCACAAAGTATCTGGGCTGCTGCTCGCCAATCACACCAACATATCATCAGTAAGTAGCAATGTATTCACAGTTCACTAGGGGAACGTGAGTGTCTTCAGATACATCGCGCTAAGTCACTCACGAGTCACGACTATTGTTCGTCGTTTTCGATGTTGCCAGACGCGTCGTCCGAAGTCGAACGACGTCGCGCGAGTTTTCTGGACAATTTTGTCCCAACATAATTACACGGCTTAGTCATCATCATCAGATTTCTGGTACTTTTATCTCTTACACGATATTTTTTATATAAGTCTATACCTTGAGCCGTGTTTGTTTCGCATTTCTTCTTAGGGGTATAGGAAATATCGACTCCAGATTAGCTTATTATATAACACTAGCTTCTTTCTGCCTGAAATTTCATGTTTTAACATAAAATATATCCTATGACACTCGGCAATACTGTAGCTTCACATTGGTGAGAGTTTTCGGAGTCTTAATAATATTACTAGTAACGTGCCTGTTTCGTACCAAGCGCCACCTATCTGATCCAAAATGAACCTGTCTTTCAAGCTGGAACCAACTATGGATATTCACAATATCATAATATCATTGAAATCAGTTGTGTGGTTTCAGAGATTAGCTTGTAGCAACTTTGTGGCACGTGATTTTTATCTATTAACTAGCTGACCCCGCAAACGTCGGTTTGAAAAAAAAAAAATAGATAATAGCTGATTCCCAGACCTACTGAATATGCATATAAAATTTCATAAAAATCGGTCAAGCCGTTTCGGAGGAGTATGGTAACTAACACTGACACGAGAATTTTATATATTAGATTTGTTTTCGTATTAGTATGTAATAGATGAGATGTAAAAGTGATTCCGATTTTCTATTTACAGAATAATTAATTACATTTCAGCCTTGTCTTTTCAACATTTGGTTGGTCTGGCACCTGTTTATAAGCTTACATTTTCTCTGTGCAGTTGTTCGACAGATGTCTACAGCAGTTTGACAAGCTGCGCAAGCGCGAGGCTTTCTTGGAGGTGTTCCGGAAGGAGCCGATGTTCAAGGAATCGCTGGAGGAGTTCGACGAATCTCGCGGCGTGGTTGACGACCTCGTGCAGGAGTACCAGGCAGCCGCCACCCCCGACTATGTGCATTGGAATCCAGGTATGAACAATTTTCTAACATATTCTCCTCGTTTATAGTTTACTTTGTATTACGTATTATTATTATCAAGTCGCAAAAATCAAGTTTGGAAAGGGCATTCTCCCTTCACTAAAGTCTTGAGTTCTCCAACTGATCGAACTTCCATTAAACTTTTTTTTGTTTTTCAGAGAGCAGTCAAATATAACACTCATGACTACTTGAAGATGGGAAATAAATACATGTTAACAGGACAGGATTGGTCGCATTGTGAAAGGAATTACAAAGGAGATGTCGGACGAAGTTATGATGATGTACCTACCCTCAGCTGTTAGTTTAAGTTTTTGTTTTTAACAAGTGCCATTTATTATTGTATTCTTTAATCTCATTTTGTTAACATTGTTTACTCGAATATGTTATGAGGGTATAGCCCCTACCTAAAACACGCACAGTCTGAATAAAATAAATAAAACGCTTTTTTTTTACCAAGAATTTATTTTATTTTTAATAGTAGCTATCTTTTCAACATTCCCTTCATCTTTACCATACACATATCACTCTCGTGCGAACGTTATCCATGTGGTTTGTACGTCCTGGCTATTGACACGCAATACATAATGCTTAGCTATCTATTATATAGACGAACATCGATATTACGCGAGTTTAAAGTTGAAACAGCGAATGTCGGAGACAATCACTTCGTGTATGAGTTTAGGCGCATTCTAGGAGCTTAGCAGTGAAAGCATTTACTTTTGATTGAGTAACTATTTAATTTCTAGGCTCCCAAAATGTACTAAACATATTATATAATATAAAATTTGCACAAATGAGCTACATTTACAAAAATAAAACCCTTGCACAAATGGCTTCTATACTCATATCTCGTGTTTAGCGCACTTGAGAGAAGATCTCAAGTCCATTGCCTTATTTTAATTCTTATTCATGTACTTTATTTACCCTCTTAATTACTCAGTACTATGGCATATATACAGATTTTCTACTGCCATCACATTGAAAGATTATGGGATAAACAATTATGTGAATACATTGATACACCATGAGTAACGTTTATTTCTAAACTATCACATGGATTATTTTGCTTTTCCTCGTATTATCTGAAACCTACTACATTACTGGTATATGGATAGTGACGAAAATAGTCGCTATAATGATGGCCAAATCGCGGTATCAACTGGTTTCGATGAACCTAACATTCAACAACTACAAATAGGAATAATAATTATTTTTTACAGTGTTGAAACTTTAAAGTAATCAATTGCAACCAGTTACGCAGCAACTTACATGAGCTGTTTCCGTTGTAATGATCACTGGGAGGTCATAAATGATAACAGCTGCTGTTTATAATGCCGGCTGGCGTTAAGTCGCTATGTCTGAAGGGCGTGACTACTATAGGCTATTTGCTTGCTTTTCGGACTGCACTATTCGTTGCCGAGCTGACATTTAATCTTAACTAAAGATACCAAAACCTAATGTGCATGATCACTTGTACTACTAAACTAACAACATGTGACTTCATTTTGGACACCGGCTAATGCTAGCAATGGTCTCTGTAAATGCTCGAGAACAGACATTGCGAGGAATTTGTATCGAGATCCTTCGCTGTATATTCTCGGGATGAAAACAAATGAAAAATCACGACATGCTGAAGTTAGTGCGGCGATGTAAGGCATTCAGGCAACATGTCTCGATATAACCCCGTGATTCCCTTGTAATCCAAGCCGATAGTCTACAGTCTATGGCTAATGATGCAACATAGAAATATGGGACATTATAATGAGAACTTATATCACACGGACCCATGACACACCACACTATAACCTAATTTTTTATACATCAATATAACAGTTGTTCTTATAAAAGTTTTGTTTAAATTTCAACACAGACTAATTACGAATCACAATGTCGATATTAAACCATCAAGGTGCTAAGAAAAATGTTACGTGATCAGAAATGATATAATGCAACAATGTTGTAAGTAAACATCCATAAAATTAAAAGCGATGCGTAAGAGTCACGCGTTACTAGCAAAATAAAAATGTGCCCAAAAAGACAATGACACTTCCTACAATCGATTATACAGAAAAGATAATAAAATGTATGGGATTGTAAAGCTATGTGATGAAATGATCGTCTTTCTCATACATTTTAGTTCTCTGTTACAGGGTTTTATGCCTCACCAGGGAAACAGCATATTATGTTATGTTAGCGCCCATATTTTAAATGGAGCTTTGACAGTTACGAAATCAGTAGACAAATAACTAATGGATACTATTTGCATAGTGAAGCCAAACCATAATGATTGTAGAAGAGGAAATTGTACAGGCCTTGTGGAATATTAGTTAGTGACACGGCCTAATGTCAACAACAGGCACTGTGGGCTAGGAAGTCTGACTGGGCGCCGAGAACTTGGGCTGGATGATGGACGTCTTGCGCAGCGGGACGGTCTCGGGCGTGGGGATGGCGTCGCCCGTGGGCAGCTTAACAGGAGCAGCCGGCGCCTTGAAAGGCTGTGCCAGGTTACCCGGCCGCTGCTTCGCCATTTGATAGTCGCCAGAATCGAAGAACTTTTGCTGAAATTGAAATCATCATTGTGTCTATCAACCAATGGCCGTTAGAGAGTACCTTCATAAAGAGGCGATCATGGCTGAAGATCAGCTCATCTTTACCAAATAAATCTATTGCCACTGAAAGTAATGCGCCAAAAAGCCATGCAGAAGTGGTCCAAAATGGATACCTGTTTAGAATTAATCAATTTGACACAATTATACTGACCCCCTTAGCTAGCCTCTTCTGCAGGAAAGCGGAGTGTCCCCCAGGTCCTCTCCCCATCATTGCATTTGGGAACTTCGCCTTCAATTTTGCTTCCTCTAACTTCTCCAACTCTTTTGGCTGGAACAATATCACATGGCAAGTTAAACGATTGCGAATTCGCCAACAGATTATGGTAAAACAATAGGAGTGCAGGCGCAGGCAGTTAGGAGCAATATGTTGATCTGTAGGTTTGCAAAGTGTTTGAGGGTTGTAAAAACTACTATTTTAGGGCACACTGCCAAGCTTTAACACCTGCATTCTACCTGCGGTCGACTACACGCAAAGGGCTTACAGCGTCTGAGGTGTCCAATAAACAACGCGTAAGGGCGCTGCTGGGGTTGCCACTTTCCACGACACTGTAACGCATCCGAGTTTGTGTCACCTCCCTGATGCGGCGGGTGCGGGGCAACACCAATAGCCTTTTGGTCACTGTGGCCGTTAGGACGTAAGTCAAATACTTAAAAACACTGGGCCAGGATGTAAGTACCACAGTTTTAATCTACGAATGTATTGTATAAAATTGATTATTATTGATTTTTACATTCTCATTCAGTAATACCAATATCTGCCAAATGTCTGAACTAACAAACAAAAACTTTAAAACCAATGTTATAACATTAGTATTAAACTTTATATATAAATGTACCCTTCACAAGTGGCTTTATCTAAATGTTTATTCTGACAATCTTGTGCAATCGGCCCCCTACCATCTTGCTGACTACTAAAAATTGTGTCAGAGAACATTTTTACCACCCCATGAGTTGTTGCCTTATTTTTTCCCCATATAAGAGAGGAATGTGAATCTATAGGTACGTAAAATAAAATAGTGATTAGACAGTGGCTAATGGTAGTTAAAGTGAGATTACTTATTCCATGAGTCATGTAAGATGTTTCCACAAAAAAGCATGTTCCCAGCATGTTAGTGTGATGATAATCCAACTTCCAAATATCATAGATAGTTATTTCTTTGTTTCACAATACTGAGAATACAGGGTTAGAAAAAAAAACGGTTTTTTTTATTAGTTTTATAAAAAAAACACAGCTCAAATTGTTTTAAATAAGTGTTTTTTTTTTTTTTGTTCTTTTTTGTTTTATTTCAAGGGCTTTATTTTAAGGGCTTTATTTCAAATTAATTGGACCTATATGTTTCATTTCTAGACTAGATCTTTCAAATTCGCCATAGTAAATTAAATATTTACAAAAAGCCATCAATGGATTAACATTTATTTTATGTTGCCTATCTCTAATCAATACTGAATGCATTACATTCACCCCATGTTCTAACTAATGTTGATTTTTAAAATGGGCGACATAGGGACTTTCCTAGTGGCATTATACCGGCAGGGAATTACCTATGAACTATGGATACTTTTTCTTATTTTTGTTTTAGAGAATGCTTAAAACTTGTTTAAATCTGTTTTTAAACATGTGATAAAAAAACACAGTTATTCAAACTGTTTTAAAACAACTTGTTTTATCATGTCAACCCTGTGAGAATACTTATAATATTTTTCAACATTGTAAAATAAAACTCATTTAATTTTATCTTCAATTGAATCTAACAGGTCTCTTTACAGGATGTTTAAACAGTTGTAACCCAAGAATATAAATCCACATGAGAAACTATAGAAATTTTATTGTGGCATATTATGAGAATTAAAAATAGCCTCTGCTGAAGGTAGATTAGTAATCATAAACAAGTAAAAGTTAAACAAAACCTTTTCTATGAATAGTCTGGTATTCATAGAAAAGGCAGAATTTTATTCTATTAACCAACTTCAAAAAAGTAGTTTCTGTATTCAACCTGTATGTATGTTTGTATGTCCACGATTTTCATTAATGTGATCTACATACTCTCAGAAAGGTTTTCTGTAGTATAATATAATACATTAGGTAATTATTCTTTATGTATGAAGTTGTATGCATAAATGTACTACATCTCCAGCATTACTATGTGTTTGATGATTCTTCTAGTTGGTGTCTTCAATTCTTCAATGCACTAGTGATAATTGAATTTGTGTGGGGTATGTACAATGATGATGGGACTCCCTTTTCCGCACTTAGACTCTCATTTGGTCCGTTGTGCGTGGGGGGTATGTACAACTAAAAAGTGAAAAATAAAAACTTTTTTACAAATTATGTGGTGTACAGTCAGCAAAGGAGATAGGTATACGGGGTCGTCGAAAATAGTTGAAGTTTACTAAGAAACCGATTGATGTTTTCGAATAAAATTTAATTAAATTAATAGAAAACAAACAGTTAATTTATCAAATTAAATTTCATTCGAAAACATCAATCGGTTTCTTAGTAAACTTCAACTATATTCTACGACCCTGTATACTTATCTCCTTTGCTGACTGTACATACCTACACAAACAATATATAAAGTCAGTGTCAGACACCGACTTCCGAAATAAAAGTTATTTTTCACTTTGTTGTGTTTTTTTAGAAGTTTTTTTTTTTTTGTAAAAAAGTATTTATTTCACAAGGGAAAACAAACAGTAATATATTAAAAATACTTAACAAATAAACTAACTACTAAATTGTTGAAATATAGAATAAAATGATATAGTATAATAGAATTAAACGATGATGATGGAAAATTTATCTTATCAGCAACTTTCTTATATAGTAATCAAATTGTTATGTATTTTTGTTTAAATAATATTGTTACACTATTAAGTGGAGGTTAATATTGGTACACTATTAATTAAGTGGAGCCCTTAGGTTATCGTAAAAAAGTAAAGTACTAATACTTACATCCTTTGGAGGCTCAGGCTGATCAGGTGAATCACTCATTTTGGCAACTGCAAAAAGGAGGTTTAATAATTATAAATTTATAATTGCATATTGCATCTAGACCATACACTGTTTCGTTTAATTAACGGGTTCTCAGTGCAAGTAACCTACTAGATGTAACTACATGATTGTTTTAGAGAATTGTTTTGTTTACCATCCAATTAAAACAAAACCAGATAACAACTTGCTCAAATAAAAACGGATCGGGTTCAGTTTGGAACCCTGAAAAAACCTAACGAACTGTTTTCCTCTATTTACTTATTGCAATACAAACTACATGTAAAACACATGGTTCGCCGCAAAAACAATAAATTTGTAAGGTAATTCAATAACGTTTGGTCAAAGGAAAGTTGTTTACCTTGATATTGATCTTCGAATCAACAGCAATGCAGTTATTACACGATCCAATTACAAATACAGCAATTACTATGTGATTACACTGGCACAATCGATTTTTAGATCAAAATTATCAACAAATCACAAATTCTCATGATTTTCGTAACGTTAAAAATGGCGTTTTCAAAAATGTTGCCACTGGTATATTTTTTAAATTCTACTATACATTGACTATACAATAAAAGTAAAAATAAAGCTCGTAGTTTTCGTTCTTGATCATTCATTCATTCATTTGCATTGAACTAATCAGCCAACGACAATATTATCGTATTTACACTCTGAGATTTACACTTAGAGCATTAATGCTCTAAGCTAAGTATTTACATTCCGTTCGCTGTTGAGCCGTCGAGAGAATCGCACTTTAGAACGCACCACTGATGTTACATACCAATCTTATGGATCTGGCATACCTACAAGAAAAACGTACATACCTACACTTTACCGAGAGGATAAAATGGCGGCTAATAGAGCAGCCCCTAATCGATATTTCTATAAAATAACATCGATAAAAGATTGTGACAATGTTTTCTTAGTGTCACGGACTCACGGTACAATATCTACGGGTAAAAATACCCCAAGTTTTCTAACTTAGGTCTTTCATTTAAGTTATTTGTAGGTTCGTCCATCTTTCACAGCTAAGCCGTAAGAGGTGTTACCGTCAATGGACCGCTGATGATAATTGATAATAATTTGAATAATAATAAAAAAATTGTAACAGAACTGTAATTTGGAACAAAATGTATGAAAATATGAATTTCACGGGATATAATGACGGAACTAACATAAGTTTATATAAGTTTTTATATTAATATTTTTGAAATTTAGATGTTAAGTTTCCAACACCTACCTTTTCTAACATGCAGATGGTAGTGGGCTTTAATTAAAAGTCAACAATAAATTATAATTAAGTATATAATTATATTCAAACAGGAAAAAACAACAACAAAAAAATCAATCTCATTCATTTCGGAAGTATACAATTTTGATCAGATAATTTCGATGTGATATTCTTTCAGGAGATTTTTTCCCATAATATTTTCGTCTATATTCAACATTTAAAGTAAGCTTTAATAGATATTGAAGACAAGCGAGAGATATCTCCGACTCAGTCTCAATTACTTTATTCAGTGTCCGGTTGAAACATGATTCTTCTAAGTGAAGAGAGCAAATATGAATTGTTTTTGTTGACATCTCAAAATTATCAACCACGATTGTTTCCAACCAATAAAGAACCATAAAATAGCATTATCGACAAATATAACAATGTCAAATGCACTACTCTATCCCTTCAATAACAAGAAAATTATTTCATGAAATACAACTTGAAAATAAAGAGAAAAGGGAAAATATGAATGCTTTGCTGTTGAACCTCTTCAACGAATGCAGAATCTTTTGTTTATCATCTAAATCTAATGATATTTCAGCTGAAATTAAGTACACATACTGGTGTTGGTTGTTTTCGGGTGATTTCTGCTTCTTTTGATGCCACATCCGATTATATTGCAATTTGGCATCTTGCTACTGACGACTTCCACTATAGAACCGAGTTCAAACACAATAATACAGCCAATTACTCCAAAATTCACAAATTATATCCACAGCTCAAGAGCATTTGACAGTTGACGTACCCAACTTTGGTACCAAACAGTGAGAGGTTAAAGTCACCGTCAAAAACACTATTATCCTTTTTCATATTTGCAAAACTAAGAAAGTTAAAAAGGGTTGGCAATATTTTTATGATTTTAGCCTCATATTTGTGTAACTGTTTTTTCTATAGTCAAACATTTCAAATCCATATGATTTCTATAGTCTAAGGAACGCACCCTTGACCTGACTGACAATCACACTGACACTGGCAGTGACAATCCTATCTAATAATTTGCCATTTGTTTGTTTGTTACTTTGTTCATTCATTTTTCATTCATGTTTATTGGCGCCTTCTTTGGCGCTTGGCGCATTTAAAATTAAAATATAATTCAAAATGGAACCAGATACTGATATGATCGAAAATGATCAAGAGGATAAGGATGGAGCCATCGTCAACATACACGTTCGCAACTTTTTTTGTCATGAAAATTTGGAAGTAAATCTAAACAGAAACGTAAATTTTATTGTTGGTCGCAACGGAAGTGGGAAAAGTGCAATTTTGACTGCTTTAGTTGTCGGCTTAGGTGGAAGAGCGTCTGCTACAAACCGCGGAAGTAATCTACGCTGTAAGTTGCAAGTTTATTCGTCTCCCTGCCCTTGCCCCATGCTATTTGGGGTCCTAAATGTACCTCCATAATGTATTATAACTCCGCCCCTGAGACGACCCTGTTACCTGTTTTTTCTCTTTTATTCACTCAGCCCTGTCACTATCAGATTACCACTTTGTTCAGATCTAAACATTTTATACATTTGCCACACTTTAACTTTCTGTAACTTTGGTCTGGGTTTTCATAATTTTAAACTTTCAACTACTAAAGTCTCTACTCTTCTATTGTTGCCATGCTGTTATTGTTTAAACAAATTGTATGTCAAGCCTTTGTTTCAAGTTTGTAACATGAGTTTGTTGTTCCAGCATTTATAAAGAAGGGTGCCAACTCTGCAACAATTGAGATAAAAATCAAGAACAGTGGTCCTATGGCATACAAACACCAAATTTATGGTGACTACATAACTGTTGTAAGGCATATCAATGCTTCAGGAGGCTCCAATTACAAAATTAAAACTGCTTCTGGTATGTACCTACATTTTATTCATATTTATCTGGTTGAAAGATCTTTATTCTTACTTCCTTCTCTAGGTTATGAAGAGGCTTTATCTCTAGCAATTTCTAGGAATGGTACAGGGTAATGTCAACATTACATGTTATCTTTTAGAAATAAGATGTGAGGTCACCAGAATAATTAAATGTATCAAATAGGGGAAGTCCCTAAATCTTTTTTTGAAAACAGAACTTGTTGAAATGTATGAAACAATAGTATCATTACTCCATATGAGCTAAATCAAAGATCTAAAAAAGACAAGTCATTTTATTATGTCTTTGATTGAGGCCCACAAGTGGTCAATACATAAAGCAGTACAACATAATTTATAAGAATAAACTATATATAGGAGATAACATCATCATTTAATATTATTTTTCTTTGCATTCCAGTTTACCTATAATGAATTTATGACACAGTTTTCCTTAACAATTAAGAAATTGGTTTTATTACATTGGTTTAGTTTAATTTATACTGTCCTTTGAATATGAGAGCTGTCTACAACACCATTTACGTATCTAAATTAATGTAGGTATGTTTAATTGTTATTGAAGTCAGAACAACTTTGATCAGCTACACTGCTTTTAATAAATACTTAGCAAATTTACGAAAGAATCCCATTCATTTGGTCTTCACACAGAACTTAAAGCATTCCAACCTATTATCAATTTATCATTATCACCTTCCATTTATCAGCAACCAGTATACCATCGTATTACCGGCCGAGAGCGGCTATCTTGCGCCGTTTTTAATAGGTGCGACGCCCAGCACTACAAAACTGGACATCCCACAGCGGGAGGAATGTGCAGGATAGCCAATCGCATAGTTTAAGCTTGAGCCTTGTGTGAAATAGTTATAGGTACATGTTATTTTTATGTTTAGGCAACAAACATGTACTATAATATAGATAATAACCATTTTTAGAAACTAGGTGATGCCAGATGTTTGAGACCCTACGGCGCAGCGCTCGGGAACTTTGGGTCACGTATTGTATTTGCGTATTGCCGAGCGTCGTAGTAAAATTCATGGTTTTATTAGTTGCTTAATGTTTTGCGCCCATTCATAAAAATACGCATTGATAGATTGTAGTTTTGCGCCACCGAATGTGTTTACAATATCTTTTAATAAAGAATAGCGTAGGGAGTTACCACGATAAGAGTCAGGCGGTTCTCTTCTCAAAATCGTAATGTGTATCTACACAGACCTCAGAATTCCCACTGTCCCGCAGTTCATGAAACGCCTTTCCAAGCGTTTCTATGATATTGCTATAAAGCACCCCAATCCCCTGATTGCGGCGACCGCCCGATGCACTCCCTCCCGCATAAGTAGGATTCGCAAACCGAGGCATAACCTTACCATCCCCGACGACGCCACGACCCTCCTACATAGTCCGGTCAAATTAGACCAAAAAATAAGAGTAAAGCTACCTAAATTCCCACCAAGCTGAAAATCAGTAAGATTGTTTAAAATGTGATTAAAAATAAAATTTGAAAGTTCCCCATCTTTCCCCTGTATGGAAAAAAAAATATTCAAGGTCAAAGGTAAAAAAAATGAGTTTTTCGCGATTTTCAGCAAAACTGTAAGTTTTATCATAAAAATACTTCAAACAAAAATTGTAGATCATAAAATTATCTACAAAAATGTGTCTACACCTTTTTTCCTACGAGCCACCGTTTTCGAGATATAACGATTCAAAAAGTTGTAATCGTCATAATATGCACACGTTTCCAAGGCACCTATGAGGTAGTGTACGATCCTCTTTGATTTGAAACTATTGCAAAATAATGGATATTAGCAGAGATTGAAAAGATAAAAGCAATTTAAGTTAAAAAAAAACTAATGAAATTTAATCGTCCGAGTCGTAACTTTCAATTTCTTCTTCTTGTTCTTCTTCTTGATCTTCTTGTTCTTGTTCGTCTTGTTCTTCTTGTTCTTCCTCGTCTTCATCCTGAGTACATGTAAACTGCGTTAAAAGCGATGTATCGCATGTCGCCTCGTTGGAATCAAACGGATCCTCCACTGTTGGTGATTCAATATTAGAGCACGACCGGCCTTGACAATGTGTACATGCCATGATGCCAGAGAACAAAACAGTCCGACTTTTTTGCAACCACATTTAGCACTGCACCCCTTTTTGCAGTTGCAAAAAATTGTGTTCAGCAGTTTTTCCGGTGCAGGTGGAAGTAAAGTTTGGACTGGTTCTAATGAATTGTTGACCAACTTCCAACCCCAGTCTGTAGGGTCTAGCTGATAACCAAGCCACACTTGAAAGTTACGACTCGGACGATTTAATTTCACTACTTTTTTAACTTAAATTGCTTTTATCTTTTCAATCTCTGTTAATATCCATTATTTTGCAATAGTTTCAAATTAAACAGGATCACAACTGACCCGTGGAATAGGCCTACTGGGGAAACCACGTTAAAAAAACGCGCTAAGTATACTGCCTCATAGGGTGTGCAATGTGCATATTATGACGATTACAACTTTTTGAATCGTTATATCTCGAAAACGGTGGCTCGTAGGAAAAAAAAATTCATACATTTTTTGTAGATAATTTTATGATCTACAATTTTTGTCTAAAGTATTTTTATGATAAACTTACCGTGTTGCTGAAAATCGCGAAAAACTCATTTTTTTGATCTTTGACCTTGAATATTTTTTTTTCCATACACGGGAAAGATGGGGAACTTTCAAATTTTATTTTTAATCACATTTTAAACAATCTTACTGATTTTCAGCTTGGTGGAAATTTATGTAGCTTCGAATGTCTAAATTGGCCGGACTATACAGGAGAGTAGTAAGGACAGCAGTACTCTCAGAAAGTACAAGACCCGACAGCCGTCCTTCCTCCTCCGCTGACCAAAAATACATGTTATCATTACAAGCCTATCAAAGGACGGTCTTCGCCTTTCAGGGGGACAACTTGGCCCCCTGAAAGGCAAAGACCGTCCTTTTTCCTCAGTAGTGGTTAATATAGTAAATTATTTATTTTTCAGGTGAAATTGTATCAACGAAATTCGAGGAAGTGAACGCAATAACTGTCGCGCATGACATACAAGTAGACAACCCTATTTCAGTACTAAACCAGGATGACGCTAGAAGTTTTCACGCTTCCGACGCTAAGAAGAAATACGCCCTGTTCCGTAAGGCGACTAATTTGGACAAGATGGAAAACAATTACAATATTGGCCTTGAGAACTGTAAGAAAGCTGCCGCTACAAGGAAAAGAAAACAAGAAGTAAGTTTTTTAGTTCTGTTAGATGATTATTTTTACTATAAGGCCCGTATTACAGAACGTCACTCAATACTCAAGCATTACTTAAAACTAGATTCAAGCCATTTGATTGGTTGACGTTCTGTAATACGGGCCTTAGTTAAGGTGATTGCGCAGTAATTACCGCGAAATTCAAATTTTCTTACGTTTTTTGCAATTAGCTGGTCAGTGTCAGGTTGTATCTTGATCAAAATATGATTCGCGACTATAACAGGTACTTATTCACAGAATTATAGTCATAAGAATCATTAATACATCTTCCTAAGTTAGATTTGTACCACAAGAAGAAATCTCCTAGGGAAAAGTTTTTATGGTACAAATCTCACTTAAAAAGATGTATGAATGTTTCTTATGATTATAATTCTGTAAATACGTACCTGTTATAGTCGCGAATAAAATTTTGATTAAGATCCACCTGACACTGACCTGCAAATTGCAAAAAACGTAAGAAAATTTGGATTTCGCGGTCTACCACTTCCCATTCACCTTAAGGTTGCTATTTGCTAGTACAGTCAACAGCAAAAATAGATGATGAAAATCAGAAATTCAATACTAATGAACGGAGTTCGCGTCAGAACTGTGTAGCGTCGAAGTGTCGTTATGTGATTGTAAATTATACCAAACATTTACTACTTCGACGCCACACAACTGTGTGGCGTCGAAGTGTGTGACGCGAACTCAGTTCATGAATTAGTATCGAATTTCAGATTTTCATCATCTACTTTTGCTGTTGACTGTACATGCCTTATAGTTTATTTCTGTTGTACAGACGCCAGCACATCAAGCTACCCGAAACTGACAAATTTTCCCAATCAACTTTGTACCTTATGCTTTAGCGATAAAGTTAAAAATCTATTAAAGAAATGTGACAGATTGTAGTAGCTTGATGTACTGGCGTCTGTACTTTACGCTTTCATGACTTAACGTACATTCAAGGTAGCGCAAGCGTTTAATTTGTCGCATGTCGATCTTAATAAAACAAACAGCCACACGACAATTTCACTGTTTCAGGCTTGTCGAGAGTTAGAAGAAGAGTACAAAAAGTGGAAAACAAGACATGATCAGTTACGATCGCACGTTCAGATCAAAGCAGAGAAGAAGTCTCTACAGAATGAGTACTACTGGAGCGAGATAGCGGAGTTAGAGCGAGAGGCGAATAAGATACAAGAACAATATGACAAACAGACGGCCAAGATGGACAAACTGAGAGACAAACTCAGCAAGATGGCAGAGAACTATGGCAGCAATACCAGCGCGATTGAGTGAGTCAGCTAAGAAATCTTTTTTAATCTTATAATTAATGTACTCTGTAACATTATCTGTTTAAGTACAAAAGAAACACTCCTCACTCATCCACTGACTTCAGAACATATACAAGATGTAACATAATTAATGCAAGACCTCATACACCCCAATTAGACTGAGTTAAAAGCATAATACAATGACCAAAAGTATTTTTTTTAAAGCTTGCTATTTTTATTAAGAAAATCGTGTTGACACTAGCATTACTATAAGATTTAATTTTATTTGGCTCAATCGGCGGTTAGTATGAAAAAATAAATAATGTTTGAAAAAATACCTTTAGTAAAAGTTACTGAAATTGAATCGACTGTTTTTTTTACATTATAATAACAAAATAATATTTACAGCGAGCTGCGAAAGGTTCTCGACGAGAAGACACTACAGAAGACGGCGTTGGAGCAAGAGCTTCGTTCACTGGAGACCGAAGTGAATACTGTGCAGGCCACGTGGCGCAGCTCGCAAAATAATACCAGCAAGCTCACCGACTCGCTCAACAGAGAGAAGCGGAAGATCGGAGATCTGGAGAGAGAGATACAGAATATTAGGTAAGTTGAGTTAATGAGCTAGCTACGACGTCAAGACTGGAGGCCACGTGGCCTTTAAGGCGAAAGCGACAGGGTAGTCCCAAATTGCTCTATTAAATGATTATTTCATGAAATCATAAAGTTTGAGACAAATTTTAACTTGGGGTGTTATAATGATGCATCTAATGATTACATTTATCGGTCGCAAATAATATTTTTGACAAAATTGGAAGCTGCAAGTTGCAAAAACCGTAAGACAGTTTGAATTTCGCGGGTTACTTTATCGCATTCTACTTAAACGATCTCTACAAAACCATTCGTTATTATCAATACAATCATATTTTAATTTAACCACATTTTTCGTATCTGTTGTGTGCCCGCGTTGTTCAACGGATTTTTATGTAGTTTTTACTATTTTAGAGAACTTATTCCGGATACTTTAACATTAAAGTTATACATATAAATTAATGTCAATGCTTTGTCAAGTCGTAAACACCGTGCGAAGCTAGGGCGTTAGGGCGAGACCACAACACTGCGTTGCGGCGTCGTATCGTAAAAATCTACGACGCTTTGTATTGAAGTGTGACGTTGTTTTTGCGATACGACGCCGCAACACAGTGTTGTGGCCTCGCCCTTAGTTATTTATACGTTACCTTTGCGTTGGGCAGGTCGGGCGGCGCGGAGTCGCAGCGCGCGGCGCTGCAGGCGCGGGCGGAGCGCTGCGCGGGCGCGGCGCGGGCGGCGCGCGCGCGGTACGACACGGCGCAGCACGACGCGGCGCAGGCGCGCGACAACGCGGCGCACGCGCAGGGCCAGGCCGAGCAGCTCAACAAGCACGCGCAGCAGCAGCGCGGGAAACTCAGTATGTATCCTAACTTTTAACATAATATCACGCCTTTATTCCGCGATGGATTATGCCTGTACTACACCCACATTTTATTATTTATTTATTATTTATTTATCAGGAACAATTTACATTGTATTTGATTCATATTATTAATATTAATATACAATTCTAAAAATTTAACATGCAATGTACGGAAAAATAAAAAATTTAATTAAAACATGAATATTTGCTTAAAACTAAAATACTACAAATATTTACAAAATAGAAAATTGGAAATAAAAATTTAATTTAGAAATAAAATTAGAAAATTTAGCCAGTTGATGTTCAAAATTTTATCAATGACCAAAATCATACCTTCTACCGGTAGAGTTAATTAACTTTTGTAAGAAATAATGCCATTATCACTAAATTTGTGGTAATAAACCGCACGCCTTATTCGTAATGCAGTACACGTAACACGAAAATGATGATAGAGGCAAAGATTGAAATCATTAGATACCTTGTCAAAATACAGTCGCGTTCCTGTTTCGTTTTGACACCTCTGACACAATGACGCATTGACTTGATTTTCATGGAAACGTTATTTAATATGTGAAATCATTCTTCTCACTTTCGCGTGACTACGTACGGTGAGGGCAAATCTAGCGATATAAATCTTTTGGCTGCAGGGTTTGACTTTACGGTGTCAAAATGCTTTATAAGAAAACATACAAACTTACTTTCATAAAT
Organism: Globia sparganii; assembly: GCA_949316385.1. Taxonomy (NCBI): domain Eukaryota; kingdom Metazoa; phylum Arthropoda; class Insecta; order Lepidoptera; family Noctuidae; genus Globia; species Globia sparganii. The sequence goes on along the minus strand of OX438653.1, from coordinate 24,539,542 downwards.
AAAGTTTCTATGACGTCACCACTGTTAAAGGCAACCGTAGCTTTACTGATACGACATAATGACTGTTAATAATGACAATTGGTTTCCACAGACGGGCGGATGACCGAAAAAACCAATAGAAACCATTTATTAGAAGTATCTATAAATTAAATAAATAAATTTATTTATGGCCTTTTTTTTAGAGAGATTGTAATGAATATCGTGTTGTATTCAATATCAGTTCTGGATCTCTATGTGCCCTTTACCAAAGGCCTTCAACCCCTTCCAATTCTCCTTGTTCCCTGCCTGTCTAGTTCTTCTTTCCAGCCGTTCTTACCAAGTCATCCTTCCATCTTTTCTAAGGTTTTCCCTTTTTTCTCTTCCCTTCCCTAGCGTATAGGGTCACTTTTTTGTTCCACTTCTCTTGTCCCCCTGACAACGGCCGGCCCATCTCTATTTTAGTCTTATTATACTTCTATTATTATAAATCAAATTACCGGTAAAAAAATGCACTTAAATATTAATTAACCATCTCTTATATATACAGAAAGAAGATCTATGTGTTGTCTGCAAAAAGAACTGCTAACATGCTATTTTATTTATCTATATTTTTTACTTTTTACTGAATGTTAAACTTAGAACATTAAGCCAGGAATACACATGCCTGTAACTTATACAAAATTATGCGAGTCGCTTTCATACCATTATGGTATTCACCAATCAGACGTTATTATGGCACACGGCATGCAAGCCGCTTTATGTATTTATACCTAAGTGTCGGCGTCGTAGCTTGAAGTTAAACAACCTAAAACCCTCCTCAAGAATTGGGCTATCAAAAACAAAAAGATTTTTAGTTATTTTTTTTTTTTTGTGTGCGAAAAGATTAAATAAATAAATTTTTTTTTTCAAATTCGACAGGTATTTCCAGAGATTAGCGCGTTCAAACAAAACACAAACAAACTCTTCAGCTTTATTATTAGTATTTATTAGTATAAATTTAAATCGCTTTTCGGGACTGTGTGTGACCGCGTAGTTCTTCAAAACTTTTCAACAGATTTTGATGTCATTGTCACCATCATTTAGAAAAATTATTCCGGAAAATTTATGTGTTTAGTTCATTAATATTAAACTTATAGATAATAAAGAAATCTTCATGTTTTGTCAAGCCGTAAAAACCACACTAGTTTATAAATTAACGATTATTATGATTGTTTTCGGTTAAAAGGCCAACTGAAGCAAACACTACGCGAGTTGGAGTCCCGCGGCAACGACTCTCTGGCGGTGTACGGTAACAACATGGTGGAGCTGTGCCAGCAGATCAACGCGGCTTTCAACAAGAAACAGTTCTCACAGAAGCCCAGGGGCCCTATCGGTACGTATGAAAATTATCCGCAAAAATTAAAGGAAGGTATGTACGCACGGCACGGAAAGCAACTGCAGTTACAAGTTGAAGAAGAAAAGAAAAAAGGAAACAAAGCATTTATAAAATATGATAAACTAGTAGTGAAGAAAAACAAAGACAACAACCCAGAAAAAAGGAAAAGAGAAGAGTCAGGTTCTCCAAACTCCTCAAAACAAAAGAAGACTAC